>JBBMOI010000005.1:25165000-25247500 GCA_038088405.1 Porites divaricata
AAGGGCTCTAGTCTTTACATATGATTTTTTTTCCCACTGCTTTATACCTTCAAAACGCAGCCAAACTGTCCGTGTACTATCAAGGATTATGGAAGCATGGTTTTAGATGTACTGAAGTTCTGTTGTGAGAGAGTCATTTGGTGAATATCACAGTTAATAGAGAGGAATGATTATGAAACCCTTCAGACTCCTTTGGTATATTTTTTTGTAGACCTAACACGGTGCACAACGTTTAATAGCATTCCTAAAATTTTGATCTTATAGACCAATAAAAACGCCCCATTAAACAAATTAACTCCGTCACACTTTGCCAACAGAAATTAAACAAAGGATTGTGCACCATCTGGGAGCTTCCAACATAAACTACAGCATTGTTGTTTTTATATTTGATGTTTGTTGCCTTTCATAACCAGTCTCCTCTAATAACTATGGTGATATAAAGGATAATGCCTGAGCTTCGATGCGTTCTTAAAAATAATGACCGAGCGCGCAGCTTACCATTATCTTGTAAATGAAGAGCACTGGGCTCAGTTCCTAGAAAGATGGTTAAGTTTTAAACCAGGATTAACCGAAATTTTAAGCACGGTTTTCGTGCTAAGAGCATCTGACTCAAGCTTACAAAATACTGTTGAGCCCTTACTCTGAGACACAGTATACGTAATGATTTACACAAAATGTTACTCTAAGCAATGCAAAGGAAGGTAAATACAAAAAGTGGAACAAAATCTTAATCCTGGATTAGCGCTAATCGGCCTTTCAGGAATCGGGCCCAGGTCACTGAGGCGGAATAGGAGGTTATTATTGCCGATAATAACCTACTATTGGCTACTGATCCTCTTCAGTAATCACAATAATAACTTGCTGGTTCTAAAACAATGGTGTTGTACGTTTTCGATAACGACCCAGTGCTACGCGCTCGGTCATTATTTTCGGAGCTCAAGTATGATCCTGCACAATATAAAACCACCCCTGGGCAATTCGTTAGTTCCTGAAGAGGCTGAAAATTAGAAAGTACCCCCCCCCCTCCCCCTCCCCTTCTCTCGCTACTACAGCCTTGGACTAAAACGCTGTTCCTGGTGATAATTTGAAAGAAATTGCATTATCATTCAGTGGCATTAATAAAAAAAGCCCAAATCAGCCTATCGTGAAATATGTGCAAAAAAAAGATAATTGTTTTTTTTTTGTTTTTTGTTTTTCTTTTCTTTTTTTTTTTTTTTTTTGTCGTAGAATAAAACATGATATTTTACACGCCATAGACACGCCATAATGACTAAGTACACATTTATTAAGTCTCAAATCAAAAGGCCAAATAAATGTGCTGATAATCAAAAAACGGTGACAAGATTGCACAAATATGCTGTATGATGTAACCTAGTAAATAATTAATGTCGTGTTCTTTATAAATTCAGCCTTTGCAATAGACACTTAAGTTTAAACTTCATTCAAACCTTACGTTCAACTGTAGTCAAGAAAACTTTTGACCACCACTTTAAACTTTTTTGTAGTCTGACACTAACCAGGCTCGGTAGCCTTAAAAAAACCTCATGACCATCATAAATGTAAGTATTGCATTCCTTTTTGTTCCCGCTATTTTCGCAAACTTGCATGCCCATTGAAAGTCGCCCCCTTCCAGACATTTGGGTACGAGAGCCCATTCTCGTAAAAGATCATTTCTAGTTGCCAACCCTGACTTTTATGGGTTTCCGTGGTGTCATTGCTTATTAGAGATTTCCATATTTCATTCAAGGACTCGCACATCGTAATGTTGAATTTGAATTGCTTCATTTCATTTTCCCGACCCTGATTAAACTTTATTTGGGACCTTATGCTTGAAGAAACTTCATTTTTATTTACATGTATCTATACTGTGTCACTGCTGTCTTGCTGACATTTTGTTAACAATGCCAATAACGCGTACTATATATTCGCTATGGAACTTGAGAAATTTCTTTTGAATGGCAAAATCACAGCTTCGATCGCGTCAACGAATATGTCTCCAAAGCATTAGATCAAACCTGACAAACAACAAAACCAAACTTTGAACAACTGTTAGGCTACAAATTTTCAAAACGGTGACCACAGTTGCAATCCGATTCAATCTCCTTCGAGGTTGTCCAACCTTGTCTCCTGTTACATTTGTTGTGTTATTTATACCTACCTTTAACGTTTTGAGCGGTTATTTTCATGCTTCATTCATGCAATTTGGTGGCAGGCCCCACTGTTTGAATTGTGATAACTTTTATCAAGACTTGCTTTTATGACACAATTCCTTTAAAGTTTACAGTGTACTTGTTTCTTGTATGTATTTAAACACCTAACTTTTTATAGATGAAGTTGTCTTTGGTTTCCATGGCAATGTTCATCCTTCTTGTAATGCTCGGTGTGGAGAATTCACGGCAAACACTGAGGAGGCTCATGGATCCAAGGGGACCTCCAACGGGGCCACCAGGAGGACCTCCAAAAGAACCCCCAAGAGAGCCTCCGGGAGGGCGACCAACAAAACCAGCGAATAGAACTTGCAATATTACTAAGATGAGTAAGTTAGTGGCTGACCATTTCACTTTTGAGAAGGAGGGAGGGTTGGTGTGATTTCAAACTAAAAAATTATCCTGCAAACAGACCTAGAACAAAGAATTAGGGGAACACGATCTTCTTAGTGCCCTTGGAAAACTTTCTATTAACATATCTACTGAAAGTGAACCCTTCAGGGGGGTTTAGAAGCTAGGTAGGGTGTTCTTACTCTTTTGCTACCAAAAAAAGTTACCAAATTTAAGTTTCAACAAAATTTCAAATTTTCTTTTTGTAAATGCTGCTAAGAAACAAATAGTACAAAAGCCTGCCTGGAAAGCGATGTTATTTAGATGATCACAACATAGGACCCTGTCCACAGACTCAAAAAGTCAAAGGTTATTACTCATTGAGTTAAGGTTATAATCACGTTACAAGACTTCGTCATTAACTGGCTCTTGGAGTAAAGCGGTTAAAATTTCGATGCATTTTCCTTTGCTAGGCTACCGAATGGTATTTCCTGAACGAAGAGTCGAAAATTACGTTCTTATAAGGCAAGCCATCAAACAGGAACTAATAATAATAACCTTTATTGATTACCTTTGGCGATAAGAATTACGGTAATATTACAATAAAAATTTTAAAAAAAATATATATTATATATACATCAAATTAAGTTAAGTTTAGCACCTCTGGGAATAAATGATTGTTTGTGCCTAACAGTACGTGATACAAGCATCGTGAGGTGCGCTGGGTTAGTCTTACAAGATCTTAGATTATGGCCATGATCCACTGGCTTTTCTAAAAAACGTTTACAAGGATGTGCATCTGAACTCAGGGCAATAACAATGTGCTCCTTTTTAAAAGATAATGTGTCTGACAGCAGCAATGAAAAACAGTGTCCTTACAGCTACGCTGTGCCTGGTCAACACAACGAGTTTTCTTTTTGCACATCTCCAACTCTTCAAGTGCTGATCAATGGAACTACCAGGTAACAGTTTTAATTAATGTTTTTCCACCATCATCTCCTTCTTTAGGTTTTCTTGGGATGGAATTGTTATTAAGTGTCTGTTTTAGAGAGTTTACCGATGAGACTATCAAAATGCTCCATGGGACCTCTTAGCGGACTGCTCAGAAGCCTACTGTGCAACCTTATTTTAGCCTATTAATGTCACAAGTGTCCCTAAAACTGCCTCATAACACAGATAGTAACAAGATAGTCCTGGTCTCACTCACAAGCTCAAAATGGCCAAGTGAATACAAAGGAAATGATTGAATTAGCTGTAAGGATCCACACTGGGAGTTCAGTTTTAAGTAGGTGCCTGTTAAGCGACAGTTGACTGTACAACTGACAGGGCCGATAGTATCAGTCTATGAATCTACATTTATATAATAAAACGGTTTGCTTTTTCGCCAAAGATTGTCAAACTTTAAGACTCGAACTCTTATATGAAAGAATGCCCAATTTAATACATTGCCATTTGAAATAGTCTGAATATATAATCACTCTTTAATCACGCTAGTTCACAAGGGCGGTCAGTGTGTCTTACTGAAAAAAAGGTGAAGAAACCGTTACTTAAAACTTTTAACATTTCCTTTTTTAATTTTCCAACATTATCTTTTCTTGCCTGTGTCTTTCTGATGACAGGAAAACCAGTGTTTCCATCGAAGACGGTATACGTAAATGGCACCATATTTGTTTCACTTGGGAGAGTTCTACTGAACAAAACAGATTTTCAAAGACGGCAAAACGGACGTTATGGGTTCTGACTTTCAAAAGGGGTACAAGATCAGAACAGGAGGGACATTAGTGCTTGGTCAAGACCAGGACAAGCTTGCTGGAGACGTTGATGTCGAAGAAAAATTTGTAGGCGAATTATCCCAGCTCAATGTATGGGACAGTGCTCTTCCGAGGAGCGCTATTGTTAAACAACGCAAAAAATGTCACATTACCAAAGGCACAATCAACTGGTGGGAGCAGTTTAAGGATTTTGTCTTTGGAGGAGTGAAAGTGATTGAAAAATAATTCTGGCTCACGTGTTATATCTCGTCGGAAAGGTGTTGTCTATACAATAAAGATGGTCGTAATTCATTTCTGTAGTTTCTTTTGAGTTTATTACGTATGTGTCATTAGGACAAGGGTAAAGCCAGTCACCCATATCTTCTGCCTTGCAATAAGTGCTGATGAGACAAGGGCAAACTAATGGAAAATTATGGCTCTCGCGACGGGAGTGATTCGTTGAGTGATTCCGTCGACTGATCTATATCTGTAGGGTTTAAAATTGACAACTGCTCTTGTTCGCACTTGCACGGTAGACTGAGAAACAGTCGGCTTTTTCTCAAAATCGGTTCACGGCCACAAAGGTCTTTCTTTTTCCAACTGATACTGAGAACACACACGCGAAGATGAACCCCAAAGTGCACACAAATAATCCCTTAATCATAACTATAACAAAATTGTCAAATCTGATTGGCTATCAACTGCCCTGATTTCAGCCTTAATTGGACAGTTTAATAGGACAGTACGCGCCATCACGCGCGCGCTTAAATGGCTTTCTTTTTCACTGCTAGCAAAACAAAATTTCGAATTTCTTGTGTTTTGATTTAAAAAATAGCCTATTATATTACAAATTTTGTTAAAGTTATGATTAATTGGTAACAGAACTTCGTGTCGTCCAGTTCGGTCTGTGATCATACTCGTGATTAAACAAATCGGACTCCCGCTACGTGGTCGTCCGATTTTGTTAATCACTCGTATGATTACAGACCGAATTGGACTCCACTCAGTCCTGTTACCATTACAAATTGTGCAAGTGGGCTCATGGGTCTACAAAGCTCAGTATTGGCACTTTGGGGCTGAAAAAGATTTTATGACTTTGCAGGGTACTGTATATTTTGTTAGCAATCTGTGATTTTAAGGCTGGAAGTTGAGAGGAAACTAAGCGCCTTAAATCATTAATCAATGCTTTTGTACTTTGTAAGACTCACTTGAATACTGATCGGTTTATCTGACATTCTGATTAGACTTTTGTCAAAAATAGCCTCGATTTCTTTCAGGGTTTTTCCTTTAGTTTCCGGCATAACCGTGTAAACAAAAATAAACCCAAGAATGGAGCATCCTCCAAAGAACCAATACGTTCCCTGAATGCTCATTGACGTCTGCATGGTGTTAAACGTCTTGGTAACAATAAATACTGCCAGCCAGTTCGCAATAGTTGCAAGACTGGAGCAAAGGCCTCGAGCTCGCGGGGGAAATATCTCAGACATGACAAGCCACGGTACAGGACCCCAAGCGAAAGCAAAAAACAGGTTGAACAAAACTATACAGACGATGGCAAGCCAGTTTATCTTTGATGCGGGGACTGAATGGCTTATGGGACCAAACAAGGAGGCTACGTCAGAAGACGAGTTTGCACCCGGCGGTGGTATGCAGATTTCAAAATACGCGCCAAGGCCAAAAAGAGTACAGGACATGGCAATTGACATTGTTAACAAAAGGACTCGTCGTCCCGTTCTGTCAACCACTAAACATGCCAAACTGGTGCCTAAAAACTGGACCAAACCGACTGAAATGCTGACAAGTTTGCTGTCTGTAAAGCCTGCAACTGCAAAGATACTAGCAGCATTAAATACCACAGCAGTGATTCCAGATAGCTGTTGGAAAATCATTAATCCAATGCTGATTATCAAGGGTTTTGTTATCACAGGTGATAACCAATCAGGCAATGAAAGCTTTTCCTCACGACCTGCAAGATAAAATAGAAACATAAAAAAAATCAAATGACAACTTACAACAACATTTATTTCCTTCAGCAAATTCTGAAGTCAAAAGAATACCGCACAGTAGCTGGACATGCGCGTAGTAGCTTAACATGAGTTAAATACATTTTTCTTCCCTTCGATCTCTAGAGAAGGTGGGCTGGCCGAGCGGTTTGAGCCCTGGACTTGTAATTCTGAGGCTCGGAGTTTTTGTAGAATAGTCACCTGACGATTGCATCCGGGTTTCTTGACCAGGTTATGTTTCATTTTTTCGTCCATTTCTTTTGACAAGCCCTTGACGCTGTAATGCACCTATCAATGTTAAGCCCCAGGGTGGGGGGGGGGGGGGGGGGGGCGGGCTACCCACGGGAAATTGACTGAGAGTGCCTTCCCCAGGGTCGGGAATTTGACATGGCCGCCATCTTGGAAGACCGGGAGAAACTGGAAATGAGTGACCTACCATCTTGGTAATACCCAGAAGTCACCAGAGGTAAATGACCTCTGCTTTTCTTGAAAGTAACAAGACAACATGAGCGAAAGAATGGTGAGGAAATCTGTTTTATTTTTCGGTATATATGAACCATCACTTCTTTCATTGCATGATCGAATGTTTATAAATAGAAGAGTCTTCGTTCCTTCTGTTTCTGTTTTTATGTGAGGTTGTAAAAGACATATCCTTTCCAACCTGACAATTATTAAGTCCTAACTCTGTTAGAAAAAGTTACCCAGAGAGGCGGGAAAGTGACATTTAGTAGGTGCCTGGGGTGGGGAATTTGACTCTGGCTGCCATTAAAATGTCAAATTCCCCTGGGTCTGCCCCCCCCCCCCCCCACCCTGGGGCTTAACATTGATACGTGCATAACGAAAGTAAGTACAAAATGCTGCCAAAAAAGGAATGCCGTCTTGTCTTTTCTTTTAAAAATGGACAGATTTCTATTTTCTGATTTTCCTGTTATTCATCGTTGTAGATTCTATTAATGAATCTATTCAGTATTTGAATATTAAATCGTTAGTCATTGTCAATATCTTAATTCTTGAGCCACGCAATAACAGTACATGAGTTAACAAGCGAGGTTAAGAAAAACATATTTCAAGGAAGACTAGGAAATTAATCCAGTCCAAGTGTGATGGAGTTGTGTTTTCAATCTGACCCAATAACTAAAGAAGTTGTTGGCTAAAATTTACTGCTAATTATGCATTCTGGAATGATATTTAGATTTAAATTTGATACCAGTAACGGTATCCTGAGAAATAGCCAACATTTGACGACGGTACCGTCCACTGGTTTTCCTCCAAAATGAAGTCTGTGGAATTCAGCTCAGAAATTCCATACTGATGAAGTGTCGCCACCCACTGATCTTGGTACTACTTCTGTTTGGAATTAAGCAAACTTCCCTCGCAGCACGACCAATCAGCATCCAGGTCTGAGTAGTGCCACGTCAACAGGACAATTGCACGATGACGTCATTTTACTACAACTACCAGAATCCTCGAGTTTGTTGTTTTCTTGTGCAAATTAAGGCTATTGTTCTTTAATCCTCAGCGGGATTGACAAGTTTAAACAACAAAGCAAAACCGAAATGAATTCAGGTAGTTGTAGTCAAATATCGTCATCGCGCAATTGTCCTATTCTGCGCTAGTTCTTCAGAAGTCGTTCCGCGGGGAAACCATTGGTGGCGACGCGAGATACGAGTTGTTTTCTAAGGCTACACAGGCTTCACAGTAGCGGCAGCGACTAACGCGGGATTCAAATTTCAAACAATATGGATTTATTAATCCAGTCTATCGAGGTAGGCTTGACCTGCAGTCTCAATCAAAATTGTTGGACACTTTATTGGCTTCTCGACCTTCCAATGTTAGTGCACAAGACAGGCGTGGATCCACATTGGTTTCCATCGTTTCACGGAAATCGGTCAGATTTTTCATAATAAATATCTGGAAAATGCTTTGGAAATGGAAATTGACCTTGATGAGATGATCAGGCGATTTGAAAGGCTTCATCCGAGGAGAATGAAGTGGCCAATGACTTAGAAACTCAGGAAAGGGGACTTTAGGGAGGTAAAATCAAAGAAATTTCCCGGAAAAGGATGCTCCCAGACCCCCTAGAAATTTGCGTCTTCGGCGCTCGTTGAGAAAATCGGTCAGTATTTATTCTGGATCCAGGCCTGCAATATTTGGTGGGTTAACTGCGGTAAACAACACTGGAAGAGAGATTACGGACGAGAAGGAAATGTACAGCGTACAGTGGAAGTGTCCCAGATATTTTTGGCTGAGACTGTGGCTTGTCATTAACAGCATATAAACACACCCAAAAAAAACCAACCTCTTACCAATTATCACCTCAACTTTTAAACCCTCCTTCTCGATGTCGATGTCGATGTCAGAGCCTCGTAGCCATACAAGCGAGTCCAATGCTTCTTTCCTGTGTTTCTTTCTTAGTAACCAGATCGGAGTCTCTGGCATAAAGTACAAAAATATAACGAGGAGAGCTGGAGAGACTCCACCGATAAGAGCCAGCAATTTCCAGTGACAATAGACGCCTGTCACAAAGGACATCACAAGGCCAGTAACGATGGCCAGCGTGCTAATAGAACCCAGCATACCACGTGTCCGTGGGTGTGCAATCTCCGCTATGTATACCTTTACGACAACACAAAGTCACAGTTAGGAGCCCCAACTTAAATTTCTCAAAATGTTACTTTTCCCACAAAAAGAAACCTACACCGGAATTCCTAGTGCATCGAATCTTTTCAGAAAGCTTCAATTTACAGTCTTAGTCCATTTTCGACAATAATAAACAGTCTAACATATTTCCCCACCTCTTTGAATTCACAATTTCCTATTTCTTTATAACTTGTTTAAAAAACTTACTGGAGCCGCAACTGAAACAATGCCACAAGCCAAGCCTGTAGTGATGCGCCCAGAGTACAACATAGCCCGATTCTGCGCAAAGCTGATTAGAAGCCATCCAAGTTCAAAGGGAACAGAGCAGAAGAGTAAGGTCCTCTTGCGACCAAACTTATCAATCGCCCATCCACCTATGGGACATCCAAGAACAGCACCGAGTGCCACCAAAGACTGCAAAAAAGAAGAAGAAAAGGAGATTTCAACATTCCAAGGGCTAAGAATGAATAGCCTTAAACTGGTACATTGATTTCTCAATAACTAAGTACAACTGTTAATACCCGGTATTCTTCACTGCCTGCTTAAGAAGTTTCAGCATGACTTGTAAGGCCTCTCCAAGTTGTTAGCCTAACTTTTAAATTAAAGTTTTTAGCTTTGCGTTACAAAAATTATTTCAGCTGGCTCCCTATCTCGGTTCTACCCTGTAAGACAAAATCAGCGTTTTTGTAGACCATAACCAGCTGAAAAAGCAGATCATAATGATTTACTATGCTAAATAACAACATAACAAAAGTAAACGCGACCGCTCTTTGATTGGCTAATTACCCATTTAACTAGCGCCTGTTCAAAGCCGTACGGGTCACGTCTACACTAGTATATTTATATTGTTTCTTTCTCATAGTTTGTAAAGGTATTTGTTTTAATACTGAGAGAAAATTTACAAAAACAGTTAAGGATAGCGTGAAAAGGCTTTAAAATCTACATTGAGATGGAGAACTACCACTTCTACTTATTCAGCAAAAAAGCTCAGTTTTTAAAAGAAAAGACTTCGCAAAGACTGATTATCAGCTGCAATATGCCTTCGATCTTGATCGGACAAGACTTTATTGTTATGCTTAATGTTTTAAGTAAGAACAACGATAAATTGGTCAGAAATGGAAATCAAATACTGTGTGCAATAATTAAAACAGTGTTAAGTAAATTCATGAAACATAGCCACTACAATGCAGTATAGTTATTTCCTTTTGTAAATCTAAGGGCGCGCATTGTATTCCCCCGGCGCTAATTTAAATTTAGGTGACGTCACACTTAGTAAAACACTTCATGCATAATGAAAAAGAACCACTAATGCGCATGTTTGGGACCTCACATCCGATTACAAATTAATTTAGAAATTTTAATAGCCTCATGCGCTCTATCACTCTCCGGTAAATATAAAAGACCTTGCCTGCAGTAACGAAAATAAAATTATTCCCTTTTTTTTTTCAGGATAAATATTACGGTTTTCAACTTGCTGTTTAGTATTCCTTGACTCTCTGAGTCATAAATACAGGCAGTTTTACAAAGCTGTTATTATAATCTTATGCATTATTACTGCTTGTTTGTTCACTGAAACAATTAGAACTACAATTTACTCACGGAAAACCACGACCCCTGTACACCAGTCAAACGAATAGCAGAATTTGTGTCGGAACTTGTCAAATCCACCAATGCAGATGAGGAGTATGCCATACAATAACCAAAGCTAATCGATCCAAGGGCAGCCACGAAAGACGCAAGAATGGATCTTCCAATTTTGTCTTTTGTGGCCATTTTTATGTTGGAGACGTAAAGTCGAGTTATTGCAAACGAGGATGCTGCAGACAAGATAACCTTTCGTCCAGGATTCTGTAATTATGTCATAATTCATTTAGCGACAAGCCGGCTCGTCATCAGACATAATGCTGCACGCGTGTTCTAAATCCCAGGATTGAACAATTTAGAACGATAATAAGGGTGTCACATAACACAACGAAGCCTAAATGTAAGTCTAGTGTAATAAAAAATTTTGTGTCGCTGTGAAACGATTTTACTGTTTTGTTTTTTAGTTGACATGTGTACTTTCTAATTGTTATCTGCGTAACTTGAGGAATTTCGCGCGTATAAATTGCTTTTCTTCTGGCAGTGGAGCCGCGAGAAGAATGGAGACGACTCATAAAAAATTTGCTCAAGAAGGGTGTTTAACATAAAACGTGGGAATTGCGTCTTTTTTAGTTTACAAGCCTGTTTAGTGCTGAATTTGGTAAACTTGATGACGTTGTATGGAAAAAGGCTAATTTAAAACAAACTGGTAACTTTCTTTGAGGGGATTTAGAAATAATTCATTGATATTGAGTCAAAATAAGGTGGATTTGGTTTGGGTGTTTCAAACATCATTAATTTTGGAAAAGCGACAGGGATTCATGTTACTCGATATCTTTTTTTGCGTATAGAATATTAGGGCCATGTGTTCTGTTAGTTGTGTCAGCTGATACAAGCTAGAGACCGCTCAATAAGAGTATAAGGGGTAGAAATTTTACCAGCAAAAATTGGAGGGCAGAAGTGCTGGAGAGATCCTGTGCGAATAATAGAGAAAGTGTAAGCGCTCACTAAGCGCATGACAGCTAGTTAGCAAATCATTAACAAGTACCCCTCCCCAGGGGGGTAGCCAGGATTTTTTCAGTGGTACGCATAACTCACCAAATGCCCCTGTCCTCCCCTCTTCCCCACTCCTCCCACCCCCCACCAATGTCCCCAAAGGTAAGGTTACTGTAAGCCTAAGAGTTTATGCCGTCTCTAAGTATTTGAAAAATTCTTTGTCGCCTTTTTGAGTTTATTGACGTAAGCACGCCAGTCGCTTTAATGACTCAAGGCTACGTTTACAAACGCACAGAGATGCGTGAATCCAAAAAATTAAAAAGGTCCCGGTTTGGTCAAGTCTCTGGAGATTCTGAATCCAAAATCGAAAGCGAATACTTTTTATCTAATAATTACCTTTAATTCCCCAATGTTTTGTAGAGTAAACAGTTCTTCCAAAGAATCATGATGCTTTCCTCCTTCGATCATAATAGTTTGCGGTAAAACCAAAATGAAAGTGTCACGTTCATGAACATAGGGTGGTTTAAAAATATTGATGGCGATGGTAGCAAATACGTCACTATTAAAACGAATTCGCTTTTTTTCAAACTTTTGCGTTTATTCCAACTTGCTGAAAACGGCAAATGAATAGAAGTATTTCACTGGAGTTGAATCCTTGGTGACCGCACCCAAGTTTGAACTGGGGAAGAAAAAAATCATCATCATGTGTTTATTTTTCACGTCCTCCAAACAACGTCGCATAAAAAAATTTTACGCCGTGACTGTGCAAGGCAAAGAAATCTACCAAAAAGAGTGCTACACATGTAAAATTTGTTGTTTAACTTTTAACACTTTTTGCTTTTTGACGCGGTCGTTCTCGTTGCTATCGCCGTCGTTATAGATGTGTCAGGTAAACTGTTGGGAATCCGAATGCTTTTTTTATTGTATGAAGACTCTATAAACGCTTACGAAATGATCCGAATACTCTCAATAAAATGAGTCCGGAATCCTGAATCGGAAATATTTATGAATCCTCTGGTGTAACCGTAGCGTAATCTCGTACTCAGATCTCGCTCTGTTTTGCACTGTGGGTGATCTGGGTACGAGATTAACCGTAGCGCCTACCCGAACAATCCATTGGTACCTCAGACTTTTATGTGCAAATGTGTGATTCTTCTTAATGAAATTTTTTTTATTTAAATTCGTAAATAAATTACCAGAAATATTGTTCAGCAATATCTCACGTTGTTAAAAGACTTTTTGGATGAGGCGCACTAGTAGAGCTTGAATTTGATCGCAGTATCGAAGATTCCTTTTCACTTCTTGGAACTTTGAAATTCCTTTCAAATATGATTTCCTCGTCACTAAGTTCTTCACCAAAGCCCGTCGTTGATGGACTCGCCAATCCTAATTCTGGATCGGTACGCCTAATGAATCGATTCTCGCACTTCATCCTTAAAAGAAAAATTGAATTAACCGACTTTGGAAGACGCTAAATTTCTAGCCTGGGACCAGGCTCCGTCGCCAAAAAATCTCAGCGAGCGAAGCCAGCCGAGCGAAAGTCTGGGAACGGGGAAGGGTGGCCACCCTTTCCCTCTCTTCAGTCCACCGCTCGGTCGACGATTGTTATTTTGTTTTTTTCACTTTGTTTTTATTCCTTTTTCCACCATTGCGGAGCCTGGTCCCAGGCTTTTGAAATTTCAGACAAAATATCCTGTCGCTGTAATAGCATATTCCCAGAACCACTTTCCCGACGCTCCATAATAACCGTTGAGATTTTTCTCGCCCCCGCAAAACAAACAAGTGATAAAATGTGCCAATACGAGTAATTGCAGTCAAGTTTGCTTATTCTATAAAAACGAGAGGAAAAATTAACATTCTTGCAAAATGTACAGTTCGAGTTCCTCACTATTGATTTCTGTGAGGACATCTACGGTCATCTACGGTCGCTACTGCATCCAGCTAAAGTAACAATGATCAATTCCACCCATAATTTGCCTTTATCGTCTTCATTATAAAAAGTTCTTCATTTTCTTGATGTCTAGAATGAACAAGCTCAAATGCGATTTCTTGCACTGGTAAATTTTTTTACTTGTTTGCCCCCTGAGAAACCACGTGTCATTGCTTTTATCCCATCAGTCCTTGAGCGCGTGCAAAGATAGCGGGTAGGCGTTAATAAGGTCTATTCTGCAGCTAATATTAAAACTCACCAAAGTGCCGTCCCAATAACCATCAGTACCATCGCTCCTGCCAATAATCCCACAGTTATGGCTGCAACTTCTCCAGGAGAGAGCGATTCCGTTGTTGCTGATGGCAGGGAATTCTGCTTCCTTGCTATTGATGTCCTTTGATCATTCAAGCGAGTTTCGGATTGTGAAGCCATTTTAATGTGAGATCTTGCTCGAGGTTGCTTAGGTCCGTAGAACTTTCTCAAAACACGTTCCCCTTGGAACGAGCTGTCGTCTATTTTAACTTGAAATGACTGACCTTTGACTGTCTTTTTACGAATTTTACTTTCTGTAACTTCTGTTTTTTTACTGCTTTTAAAATCCTTTAGTTTAGTTTCTGTCTGACGTAGCATCCCCAAAGCGTGTCCTGACAGCGTGTAATTGTCTTTCATTGTTCCAGAAGTTATTTTCTTTGAATTTTCTCCCGCGTTACCATCGCTTGTGGTGGATTTCGGTTCAGTATCACGCTGTTGAAAAATACGAGGCTGAACGGTGCTTACCTCATGTGAAGGATGAATAACCTTCCAATGAGCTCTCGCAGACTTCCTAAGGTTACCAGTTGGGGATGAATGGAAATCCCTGTCAGAGTTTGTTGTAATCAGTGTAGGCCAGGATCCCGTGATACTCTCTCCTTCGCTAGCGTGTACATCAAACAGGAGGGCAGATAAGTCATTTCTTTTTTCGGAATGAAGGAGTAAACCTACATGAAACAGTATGCAATTATTGGCAAAGTCAGATAGATTAAGATCATTTAATATCTAGCTGGATTTTTGAAAAGGTTACTGCTAAAGTACACCATTTTAGTCAAGTAGTTTGTTTCGTTCAAAAACTCTCTGTAAAGCAACCAATCAGTAAAAACTAAGAGCATAGTCATTACATTGTTCCCTAATCACCTCCTTTATTTTTCCTTCGCTCTGTATATTTTTCCACTGCTGTTCCTATCTAAGTGTGATTTTCGGGCAGTATCGGATGCAAGCCTCAACTCGCTGTTTGGGCCACTCTTCAGTTAAATGGCTACGATGGCTGGTACCTACGTTTTCAAAATCCTAGATATAACGGCTATAGTCTATATCTGTTCGAAGAAGCCAAAATTGCCTAGAATTTTCTATACCTTGAGGAAGGCTAAGAATTTCTAGATGACCGTTTCATTCATGTGTACTACATGATTTTCGAAGATTATATCTAATGAATTCCCTACGATTTTCTGAAGCTTAATTTTTCGCAGAAAAAGGCAACCTAAAATTTTCTGATTCAAAAATGCGATGGAAAGAGGAATCAGAAAAATTCTCGCTTTCGTAAAAGTTTTAGTTGCCTCTAAAATTTTCGGGAAAATAACACTGAAGTTCCCCCCTCCCCCCCCCACCCAATTTCGAAAAGACTCAAGTTGCCCTAGGATGACTGAACAGATATAAATATCATAGCGCCGATTAGAATGTATTTCTAAAGATCTAAAAGTACTCTGGATAGCCTAAAAAGTGTTTTTAATGCATTGAGTGCCCCTGAGATATATATATTAATTCACTTAATACATTGAAAGTTTCGTTGAATATTTTATTCAAAGGGCCCACACGTGCACTTGTCCTTCCCTCGAATCTTACCTTGGCAAACGTTATGAACTGCAAAAATGCTAAGCATATAAGTGATCAATTCCTTTTTCCTTTTCATTTTATGCCCTTGGCAAATGCATCCGTCGATGAATGGGTTCGCTGTTTTTGAAAAACGCACAATGTATTTGTGTGACGTCACAAAGGCAGTTATTGAACCACTAGCTCTCGCACATTAGAATTTCAGGATTCAAGGAAAGGGAATTTGGCTACTTCTGAATAGCTGGAATGACTTGTATCCAATAATTACAACTTTGCAACAAACTTTGAGTAAAACAAGTCGAGTTTGATTTTTTATGTTATTTTAGGCTATGTATGCTGAGAAGGTTTAGAGCACTCGCACACTTGAAAAGCCACACAAAGGGAATGAAAAGGGCGAGTGATCGCTCTCGATGACAGCACCATAGTCCATCAGCGCCCGTTGAATTAAAGCACTGAAGACGCGCCAGATAGGGTGTGGGTAAATATAGACATTTTTGGAATTGAGAGTAATATAAGAGCTCTATAAACTTATCTATCCTGTTAATTTGCACTCCCTTTTTGTTTTACAAATCCACGGATAATAGGCCTTTAGAGCTTGTATGTATATTGTGATTTTAGCCACGAAAATCTGCCTGAATGTCAATCAGAAGATTGACTATAACCGTATCGCATGACCAGCCACGCCCTATTTTTATTTTTAAATAATGAGGGGAAGTCTTTTAACGTCTTTCCCCTGTCTTACTCTGCGATTGTATTGAAAATGTTCCAACATTTCTTTTGCACATGATACAAACACCTACACAAACAGATAAGGTCTGCACTAAGTAAACTTGACATCTGCCGGCGATGAACAGGAGTCTTTTTGGTTTTGGATAAGAGCTGAATGTTTCTGTCATAATAATCATTAAACCACAGTAAAATGTTTTTGAAAAGAATTCAGTTGATTCTAGACGAATTATTGTGTACATAACCTTAAAAGAGAACTGTCTAAGCTTATAAACGTTCGGGGAAATATATATATATTCACAAAATAGTTAATCAGGAAGTTGTGGAAAACTTTTCTTCTAATACCTTATTGCGGAGGTTTCAGAAACAAGCTAAGCTTCCCAACGAACAGTCTAAACAATTTTTTACCGAAATGTAGTTAAGCCTATGTTAGGTGCGTTATGCGTTATTATATAAAGAAACTGAGAAAGTGGTCGGAATCGTTGGATACAATTTATCCCGCATAAAAAGAGGGCGTGGTTGATCACATGACCAGGTAATCTCATTTTCTTTTCTTTTTATAACGTTGTTTAATCTTTTTTTGTTTGTGCGCCTTGTTTTCCTATTTTGGTTTATTTTATCTATTCCTATTCCTCTTTGAATGCCTTAAATTGCAATTTTTGGAAATTGCGTTTAAATGTTGTCAAGGAGGCAAACAACAGCGAAGGGCTTGGGGAGAGAGAGCAGAAGAAAGTTTCTCTTTTGAACGCCTGGAACAGGCTACGAACAGCTACTTTTGGACCTCTGTTCCGAATTTCGAGGCAACAGATGGAAATGAGCTCACTGTTCTGGAATCTACAGCACTGCACTTAAGTGTATGTCAAATAAATTGAATATATTCCATAATTCATTAAATATTGAAGGTTAATTATTTATACAAATATTTTCGATCCATATTTATTTGGACCAAAAAGTAATCTTACTCCGCAAGACAGCTAATTCGATAAAGTACTGTGAGATCAATAACAAATCGCAATGTACCTTTATGCAAAACAACATTGAAGAAGAACGTTCCGTGTGGTTTCATTTTGCTAATTGCCCTTGTGTTTTGCTAAAGTGATGCAAATAATGTTATCTATTTTAAACGATATTATGAAAACAGGTTGGTTAATCACCTGATTAAAGTAGTAAAAAGCAGAAAAATTTTTGATCGTCAAAAAGTTCTAGAACTTTGCAACAAAATCGTGTGAATACGTAATACATCTTTTTTCATTAGAGCTGAGTGTTTTATTTGCTTCAGGCCATAGTTATGTAAAATTGTGTCCCCATGAAGTCATTTGATAACAAATTATAGAGCCTGATTGAGCGTAACTACAAAAGAACCTTTTGTTTTGCCTGCTTCCATGCTGTCAGGAGACATATTCCCTCCGGCAAGTTATAGGGATGTCTCACGCATGGGTATGTTACGGTCAATGATTGCTTAGTTTGTTATCGTGTATGTAAACACTTGATCATGAATGTCTTCTTCGCGAGTGGTTAGATATATTAAGATCCGTCGTAAGCCATGCTATTATACACCAATATCAGGCCATCGATCAAAGGTATCTGAAAGGTAAGATTTATTCTCTTTTTTAGGACCAACTTAATTTAATCACACTGTTTTTGCGAGAAAGCTTTGAGACGACGAAGAGTTCGCTTGATGTTCAAAGTTAGAATCAAAAGCAAAGGATACGCTTGCTCAGTTAAACTGAATCAGGGCAAAAGTTTACAGAACTGATCTGTGAGGACTGAGTACTGAGATTTTCAAAAGGTCCATTCGTTTTGCCGGGAAACAGTGAACGGACACAGTATTTCCTTAAGATAAGCTAACTGCGCGAACATTGGCGGTGTCGACAAATGTTTTTACAAGCCGAGTGGAAAAACATCAAAAACAAATCAGACTGAAACTTGAAAAACTTAGTGGTATCTCTAATAAAAGTTTTACTCAGTAAAGTTATTAGACAGGATATTTTGGTGGTTTGGCGAGAACCTAAAGAATTATCCGGTGAACCATGCAAAAACGTTTAGCAGGATGAAAATCTTTAGTTAGCTACTGAGCCAAAAATCATAATATAACAACAAGTTGAAGTGTGCAATGAACAACTAACCTCTAAAAAAACAGAATTGCTCTTGGTTCAACGGTTTTAGTTACATTTAGGAAACTATTGTTGAGTAAATTCTGAGCTGGAATACACTTAAAGGGTTTTCACTTATGTACCGACTGAATTTATTGTAGTCCTCACGCTAGCTAATAAATGTTAATTGTTAATTTCGTCTTTCATCTAAACTCGTGGGGAGAATAGGCTCCGTCCACACGAATTCGCTGTTATCTCAGAACAGAATTTGTTTTTCTTCAGTTCAGATTGAACTACCGTCAACACCAGCGTCTCCGATGAAAATAAAGGCGGAAAACACAACTTTTTCGAAATGCTCTCTTAAGTGGAATTTCTTGAAAAACGGACGCCGTTTTTCTATACTCGTATGGAAGGACTTAATTAAAGTAATTTATTATATTTTATTATTAACAATAAAAGAAAGGTAGAAAGCGTACATAAAGACTTAGCTACTGTAGCACGAAAATAATATAATATGGGGACAAAAAAACAAAGTAAAAATAAAAAGCTGATATGAAGTAAATCTTGCATTGAGTCATTAACAATTGATATAAAAATATTATTTGTTTACCAAAAATTGATGTTAGTAACCAAACAAACAAAATAAGGAGAGGGTTTTATAATCACCTCTAGTAAGACTGAGCCAAGAATCACTGGCCTTTTTTCAATGCACTTGAATATTGTATTTATAGCTCTGTGAGTCAGAAATTATAAAAGCTGTTACATAAGCACATAGAGCACAACAAAACAAGGTTTTAAGGGTGGTCTGAGTATTTGATTCTTAATCATCTGCATGAATCTCGGGTAAAATGATTAACCGGTAACAGGATTCCGGCTTTATATCTCTCGCAATAGATAGCAATATTACACTGCTACGTAGCCATATTTGTTGGCTAATATAGCAAGTCTAAGGTACTGGTTAAAGTACTGGGTTAGTCTAGAATGTTAAAGGGTTTCGTGGGTCTAGCGAGAAAATATATCCGAGAGGTAGAGGGAGAGTTTTTAACTTGCGGATGGTCCGCGAGGCCAATCCGAATACTGAAAAAACAATCAGGAGATAGTTTGACAAAATATTTGAAAACGAACGGGAACGGTTGAAAAAGCTTTGGGTGGACGAAAGTTTTGTATTCTTTGAAAACGAAAAAATGTATTTATGTTATTTAAGTTTTCAAATAGCCGAGACGGATACATGTGACGAGATCTTCGGCAAAAGAACTTCAAGCTAATTAATGTGTAGGAATGTAAGTTTCTCCCAGGATAAAGTTTTTTAGTTTCTGTAGCACAAGTTCAAAATCACATCACACCAAACTTTTTGCCTAATTTATTAGGGCAGTCTTCGGTGTAAATTCATCTTGAAAACCAACCAATTTTTTTTTCGCCAACACTGTACTGTCACACTTTGTAATAATCGTCGCACTTTGTAATACATGTCGCACTTTGTAATAAAATTGTCACACTTTGTAATACCTGTCGCACTTTGTAATAACACTTGTCGCACTTTGTAATAAAAAGGCTGTCGCACTTTGTAATAACAGACCATCGTACTTTGTAATAAAAAAAGCTGTCTCACTTTGTAATAACAGTTGTCGCACTTTGTAATAAACTTGAAATGGATGGTCGGAGGACAAGTAAACCCAGTAATAAGTGTCATCATCGACAACAACAACTACAATAACAATGATAATAATAATAATTATTATTATTATTATTATTATAACAATATTATAACAATAATGATAGTTCTTATGTTTTAAGATGACGCTGATGATTGTTTAGGCCGCTCATGAGACGGCCACCATATTAACACAGAATAATATAATACGCGCTCAATTTCCAACAACTAGGAAAGATGTTGATTGTCACAATGACGTAGTTTAATGAGTGTAGGTATTGGCAAAATCCAATTCCATTATTTTTCCTTCGAAGTGAAAAAGGTGTCTGACAAAATCAAGAAGTTGGAAAACACATTAATTATCTAAAAAAAAGTAGCAGCGATATCATGATGGCATCATTCATTGTTAAAGAAGAGTCTGAAACAACCCGCCAGTTTAAATTAATTAAGTGTACTCCATTTTACTTGAAACCCGCAGAAATCGAGGCAATCGTCATTGAAAAGTTGATCTGTGCTTAAAAAGAGGTTTAAAAATCTAAAAAAAAAACGCCGAAACTTATAAAATTCCGAGAGAAATTATCACTGTGAAACTATTGAAACCTTCTGCCAGTTGGTCATTTTAAATTCTTTTTTTAACGTCGCGGTTAACGATGTTAACCATGGGCCAACATCTTTCCGCCAACTGGAGATGCAAAGGAAGTAATCGGTTCTTTGGCGTCTGACTTGCATCGACCAACACTTGTTATCTCTATTTTATCCTACCCAGGGGAGATGTGTACAGGTCACAGCGGCACCCAACGACGGTTTCCCCCTAAATACATTGAAAACACTTTTTAGGCTATCACTTTTAGATCTCTAGAAATGCATTCTAAGCTAGCGTAGCTTATAAGATTTTTTATCTGTTCGGTCATAGGTTTTCTAGTTGCCTGTGCTAGTTGTAAAACTTTAAAAATATTTTGCTTATACGATCACGTTTCGCCTGAAGGACACCTTTAATTACTTTTACTAACAATTAATTAAATGAAATTCCAATACAATCTCCCATTTTTTACGACTCTCCCTGTCATAGGCGTAGACACTTTCTCTCTATCGAGGTCGTCCGCATATAAAGAGTTGTACTTCCTTAGAAAGATCTTAAAGCAAGAAGTTGATGTGAACACTTGTTGTTGTCGTCGATGATGACACTTATTACTGGGTTCACTTGTCCTCCGACCATCTATTTCAAGGTTATTACAAAGTGCGACAAGTGTTATTGCAAAGTGCGACAGCTTTTTTTATTATAAAGTGCGATCGTCTGTTATTACAAAGTGCGACAGCTTTTTTATTACAAAATGCGACAAGTGTTATTACAAAGTGCGACACTTCAAACACAATGATTAATTAAGCGGTATGAGGATATTAATAAGTGTTGATATTTCTACAGCTGCGCAGCTAAGAAAGTACACACAGAGTGATCATTTAACTGAGCGATATGAGGATACATAATAATCAATTTTAACGATATGAGGATAAAAGAAGTGCTGATCAATCATTCTTAATAGCTGCACAGTTAATAAGCAAATAAAGGCATACAGACCTATATATATATACTGTAAATCTACAGGGCTTGTGTTACAATGTTCCTGTACGTTATGCCTCAATTTTAACCTTGTTTAGGAGAAAATAAATAACGTTGAAACCAGGGATAATATTCAACCAGAACATTCATGACACAAATAAATGCACATTAATGTAACAAAAAATGTTACACCTTAAAAGTTATGTTGACCTAGAGCATGTAATATAAACATTATTTTCTTTTCAGTTGTTACCAAAGCGATTTGTTGTAACGTGGCTTTGGTTACCGAAAGTTTCCAATAGGCTAGAGGAAGGACTCCCGATCCCATATGAAAACTGCATGGGTATTATACTCGCTGTATGCTCGTTTCCATGATATTTGTTCGTCCTCTACTCACTCGTCATCCTTTATGTTGCGGGGTAAACTGCTTTTAGGAGTTCCAATTCGACAAAACAGATATACAAAACATTTCGTCTCTTTTGCGTATATTGTAGATTCTTTAATATTTTTAATTCGAATCTGTCATTCAAGATGGAACAATCCGGAACACAAACAAAGAGTGGTCAACCTGTGATGACGCAGGAGACACGAGACGCGACGAACATGCACCCCGCAAGCCTTCACACGTAAAACAAACCTCGTGGAGTAAAAAAGTACCATTTTATGGCAGACGTCAATTATCTTCTTGCGAACACACTAACATCTTAAGCTTTTGTAAGAGCTTTTCGAAAATTCTGTTTAGGAGGTTTTGGCAGATTTTCTTTCCTAGCTGTCAGTCTCCGAGGGCTCAGTATCGTTAGCAAAATTTGAATTCTGCACGTTTTGGTCTTCGACAGAATGTAACAATCTGCAGGAAGTTGAAGAAAAATTAAGCTAAAAAGGAGGACAATTGACAAAAAAATATCGTTTAAAGTTCATGATACAGAGGAAACCGACGGCACTTCGGGAAATAACGAGGGCATATCGGGTTACTAACTACTCACACAAACCCCCAATTTTCGCTCATATTGGAACAAAGTCGGCTCCGGTTATGAAAATCTAGCGCATTAATTTTTCACCGTTTAAAGAAGAAGCCACTACAAATTCCATTCAAATAAGCTGGATAGAAAGGGAAGAAAATTACATCGCCTTAAACGACAGACCATATTTTCCGAAACTCCCCAAATAGAATGGCATGCACGAACCGGCCATTTGATTTTCCCATCGATCGCGCACAAAGTTATAGGTTGCCCCAGGATTAAATGGTAATTACCCGTTCCGTTTATTTTTAATTTACGATAAGAATAGGCAAACAATTTTGTTTATTATGGTGGGGGTCTGTTCGATTATATGTCATGTCTTTTGTTTAAATGTGTACAATGCTTTTAGTAAAAAAACGTAGACACTTACATAAGAGGATTTTATTATCTTGCCTGGCTTTGCAGCAGTTTTTAAGCAAAAACGCGTCTTAAAACAAGCATAATCTCCTGTAAATCTTTCCTTAGCCAGGTACCTTGTTTAAAAACACTATTTTCTATTCTTATTTTTACAGTGAGAGAAGTAATTAACAATTAGCAACAAGATTTTTTGGGCAGTGGAACAGTCTATACGTCTTCGTATACAAGTCGTGAGTGGGACTGTATTTTTGAACTACATTTGCTTTTCATCATGAACAATTCTTCAACCATACAGATTCAGAATCCACCATGTTCGTACACAGTATCCAGTTTATTCATAGCGATCATGTCTTCAATCACCGTTGCTGCTATTATAGGAAACTTTCTCGTTACAGTAGTCTGCTTAAAAACTCCAAGTCTTCGCACAATCACCAACTACTACATAGTCAACATGGCGGTATCTGATCTCCTCTGCGCATGCTTCAACTGGCCGCTATACGCTACCGAAGGGATGCTGACAAGAAGAAAATTCATCACGGGATCTTTGGCCTCCGCTGTCTGCAAACTAGGGATGTATTCCAGAGGAGTCTCTCAAGTTGTATCCGTGCTAAGCTTGGTTCTAATCGCTGTAGACAGATACATTGCCATTGTGTTTCCGTTAAAGTCAGCGTTATTAGTAGGAAAAAACAAACGTGTTATGTTACTCTTTATAACGTGGCTCGTACCAGTCGTTTGCGGTGTCCCGTATATAGTATACACTGACACGGTCAAAGTGGAAAACCACACCTTTTGCAGAACTTTGTGGGGTGCATTAGCTAACGCGATTTTCAATGTGGCTGGTTTTGTTGTCTTCTACTGTGCGCCTCTCATTCTCATGGCTATACTTTACATACACATCGTGAAAACTTTGAAAAAGAGAAAAGAAACGCAAGGCTCAGCGAGCAACAAAAGAGAACAACAGCACCGAAAAATCACAAAAATCCTCATCTCCATCGTGGTGGCCTTTTTCATCTGCTGGACTCCTCTTTGTGTTTATCTCTCTCTTAAAATGCTCCACCCGGATCTATTTCTGGAAGACGAATGCAAGACGCTCGTAGCGTTATTCTTCTACGTCTTTCCATCCTTAAACACAGCAATTAATCCCATCATTCTTTTCTCGTTGAGCACAAATTTTCGTCAAGCACTGGAAAGTTTGGGACTTCAGCTTTGTCGCTTTTTCCAATGTGGTTCAATTTTACCGTCCCGGATCGGATCGTCGAGATCGACTCAAATAACTCAAGCGCCAGAAGACACTCTCGATGCTGCAAATACTGAGAATCACCGAGCAAATGGGAAAAGGATTGCTCTGCAAAAATTTCATCGAAGTTCCCGACGGGTTTCTAATCTTGCTTTTGTCAATTCAATGGAAATTTGAGCAAGGATGACTTAATTTAATTACTATAAACAATAAAACCTGTTTGGACTTATATTACCCATTAGATTACACTGATTTTTGCGGGAAAATAAAGATTTGGAAATCCCGTTTATAGGAAAAGACAAACATTTGAGTCACGTGACCAAGATTTCCGTTAACTTATCTTGAACGCAAAAGGGCCGAAATTTTAGCCCATAATCTTAAAAGCCGCCACCTCATTGAGAGATGCATGTTTTGAGATCCTCTTGAACTACAGGAGCCCATAACCCGGAGAGAGCAACTTCCATGCGCCTGGTCACGGCGTTTTCGCGGACCAGTTTATTATTAGAACGGTTTTGGCGCGAGTTTTGAATATCTTTTAAACTCCACAAGCTAGCCAGCATAACCTACGGACCTAAAAATGATATGCCTTTTTATTAACTTTTGGTTTTCCTTTTTCATACCTAATATACTTCGAATGCGCTCATAGACATGGTGGAGACTCTATTTTCGAGGGAAAAAGTGCCCTAAAATGTGTCTAAAAATAAACTGGTTCCTAAAAACGCCGTGACATAGGCCCAGTATGGGAGTCGCTCGCTCCGGGTTATGGACTCCTGTAAACTATCATTCGTGTCTGCACAAAAATAAATATAGTTTTATGTCAGCTATCCATTAAAATTATCTTGACTTTCTTGGACATTCCTTATCTGTCTATTTTCTAATTAAACTTGAGAAATTCTCAACTTGAATCTAACGTTTGCCGTACGCCATAAATGTGATTCTAATCTCTCTAATTGCAAAACGGAAGCAAGGAAAAAGTGGCGATAAAGACGACGTTTTGGTGTCATCATGACGTCATTGTGAAGTTGACTATCTTTGTGGAAGATACCGCCTTCTGTTACTAAGTAATTTTAGCAGGCACTGAAAGTACTTTCTGTAGAAGAGGATAAGCAGCGAGAACGGAAACAACTCTGCGGTACGCTATTTTGTACATTTATTTTCTTTGTTGTCGTTGCACGAATATATTTCCTATTTCACGTTTTATGGAGGATGTGAAGCACAACCATTGACAACAATTTTACTTTTCTCTATATCTCTCTTTTTTTTTTAACTTAGATGCAATCTTTTTTAATTCAACTCCAGCAAAGTTCGTCAACATTTAACAAAATTCGTGAACACACGTTTTAAGTAATGATTGTCGCACTTAGATGTCGCTGTTGTTGTTGATCCGTTAGGTGGCTGAACTGAACACGTTCAAACACAACGGGACCAAACAATCTGCGAGCCAGCGAGCCATTCAATTCGTACGAGCTACGAGAAAGAAAAACGTGTTATGACATTGCAAATACATGAAAAATGTTTCCTGCTTAGTTCCCGATGGGTATGTGAGGTTTTGCTGTTGGAATATTTGTAGAATTACGCAGTGTTGGTCGAAGTTCATTGATTAGGGTTAGGTGCTCATTTCGCTGACTAGGATTAAGTACTCGTTTTAAGGATTAGGGTTAAGCGCTGATTTAGGGATAACCACTTATTTACAATGGTTAGCTTTCAGTTAATGTTTTACGTTTTTTATGCTTTCTCGAAATTTTTTTTCGTATGGCTCGCTGGCTCGCACTGTGTCCTGACTCAAAATAGCTTAATAATATGTGGATCGTTTCATATGCTGTATGGATAATAGAAATATCCATGGTCTGCTGCCAGGGAGAAATTTTGGTTGTGACGAAATCGTCCGTCCGTCCGTCCCCACGTCCACCTATTCATGTAAGGTGTGTCACATCAATGCATCACCTGTGTGATATTTCAGTGAAATGACTGAAATGTCACACTTACTAGCTTAGAGTCCAAGTTCAGGAGGAATTTAGTATTCTAGTTTGCTTCTTGCTTATGATAAATTACTGCAGAAAGACATTTCTTTAAACATCTCACGAGAGCTTTTCTTTTGGCCTTGGCTAATCATATAGTACTCTTTTCACTGGGTAGTAGAATTATCGCTGTTTTAAATAAAGGTCCATCAAATGCTCGTTTGTGGGGGGGGGGGGGGGAAGGATTTCTCCCATATATACAGGTGGCCACCAAGTATCCACCCCAGGGGAAACACATACGGTACTCTCAAAAGTCTCAAGGCTACATCTTTGAGTAAATATCATATTTAATTTGCATCCAAAACATTACAAACACATTACCGTAAACTGCCCCTTATAAGTCGGCTAGCTTATAAAACCATCAATTATAGGCCCAACTACCTGTAAACAACAACAAAAAAAATGCATCTGGGTCCAGTTGTTCGAAGACCGATTAGCGCTTAACCGGGATTAATTTTAACCCGGGTTTCTTTTACTTGTGTTCAAAAGTATTTTCTCGGATAATTTTCTCTGTTACTTTTATAGGGCTTCCAATGATCAACTTGTAGACAAAAAGAATGAAATGCTTTTTGAGCTTTAAAATCTGAACTGAAATCTCGCACTATCCCTGGGTTATACCAGGCTTTGAACTCCTCGGCTCCGACTATAAGCCCCTTCCCGGATATAAGCCCCCTCTAGCTTTGGTGGGGATGTGCCGCCGGGACTCTGGAACCCGTATAGCCTATACCAGAGCTACAATCTTGGACAAAATAAATGGAAAACCTTAACCCCCCTCCCTCCCCCCCCCCTCAAATCAAGGATGGGAAAATGGCGCGTTTTTGCCCTTCGCGCAGCTTCATCCTTAATTTGGAGGGGATGCAACCTCGTTCCCAGGTTCTCTCTCCTACCCGTCTCTCTCTCTCGCTCCGCAGGGACGGGTTGGAGAGAGCCCTGGGAACGAGGTAGGAGGGGATGGGGGTTTGCTGTTCCATTTTATTTTGTCCAAGATTGTATTTCAAGTGAATTTTGCCACCCTATACCAGACTAAACTCCCCAAATCTCCTCTATACCAGAGTAGCTGTTTTTCAGAAACTACTGAGGTCACAAACATAGTCCAGCCAAAACAAAACTGATTTGATTTTTTTTACATTTTTGAGTGGCAATTCCCGGTTTCCCTAGTCTAGACTTAAGTCTTCAACCAACTGATCAGTTTCCTGGAAAATGATACCCTATTCTAGACCTAAACTGTCTGATTTATATACCCTATCCCAGAGTAAACTGCTTGAAAACCATACCCTTCACAGCGGCACATACATATATGGCCCATATATGGCAGTACCCCTCCCCCGGTTTAATAAACGGACTGAGTAATTTAACGCAGTCGACGTATCCGATTGCTCGGCCTTCTATACTCGAGTATTCTAGCAGCACAGCGCAGCATTTCCTGTAGAAATTACATTAATGGCACTGATAAACTGGGCAAAGATCACCTTTATACAGAATTCAAGCCAAATTGTCTAAGGGGGTGTTTACATGAGAAAACTCGCACCGGCGCGAGTTTCATACCGACATGACTTTTTGATCTCGTATCGCGTTTACATGATGACTGTTGATAAAATGCAGGTTTACATGATGACTGTTGATTAAATGCAGGTGTGATTCAAAATCGCGAACATTGCGCATGCGCTACCCGTTCCAGTCTACCGGCAGACCGATTTCACAACGAAACGAGTGGTCGTTTCGTGTTTACATGATACCGTTGCGAGATTTCGTACCGGAGTGAAATTCTCGCCCCGGTACAAGAACCGGGGTGAACTCGCGCCGGGGTGACTCGCGCCAGCATGAAATTTGTGGTGGTATCATGTAAACAAATATAGAGCCATGAGAGGGAACCGGAGTGAACTCGCTCCGGGGCGCGCTCCGGGGCGAAAGTCGCCCCGGTATCATGTAAACACCCACTGAATAATAATAAACCACAGGGCCAATAGATACTCCTCAACGTCGCTTTCACCAGTCGAGGACCGTTATTCGGCAGCAAGGCTCTTTGGCCTGTTATTCGCTTTTCGCTGAGCGAAATCCCATCATCAGGCGGCGATAGCTCTTTAACACTCCTGTCGATCGCATATTCTCCATTAAATGAAGTACGTAACCGTGGACAGTTCTTCCAAGTATACAACAATCATCCACGATCAATTATTTCAACGTCCTTTTAACAACTCCAAATCCATTTCTTGCCGATGTTATTGTCAGTGTTTTTTTTAATATTCCATTTATATAAAACCCATCTTAGGGTAGGCTGGCTACTCCATGATGTGTCGGAAAAAAATGTACGCCTCACTTGTACCCTCTAGAATTTGCCAAACATATGCGTAAAAGGCACTTGGAACAAAAGTAATACTAAGTAAGGGAGGTAAGAGTGAATTGTTTAATCTGACTTTACTTTAATGAATAAATTAATGAGAATCGAGTGAGTGAGGGAGTGCAGACTCGTTCCCAGTCGCTCCTGAGGCGGTTTTGACTAGAACGCATTGCATCAAGGGAAGCCCGACATCATTTCTCCCCGGTCTTTCATCGCCTTTAAACAACAAATAAGTAGGGACTGGGAACGAGTCTGGAGTGAGTGAGTGAGTGATCGAGTGCCATTCTAGTTAGTACCTACAAAAGCTATGTCATCCATGAGCTAAAAACCCGACTGTTTTGCAGTCTAAAGCCCTCCTAAAACCCCATACGAAGATGTTTTTGCAAGCCCAGGGCTTATAAGCAGCAGCTTACGGTAGTTAATGAAACAAAGGTAGATGTACTGGTAATCTAGGTACGAATAACAAGATTGTTAGTAACAAGTATTTTAAACAAAAACTAAATGGCGGCAAGCTGACTTCTAATATAAAACTCAAACGAAACCAAAAAAACCGATCATGATCACTTTAATGTAACGATATATAATTTTATTAAAACTTTCTGAAAACAGGCTTGACGCCACGAGATGTTGCGATACTGAATATTATCCTGGGTACAAGTATAATGAAGTAGTGAGTGTTAATATTTTACAAATCTTGAGGGAAATTGAATTGTTTTCATTATTGACTGCTATTTTAAGTCGAAGCCTTTGTACAGCTGTGCACAGATATCTCAATGATTACAAGGCAAAGATAAGCGCAAAAAGAAAAAAGGAACCTGTATTGCACCTATATTAATGGACAAGTTTATTTACTCGAAAGAGTAATATTCGCTCAGTAGTTGATTTCTGACATGCTTAACCCCTCAAAGCCCCAATATCCACATACAAATTCTTCAAACTAATCGCCACACATTTCCTTAAAGAATTAGTCGGGAGAATTTGATTAAAGATCAAAACATTTTCCCTATAATCATTTTATCAACTCTTGTAACCTTTTCTCTGAGTACGGATACGGTTAGAAATTTTATTATTGCATCTAACATCGTTACTGTATTACTGAATCTAGATCTAGAACCTTCAAAATGTAAACCTTCTTTACGTTCATCTTTTTCTATTGTCATCTCCCTTGATTAAATGTCCTCTCATATTCGCAAACATTAAGTCTTACATAGACGCCTAACCAATTAGTCAGAAATTTTCATAAGCGCCGCTGTTCTCTTTCGAGTGAAAAAAATATAAATCAACTCTTACATTAAACATGACGGAAGGTGTTTTTTTCTGGGGGGAGGGGGGAGCACCAACTCCACAAAAAAAGTTGACCTCTACTTATACGACTTCATTTGAGCAACTTCAAACGTCATCGTATCACTCCCCTTTAAATTACGTGCTGTGCATATTACGGTGACTCTTGAAGGCGGACGAAGAATTGTTAATACACTCCCTGTATGATTCGGGAAAGACATCATTTCAAATCTATTGTCTGTTTTAGAGATGTCTCGAGGAGGGAGTTTTGTATCAAGTATGGTCAGTTGCCGCTGCCAGGTAAACGTAACGTCTGGGGTGGCGCCATGCTGCAGAACACATGGGATGCTCAACCTTCGGTTCCTGCCAGGTGACCACGGGTACCATGTCCGAACTGATTTCTTTAAAACAGGTTTCACTGAAATCAGAACAGTGACCATCAGTATTTAAAAGAACTGTGACGTCACGGCTGTCTGGTTTATTTTGTTTATAATTCCATTTACACGTAGCCTGAATTTTAGACGATTACTTGGAGTCGTTTTTTTGGAATTGAGTGAAATTCAGCCTAATTTACGCGTCCTTTTTCGCTATGACACTCGAGAAATTACCTGTGAATAACTGAATGACATCTTTTGTGGGTCAGCACTTTTTAACACCTGTCAAAAGGCCCTTGGACACCTTATGAAGTTTACACAACGTAGTATTCGGTATCGTTTTGGATTAGCCGGTAAAGGTTGCTGAACACAGTTTTGGCAGTTCGTGAGTATATGTCCTTTGCCAAATCATGGTAAGAGAAAGGTTGCAGCTCGCAAGCTGAAACTTGGCAAGTGAAAAATATACTGATAAAAGATGTTGACTAGCAGGTAAAATGTGACGTTTTCGTAGTTTCCATGGCAACATGAACGATTGAATACAACCTTAAAATTTCACTTTTGCTCAGTTTACATAAAATTCGCTCATTAGATTTTCCTATAAACTTGCACACAGCGTTCTATGATTAATCATTACCATTTGAAACTTATTTGACCAAATTTTAACAGACGGGTTTTGAGATAATCAATATTATGATTGTACTGTTATTATTTAATGTGTCACAAAATTCGTCTGTTCAACTTCCATTTTACAGTTCTTTTTATTGAAAGTACGATAAAAGTAAAAATTCTGCCTAATATCACAAAATTTTAATGAGTAGATTTTGAGAAATCGTCTTCTGTGTATCATTGCTTTTTCGCCACCATGTTTGTTTGTCTAATTTAAAAGAAGCTCCGTCACGCAAGTTACCGCTGACCGCCCGCAAAACTGTGTTCAGCCACCTTAAGCACTGCGTTTTACAGATTAGGGTTAAGCACTGCCTTTACTGATTAGGGTTAAGCATTGCCTTTGCTGATTAGGGTTAAGCACTTCCTTTACTGATTAGGGTTAAGCACTTCCTTTACTGATTAGGGTTAAGCACTGTTTCGAAACTGGTTAGGTTCCTTTTTGGCGTTGGGGTTGATGCTATGTGTACTTTAATCTACCTTGTGTAAACTTCATAAGGTGTCCAAGGGCCTTTCGACGGATGTTAACGAGTGCTGATCAATTTAGGTTTCTGGGAAACTGCCCTCCTACCCCTCCCTCCCCTAACCAAACGTTAACATTTGCTTCTCACTTGGGGCAAAATGTTGTGTTAAGGGTGGGGTAAGTGGGCAGCTTTCCAAAAACCTAAACCTTGGGAGACATGTTGGATCAATTTAGGTTTCTGGGAAACTGCCCTCCTACCCCTCCCTCCCCTAACTAAACGTTAACATTTGCTTCTCACTTGGGGCAAAATGTTGTGTTAAGGGTGGGGTAGGTGGGCAGCTTTCCAAAAACCTAAATTGATCCAACATGTCTCCCAAGTATTATATCAATCTTTACAAAACAAACCTTTTATCCCTTTAATTACTTCTTTTAGTGTAAAAAATGAGCATAGTAGTAACAGCATAGAGTGAACCAGGAACATTTGTTTTACAATATATTGTGCATTTTGTTTTCCCAACTCTTCCACCATATTGATTTTGTGTTTCCAAACTCATTAATAATTCATAAAGAAAATACAAAGGAAATTAATGTTTAATGAATGTTTGGAAAACAGATGAAAAACTACTCAATTTTGCATCCTTAATTTCTCCTTCAAAAATCATTTTGTTTGAGAAGTAATATCAAGCACTGGACACAGTGTTTCATCAAAAGATGAAACACCCCAAAGATCGTATAAAATACACTGCCGCGTGTCGTATTTTCAACTCTCTTCTCGGTGTTTCATCTGGTGATGAAACACTGCATCTCACACTTGATATATTTCCTCATGTCTTGTTGCTTCCAGGCTCTATGGCAATGATGCGGGGAACCAGGCCTCCTATTCCAAGACTCGATCGTTGTGATTTTTTGTTGTTGTTGTTTTAAATCTGACCAACTGGCCCAAAATCAGGAAAAGCATTCAATGGTGAACGAAAAAATAAGGGGATGGCCTAATGAAAGGAAAGGAAAAAGTGCCACTCTGAGACTTCAGTCACCCCTGACGGGCAACACTTGTACAGTGTACACTGATGGGCTGATGACCTCTGATCTCACCCCTCTGGTTTCTCAGATGGTGATTGGCTGTGGGGGATCAGAGGGCAAAGGGGTCCAACTTTGAAAAACTGTGTCACAGAACACAATAAAAACCTACCTGGTATTATAACATCAAAGTCTCTTCCGTCTGTCCCCAAAGCATTTTTTGCTACACAGCTAAACATTCCATTATCGTCAGGATAGTGTGGCTGCACTATTTTCAGGCCATAGGATGTCAAAAGGTACCTCTTAGTTTTTGCACATTCTTGATGTATTTGACAATTTTCTATGACTTTCCCATCTTTTTGCCACGTGATTGTGGGGTAAGGAAAGCCAGTAGCAACACATCTGATTCTCAACTCCTGGACTGGATTGTTTACCCATATCTGAGAAGGAGAACTGAGGGTAATCTTTACATCCTCTTGAGCTACAACGAAATCACATACACCTTCACTTTTCAAAACTATTTATAATGTCACTGTAGTTATATTTGTTGATTTTCTCATTTTAGGCATGGTTTAGTATTAAAAAAAAGAAAAGAAGCACTCAGTCTGGTATTATACAAAATTATTGTTAGGAGTAATGAATGATCATAAACTTTAGTCATGGTAAATATAATGGAAAACCGTCATAGATTAAAGTTGTACATTGTAGATGTAGATCAAGGTTGTAGATGTAGATAATATTAGCCAGGGCCTACAACATTAGGTGATGCTGCAATAATGGACCCTTCTACAATTCTTTTAACTTTTGACTTTTATAAAGACCAGTAAGGGAATATCAATAGACACTGACTTTTATAAAGACCAGTAACGGAATATGAATAGACACAGATGGAAAGAGTACCTTGAAATTAGGAAATTTACCAAATCTAAAGGTGATACATTGAAAGCGAGCAAAGATATTGCTCCACAAAGTCGCAAAATTTTATGGACATTTGTATGGTGGGGCCACGTACACATATATTTGAGCCTCCCTTTGCCAACACCTACATGTACATGTATCCAAAACACCAAAATTTTCTCAGTCAATGCCCTATAGTTGGAACCTCTTGTAAACGAACACTCCCTGTAAGCAACCGCGAGCACGACAGCTTTTCAGGGCAAAATGTTTAATAAGTTTCCATTGCTTTCAACCTCTTGTAAGTCACCCCTTGACGCAAGGTCTGATCTCTGTTTGTTTTACACACTATGCTACTTAGAGTGTACAAAGAACTTTTACTGAGAACAAAGACTTACAAAATATCATAACTTAGAAAAATAAGGTGCTCAACTTCTTTTTCAGACAACCAGAACATGGTATCAATTCTCCATTGATTATAATAAAATTGTTATAAATATCAGTATTAATATCAATACAATAATTATTACTATTACTATCATTTTACTTGAATAACCTTAAATCATTAAAAAATGACATATTTACCAGACACTGTCACTTCAACTTCATCTTCTGCCAACAAATCCTGGTGATAAGAAAGCTCGCACTTGTATTTCCCAGAATGAGCAAAAGCAGCCTTTTCAATCTCCAGTTGTGTTTCCCACACTCCATGATTGTTCTGCGGTGATGTAATGATAACATCATCCATAAGCCCATTGACTTTGGACCACTGCAAATTGTCACAAACTGTAGCATCATGTGCCTTACATGTGTAGATGACTTTTGATCCCTTGAGTACACGCTTGTTCATGTAAGGAACGATGGCAAGATTTGGAATCCCTGTGACAAAAGCGAGAACAAATACAAATTGATTAGTTCACATTCAATAAGTTTATTCATAACAAACACTTTCCATACAATGACTTTGCAAAGGTCATTTTTTAACACTGTTGCTGCTTTTATACATAACCAAATCAATAAATGAAAAAAAATTCCAGGGTATCACCATATTGTACTGGAGAAAAAGCAAATTGAAGAACTTCCTTACAGCACATAATGCACTAACCATTTTAAACAATATTAGGTAAATTGGGCTGTTATTCCCAGCTGAGCAAGGCATGAAGAATGGTTGAGCCAATCCAAATTCAATTAGCTTTTTAACTGATTCAGAAGCTGTGCTTCACAAGGATTCAGCTTATGTGAAGTATGGCATCTGAACCAGGACTAACGAATAAAACTAGGAGTTTCAATTTGAAAGTAAGTGGTGGCATAAGAATTTACAGAGAATACAGTTTGAAAAGAAACAAAGTGAAGACAATGAAAATGACCCAGGGAATTAGGGTGGGTAAGCCTTGAAAGAAAAATATGTTATTTCCGTGTATTTGTAATGTATAAAAGGGAAAGCCCTTCAAGTAAATTTCCAGAGTGTAAGCAGATGATAAACGAGGCCTGGGTTTTTAGTAATTGCTTGTTTACATTTTTTAAATTTCTTTATTTGCCTAAAGAAAAAATTTCATCAGGGTAATGAATGGGTAAGTGATGAATCTCTGGGCAGACAAGATATTTTTATGTGTTATGTTTCTCTACTGTGTCAACAAACTTTTGGCCAATTTGCAAAAGGAGGTTCAAAGATATTGATGCAAGGATATTAACAGGTTTAATGTGGTGCTCAAGAATTTTTTTTTTGATGTGAAGGTATAAAAACATTGGACCTGATGGTAGTGTACACTGTAAGTACTGGCCCATGGCGTAAACTTCTCTTCCTGTATGTCTCTTCCTGTATGTCTAGTCTCAGTCAAATAAGCCACACAAGGCATGTTTTCGACAAACGCACCCTATTAACTGTTATAAATGCTCTAGTTTTTAGTAAACTTTTTTATTGTTCGAACGTGTGGGCGAATACATCGAAAAGTAATGTAAGTAAATTACAAAGTATTCAGAACTTTGCTGCTCGAATTGCGACCAATACGTGCAAATATGATCACATCACACCAGTTTTAAAAGAGCTTAAATGGCTACCAGTAGAAACTCAGTTATACTTTAGGAACGCTATCACGGCCTTTAAATGCCTAACATCTCAAGCGCCGGAGTACCTTTCCTCCCAGTTCATTAAGCGAGGAGAAATCAGCGGACGTGCCACAAGAAATAGTCAGATGCTGAACATTCCACTTTTCAAGACTGCTAGTGGTCAGAGAACGTTCTATTATAGAATAGTTAGCATCTGGAACTCAATGGATTGCAGTCTCAAAACTCTTGAGTCAGTGTCTGCTTTTAAGTTTAATCTGAGGCGTAGACTCGTCAAGGATTTTATGGATGCTTAAGTATTTTATCACGTCAATTGAATTTTTGCTGTAAATATTTTTTCTTAGAGTTTTTTAGTAGGTTTTAAATTAATGTAATTGATTATAATTCTGATAATATAATTTTGTAATAGTTTTTAGCGTCCTTAACTTACTTGGTCTTTATTGTAGGAATTTTTTTATCTTTTATCGTTGTAATGTAATTATTGTCTTTGAAAAGCCTCTATGAGGAAAGTCAATAAAGTATGTATGTATGTATGTATAATTTTACAGTTGAACGGTTAGCCAAGGGTTAGCTTCAAAGAGTGATACTCATTTTGAATCCACATGGTTCCAGGCTTTACTTTCGCCTCAATGGACAAATGTGACTCATGGTCAAATTATCAGCTGAATTATTTACCTAAACAGGCAGAGATTTTGACACAACGATCAAATTTAACGCCTCAGTGGGTGAAGAATACTTTGATTGATTGCATGTGGTACAGAAGTCACTTTAGAAGCAAAGCTGGTTTGCTTCGCACCCTTCCTATCTTTTCGCCCAAGACCAGCAAGCTAGAGTCAGCAGTTACTCCCCTCAGAAGATTGCCTGGCACACCAATTCTGCTGAATGCACAGGGAAAAAACCATCTCTATGAAGGAGGATTTTAACAATATCTTCACACCTTCATTTACTCATGAATCAGCAAATAGAGCCATAGAGCAACCCAGGGGGGAAACTACTTCCCATAAATTCTCTTAACAGAAAATAAAACGGTGTTCTCACAACTTGTAAAGCGATCATCAAGGATCTTGCCAGCAGTTTTGTTTACTGATCATGTGCATTACGTCATAAACCAAAGATCAACAGTTTTTAGGAAGGAACAAAATCATGGCAGTCAAAGGCGGGATTGTTTCTCACTATTATTTTTTGGTAGTTCGCAAATTTATTGATTTTATGTTGCTTTTCACACATAGTGTGCATTTTGCTTTTTCCTTTTAACAATGTCCCCTCGCAGAGTTTGGAATATGCAACCTATAGCTGCATAAACAAAAGCTGAAAGAACCGCAACCTTTCATCTTCCATGAGATTCATCACTAAAACGCAATGGGTCAAGAACATACTGAGTACTTCCACAAGCAAATTATAAAGACATCTATAAAATAAAAAAGGAATAATTCTGCATTCATAATCTGCTTGTTCTCTCAAAATTTACTCATTCTCTGAATCTCATCCACATGCGTTTTATGTGATGTCATCGCACAGGAGTGAGAATAGATGGTTTTCACAGTGACGTCATCAAATTGTAAAGTCAAAATAGTGAGGTTTTACGAATTCTTATTTACACTAGGTTGAGGGTAAACAAAAAATAAATCTTGTACCAGTTTCCATTCCTATAGCATGTTTCATTTCGAAAATACAGCAATTTGAACTTCCGAGTTTTCACAGTGTGTGACACCAAAATAGGAATATGCCTTCGTTAAAAACAAGTCTCCAGCTCTGCTTGATTTTCAGCAGTATAACTATTTCAAGTATTAGAAGATATGTTTATGCGCATGTATGCTAGTTCTTGAGTGAAAAGAAAGAGCTTTCGTGGAAAAAAGTGAATGCCAGATGTTTTTGTTGATTTCCGGTGGCCATATTGGTGTACCAAAACTGTACACCAATATGGCATCTCCATACAAAGCTCTATAAAGATGCATGAAGCGTTTCGGCAAATAACTCAGCAACTGTGGGCCAAAAAGACCTGAGACTTGGACAAATTGTTTATATGTTAGTCTTTTATAACATTTCTTTTTCTTGGCTTCTTCCACTAGACGGTTTCCAATTTATTTTTTTGTTGTGTGACAGTGAAAACAATCTATACCCCGGATAATAAGAAAACCAATCGACTGCCCATGCTTCTGATCTTACAACCAACAAATTTTGGCTTCTTACCACTATTGTAGAGAATAGTGTGCTGGCTCGCATAATGCTCACCAGCAAATAAATTGATGGCTATGGTGGCTATTGCTGTAATTTTAGTTGCAAAAATGTTTTTCTATTTGCCATGGCAACCAAAATGTCTGAAAAGTCAGAACTTGCTACATGACATGGTGGGACAATGGATCATTAACACGCGTGCCCTTAAAGTAATTTTTTATCACTGAATTACCTATGACGTAGACATCCAATATTACAAGTATGTAACAGTGAAATATTCCATGTACCTGCCACATAGAGATAGATTTCTCTTTGAATCTGTTTCCCATTCTTTTCTGCAACACAAGAGTAATTTCCTCCGTCATGTAAAATTGCTTTTTGTATAGTGAAGATTGCTCCATTTCTTTTTAACCTTCCTTGCAAGCTTCGTAAATTGTCTGGTGACAAGTGTTTAGGAAGAGACAGAGAAACACTTGCACTTGGATCATTAGTCTTGCAGTTGATTGCAACACTGTAACTAACGTGTACACAAAGAACTTCAAGTTTTCTAGTGACTTCAAAGGAAAATTTTGCTGGAACTGGAGTGCTCTGAATACCTCCTGAAGTGAAAAAAAAAACAATCAGTGAACAGAGTCTTGCTTTGTAGATGAAAATAATAGTTTGCTATAACAACAACTGCCGCACAAACAAAAGGTGGTCAGAACTGCCTGCAGTACAATCCCTGTACATTTATAATGCATGCTGCAAATTCATATCAGTTAAAATAAATACAATCAAAATATGTAAATAATATATGAATGAAGATGTACAGAAATCTTCCCCAATCAATAGAGAGACATCAAGCATTATCAATTTTGATGATCAATTTCGATTGAACTGTGACATGTGCTGCAAACCTCCACCCACTCCTCCCCCCTCCATATTCACTAGGCATCAGACAATGAAATATTTAAGGAAGGGAAGTAAGAGACCCCCCCCCCCCCCCTGGGCATTGGACAATGAAATGTTAAGGAAGGGAAGGAAGGGAAGAAGGGAAGAAGGGACCCCCCCCCCCCCCCCACTGGGCATTAGACAATGAAGTCTTTAAAGGGAAATAGGCAGAAGGCTCAAAAATTGAAACAAAAAGTTATCGAGTCCCAACAAAGCCACCGTTCGATTCTGCACTCTGCTACTGGATGAATCATAAATAATAACAAAGCGCACATGTAACACTTCTTAACTTATTTCTCCTGAGTACAAAAGTATAACGATGCTTTTTTATAAAAGAATAATATAGAATAAATTGCTACTGCACCATAGCTACTGTAAGTCTTACCAGCTAAAATGAGCAATGCGGTAGCGTACAGGAACATCATTCTAACGTCCATTCGTCTCTTTTGTCCACTTGATGTCGGTCTAGTTTTACACCTAAAGTAAGATTGACAAATTAGTCAATTGACAAGTAAGTCTTTTCCCTTACAATTTTATAACGGAGTGCATGTTTCTTAAATACCCGTTGATGTTATGAAATGTAAACCGCTACGAGTTCGCAATCTTGTCGATAACGGCACAAGTACAAGTGAAAGATCTGATTTGGTTGCGACGCTTTTGTTAACGGCGTCAAAAGCTGACTTTGAAAGTGCTGGACAATATAACTTCATTTCAATTTGTTGTGGCTTAGGTGACGGGTAAACAAAGCTTTTTCAAATGACCACAAATTGCAAATATAGCGATTCAAATAAACCGCTCTTGCAACAACTCGAGCATAAACTACTTCACCGCTTCCCAGCATGCAATGCTAACTCAATGAAAAATAGAATATTTACATGATTTTACACCGGACCTCATTACGAACATTTGTATGAGCTAAGTTCTACATCGTGTAGGTATATCGATACGCTACTAATAACAAAAAATGGAAATGAACCTCGATATAACAAAACATCGTTATTTTGCCGGTCCCTTGAGGCCTTGACCCTTCGTTTATATGGACGTTCCACTGTGTCTTTGAATGTCATTATCATCTCTACAGATTAAGAATCAATCATCAAAACAGCAAATATTCTCTTCGAACCTTTTTTTTTATTAAGTCAATAAGTTATGGTGAAAATTTTTTAATCGACCTATTTTAATATTTATTCGCTCCAATAATCGTGTATTACCTTACCTTTAATACCGTGTTTCAATACATTTAACTAAATAATTTTTTACGTTAAAAAAGAAAGTGATCTTGTCTGTTTTTAAATTCTACCTAGAGCTAGCTCTGTTTGGAGAAAAAGTTTGCGCAAAATAATCTACGGTATATTTTCAAAAATATCGTGCATGCAGTTAAACATGTGACAGCATTAAGAAGTGCAAAGCTTTTGAAATCTTTAAGTAGTCGACCTGACCTCCATGATCCAGTAAAAAGTAAGCAGTGACTATGGCGGCGAGTCGAAGCACATGGCAAGCTCGGCTTTAGGAAGAATCGCTGCAACAGTAAATGGTGATGAATGTGTAAACAAAAACAACTACTTACTTGTGACGACCTGTGACTTATTCTACACTCTAATCGATTACAACAGTCTCTGATTACGCGTTTTTCCAGTTTAATCCGTCCTATACGGATCTTCCTCAGTTGCACTCGTAAGTATGATTTGGGTTTTCTAAATTGCTAACGATGCTCTGCTCTGTTCTGCGTGGTGAAACGTGAATCTTGTGAAGAAATCACCCCCGTTGTCATTCCTATAGCCTAACGAATTCAGGAAATGTCATCACAGGATTTTCTGCCAATGACGAATGAGTATATCGTGTTCGGAATAATAATTAGCCAACCACACCTATTCTCTTGATCGCGCGGAAAACCGGGGAATTTTCTGCCAAATTCGTGCCATGTCATACTACGAAATTTCCTATCATTCTTTCAAGGGCTTCAGGTATAAAAGACCGATACCACCTCCGAATAGTAATTCAGCCATTAGGATAAACACACGTAACTTTTGCATTTTGATATTAAAAATGAAACATACTACACACAAAAATTATACTACGAAAAACTAAAATTTTAATACTATACAGCATTTCCGGCATAACATTGAAACGCGCGTAATCTCTGAATTCCCGGGAGTATTAAGTTAATACGCAAATGTAAACAATACAATCATGTTGGCAGACAGGCTATCTGGGGTTTTAAAAAGGATTTGTATCTTTTGAAAATGCGTACTTTCACTTTGGTATGCAAAGAAATACATGAATAACAACTTATTTTATGTAATATTTGTTTGTACGACTAAGCAAACACAATCAAACAGAACTGTGTGAGAGCTATTTAAAAGACTATCAAACACAACTAGAATGGCAATCTGACCCTATGTTTTCGTTGCTTTGTTGTCCTGTTTTAAATAAAATGCAACTTATCGGATTTAAAATATTCTCAAGCCAATACGAAAAGAAAGTTGTGTTAATGTTATTGTAAGTGGGATTATTTAAACTCGATTGATCATGAGGGCATGCAACATTCTGGCTTTTTCCTGAATCAAAAGAATTTAGGTACTAGGCTTCGCTAAAAACAATACTTTCATAAAGAGGTTAACCTTGCACTTTTAAAACATCAGACATAATTTTGAAATTGAACTTGCAGTCTGAAATATCAAAAAAAAGGCGTTTATCATGCCATGAAAAACGGCCTAAACTCCTTAAAGAACGAAGACGAAGAAGAAAAGCACTTGTCGCATAATATTTGCCGATCCAATGCACGCTCATGCTAAAAATGAAGGAAAGACTAAAATTGAAAGATAAACTATGGCGAAAACTAAAAATAAGTAGGAATACTGATGAACATGAGTTTAACTGTCCGTTATATTTTGCATTGCCAGCGTTGTTTTGACCGCTAGGCATAAAACCGAAACAACCATGGAGGCTATTGCAGGTACTTTGAAATATTAGACCTTAATTCTTGAATTAATTTCAGGTTCACGTGTCAAAAACCAAACCGGAAAGGGTGTGCAATATTCCCTCCCACCATCGCGTACTGCCCGCCGCAGGAAGTGTATGCTGATACAAATTGCGAAACCCTACATAAAAACAAATGCGTAAGGTAGAGAGAATGATTACTACGTACACTGTACTTTGCAAGAATAAAATGTTCATACTAGCATGCGTTATCGACCAAACCGGCGTAAGGTCAAGATTTGCTGGTTTTGATATCGGCCACACGTTCTCATATTCTTTTGCGTTCCGTATCATCACGGTGGGCCGAGACTGAGTCGAAGACGCAAAAAAAATATGGTAGTGTAATAATAAAGATAATTGTTGTCATTGTTTTTATTATTATTGTTGTTGTTGTTGTTGTTGTTGTCGTTATTATTATTATTATTATTATCTCGCAATATAAAACTTTGGAATGCTGTCCACATTGTGAGTAGTATCAGGTGCGCATAACGTAACCTACACCACTTTTAAAAGAAGCTATACTTAGAAGTTAAAAAAAGGTCGGTACGAAACCTAATACGATCCTAATATACATAATGATACGATATGAATCTCTCTACTTAAAAAGCCAATTTAGAATATTATAAAATTCTTATACTCCGTAAAACCTACGCAAAGACATGTTGATATATAGTTACCTCTACTAGAAGCCTATTTAGAAATTCTTATTAAATTCTTATTCTTATTCTTATTATTATTATTATTATTGTAGACATATTAAATTCTGCAAGCAGAATACTGCAATGCTGATCGTACTACGTAAAAGTTAACTCTGCGAGATTGTAGCCATAGACAGCTGTCTCGCCCTTTTTTATAGATCCTACGTTCTTCGGCATATTCGTTTGCGGTCCTTTACAGTCCCTTATGGTTAATGTTTGTAACATTATTATTATTATTATTGCTATACCTGCACGCCTGCTGAGCGTGGTTTGTTAGCTTTACCTGTAAGGCGGTGGTCTCGGGATCACAAACCCAAATCATTGCAGCCTCAGAATACAAAGCTTCAACTGCGATAACTGAACCACTAGTCAAACAGATAGAGCGATTTTCGTATGACCTTGAAAAAAGATTTCGGTAAGTGTTCGTTCTTTGTTTCATCAGCCAATGGATGAAAAGATCAAAACATGACCTCTTCGTTTTCCCGCCAAAGAAACCCTAATATGGAGAAGGCATTGTTCGATTGGCCAATCGTGTTGCAGTATGACGTCAAAGAAATTTCTAGAAAGTTCTTCGGGCATGAAGTTTGTTTACCCGAGCGTTCGCTTAGCCAACCAAAACCGAGGTGCGTTTGTATCCGTTTCATACACCAATCAAATCGCTCTATTTCCGTTCGTTTGTTGTTTCTGTTTTGTTCGCGCGTTTTCATTTCAAGGTCATACGAAAATCGCTCTATTGGCGCAGACGCACGAGCTCCCTCACGATCGTGCAATTAGAAGACAGCAGAAGCTCAGTGTAACCGTACAGAGAAGAATGCGCGCCTTAGAGACAACCTAGAGGAAGTGAAGAAAACCCTTCCTGAACAAACTAAGAGAGCTGCCGACCTTGCGGCAGAGAAAGGAGCGTCTAGCTGGCTTGGGTCATTCCAGTTAAAGATGAGGACTTTACTCTAAATAAGGGAGAATTCAAAGACGTCATTCATTTGAGATAAGACTGGCAAATAAGCGACGCCCCGTCTACTTGTACGTGTGGAGATAGTGTTTTCGATGAAGATCACGCCATGGTGTGCAGACGATGAGGCTTCGTCACTCAGACATAACGAGCTACGTGATTTGGAGGCCGAAATGCTAAAGATGGTATGCAATGACTTCAAAATTGAGCCGGTACTTCAGGAGATAAACGGAGAAGTGCTGACACTTACGAACAGAGCAGCGGATGACCTGCTCGACATTCACGCTCGTGGCTTTTAGGAGCGGCAAGAATCTACTTTTTTCGAGTTTAGGGTTTGTTATCCGAATGCAGAGTCTTATAAAGGCCTCACCACAAAACAAATCTACCGCCAAGAACGAGAAGAAGAGAACGGTAGGCCAGCAGGGTGATAGAAGTCGAACAAGGTTCCTCTACCCCACTGGTATTTACTACCACCGCAGGAACTTGGGCTGATGATTGCAAGAGGTATCACAGTAGACTGGCCGAACTTTTATCAACCAAGAAAGGAGAGGATTACAGTACTACAATGTCATGGATTTGCGCCAAAGCTCATTCGCCCTCTAGCCTGCGTGGCAGGCGTTAAAAGGGGAAGGGGAAGAGGGGAATTTGAGCGCGCGAGGGACGCGCGCGAGGGACACGCCCTAATTCCCTTCCCCTTCCCTTTCGAACTCCTGTCACGTAGGCTATTCGCCCTCTTGAGGTCTGCGCTTTTGTGCTTGAAAGGCTCACGTTCTACTCGAAGAGCTCCGCTAAACATAAGAGATAACGACTTTGAAGTCGATAAGGAACTAGCGAGATTTTAGTATTAATACTTTTAATATTTATGTGGGCCAGTCCACATTCATGTACGCTGCTGCCAAGGAATGGAATGACCTCCCAACAGACCATCGAAACTGCAGTAGTCTGAAAATTTTTAAGACTAAGCTTTTTACATTTTTTACTGATTTAGATAAGACTGATCATAAATGTAGTATTTAGAATTTTTATCGTTTTCTTTTCTTTTTTTTATCATTTAATTTATTGATACTGATCATCGGTTTATACCAGCGTCTTCCTCCCGGACTTCCTTGATCGGTCTTTCAGTTTTAAATAAAGCTTTTATTATTATTATTATTATTTAGGATTAGTTTTTTTCTGAATTCTTCTCCTATGGTAATTAAGAATAAATCCAAGAAACATTCGGCCAAACTGTATAAGAATATACATTTATATAAAGACTCAGTTTTTTAAATGTAACTCCTTTTGTAGATAGATTGTTTATATTTTCTGTCTTTCTCTTCCATTTAGTAGCTTTTTCATCATTTAACATAGGTTTCTTCTTAACGACTTTGTAACATTATGTATCAGTTTTTATCTCAATCAAAAGGTTTCTTTCACCACGGTGAAAAGCTCAAAGGAGTTCGAACCACCATTAGAGTAGGACGTTTTTTAAAGAAGCAATTGAAACGGCATCTTTTATTCGCGTTTTCAGGCAGATGCGTGAAATACCTTTTTTCCCTCGAAAATTTACTAATAAATTCGATGCATGCGCAGTTACAGTGCCAGTTTCAATTTATGGGTGCGTGAAAAAGTGCGGCCAGCTAAAATTCATTGAGATCTGTAAACTTTCCGTGCATCAAATTCCAATTAACATCACTCTAGTAGGGCAAACAAGTCTATCATTTCCAATACACTTGTTTACACACTAAGTTGCAAATTCAATACATCTGTTTAAATATAAGAAAAAAATTAGCACGGTTATTTGGTTTGAGTTAATATGCCTTCTATCTGAGTTAAAAGGTTTCTTTCACAGATTGATGGTCACGTTTTTTTGACCGTTTTTGGAGGTTTACTTCATGATCGACGGCTGAAGTTCCCAGTACTGCTAAGGACATATACAAGCCGTATCTGATCTTGTCTCTCTTTTAAAAACAGCAAATTGTGGTTTCTTACTGATGTCTAGGTTAAATCGTCATGTTTTGACTGTTCAATCCTGACTCACGCACAAAACTGGCTAGACGCCTCTAATAACAAAATTTTTAACAGGAAATGTCAGTGCTTCTAAACTGCTATTTAAGTGTGAATACAGTTGTTTGCAACTGTTTCTTTTGGGCTCGCGTGTTTGTGATATTTCACAATTCATGAATTAAAGCCAATATTTGTCTTAAGCTAAAGTTTTGCGCCAGCACTGAATTCAATGGATGACCATAGCCTTTGTGAATAGTGGATAACCTTTTTTGATCTTTTTATTGGACTTGTGATGTGCCATTATACTGAAATTGTTCACTTATTAAATAAACCCATTTCCTAAATCACCTCAGTTAAAAGCAACCCTTTAATATTAAGTCATGTTTTTGTACAATCCGGTATGCAAAGAGAGGCTTGGGCTTCCTCGCCATGACATCTTAAATAATTTTTTTCCCTTTACTTTGTACATTTTATGGCAAACAAACCAATAAAAAGGCTACAACTTTTTTAACTAAACGTTTTACTTACGGTACGGTGGCGTCTGGGCTCTGCTGTATACGTTTCACCTCCAAATGTTTTCCAACCTCAACTTGATTCGATTTGCAGCATTCTTATATACAGCTTGGCTTTCTTAGTTAAACATCGTAAAATGTCAATATATGAAAAATGTTCCCTTGGTAACCGGTGGAATTTTTCTGAGAAACTGACTGTAACGTTGCCTTTAAACAGAGAGTGCTTTCTCATATACGTAAGAGAGGAAATATATCAAGTAAGCCAAGGTGGTATCTGCTAAATCGCATTTGTTATTAGTTTCATGGGAGTAAAATCTGATATTAAAGCTAGGAAAATAAAAGAAGTTTCCAAACAGAGGAAATTACCCTAATTCAACATGTTTGCTTTCAATAACAACCAAAATTCCCCACTAATCCTGTCTTAAAAGTAGTAACATGTTTAAATGTCAAATCCTGTGAAAATAAACGTCAAATAGGTGAAGATGAGAAGTCACCAAAAACAAATATACTTTGAACAAGCTTAGATTTTTAACATGAAAGCTTGGATGTATAATACAAAGGTCACGTACAAGATAAAAAAAAAAGTAGAGTTTAATATGGGATTGAGAACTTGGAGATTACAGTATGATTCTCCTTATCTACCCCATGACAAGTAGTCTGCTACACAGCCGTTTCTAGTGTCGTCACGCAACGCTCCTCCCCACTAAGTTAGTGGGGAGGAACGTTGCGTGACGACACTAAAAACGGCTGTGTAGCAGACTACATGACAAGGGTTGCTCGGTCGAAAATTTGTGAATTTCCTAATTTCATGACATGAAGACGATTCAATGCCATCCTTTTTCCTGAATGGCTCGTATACTATGGCCTCTCTGTGAATCAAACTGGATTCCCATAATCTAGTTACACAGGTTTACACTGATGTTGTAAAACCGACCGTGGGGAATCTACGAAAGAAATGAAATGAGACTGCCGGTTCCGGCCGTTTTAACTTCGAATCATTTCCTTTCTTTGCCGGCAAGAGTGTGTCAAATATACAAAAAAAAAAAAGAAGAACGAAAGTAAGAAAAAAAGAAAACGCCAGTTTCACCAGATTCTTTTGCTACAGTACGATGAAAGCAAACAATACTATGTTAGAAGTGGATGACGTGTCCTGTTACCAACAGGCCGGTTACGAGATTGGCTCGAGCAGGGACTAATGTAACTAGAGTGGATTTCTTTCTCCTTTTCATTTCTATGCCACGAATTAAGTTTGTCGTTATAATGATTGCCCTCTCAACAACCTTCCTTTCATCCGAACAACACGTTGCCACCATAATATGCGCTTCGGCGAATTTTCTTTTTCACTTCCTTTCTCTGTATAACCAGCAGCAGTGCACCGGATTTAGTTGTTTTTCGTAGTTAGGGGGAGCGGGGGACGGGGGTTCGAAGCGCAAGCACTGGAATAGAGGCTGTGGAAGCCATTGTTGGTTCGCTTTTGTGTTGTGTGGTGTGAGTATTGTTCAGCGTCTTTTCAATCTTTTGTATTACATCATTTGGTGATTACACCTGTCCGCAACACCACAAGACTGGATTGGAGGAGCGGTTTGCCACGTGCCATTGTACTTTCCACTCTCCCCAGTCTTCCTCTACTTTCAAAATCAATGATGGATGACTACAGCCAGAAGCATATAACCCCGAAGCGTATAACTTCCCCCTATATGTAATTCCATATTAGGAAGTAAATTTTGATTGGTTCCCTAAAAAACCCGAGCTTTGCGACAGAGTTATACGCTTCGGGGTTATATGCTTCTGCTACAGCAGATACTAGGAGCACGTAAATGCCTGCACTACAGACGACGAGGTGGAAATTTTGCTCTTTAATCACAATAAACGTCATATGGGCGTGGTATAGTGAGAAAAGAAGTTTAATCGTTTTTTGTTTCAACTTCCTACAAGATATATTAATTATTTAAATGTATGACTGCTTTTCTTACTTTACCATTTTTTTTTTTTTTAAAAATAAGTTTCACTTTTCCACTTGTCTACACGGACAAAAAAACCAAAACAGGCTGCTCACGCTAGCAATCATGAGATATCCCAAAACTTGGGACGAGATTATAGAGTGTTTTCACGTGACGTCACGGCGGCCATATTGGTGTCCCAAAACAATAAAAAGGCGGCCATGTTGGTGTCCCAAACCAGTCCTGTGGGAGTTGAACTCTTTTCTTATGCAAACGCTTTCTTTTGTTCCAATAAATTTGCATAGATGCTGGCCACGTGAGTGAAAACACTCTACAGAGTGTTTTCACTCACGTGGCCAGCAACTATGCAAATTTATTGAAACAAAAGAAAGCGTTTGCATAAGAAAAGAGTACAACTCCCAGAGGATTGGTTTGGGACACCAACATGGCCGCCGTTTCATTGTTTTGGGACACCAATATGGCCGCCGTGACGTCATGTGAAAACACTCTATAGGCAAGTAATCGCTAAGTAACACCTGACGAAAACCGACACCATCGTTACATGACTTTAAACATTTTAACACACTTTACCCTTTTAGAAATCTACCATGATTAAACGAGGTCCCGATTAACAAATACTTAGTATAGGGTTTCTTTTCACTCATTGCACTAGCGACCATAAAATAAATCTTTACTGAAAAATAATGACTGGTACAGGACTGGTATAAATAAAATTAATAAACACGAGGGATTGGTGATCGTTTCACCAATGTAACATAACCCATATCATGCAAATAATTTCCTTTTTTGGTTGCAAAGATTTTCTCCGTTCTCTCTAGCCCACATGACAGGAGCAAGCACGAGATAAATAATGCACGCGAGAGAGGAGGACAGGCGCAAAAAAAGATGATGACCACATTTTCTCAGGTTGCAAGTGGAATAAGTTTCGGAAAACTAAAACAAACTGCAACAATGTGTATGGCATTGCTTTATGCGGCTTTTAATAGCACGAGAATGCATAACGAACTTCACTTACTTAAAGCAAAAGAACGGATTGAAATGCTCTAACTTCGGACAAAAAAGAGGAGAGAAAAACCGTTTATTACTCAATAGCTGCTACTGAATTAAGCTGTAACAGGAGTTGCTGACACTCCTGCAGCGCTCTCTTGTCACCGATTTTCTCCAGGGAAGTTGCAGCTTCGACGAGCATCTTTTTCCTCTGACATGGACCGGATAGGAATGGCAGGGGAAGATGTCGGCAAGCCATCATGAGGGCCGCTGCCTTCTCTCGCTCACCTGTTACCCCAGTGCGTTCTTCGTCATAGTCTGTACATGGACGAAACGAAGTTTATTTAGATCCATTAAACTATTACAAGAAAAAAGTTTAAAAGCTCAAAACTCGTAGTAGAATGACGACGGCTATCACTTTTTCGCGCCAAAAAGACGCTGTTTCATGCGCGTGCACTACTTAGAATTAAGAATCTGATACTCGTAGTCGCCTTCGTCCTTGAATCTAAGGCCAGTCTCAAATGACGTAGTGACGTTAACAAGTTATCAAATGTTAGCATTTTTATCATTTTGCGATGAGGAAAGGGCCTAACCTCCTCAAAAAAATAATAATGGTGTTAACGGTGTGTGTATTGTTTGACAATACGCGAAGAAAAACTTAAACAAGTCAAATCTCCTCTTCGAAGTCTTTCTCTTCCTCGAATCTAAAGTTCTTTATTTAATGAGGTCAGCACTTTTTAACACCTGTCGAAAGGCCCTTGGACACCTTATGAAGTTTACACAACGTAATATTGCCAGTTAAGCACTGCGTTTTACAGATTATGGTTAAGCACTACCTTTACTGATTAGGGTTAAGCACTTCCTTTACTGATTAGGGTTAAGCACTGTTTCGAAACTGGTTAGGTTCCTTTTTTGGATTGGGGTTGATGCTATGTGTACTTTAATCTACCTTGTGTAAACTTCATAAGGTGTCCAAGGGCCTTTCGACGGATGTTAACGAGGGCTGACCATTTAATGACACAAGGGGCGAAAACAAAATCTCTATGAAAGCGTGTTTATTTTGAAATAAAGGAGAAAATAGACACACTATTTATTAGTCTGTGAACAGACTCTCTGTTTGAAGAAAAAATAGCGCTTTTCCCTCTCCCCAGATCCCCGCTCGACCAAAGGCATGTTCACAGAGTAAGTATTTATCAGTGCTAATGTACCTGCGTCTCCATGGTGATGTCCCTCATGGTGACAGGAAGTAACCACTCGTTGTCTTAGTGTACTCCTCTGTAGCAAATGATGCGTCTCTGTAGGGTTAGCTCCTGCCATTAGACGTGTTACAGCCTCGTACAAATAAAGCTAAAAAAATATAAAAAAAAAAACTTTAGCGTTAATCCTTGTAGCCCGCTCCTCAACAGCAACGCAAGCACGAGCATATGGCTAGCATAGTCATAAGAGTAAGCATACCGCAAGCATAAGAATAAGAAAGAGTACAGAAGCTTCAATAAGCACTGGTCACGACGGCCATGACATAAGCATAGTCATAAGAGAAAACATAACGCAAGCATAAGAATAAGAAAGAGTACAGAAGCTTTAATATGCGCTGGTCACGACGGCCATGACATAAGCATAGTCATTGGAGAAAGCATAACGCAAGCATAAGAATAAGGACCAGTACAGAAGCTTTAATAAGCACTGGTCACGACGGCCATGACATAAGCATAGTCATAAGAGAAAACATAACGCAAGCATAAGAATAAGAAAGAGTACAGAAGCTTTAATATGCGCTGGTCACGACGGCCATGACATAAGCATAGTCATTGGAGAAAGCATAACGCAAGCATAAGAATAAGGACCAGTACAGAAGCTTTAATATGCACTGGTCACGACGGCCATGACATAAGCATAGTCATAAGAGAAAACATAACGTAAGCATAAGAATAAGAAAGAGTACAGAAGCTTTAATATGCACTGGTCACGACGGCCATGACATAAGCATAGTCATAAGAGAAAACATAACGTAAGCATAACAATAAGAAAGAGTACAGAAGCTTTAATATGCACTGGTCACGACGGCCATGACATAAGCATAGTCATTGGAGAAAGCATAACGCAAGCATAAGAATAAGGACCAGTACAGAAGCTTTAATATGCACTGGTCACGACGGCCATGACATAAGCATAGTCATAAGAGAAAGCATAACGCAAGCATAAGAATAAGGACCAGTACAGAAGCTTTAATAAGCACTGGTCACGACGGCCATGACATAAGCATAGTCATAAGAGAAAGCATAACGCAAGCATAAGAATAAGGACCAGTACAGAAGCTTTAATAAGCACTGGTCACGACGGCCATGACATAAGCATAGTCATAAGAGAAAGCATAACGCAAGCATAAGAATAAGGACCAGTACAGAAGCTTTAATATGCACTGGTCACGACGGCCATGACATAAGCATAGTCATAAGAGAAAACATAACGCAAGCATAAGAATAAGGACCAGTACAGAAGCTTTAATATGCAATGGGCACGACGGCCATGACATAAGCATAGTCATAAGAGAAAACATAACGCAAGCATAAGAATAAGGACCAGTACAGAAGCTTTAATATGCAATGGGCACGACGGCCATGACATAAGCATAGTCATAAGAGAAAGCATAACGCAAGCATAAGAATAAGGACCAGTACAGAAGCTTTAATAAGCACTGGTCACGACGGCCATGACATAAGCATAGTCATAAGAGAAAGCATAACGCAAGCATAAGAATAAGGACCAGTACAGAAGCTTTAATATGCACTGGTCACGACGGCCATGACATAAGCATAGTCATAAGAGAAAGCATAACGCAAGCATAAGAATAAGGACCAGTACAGAAGCTTTAATAAGCACTGGTCACGACGGCCATGACATAAGCATAGTCATAAGAGAAAGCATAACGCAAGCATAAGAATAAGGACCAGTACAGAAGCTTTAATATGCACTGGTCACGACGGCCATGACATAAGCATAGTCATAAGAGAAAGCATAACGTAAGCATAACAATAAGAAAGAGTACAGAAGCTTTAATATGCACTGGTCACGACGGCCATGACATAAGCATAGTCATTGGACAAAGCATAACGCAAGCATAAGAATAAGGACCAGTACAGAAGCTTTAATAAGCACTGGTCACGACGGCCATGACATAAGCATAGTCATAAGAGAAAACATAACGTAAGCATAACAATAAGAAAGAGTACAGAAGCTTTAATATGCACTGGTCACGACGGCCATGACATAAGCATAGTCATTGGACAAAGCATAACGCAAGCATAAGAATAAGGACCAGTACAGAAGCTTTAATATGCACTGGTCACAACGGCCATGACATAAGCATAGTCATAAGAGAAAACATAACGCAAGCATAAGAATAAGAAGGAGTACAGAAGCTTTCATATGCGCTGGTCACGACGGCCGTGACATAAGCATAAGCATAAGAAGAACGCAAGGTTTTGAGATTCTTGTTTTCATTTTTATGCTTGTGTCAAGGCCGTCCTCGCTAGCGCATAAGCTCCTTATGCACTTCTGCTATAAAACGCTTTGAGACTTTTTGTGGAGATGCAACAGAAAATTGGTACGAAGTCGAGTCTAAAAAGAAAGTTGCAACTTGTCGACACTTACTTTAGTAAACAGATTTTTAAATCAGAAAATGCAAAACTGTGTGAGAATCGGGAGCTCAACGAAAGCCAATCTAAGTCGCGGTTTAACAAAGATACGTGTCAAACGTCGATCGGGAATTTGATGCTAATGGGGAAAATTGACATAAGATTCGGCACAAGTGCAGTTTCGACGTTTGAGACGGCCATGTGTTTTTGGTACCGTTCACAGTAAAAAAAATTGGACATATTAGCCTTATGAGGTTTTTAGCCTACATTACCGCTAGTTAATCTACACTTCAATTAATGCAAGATTCTTCGCCTTACCCTTGGAAGTGCCGCAGGGACATTATGAGTGAGTTTCTGCAAGCTATCAAGATCACTCTGAAATGACCGTAGTTCCACAGGATCGACTGACTGGTTGGGATTCGATTTTTGCGAGAACTCCCATATATCCTTTCTTGTGCCTAACAACCAATCACAGCACAACAGCTGTGCCAGCTGATGCAGCCGGCTCACGCCGGAGTGGTGAAGCGAGGAACCAAGGTTGATGCTTTCCGCCAAATGAGCACCGGACTTCCAACACAACTGCAAACAATCTTCAAGCGAGTCAGGTGTCAAGTCTCCCTTAAAGATTCGCCTCTTGGCTAGATATGCTCTTAGAATTGCTTTTGCTAATGGATTTCTGGAGTTTGCCACAGGGTCTCTGAAAGAGAAACAATGTTTCAAAAAGATAATTTAACTAATATAATCGAACCAACACTAACAGCCACCTCTCTACAACCGCCACTTTTTTTGGCAGACAGTCCATACATTGACTCTTGTTTAACCCTTTACGCCGTAAGAGTGACCAGCATCAAATTTCTCCTTGTAATATCAATGCTTTCTAAAACAGAGAGTGGTCATGAGAATTACGGACATGATCACACAAGATGATTTTGCTTGATATTTTATTAACTTCTCCCCACTTCTTCTGTAGGATATGAATAGGGGCAACAAATGAGAATTCAAATTTTGATCTTAGGGTTTGAAGGGTTAAACCTCTTTCCAAGGGTCACCTCTTTACAACGGCCACTTTCTTCTGTCCCTAAGGTGGCCGCTGAAGAGAGGTTCAACTGTATTAAACAGTATTAAACTTAGTGAGTCTATGAAAAGTTCGACATCTGGCTTAGTTAAGTTCGTGTAAATGAGTTTGGATCGTCCAACACGTTCTATCCGTCTGAGGCAGACGGATAGAACGTCTGAACGAACGGCTAAAATTGCTTTTTTGGTCTGATTCAGCGGATTGGTTCAACGCGTTCTAAGGTCGACGTCTGACCCAACAGACGATCTTGACTTAACATAAGTCGACCCAAATTAGAGTATGGTTCGTCTCATGAAAAGTTCGACGTTTGGCCTAGGCCTAACTCACACAAGAGTCAACCTATGATCTTCTGATATCTCCGTTTTGGACGAATTCACTCAAGTGATTACTCTATACTTCTCACGTATTTCTAGTCTAGGATTAACCCTTTTTTGAGTCAGTAGAACGGGCGTTAGTTTTTCGCATTTTTCAGGCGAGTGAAGGCAAGCGCAAAACAAACGAGGAGCGCGAAACAAGCGCGACGGGGGACGCACGTCACGCCGCCTTTTCAAAAATAGGCTGATTTAGCAACAGGACGGGAACGTCAGTTGACGATGGGAAAGCGTGTGGAAAGGACTAAACACGACTTCCGGTGCCCAGTTTGCCCCTCTGCCATTGGTTAAACCAGTTGTTTGATTTGCGCGCGCCATCTTCAACTGACGTTCCCGTGTGGACGAGGCCCAAGCCCCGATGTTCTTTGGGAGAGGTCGCAACACACGCACGTAGGCATGCTACCTGAGAATTGGGAACTTCAGCCACGAGGATGACGACGACAGTGAAAACGCTGCTAAAAAATTAATTTACGCCCTTTCAAACTTCATCGTGTCAATTTGGACCCGCTCAATTTGTCAAATGCAGGCGATTTTTCTTAGAGTTGAATTCTTGAGGAATTTATCCAGGACGTTCACGTCCTCCATAAACCGTAGCTTTAGGAGGTTTTACGGAGTAGTCGTGCAGTGGACGGCATAGAAATGTACTAGAAGCGTGATGCACGAGCAGAGCTGTTGTTTTGCTCATAAAAGCAATTGTTTTGACGTCGTCGTTGTCGTTGTCGTGGTTGTTTCAGCTCTAAAAGAAAGAAAACTATTAGACTTACTCTGCATTCCACAAGCTCTTGGGAACGCTTTCCACGGTACTGTAAAACCTTTCGGCAGCTTCATCCTCGCCTTTCAGCCAGTGAACAGCCACCATTCCTACTGCTACCCACCACTTGGCCACCTCATCATCACTGACAGCAGCTGTTGCTGATGATGATGATGATGATGACATGCTGATAGAGTCTCTACTGGTAGAAGCACACTCATTCAGCATATGCAGGAAATGCAGGGCATCACGAGCACTTTCGTTACCAGATGAGTTCTCATCACTGGAGGTGGGTAGTACAATAGAGGAGAGTGCATAGCGCAGAAGGTGCTCCCTGAAAGCTTGGCTGACATGGGCAATTGGATCAACTGAAACCAAACAACAATTATTAATGAAAACGATCCTTTCTAGTTTTAAACATACAAAAAACTTCAACAACACCAAAGCAAAATGAAAGCTAAATGAATAAAATTATGAACAAAAGGGGAGCGGGGATGGCGCACATTCCAAAGGCTAAAGAAAGCGAGTGGCTTCCAGGAAACGCTGTAAGCACGTGAAGCTGATGCGCCGCCAAAACAATACAGCACTCCCACGCTAATCTCGCCAGGGGGCCTAACTCAGTCTAGTGGATGGCTTTGTCAAAAGTGGAAGCCCCTGGACATCCCGCGCACCCACCTCCATTTAGAGACACGGTTGTTAATTTCTCAGTAACTGACAGCCAGCTTATTCAAGACATTGCAGCTCTTACCTTTATTACTGACACTGGCCCACATGCTGTCTCCTGCTTTACATGACCATTTGCTGCTCACAAAGAAACGATGTCCCTTGGGTTGGAAAAGCCACTGTAGAGAAACTGGAACTGTTTTGCCGCTGGCCCCATAAGACGTCTGTGCACGACTAAGAAAGTACCTCTGGTAGATAACAAAGAACAAGAGATTTTTATTTCGAGAGGTAAAGGGGTTTAATTTAAGTTATTTCAGAATTGTGTTTACTGGCCACTTAACACAGGGTGGCCAGCCATAGGTGGCCAGCCTTATTCCCAGGGTTCTCTCCTACCCATAGCTGGCCACTTAATGGAGGTTTGACTGTATTAAATCAAGGTCTGACAAAGTGGTAGCATGAGAAAACAGCCACCGGTGGTTCCCCCACAAAATACATGTAAGGTCTGATAAACGAGCGCAGAAATTCCGTACTGATGATGTGCCACCACCCAGATCTGGGTGGTGACACATCATCAGTATGGAATTCCTGCACTCCTTTCTCAGACGTCATTTCATTGGGAAATCACTAGTAGCGTCGCATAATGGCTGTTTTCTCGACTAAGAAAGTGCACCTTCCCCTAGCCTTTGTTCCAAACACTCTACAGTGCTTGGACTATTATATAAATGATTTAGACGAAGCGTGGGCCAGCAGCAACACAGGCTGATCTTCTCCTGACTTGAGTACACGTATGAAGCCTTACTTGTAGTTACTGAGAGTGGCATAACCTACCGCAATGAAGTGAAGTCCATCAGGAAATGAACTTCTTATTTGAATTGCAGCTGATACGTAGATCTCGGCCAGGACTTCAAAGCTTACGAGTTTATCGGCTGACTCTGCTAAGTTCATAGCTGCCAGGCCAAGGAATGATGAACGCCAGCCATCCATGGACACATGACCTAGAACACACAAAATGATCCCACTGAAGGACTTCATAGAAAAAAGATACATGTACCACAATATGAAATCTCAATCACCTCTACCCTTGAATAACGACTGATGATTTTCTTGTCTTGGAATGTATAAAAGAAGAACTAATTTGCCTATTTTGCCATTTTTTTTACTGACAAACTTATAAGGAGCTATGCGTGGTTGATAAGCTTGGATTTGATAAGAGAAGTTAGGAATAGCTGAGAAAGAAGCCCTCTTAGGGAAGGGGGGGTATGTACATTGTATGTCCCCAGTCCCCAGAGGAGTAAGCCATGTACCTGTCGGTATTTAACCATCCATCTCTATGTTGTTTGTTGCCATTTTATCCAGTCCTATGTCGCTGTTTTAACGTCAAGTTGCTTGTTGGAATTTTTACCCTAACATGGCCTCAATAATACAATCAAACCTTTCAAGTCAGAAACAACAACACGTACCAATTAACAATACTAGTAACCAGTCTGTACATTGCAAACTAGTTCATTAGTTTTGGACAACTTGAACTATGTGGTCAGCATTCATTAACTGCAATCGATCCAACCCTTAATCCATCGAACTCTTCTATCTTTTGATTCCTGCAGTTTAATGTAAGCTTCCATAAATTGATCACTGCTCACCTGTGAGACTCAGTTGATGAAGCTGATGATAAACCATGGCTGCATCCTTTGCTGAGAGTTTAGCATGCTCTTTGTCATCTTTACTTCTGCCTTGTAGCTTAATTCCACCTGCAGCAGAGACAAGCCATGATCCAATCCACAGCCTGTGCAGGATGTGACGCATTACCTGCCAAATCAGGCCACAGGCCACATCAAGCATGGAGACTGGAAGTGGTCGTTTCAGAGCTGTCAGGCAGATCTGTAGGTGCCTTGATGCTGACATGGTCTCTCCCTGAGGAAAGAAAAAAAACAAGAAAGAGAAAGAAAAGAAAGGCCATGAATGGTCATTACTGAAGGACTGGTCATTGCTAACATGAATTGAAAACAGCTCTATAACAACATAATCAGAGTTCTCCTTATCAGGCGGTAACCGGTAAAATTTACCCGCTGAAGCAACACTTGTTACCACCTGCAACCGTCTAAAATTAAATAATCCAATCAAGGAAATGAATGAATAATTATATGGAAAAGTACAAAAGTATGTACAGCTTTTTTTACAGACCATTTTGGTAAAAGAACATTAAAGACAGAGTAAAGTTATTGGGATCAAATGTTTTAAGTTGTTGTCTAAAGATAACAATGGCCGATTTGCGTAAAATAGGTCTTAAAATGAGGGAATGACATTGTAAAGAACTTAGCTCCTCCTAGGGTGGGGCCATGGCCCTCACTCCTCTACCCATCCCCCTCCCCTGGAGGGTTTACACCTCTGGGGCATATTTTTTGCCTTACCGGCCATGAAATGTCCCCTACCTGCTTAGCCAAAATTTAGGGAGAACACTGATAATGGCAGGAGAAGCAACAATCAACCACCCTCTGAAACCTCTTTCACTTTCAGCAATTTGTATTCGATAGCTTTTCTTGACCAAACACTAATGCAATTTAAGTTGATGAAATATTAATGCAATGCATTAGGCTGAGAGAAGTGAAGAAACTCTTTTCTTTTTAGAAAGGGACCCTTTCAAGGTATTTTCAACTTTTAAAAATGACAGTGTTTGTATGGGAAGGGGTACAAACTTGCCCTCCACCATACAAGCGTTTGGAAAAATTAGTGACTTTGCAGAGCCATATCCTTGTTAGTTTCAGCACATCACTCTCACACTAGGAAACTTAGCAAATTTTAAGGCACACTTTTTAGCAGATTTTCACTAACTTGACCATGGAAAAAGTTAAAAATATCTAGATCTGGAAACTGGGTGTACCGGTATTTTAAGACATGCTGAGTGGTAACTAGGATTTGCTGCCAACACAACAGCACCTGCACATGGCTTGAGCTTCATCAGGTCAACTTTTCAGGAACTTTTTATACTCATGACATTATGAAAAAAGTTTAATCATCTTGCTACAAAACAATAACGGTCAGTATAAAACATGGACTGCGGACTGGGTATAAAACACGGACAAGGTATAAAATGCGGACTGCGGACTGAGTATAAAACACGGACTAGGTATAAAATGCGGGCTACGGACTGAGTATAAAACATGGACTACCAACTATGTAAAAAGGTAAAACTGAGAGAAACAGAAAGCAGCTTGCATAACAGTAGTTCCAGCTCCTTGCGTCACACAAAAACATTCCGTAAGCCGGTCACGCGCAGCTGTCTATATTCTCCTCATGTGGAGAAGGAAAGCAAACTGCACTGACAAGGAAGGTTACGCCGCTACTCAAGGCAACTGAAATTAAACCTGAATTTTATTAAAAGAAGGAGTTAGAAGAGAACCGATCAAAGAAGCACCGAATAAAAAGGATCAATAGTATTGGTGTTAGCCGAGTCAGAGTAAAATTCTTAAAGATGCCTCCATTCCGTTTCAAATAAAGCCTTGGGAATATGAGGAAATGAAGAACTCAGACGAGAAGGTCAGTATAGGGGCATTCCGTGAAGTAAAAAAGCAGTATTTAGGAGGGAGGGATTACTCAACTACACTTGAGTAATAACCGAAATTTGAATCATCCAACCCAATGTTGTATTCTACGCGATGATTATGATGACATGATTTATACCCTCCTCCTGGACTCCGGAAGGGGGTACTCCTAGGAATTTTTTGGTGGGGTTCTGCTTCCTGGTTCTCTAAATCCTTACCCTATTTCAGAACAAAAAAATGTCAGACCTGATCTCTAGAATCCATAATCATGCGCAGGCCTAATTTAGCCTGTTCCAGGCTCTCAGATATAGAGGAGACTACCCAGTTTCCTCCCATTATATTTTCGCGCTTTCTCAACTATTCAGCACCCTTCAGAGGACCCAACTATCTCGGACCCTGGAACAGCCTAGGCCTGATTAGGCAGAAATTATGTCGTCATTAAATATTACAGATTAGAGCACAAGAGTAGATCATTCTCTTTTAAGCACAAACAAAAAGTTTTTCAAGCGCATTTCAAATTCAATCGCATATTCGAATTCTATTTCATTCTTATTCATTTAGAACTGAAAACGATACATTTTTGTCAGGCTCTTGATTCAGAAACTTCCACCAAGAATTCCTATCTTATACCCAGTCCGCAGCCTGCGGTCCGCGTTTTATACCTAGTCCGTGTTTTATACCCAGTCCGTATATTCCAGTCCGCGTTTTATACCTAGTCCGTATTTTATACCCAGTCCGCAGTCCGTAGTCCGCAGTCCGCAGTCCGCAGTCCATGTTTTATTCTGACCAAAAACAATAATAATTTCTGCTACACTCTAAGTCGATGCTCTTCCAACATTCCAAAGTACCTTGGCAAGATCTGCTTCTGCTTGGTTTCTATGCCTCCAAAACAGCACAGCATTGTCAGAGTGGGGTCGTGTGACAGGTTCACCGAACACAAAGATGCGCACTAGTACTGCTAGGGCTATAACTCCATGAAGCAACCATTTGATTGCAAACAGAGTAACATTCTGAAGCCAGTTATCCTGTGGTACAATACTTGCACTGCCAATGGAATTCAAGGTTCTTGCACCAGCGTGTGAGGCATGCCTTTCATTTACTTCCGAATTGAAGAATAGCAAGTCTGATGAAAGAATAGAAAAGTCACTTCAGTATTTCAAAACGAATTTAAACAAAAAGCTACACACACCTTACAATAAGTTTTAAACAGTTTCATTGGCATTTTGGGCAAAAGGTTTGAACTTAGCAGAAAACATAAGTTTAATAAATTGACAGACTAGAATAAATAAAGGGCTCAAGGGAAGTCCTGCCCATTTTTCCAGGACAAGTAGATGTAATACCTCATTTAAACCAAAGCAACAGGAAAGGAAGAAGTGAAAAACAGTAACTGAAAACAAGAACACGTGCTTTTACACAAAATTCAAATGAACCTTAACACGTTATGTAATTATTGCAATAAATTTACATTTGATAAAAGTACATTAAGCCGCTTTCATGAAGAAAACAAACTAATTTAAACCATGTTTAACTAAACAGCATGTTTAAGCTTTGGTGTGAATGGGACCTAAGTTTATAACCTCAATTGTCCAATGGGCAAGGGTGGATGCATGTCACCTGGTAACTAAATCATTAGTTAAGGCAAGGAAGCAACATCCCTGGGCAATCAAAATGTGAAAGGTGAAGCGGGGGGGGGGGGGGGGGGGGAAAGTCTAAATAACCTGCAAATTATTTTGGTGAAAATTATCACCATGTTAAATGCATTTAAATGCAATTTAAAGGAGTTAACAAATAAGAGTGCCATTAAGTGTCTGAGGTCAGCGGTCTTTGGCATGCGCATGCCCAGTAGCTGGCTACATCGATCATGTGATGCATTGGCGCGTTCAGTGTTCCTTCGTGCTAAGTTCTGTTAGCCATTTTCTTCCCCTCCCCCAGGCTTTGTTCGTTTTTCTCCACTGATGTTTTCAGTGTGACGGGTGCCTGTTCTTTTCCTTTCCCATGGGGGCTCATGGTTGGGTTGCTTTGTTGTGCCAGTCATGGGGGCATTACTTCAATCTAGGGGCTGGCTGCCAATAGTGGAAGCCCCTGGATACTCCAGGCACCCAACCACCATTTAGCGATGCAGTTGTTCACAATAATTTATGGGTTGGATATCAGGTTTTTTGCACTAAAAACTAAATCAAAATGGGGTAAAGAATGGAGGGACCTACAAAACTTTTTGATGGCAATACTTCCTTCTAGGAGAGAAAATAATGCTGTACCTTTGTCTAGTTGGGGAAAAACGTAACTCAGTGGGTTAATGAACAAGAAGGTAAACATGAAGGCAAACAGAGCTACACGAGTGCGATCCATCATTCCACAGCTACTGACAGGAAGAGCCTCCAACTTGACTTGTGTCTTGTCTTTAGTTGAGTCAGGTGTGGGTGGAGTTAATGGGTTTGGTATTATGCTACAGGACTTGCTGCTGACTTCTTCCACCTCACTGTTGTCCTGTTTCTGGGTGGCTGATGTTTCAGTCATGACAGTATCTTCTGTTACTTCTCGTTTTGTCTGCTGTTCCTTTTGCTTCCTTACAAGTTCACTGATGGTTTCTGGCAAAGAGAAAGACCCACAATCCATGAAAAATATGTAGACTGTTTACAGTTGTCATTTTTGTTCAAAATGGCTATAGGATTATTAAAGGCTCATGAGTTAATAAATATCACAACTGTCAGGTGTTGTGATTCACAGTGAATTTTTAGTCTTTTTTACTCAGACAGTTTGAAAACAACACACGTTAAAATCTTGGGCTACTTTGAGCAAGAACCCCCAAACTTTTTTATTGGAAATCATTGGAAAAGAGAACCAACAGAGCCTGACTAAATAACATTTCTTTCCCTAATTAATTATGGTGACTGACTCAACACTTTAGCTACCTATGAAGTGGAGGCGTATGATCATGCAAATTTGCCTAGTAAACTGTAATTTAGGCAAGGTTAACCTCGAGACCTCACTAGTGGATCAGCAGTCAAGCACCAGGCAGGCAGGCTTGTGCAGGCTGACAGCCGGGTCTGTAAGGGCTTCCATGTGATTGCATAACTCAGCTTTCTCTGCTTTGCTTTGCTGCTGCTTTGCAGAATAACTTTGCCCAATACTTAAAAAAACAGTCTACCTATTTCATGTGGAACCAGGCTGCAAGCAACCGTGAGCCATGGGGTGATTCTAGCTTATGTTTATGACTATATGATGGTATAATTATTATACATTGATCAAATTTAAGTTGATTTAATAAAAGGATGTTGTGTATTTGAAAATTGATTCAATGAGTTTGGCAAGAAATGCACCTCTCTTTTGCTGTTCCATTTTTAGAGCTATGTTCTCCTGCTTGAGTCGTGCATTATCATTCTGAAGTTTATGAATGACCTCTATTGCCTTCCTCAAAACACCTGCTTTATTCATCTGAAATAGAAAGAAGCAGACAATTAGTAAACAGAAAGCGTGGGAATACATAATCAAGAAGGAAAGCTTTCCAAAAAATCAGTTTTGTTACAATCAGTACTGAGTAACCAAAAAGATGCTGCTTTTATAACATAACAGCTCATCAAAAATCAAGAAATCAGTATTGAGACTTAACTAAGCCTACCTTTGTATCTTGCCCACAAACAAGATCTTTTAACTCCACAATTTTGTCATTGATGCTAGTTCGGTAACGCTTCTCGATCAAATTATGAGCTGAGCGCTTTTCAGTTTTAACAACACCTTGTCCCTTGGAGTTGGCCAGGCGACTTATAGGTATCTTGTTAGCATCCAAAACAATCGGTATTGTTGCTGTTAGAACACCATTGGGGCCCTGAGACAGGGTGGGTTGAAGTGAAGACTGACTCAAGTCTAAGGTTCCAATAACAGTCGCAGGAGCTTCAGACTTGACAACTTGAGTCTGTAGTTGAGACTGAAAATGATTTCAGTTGTTATTTAACCACTGACTGTGAGTAATACAAGTACTACTTGGAGGGAAAATACTTGGCTCTAAGGTAGAGCCTTTGGACTTACTATTACATACTGGTAAATCTTGAAAAAGAAAACCAGGGCCGGGTGTTCAAAGCTGGGTTAAGATAACTGAGGGTTAGTGCAAAATTTGAAGTCAGATATGAAAGCTTAAAAAGTAAATTCTGTTTAACTCTTTTTGTCAACAAGTTGATGATTACATGCTCTTAAAAATATTAGAGAAAATTATCTGAGAAAATGCTTTTGAACAAAAGAAAAGATACCAGGGTTAAATTTAACCCTGGGTTAAGAGCCAATTGGCCTTCGAACAACTGGATCCAGTATCAAAAATAGCTTCTGCTTGCAATACTTAACAAAGTTACCCAACACTAAGAAAATCAACACTTTTCGAGCAATTTGGTACAGTCGAAAACCTAAACAACTACAGTACAGTCTTTAAAACTGTAATTCAAAGTCCAAGGGCTATGGGTCATAATTATATTTGAACTTGCACATTTTCAAGGTTTCTCAGTGCTCAAAAGGAGTATGGCTTCCCAAATAAGATCATATAAATAATAAGTGTGTTTGTTTGGCTCCATGAACTACATTGTATGCTTGATTTTACACACCAAGCAGTGTTTCCAGAGCTTCCAACAGTGTTTCTGTTATTTAACAGGCACTTGCTCACAAAATAAACTGTAAAAACCCTCAACATACTTGTTGTGCCTGTGGACTTGAAGCTTGGACATTCACTTTAACAGGTGAAACAGGAGAGGTTGGCTGGAGAGGGGATCCTGGGGTTGACGACATTGAGGACACAGACACAGGCGATGGAACTTGTTGCTGAGGCGATGACTGTTCTTCAGAAACCACCACTTGTTGCTGTGGTGTTGATGGAGGCTGCTGCGTTGGCCACACACCAAGGTGTTGCAATAATTGCTGGAGGATAGCAGTCTGATTCAACATAGGCTGAGCAGGCTGCTGTGGTGGCTGTGGTTTGGGTTGCAATAATTGTTGTTGCAGCTGGTGCTGTTGCTGTTTCTGCAACTGCTGTTGTTGTTGTTGTTGTTGTTGCTGCTGCTGTTGCTGTATCAAAAGCTGCAAAAGCTGAGGAGTAGCTTGTGGAGTCTGTTGAAGGTAGCACAAGATCAGAAAAGTTCATTTCAAGGTTGCCAGTCAACAATGTGAAAAGAACATCCCTGACTATATACTCCCTCATTTTCCCCCTCCTTCATCTATAAAACCCTATATCAACAACACCACCTCCTTGAAATCCAAAAAGGACTTTCAACAATACCCCATCAATTATGTGGCTAAAATAATACAATTTAGGCTAAGTTAAACTCATGACATGGCTGACTAGCTGTCTCTCATCGGAGATATGCAGGGCACCCTAATTGTGTAGCAGGGGATTGTGGGTCTTTTCACATCCATTCTCTTGAGGTCATGCCATTGCATGTTGTTGTCTGTCATGGCTCGTTTCTGCAAAGTCTAGGCCCTTTTCTGCTCCCTACCCTTTCCCCCCTATGATAAGTATAATTATGGTAAGTAAGTTAGGTTCCACTGGTTAGAAGCATGATGGTGCCTGCAGGGTGGATGCCACTCTCAGGGTTGTAAAGGTTATGCAATGCACTGCAGCCTCACAGACACCTCACACCATGCTCATCTCTGCTTATGGGATTAACATTATTTACAGCTTCTTTCTGTTGATTTTTCTGTAGAATTCATTACGTTATCCTCCTATTATTGTCTGCTGTATTATCATTGTAAACATCACTAGCTCATAAGTACAGTGATTGGGACTGGGAATATTAAGGTACAATTTATTGTTAAATGGCTAAGATATATTGCTGGTAAAATCTAATAATTATTTCAGGTCAACCACCATATTTCCTTTGTCTCCTATGAATAATTTGGGCAACCAAACAATATAAATTCTGGACGAAAATAGGTTGAATACTGATCTAAGCTGAGTAAGGATTTTACAAACAATGGAGAAATTGTAGAATACATAAGGACTACTGCATTAATTTGGTAAGCTTATCACTTTTGCCAATCGTGAAAAAATTTTGTCTTCCCTGTCTTCTCCCTGACCACAGAATCTCTGTCTATTGCCAAGTGCTCGGACTTAATTTCAATAATGCAACATTCATTGTACACTGTATATCTGAGGACTGATACAGATTCTCTTGCCTCAAAGTTTGAACATTATGACCAGAAGTCTTGGGAAGGAGTGGGTAAATGATCATTATTTTACAGTACAACACTTTCAGGTTTATTTCAGGTGCCTGGTTTATTGAAAGTGAAAGCTTTTGCATTTCCTACCTGTTGGGTTATAACTGACTGTTGTTGAGTGACAGATGTTTGTGGAGACGTAACAACATGAGTTTGAGAGGCTGGAGCTAGAATTGGAGGTTCCCGAAGAAGTTGCTCTAAGCTTGTGTTATTCATAGATTGTAGTCCCTGTTGGTTCTTCTGTCCCTGGAGTAAATTAAGCAGCTGCTGTGTAGCTGTGTTCTGGCATGGCACAGGGGCTGTACTACCATTTACATTCAAGTTCTCCTCTTGTTTTACTGCGATGGGAGATTGTAACAGTGACCCCAATACTGATTGTCCTTGTTGGGGTGTAGCTTTTGAAAGATAGTCTTCAAAACTGAAAGATGAACTACAGTCCTCATCTATGACCATGGAAGATTCGGGAGGAGTTATGGGTGGTGAAAGAACAGAGTTTGGTGGTTCAGTCTTTATGTTGACTCCTGCTGTCGTGCCATTAAGTTCTGAAGTTGGTCCACAAAGGAAGTCCAAAAATCTCTCTAAAAATAACGAAAAAAAAGTTAAGTTAAGAGATTTAACCAAATAATGTCAAGTACAGTTGAAGCTCTCCTTGCAACACTCTAGTGAGCAACCAGCTCTAGTTACGACCACCTAAAGTTGTGAAACCCCATTTGAAGTGTGACTTGAACATCATAATGAAACACTCTAGTAAGCCACCACTTCCATAAGCGACCATGATCACTTTTGGGATTACCCAATTGGACTTTTCCTTCATTTTTAAGCTCTTGTAAGCGACCAATCAGAGTCTTATTCATACAAATCAACATTACAATGAAACTGCAAACTGCACTAATGGTCCGATGATAAAGATCTTGTACAGTGCAGTATTGTATTTGTAAAAGTTCAAAAAAGTTCAGATATACAGACACTCATTAATGTCCACTCACTCACACTAAATTTAGAAAATCAAAATGCCTGTTAATATTTCATCAACCCAAATCATTTACTAATCAAACAGCTGCTTTACATTTTCTTCAGTCAAAGGGTAATAACAGCTGATGCCTAAAGGTCATGAAATTTGACCCTGCCCTGGTAATAAATTATGGTCACCCCGTTAATATGGCCAATTTTTTTTATTTCTTTGGTGACTGTATTATTAAGGTCTCAGTGCTCGTAACCATCATCATCATCTTTATTCACACTATTCAGGTACAGAGAAAAAACGACATAATACAACAAACTAAAGTATAGATAAAAAATGATAGAGATTATATACTTAAAATGTACAATTTTTAAATCATTGTGCAACAGCTCAAGTAGCACAGCTTTTGAGTTGGCTGCTGCTTTAATATTTATAAATAAGGAAAGGAATGGAATGGAGGGAAAAAAATTAAGATTAAACTAATTCACAAAGCAAGAAATGGTATAAAAACCAAACTGGAAATATTACATTAAAAGTTACAAATTTAAGATAAGCAAGAAAAAGATAATAGATATAAATTGAATTCAGAAGAAAAGTAACTATGACTTCAATTCACTTGTTTATTTGATGTAACCTCGTTCATTAAATGAATGATATTATTTACCTCTCGGGTCAGCGGAATTCTAGCCTGCGCGCAGACGATAACTAAACTCTGATTAGTACTGTCTGTGAAGCAGCGCAGAGATCCCTGTTCTGGACCCCCAACGGACTCAACGAATTAGCGGAAGTGCGTTTCGAATTTCCCTTCAACCTGATTGGCGATCACGACAAACAAAACAAAGGCCTTTTTTAACTGGCCAATCGTGACGTGTACTCAAATCTGGGTACACAGCTGGAAGTCCAGAACAAGGATTTTGGCACTGTTTTGCAGACGGAGTTAACCAGAGTTAAATTTCGTCTGCGCGCAGGCTAGCGGAATTCTAGAGAATCTTAAATAACAATGATTTGCGGAACTTAGCATCGTCCTCAATTTCTACAATATTATGTGGTAGATTATTCCAATCTCTAATTGAGCATGGCACAAAACTGAATTTGAATATCTTAGCGCGAGCATAAATTGTGGTGTAATATCTATTGTGCATATGTCTAGTCTTTCTGACTGGCTTTAATAATTCACACAGGGGTAGGATTGCGTTGTTATCTAATCCCTTTTTGAGAAGATAGAGTCTGTCTACTTTTCTCCTGAACTTTAGAGACTTCCAACCAAGATCCTTTAAAAGCATTGTGACACTGCCAAGTTCATTGGTAATCAGATGTTACAAAACGTGCAGCACGTTCCTGTGTCTTTTCGATCTCATTTGATAGGTTATCTGACATAATGCTTTTTAAAACTGCTAGTAGAGAGCCATTTCACGTTTGTTGGTACTGTTTCCAATAATTTGGAGGCTACTCATACAAAGGTAAACTTGCCAGTGTTGGTCTTTACTTATGGGTGACCAAAAACTGGTCATTCTTTATTGAAACTTTGACAAAACCATTCTTTTAGAGCTCCTAAAGTATGAGACAAGATGACAAAGAATCTTTTGGTTATACACTTAATTCTAGCTTAGCTTGACCAAAAAATGTGGAACTCACCATGACACAACCCTAGCTTTTAAGAACCTGAGTATTGGTCTGGTTTTGGGGATCACACCTAATAATAATAATAATAATAATAATAATAATAATAATAATAATAATAATTTAACATTTATATTGCGCAAAATACATGTGAATATGATCAAATGCGCATTCAAGTAAATTATCGCCATTACTAAGTTATCGAAAATAATTAAAAATATTATATCAATAAAAATATAGTATATATAAAATCCTAATAAAAAGCTAATCTAAATAAAATAAAATCTAATAAAAAGCTAATCTAATAAAAATCTAATAAAAAGCTAATAAAAAGCTAATCTAAAAAAATGGGACTTAAGTAAACCTTTAAATCTATTAAAATTGGGCTCATTTCGTATCTGTGATGGTAGCCCATTCCACAGTTTAGGTGCTGCAGCCAAAAAAGCATGGTCACCCAATGTCTTTTTAGTTAAAATTCTTGCAGTTTGAAGCAAAATTCCCATTGCACACGATCTCAAATTGTAACTCCCTTCCTCCCTTTTGCTAATAAGTTCTTCTAGATATACCGGAGCTTGTCCATGGATCGCTTTAAAAGTAATTATAATAATCTTAAAATGAATCCTAAATTCTACTGGAAGCCAATGAAGCGTACACAGAATTGGTGAGATGTGATAAAACCTTGGAATCTTAAAAATAAGTCTTGCTGTGGAATTCTGGAGCCGTTGTAACTTTGCTATTTGTTTAGCTGGTAGCCCATACAGAATACTATTACAATAGTCAATGCGACCAAATTATTATTAGGGCGTGACAAAGTGTCTGGGTTGCTTGGTTACTTAAATAGTTTCTTATTCGCCTTACATTTGTAATGTAGTAATAGGCTGCTTTACACGTGTTATTGATATTAACTTGAAGACTCATGTTACTATCTATCCATGTCCCTAAGTTCCTGACTGACTGAACAGGCGACACTTGAGCATCGCCTACTGCAAGCGAGTCAACATGAACCTTGGATAGTTGCTGACGGGTGCCTATTATTACAAACTGCAACTGTTTTAACCCTTTAAGCCCTAAGAGTGATCAGCATCAAATTTCTCCTTGTAAAATCAATGCTTTGTAAAACAGAGTGGTCATGAGAATTATGGGCATGATCACACAAGATGAATTTGCTTGATATTTTATCAACTTCTTCCGACTTCTTCGGTAGGAAATGAATAGAGGCAACAAATGAGAATTCAAATTTTGATCTTACGGTTTAAAGGATTAACCCTGCCCCAGTTTGATCCAGTCCCCAGGAAATTAAAGAGAGGAAACTAGAACAACTACTGTCATTAAAGTGTTAAGTTCAGCACATTTTTTCCAACAGTGAAATAATAAAGTCATCAATCTGGAATAAACTAAGGTCCAAAACATAAGATTTCTCTAGAAAGTAGGACTGATGTAGCCTTCTAAAACATTTGCTTAGTTCCTCAACAACTAAATTGTAAATAAAAAATAATGTGTACAATTTTTTTTAATTACAATGTAAGTCTACATATCACCTAATCACATGTAGTCTGCATGTTTAGATATAAAAAAGTACAACAGGAAGTAAAAAACACGGGTGCAGTGAACAAAGGTCAGTCACCTGACCGACATTTTATCCTTTTAAACAAAACTTTGTATCCATGAGGTTGATAAGATGTTTGCTGCTGTGGTTTGGAAGTATGGGGCAATATCCTTCTGAAAGTGAAAGCCCGTTTAAAAAGTGCTGTGTGCGTGTGTTTTCTTTTATTTTTGTCTCAATGTCTACAGACACAAATTCATTGCAAATATAGTCTGCAAGGATTTGCATCCATTTTCAACTTTTTCATATAATGAAGTACGAGAAGCGTGCTGATAAAGCATACCTAGTCAGGTCATTCAGCAACATATATAATTATAGTTCGACCAAAAGCAACAATGAACATTATAGATCGAGTAGAAAAATCCCATAATGTTAATGCATCGATCCTCAAACAGAAAAATAAGCGATACAATGATCGACTTCTTTCCCCCTCATTAAAAAAACAAAGCCATTTGGCGCGTAAACAACGAAAAAACTGCAGTCCATCGCCTTTGTTACCTAACCAAAACATGTTACTTTTTGCGAAGGTTTCTCGCCAATAATTTAACAAGGAAAGACTTACCGTCAAAACCGTCAATCATGGGCTCATTCATCCCCTTATCACTGTTAAAAGTCGTTCTCAAATCCGACATTGTTTCACCAAGAAAGGATGACCATCCTTCTCCAGAAGGGTCCGCCATTTTGGCTTCCATTCCGGGGGAATCCGTTTCAACCAATCAGAGCATCCGCAGATCGGATGATCTCGTACGATCTTGCGTCATCGTCTGTTTTCTTCCTGGCTCTTTCCCATCGCCTCTTTCGGCCTGAGCTACCACGCGTGGCATTCGCGTGGGTTTCTTTCCTAATCGCCACTCTGCAAGAAAGCAAGTCGGTGTATCGTAGACGTCTACTTTTATGTAAAGGAAAAGGGTGGCATCTGTATTCAGGCTTCTCTGCGAAAACTTGAAATCATTTCCAACCCAAGTGTCTCAAACAGATTATATGCAGAGAAAAATAAAGGTCAAATTAGTTTCACAGAAGACAGAGCTTTCCGTTTTATTTTCTTTTTTAAAGGGGGGGTTAAGGAATTGTAGTCTTTATGCGGACTTTAATACCAGTTTGTTGGAAAGGAATAAGGCAAACAGAAAAAAAAGAAAAAGAAAAAGAAACCAAAAGTGAGCGCTAAGATTGATGGGATTGTTTTGTGATGTAGCCATGGTAGTGACGTCACAGGTTAATGGCGCTGAGAAAACATGGCGAAAGTGAAGAGAGGAGATATTTTTAGTGGGAAAAAAAAGTGGAATTGTATTCCGTGAGGTGATCGAGATATTACTTAAGGAGGTAATAATGAGTTTTTTCTTTATCGTTCGGCAATTTTACAAAGATACAAACGCTAACACCAATGACATAAGGCAGATCTGCTGTAATCTGTAACCTGTATTGCCAGATCAGTTTGATGTGTACCGAATGACTTTTGCCAGCTTGAACACCTTTGCTTAATTTTTCTAGTGTCCGTTCTTCCTTTGAAAAACACACACTTATTTACTTGAAATAACAAATTTTATTCCACATTAAAAAATAATAAATATAGCAAATTAAGTTAAAGTTTAAGCTTTAAATTAAATAAGTCTTGCATACCAGCCTTACGTTTTTCAGCATGATTCAGGTGATTGCATGTTTCACTGTAGGGTTAATTTAATTTGGCAAATCAGATTACGATGCAGAAAGTTTAAGACCCCAAGGTTGAAAGAAGAATGAAAACAAAGGCTTCCAAAATTGTTGACAGGATCAAATTTTCCAAGACCCAAAATTTTCCAGGAATCATGCTACCACTTTTTCAGTGCAGCCTACATGCACAAGCAACAAATTTATGAAGAACTAAGCCACAGACCTGCACTACAAATGTGATACAACATGTTACCAAATGTGTTTTGCAATCTTGCGTTAAACCCTAAAATACATAGCGTAATACACACATGTACCTCTTACTTCGATGCTTGCAAACTCTACTCTCTCTCCCTGGTTGTAAATGTCTAAGCACATGTGGAAAGGGTTTTTCCATATTAAATTTCCTTCATAACATGTGAATGACCAAAACTACATTCTGTTCATGTGTAAGACCTTGATCCTTGTTTAATTTCAAATCTTGCAATTAAAATTATTGTAAGATTTACAATAATTATACCCTGCAAGCAGAGTCTCCTTCGACCTTCCTAGATAAGTCAGGAACCTTCATCTTCCCAGACCTATCTAGGAAGATCGAAGGAGACTCTGCTTGCAGGGCACAATAATTACAAATATTAAACAAAAACAGAGTGGTTAATCAGTTATTTAATATGTGCATGGTGAAAGGCCAAAGTGACTCTCTCCCAATTTACTATTCTTTTTACCATAGTCAGCATTCAAGACATTTGACTCTTCTCAATATTATTGTCACTTTCAGTAACAATATCAAAGAAGTGGTCCCAAATTTCCAAAATGACTTCACTGGCTAGTCAGCTACCACCCATCAAAGTAGGTGGCCAGGTAACACAGCAGGTTATCAGGCATGTGCCGTCTCCACCTGCTAAAGGTTCATCAATAGGAAGTCCTTTTCAGCGCAGTAGTAGAGGAATACAAAGACCTGATGGCTCATTTATCAGGAGTCCTCCTTCTGATCTAAAGAAGCCAGCTAGTACTGAAAAGATAGACACTTCAAGGTATGAATATGTCAGTTATTAATAATATTTATTTATGAGGTAGACAAATCAAGGTATATATTAATACTGTAATTCTTGTTCCAATGAGGTATGATTATAATATTACCTTTATGGTGTGAGTGTAAATTCATTGATTTATTACAGATGTGTTACAAATTAGTTCAACTTGTGCATCTTGTACATTGAGATTAACACTATCAAACAGTACAGCAACTCTCTCGTAAGCGACCACCTTTGGTGCACTACAAAGTTGTTGCTTACTTAGGGGAGGTGGTTGCTTACAGTACAAGAAGTGGTCGCTGCGAGAGAGTTGACTGTATATACAATGTATGACAGAGATCCTAACCTTTGTGGGCTAATGTCTTGCATGCAACCATTTTTGCTTTGGATATGCTGTAAGAAAACCAAGCTTTTAGTCATTGGTATTATTGCTTGTTGTCATACAGGTAATTATAACAGTAGGGTTGAATAAACTGGCATTGCTTGGTTATTTCTTTTGAAATCCTAATTCTTTCCTTTGTATCATCTTGGTTTAACAGGTACCGCAACACATATGAACACAACCTGTGCCTTGACATGTTGAAAGAAGGATTCCATCAGTCGTTCCTCGAGCTATTTAATCTGATGGAGAAGCAGAAGGCAGACATTGTCAGGTTAGGGACAGATTCTGGACTATCTGATCAACCATTGTTGGAAGATGAACCAGCAAAACTTGACCAACTGAAGCATCATCTTACAACAGCTGAGGCTGCAAAGCGAAGAGGTAAGAAAATCAACTCCATACTCTCTGTTTCATATTCCGCAAACCACTGCTTGCTTAGCTCAATTGGATTAGGCTGATTTGCCGACACAGGAGGTTGCAGACTCAAACCCAACACTCAGGGTCTTGAAAGGAAGGAGCAGAATGTGCTGCCTTTGTTCTGACATCTGTTTCTAGATGTACTGTGTATGTATGTGTATTGCAGTAGCAGATCCACATCTGAAAGCTTTCAAGCTGCCTTACATATTATCTGTTTATCAAATAAAATGATTTATTACATAAACACCAATGAAATACCAGGTGAGCTTTCGTGTGAAAACTTGATATCTTCACATGTGAAAATATCACCTTTGCTATGGGTACATAATAAATCACGCCTTTCACACCGAAAAACTATCAACATGAAATGGTTTGGTATTTCATTGGTGTTTATATATTGGTGTGAAAAATATTTCACGAGTGAGCGCAACACCGAAGAGAAATTTCGTATCTCCATGCAGCCATGTAATATCCTCTATTTATTCTGGTTTAACTTAAAATTGATTTGAGTTATCACTCCTTAATGCAATAAATTATTGTCCTTTGTGCTTACGCAAGGTCAGCTTTTGTACAGTGCATGATTAGTAATAAAGATCATCATTTATGTAACATCTGATTATATTAAATTAATATGTTTGCATGTACAAAGGAAAGATGGACCAGGTCTACCACAGTTTATTGGCATTGGCAAGATTCTTTGAAGAAACTGGGGACTTTTGGCTGTCTGATCATTTCTACAGCTCTTCTTTGAAGACAAGTCTGAAAATTAGAGGAGATGGAAGGAGAAAAGAATCAGAGGCCAACTGTAACATGGGCTTAGCTTCTGAAAACAGAGGTAAGCAAAATTATTTACTAATGAGTACTATAATTTCAAAGTACATGTAAGAGAGTTCTATAATTGAGCAAAACCTACCTGTACAATAAAATGGCATACAGCACATGTATAAATTAAATTTTTGCTGAAATCACATTTTGCTCTAAGTTTTGGCACAGACTTCTGTGAGTTGAATCCACTTTGTGGACAACTGCTTTAAATGTGGGCATTTGTCATTCCACACAGTGTTTTTTTTTTCTCACGAAAGCCTGTTGTTTTCTCTAAATTCAACCCACCAAGATCCTGATGGGCTTTTGATTACTAATAGAATGCCAGTTAGCAAAATGTCTGTGCTGATTTTTTTAAGATTTTACTTGTCGGCCTGGGAAACGTTGGCTATTTTCTCTATATTCATTAGCCACCAACATCAGGGCTGCTGTTCCTAATGGGAAAAAGCATTCCAATAATTTCTGGGTTTTTTTATGTACAGTATTATGTGAAGGGGAATAATCTGAGATTAGTTTTCTTGGTACATTTCTTTGTAACCAAATTTCGTTTGCCTCTATACAATAATTCTGTTTTCAGGTGATCTCTTCAAAGCTGTTGAGTATTTAGAATCATTTTATAACCTGACAAAAGGGCGCCTGTGGCAGACAGACAGTGGAGAAAACCTACATTCACTTTCCTGTGAACACCTCAGAAGAGTCTATACAACTATCTCAGATGAGGTAAACTTCAAGTTGTTATTGTCTCATTCTGAGTACATGAGAACAAGAAGAACAAAGATGTAGTAATTAACATGTTTAAGTACGTGTTATTTGACAAACTGTTATTTGATCTAAAAAATAATTTGGTTACTGCACAAACCCTGAGGGGTACTCAACAAAGCTTTATACCTGGAGGCTCCACCCTGACATCCAAACCCTTACCAAAAAAGGTGCTCCTTTCATATATACTTTCTATTGAAAAATGGTGCCTCTTTCACATATCTAGTGTCAAACTTTTCATTGTTTTTAACTACAGTTACTGTAGATGCACTGTCTTTTTATGATGGACTAGCTTATTATTATACTTTCTATTGAAAAATGGTGCCCCTTTCACATATCTAGTGTAGAACTTTTCATCATTTTTAACTACTGTAGATGCTCTGTCTTTTTGTGATGGACTAGCTTCCCCTCTCTCCCCCTGTGGTCACAAACTTACATTATAGGTTGTCTAGGCATTTCTGGTGTACTTCATACATTTCTTATGGACTTGTAAGGGTTGTGCTTGGAATTACGGCACAACTCCCAAAACCAGCACTTTTTAAGACAAATCTAGCTGTGTAAGGTGGCACAGTGTTCTATTCCCTTTTACCTCCTCCTACAAGATTTTTGCAACAGCCCTCTCCTTCTTCCAAATAATGACATGTCCCAGACATTTTGATGGTGGTACTTGTCAGAGAAAAGTATCATCCGATGATTATATTATTGTCATCATTTTTGATTGAAGATTAAAGAGGAAGATTTGATGAAGTCCATAGAGTATTTATTAAAAGCATATGGAATGGCTAAAGAAAGTAAGTGTTAACAGTAACATTCTTAGAAATATGGAAACTTGCTGATTTCATGCTCATTCCACTGGGAAATTTTCCTTGTCTCATTTCTGAAGAAGTCAGGGCTAACATTAAGAGGGGGGGCCGGGGATTTGCCCCGGCTACTATGAACGTAGCCCCAGCTTCTGTCATAGGAAAATAGATGAATAATAGAACCAAAAGAAATCTCTAGCTGTTTGATTTCCTGCCTACTTGTTGTATTCACCCAGCAAATTGAAATTGTAGTGACATCCCTGAGAAATGCTCTATACATGTATGTTTCTTGAAAATTATCTGAGACCAATGATTTTACTTAGTTTCATTGTTTCATGGTTGTAATCTGAGAATGGCTGGTCAGTGTTAGCTGAAATAAAAGAGGTCTCAAAAAAGACCCTGAACTCTCCCATGTTCAAAGAGAAAAAGATTTTGTCGCAGAGAGCCACGTAATTTTGACCAAGTGTTTCTTTAATTTGTTTTACTACTAATTAGAGGATTGCTACGATGTAAGTTCGATGGGTTTCTTTGTGTTGAATTATTCATATGTCTCATTGCTTTCAATGAAATAACAACCAATGAATAAAATCATGAACAACTAAAAATGTCAAAATTTAAAATAGGACAGTTACACTTCCAGAACTTTGAATTCTCTGCAAAGATTGCAATTCATTTACCATTGATTCAGGCAGCTTCTGCCGAGCTTAGGTCACCTAGCTGCTCAAGATGAGAGTTCACTGCTGCAGACTGCAATAATTATTAAGCAAAAAATAATAATTTGGTAATAATTTATTTGTCACAATCCAGGTGGAGATAATCAACAGGAGGGTTTAGCTGGCTACAGACTGGGAAATGCATATGAAGAAATTGGAGATGCTGAAACTGCCATTCTGGTAAGAATTCTGGAGCTCTTCCTAAATGTAATGTAGTCAAAATTTTCATGCACAGTAAGGGCTAAAATTTCAGCAGAAAGCCCTAACAAGGAAAGTTCACTAAAGCTGTTCCAGCATCTATCCATTTTGTAACTTTGAGTGCTGAGGTGGCTGGCCACCAAGCAGAGCAATCTTTCTTAGTTGTTGCTGATACATCCTAGCAATAGACAGACTAGAGATGCTAGTGAGTCTAGTGGGTAGTGATGCCTGTAACTTTCAATATATTTACAGGTTTGTTATGCTTTTGTTTGATTTCAAACTTCTAGTATCATAATGGCTACTTGGAGAAGTGCCAACAAACATCAGATGATGTTGGAATGGGGCGAGCTTGTCAAGCCCTTGCAAGGGCATATGAAATGTAAGTTAATTTCAAATTTGAAGAGAATTTATGTAAGCTGTTTCAAGGTGTCTTAATATTGAGAGAAGGATTGAAACTGTGCTGACTAAGGGGATTACTGCATCTTTTTTTCTTCTGTAAAAAAAATCATCGGTATTTTAATTTCAATTTTGAATCTATTGTTGTACTAGTATCTAAAAAGTATTGAACAAAAACTAAAAAAAGAAAAAGAAAAGATATCAAGTTTGTTGTAAGGTATTAGATCTGCTGTAAACCTGTTGGTTTCAAAAAATTTATTTGTCAAACAATGAAAAATTTCCCAAAATAAAAATTACATTTCAGGCTATCAAGCAAGACCTGAGCTTTCAGAAAATTGATATCTGAGATGTCAATTTTCACACCGAAGGTGTGATTTCCTATTTATATCACAGGCTTTAAAAAGTCAAGAATTGCATATAGTTCTTGCTTTCCCTCGATAACTAGGAATAAAAAATAGATTGGAAGTGAATTATACTTAGATTGGTAATTTACCTAAAAACGCTTGGCATTGTTAGTCAATTTTTCCTTGAGATATATATCGAGGTGAATTTTTTTTTGTTATGACCTGTAATAATTCCAAAATGCTTCCTTATTGCTGGGAATTTAAGATTTTTTTCCTCAACATTATGTGAATTTGTTTTTGGTGCAGTCTAACACGGCTGCAAAATCACCCTTGTCAGGTTGTTAATGGCCTTCATCCATCACATCCTTCACCCTCTTTAAATTCACCCTTAATTTTTGTTGTGCTATGCTGTTTTCTTCGCAGCTATCTTGAATTCTTATAAGTGTTAACCATTCCTTAATGTTTGTTGCGACACTGACCCGATTGTAGCAAGGAACATGGCAAGAAAAGGCGAAGATCTTCGTTAGAACTTGTTCTGTGATGTGCTATCAATATGGGATCGTAAACAATGTTTTAGCCTTAGCAATGCAGCAATTTGCGCAATAGGTTATTTAATTTTGGCCCTATATCATCATCGAACTTGCAAGGATCATATATACAATGTGTCTGTAGAAATTTAACAATCGTACTTTATTTGGGGTAGCAGAATGTAAATGTATTTTACTATAATAATGACCTATAATTAATTTGCCCTTTTAGTAGTGATATCGTGTGTCGCGTTGTGAAGATGGCAACATTTCTGTCAACAAAAGAAAGTATCACGCCGGATTTCAGCCATGTGAGAGTACATTTCAAAGAAGTGATTTTATAAGCCTGGTCAAATTTTGACCTTGCAGCAGATCTAATACCTTAAGCTACATGCAAAGGGGAGTTGTTGTGTCCGTGTTGGTAACGATTTGCAAAAGGATGCAACAATTCCAAATTCAATGTTGGGACCTGCAGTGAATCATGAGAAGATACAACCCATAAGAATTTGTAAACCATGAGAGTAATGCACGTGCATGGCCCCCAACATTATGGGGGAAGAGCGGCACAAATGGGTTCAACATTGTTGTGCTACGTTTTTGCAATTACGGCACAGTTTCAAACTTTGTGCAACAGCTCCCAACGACATGCAACAACATTCAACAGGGTGTGCAGCAAACAGACCCAACAATGTTGGAAGATCTTGGCCGTCAATATTGAGTCCGTTTGCACGGCCGGACTTTTGTCATATTTAGCGCATACTTTTTTGAGCAAGGAAAAGATGTAGGACATTCTGCAATATTCATTTGAGTATTGTGTTTCAAGCAATGATGCCCTTTTTTCAGTGTACATTTAGTTTTGTTCTTAAAATGTCCGTTGTGGGAGTTTATAAATTAAAAAGACATTAGTAAATGATATTCAAATCACTTATGCAGGTCTTTACTAGCAGAATTATTGTTTAATGTTTCTTGATAGGCAAGGAGATGTGGAAAGTGCAATGAAGTACCTTGAGATGTTTGTCGAACTGGCTGACAGATCTCAGCAGCTACCTGAACAACAAAAAGCTTGTACTTGTCTTGGTGCTATTTACAATTCACTGGTAAGGCATTATGAGATTTTTGTTAAATGGTTTGCAAGAACTCAACACATGATCGTAAAAGATGAAACTAAACAATCCGTGAATGGTCAGAATAAGTTGTTATTAGCAATGTTTAAAAGATTCTTTGTTTGAGAACAAAAAAACAGGGAAATGTTAATTCTGATTGTTAAGTAAGAGAGGCTTTTTTAACTGTTGTGGTTCACCATCAGCAGTTGTGCAAGTAACCTCAGCGTTAAATAAAATTTCTTTTTGGGGGGATCCTTTGCAAAACAGAGATAAGATTTTGTGGCAGTTCTTATGAGGTCAGCTGAGCATCTGCTATTAGAAAAGAATCTTTTGCTCACAGCATTCTTGGACTACGGAATAGAAATCTACTTCACTTGTGACCCTGTGAAACAAAAGAAAGTTCAGAATGAGTTTTACTTCCCACTTACCCCTCCCCTGACCCAATGTTAAGACCAACTTCTCTTTTAGAGCAAAATGGTGAGTTAGGGGAGGGGCAGGAGGGTTGTTTCACAGATTCTGATGCTGAACACTTGATAATGTCTCCTCACTCTACAGGGTAAATATGAAGATGCTGTTCGCATGTACACAAGAGGCTTTGAGATAGCACAAGACCTTGCAGCAGTGGAGACTACAGAAACCACGAGGGTGGAATATGGCATTGCCTTGGCGCATACAATTTTTACAGGCTACTCTCAGTGTTTGGATCAAGTCGGCAAGAGCAACATACAGAGATTGCTAGACTTTAAGAGCGCACGACTGGACACCTTCTCTGAAGAAGCAATAGCTGATGATGAAGCTACTAGAGGGAGTTTGCCCAGTAGTGATCTAGGCTCTGGAGAGAATGATGAGCCCCCATTGGGGGATGGAGAAGAAGCTTTGCCCTGCAATACAGCCCCTGGTGGGGATACTATTAAGGAAGAGGTAACAAATGGTGGAACTGATTCTGGTGTGACCAGTGAGGGAGAAGACGGGAAAAAAGGACAGACAGAAACTCAGCAGGAATAGTCTCTCTTTTACTGAGACAATGAGTATATTCCCAAGAATTACATGGAAGCTTGATGATCATGTGGCAACAAACACTTAGTTTAAGACTGGCAACGTGGCAAATAAGTGTGAAGTTATCTCCTGGGTCCTTGCCAAAGGTTTCTTTCTTAACATTCATCAACCCATTTTCTTTCAGTGTTTAGATACATTTGGAAGAATTAAAAAGCTTGTTCTCAAAATGCATTTGCCACTAGAGAGAACCTTGGGGATGCCAACAAGTTTTAAAATGTGGATGAGGTGTTGACGGAACCAATTAACCAATGAATTATAGTGAGGTCTTACTGACAGTATTGATGCATTCTTTTCCTCTCACATTTTACACCTCCTCCAAGTTGTTTCCACATGCTTCTATATTTATATCGGTTGTATTTCGCATCATTTTACTTGGAAAGGATATGTATAGAGTTGGACTGTTAGTTATTTCAAGAAAATGTACATAATTATTGTACTAGTAATGTATTAAAGACCTTGGCTTTGTACTTGGGGAAGTGTCTCGTTAATATGAGAGGTAGCCTGCATGCAAGCTCTCCATGCGAGCCGCAAGAAAACACGCCGCTCACCGTCGCGTCTCCTTTCGCGTGCGCGTGACTTCTCTCGACTCCCTGAAATGGAGATCTTGCTCACAGGCTGTACGAGAGGTAAGTGCTTACAGCTATTACACACAGTTTAAGGTGACTCGACCCAGTTATTTTGAGAGGGTACCATCCTACTTTGAAGCTCTCTGGTATCCCCACCCTTACTAAGTCTAACATATTGCATGGATAACATTTAGATCAATCTACAATATAGCATAAAATTTTTTGCGATCGAAGTAAATGTCACGTGGTTATATTGCTACGCCCGTTTGGAGTCTGAGTTGGCGAAATTCTGCTGTTGCCGGCATTTTTTGGTGAAAATCTCTCGGCTACATATAGTGCATATTAGTGCCTTGCGGTGAACAGAATTTCAACGCGAAAAATGAAAAGCAAACTTTACACTATTATAATAATATATGTAATAAACTATGAGATTTATCCCTTTATTTTAGAGATCTTTATAACAGCTAGATGGGTCCTTGCAAGTCAGCAAAAAGCTTTAGGGCCTTGTAAATGCGCGCTATTTCGAGCAATGCAAACATTTAGAAATTATAGTAACAGCTAATCCCGGGGGGGTACTCCCCATAATGGCCTATACAGGGAGGCTCCGCCCGAAAGGGGTACCTTTCATTCAGACTTCAGGTCTATGAAAGGGTAGGGGTTTTACTCGTTGAAGTATATGAAAGGGTAGGGAAATCTGTCATTTGGGTTTGTGAAAGGGCCCAAAGGGCCGAACAGATTAATTTTATGGCTTTATAAAGTCGGGAAAACGTTCTATTTTTGTGATTGTTTCCAATTTAAATGACAATGCATTTACATCAGTTAAAAGGATGAAAAGTTCTACACGAGGTATGTGAAACTGACCATTTGTTAATATAAGGTATACGAAAGGGGTACCTTTTTTCTTTTTTTTTTCGTGAAAAAATAGTGTCAAAAGGGTGAGGTGTTGGACCTCGGAGTAGGGCCTCCCTGTATAAAAATTGGTTGAGTACCCCCCACCCCCTCCCGGGCCTGATTCTCAGGCGTCCGAGGTCGTTCTGAGAGAGGAGACCCCGGGGACCTCGAAAGACTATCAGGCTACCGTAAAATTCCGAAAATAAGCCCCTCCATGTATAAACCCCTTCAAATATAAGCCCCCCAAACTCATAACGCAAAAACCCCTCCGTTAAATCGCCCCTAAGGAGCTTGTACTTAGAAATTGCCCTCAAAATACAAAGTAAAACAAAGCAAAAACGGTAATTTCCTCCCAATCGATTTTGAAACGAAAATTCCCTCCATATATAAGCCCCTCCGAATATAAGCCCCTCAAAAAGGGCCTTTGAAAAATATAAGCCCCGGTCCCCGGGCCATATTTTCGGAATTTTACGGTATTATTTTTGTATTTTTAGGAGAGTTTGAGCCCGCGTACAGGGAGGACAAAAAAAGCAAGGCTGATTTTACAGTCGAGAATATATAATCTTTTAACCAATATTTCGGAAGGCACGGCCTTCCTTCTTCAGGGTCTTACATATAATGAGACGTTACAATTTGAAAAGTCTCATTAAATTTTATTGTCTTATTTTTCAAATTGTAACGTCTCATTATATGTAAGACCCTGAAGAAGGAAGATCGTGCCTTCCGAAATTTTGGTTAAAAGATGATATATTCCCGACTGTAAAATCAGCCTTGCTTTTTTGTCCTATATTTCACTTATTGCTGATTAGATACAGGGAGGAGTCCGAAAAGGTCCTGGGGATGAGGAAGCCGACATTATCATGCGGGGAATAGTGAGGCATGAAGGAATATGGCAGCAGAGAGGATGGAATTCCCATTACACTGCGAAGTTACGCTGAATAATGGTCTTGAAGCCGTGGAAAACTGTTTAAAGGCTGGAGAAGACCCTAATGGAGTAGATGACTATGGAAACGCACCTCTTCACTGCATTAACTATTACGACGAGGAGGCCTATAAAATGGTTGAACTTCTTCTTAGTTACGGGGCAAATATGCTTCAACGGGATCGTCTAGGAAGACTACCCTTTCAACATGCCTTAGAGTATGCAAATAAAAAAGCATGTCAAACTTTTCTAGACAAGGGATTTTCCCTGCAAAAGCCTGATTGCATGCGAAATGGGACGTACGAAATATTCACTAATTTGGAGCTGTTTCAACTCGATGCCATTGAGGTTCTTCAAGTCCTTGTTGATGTCGGCGTGGATTTATCAGAAACGTTATCCCCAAAGGGCGAAACCCTTCTACACAAGGCGGTTGAGTCGGGGGCTTCTGTAGAAACAGTGCAGTTTCTGACAAGAACTGGAATATCAGTAAACAGCAGCAATTCTCTGGGAATGACGCCCTTACATATGCTGAGATATTTAGACTGTACTAGTAATCCTGTCGATAAATATGACATAGAGAGATCGCGGCATTCAAAACTAATAAAGCTCTTCTTAATGGAAGGCTATAACGTCAACAGTCAAGATGTATTTGGTCGTGCGCTGTTACATTATGTGACATCTGAACTGCGACAAAGCTCTCTCTTGCAGTTCATTGTCAGCCATGGTGCAGATTTGAACATCAAAGACAGAAATGGTGTCACCCCTTTGCATTTAGCATGTTCTTGGAACAATGAAACAAATTTAAGGGAAATTTTTAATAGTGGCTGTGTGGTTGATATCCAGGACAACAACGGAGCAACAGTATTTCACTACACAGTTTTCTACAACAGTGCTACAGGATTGAAATATTTATTAAATCATTGTAAACCTTGTTTGGTTTCTAAGCCAGATAAGTCTGGCAAATCTCCGCTCCAGTGGGCTGAGTACTTTGGATATGTGCAGCTAATTGATCTCTTTGAAGACTATTTTTCGTCATTGAACAGAGGCTTTAAAGGGACAAAGCTACCTGATGTGTTTCCACTAAAAGATGAGTTCAGTGACATCAAGAAACAAGAAGATGTTGAAAACATGCAATCAAAGGACTTCCTTCTCAATAGCAACCCAAACAGAACACTGGAAAAATTGTTGACTTCGCCAGTCATCGGCAAACTACCAGAAATTTCTGAGACAAAGGATGTTCAAATTGCAGTACAAAACGTTATGGACCGGGTTGCAGCCATCA
>JBBMOI010000005.1:25252500-25387500 GCA_038088405.1 Porites divaricata
GATGGCTACCTTATGGATGATGACTCTGACGATCATCATGATGACGGTCACCACTGCCCTGGAGGGACAGCTGAACAAAAACGAACCCACCTGATGAACATTTTTTGTGCATAATTTACAGTGAAAATAATACTGTGTATCACACACTATTATGGTAAAGGGATAGGTTAATGGCCTCCCAAGAGCCCATTACAAAATCAGATAGTGGTTTATCAAAATATAATTGTACTGTGTTACTAAATAGTATGTATCAATTTGGAGAGGCAGTATTGTATGAATGAATAGCCAAAACCAAATCATGTAATGCAAGCAGTAACCAATTGCTTAAGACTCAAACCAAATAAAACAGCCAAACTCTTTAGTTCAATAACCCATCAGCATCCGGTCTTTGTTATTGTCACTAATGAATTTCTGCATTCCTTATACACTAATTCCTGACAAAATTGTTAGCAGTTGTTTCGTGAAAAACACCATTCCTTGTTATTGAAAAATGATCACCCAGAATATTGGCTGCCTCCAGCTAACTTATTTACACACTGTAACCCCAGTTCCTCCTTTTCCATTTTACTTAACTGCACTCCTTTCCTCATCAATCAATGTGATACCGACTTTGAGGCTTAACTGGGGGAAGAATTTTACAAGATATGTCATTGTAAACAAACATGTTCACTCCCTTTCACAGCCTTATAAATATACTTTCACATGTAAACTTCAACCCAACAATATAACTTATTTTAATATAGTTTAACAGTGGTGTTAATACCATTTTTGGACCTCATCAAAGTTAAACAATGGTATCTGTTCCCTATTTTTAAATAACTAAGTGCATTATTAAGGTATTGTTAACTTTATCAATAATAAAAAAAAAAGAACAGAAATTTCAAGTGAGATATTCTTTCATGAATTTTTCGTCATCATTTTGTTGTACCAAACCATATTACAAATATTTTGAAAGATAGGGGCCTGAACAACATGGAACATAGAAACACAACCAAAACCTAATTAAGATCATGACTTATAAATAATGACTTAAGGATGAACATTTTCAATCAACCAGTAAGTTAACCAGTCTACATACAATTTCAACTGATGTCCCTGTCAGTGTTAAGCCCCAGGGTGGAGGGGTAGTGTTGGGCACATATGTTTTGAATTAAGAAAAGCCAAAGTCAAGCTACTTTGTCTAAGGGATAACCCATAACAATGGAAGAATTTTGCAAAAGATAATGCCAAACTACTGAACATCCATCCATCTCTCTCTTAATTTCTTTGGGGTGGTACACCCTAGGGATTAATATTGAAAGGCACATAACCCCAAAATATTCCGACCAATACTGTTCCTCAGGAGATACTCACTCCTTTTTGGAATTTTTGAGAAAAGAAAAAAACTGACTAAAGAACTCTTTTTTTTCTCCCTGCATTGCTTTTAGAATGTTTAATTTTTCGTCTTCAACTTTTTCCCTTTTGGCTGTATAGTCCTTCAAAAAATCAAGCATTTCAGATGCAGACGACTTCTGCTTTCTTTTCCTTTTTGGCCTCTTTGAGGAACTGCATCCGGCTTCTGTCTCCTGGGAATCACTATCCGAATTCAGTCCTTCATCCAAATTAGAAGTTGAAGACCGTGTCGAGGATGAAGGGGAACTACCTCGAGAAGTGTCAAATGTAAAGACAGGCTTTACAGTTGGGTTGTCTCCCATGCAGTCTTCCATCTCTTTGTGGAACTTCCAGGTTTTTTTCTCCCTTCCGGTCTTACTGTTGTTGTCTTCAATTTCCTTTTGCTTCGCCTCTAGTTTCTTAAATTTCCGAAAGCACTGATCTCCAGTAACAACAACATCGGAGGTGCGATTGAATTCTTCAGCTATTTTATCGAACACCTTCTTCTTGCTCAGCTGAGGCTTACCAAATAGATCTTTATATTTCAAGTAACTCTCAATGAGTAGGCGGACATGCTTGTCCTCCCACTTCTCAAGGATTCTGCGCTTATTCCTTGTGTCAGAGGAAGGAGCTGGTGATATTACTGACATTACTAAGCTTTCTTCAAATGAGTTCGGTAACGAATCGGTTCCAGCATCTGAAAAGTTGATCGAGAAAAGCGCGCGAAATTATTTTGGAAGCAAATAGCTCACGTAAAGAAATTTTAAAAGGTAACGAGACAGTTATCAAATCATTATAAAGTAACCCACCTGTTATTGATGAGCATCTGTGCATCAATAGTACTTGTAAATCTGTGGATCTGTTTCCACAGATGGAGCACTCGTACATTGAATCACTGCATTCCGCCATTTTGTCTTTGAAAGCAAGGTACAGAAGAGCGGTACTGGGAACAAATTTGTCAAATGGAAAGGGACATTTCGGTTCGACCGGTCCGACCGGTAAAAGAGGACCACCTTTCAAGCTGGTCCCGAATATTCCGGTCGGATCAAACCGAAATGGTCCGTTCCATTTGATGTACCAACCGAAATTACCGGAATTTTCGGTTGAATGGAAAGCGCCCATCTTTTATGTACTAGTTTGCTGTGCAAAAGTGAGCCCGCTATATCAACATGGCGAGTGCGAGTCATTCCCGTGGGAAATTTGACTTATGAATACATGAGCAAACTCCGGCGGCAGCATCGTATTACCGACACGTGACAGAAATTCCATGGTAACTGCATTTTCATCTCGCGCATGCTCAACAGGAATTGCAAGCGGCTGTCGGCAGAGGTCTTTTCCTCGGCACAGAAACAACCAAAACAAAACACAAGCAACCAAAACCGCGAAGAGAATGGCAGTACAACGCTGAGAAACACAAGGGAAAAGCCTCTGCTAGCAGGGTATTGCTGACTGAAGGTCTTGTCTTAAGCTTGCAATGAGTTTTTTGGCCTCAACGAGTCTTTTCTCCAGTGTCTTTATGGCTTCACATTTTGTTCGAACCAGGTTGGCCATCTCGTCGGCATCATTCGCTGCTTCTTCGTACTCCATACACCGGAGCTCACACGAACACCATAGAGGGAGTTTGGAACGCAGTTAAGAAGAAGTTGAAGAGAATGTGTGGCACATTCAAGCACCGGTTACCCAGCTACCTGGATGAATTCAACTGGCAGAGAGTATATCCGGGAGAGCGCTTTGAAATGATGCTGCAACATATTGCAGAGCTTCATCCTGTGCACTAAGTTGCTGAGGTTAGCTACAACAAAAACGGTTCCTTTAGGAACCACCAAATAAAACAAAAGTCAATTGCTGTAAGCAATGTAAGCAGCTTTTACTGTCTCTGACAAGTGACTACGCAAAAAAATAATATTTACTAACTGAAAATATTAACCAAACAGACAGAGGTAATTGAAAGTGCATATATGACGCGTTAAACAAACCTCAATGCATTATAGGGCGATTTCATATCATGCGACTGAACGGTAAGGGTCGAGTGACTGCGATGCCATTACACTTGTCAAATTTTCAAGTGTCAGTTTACTGTTGGTCAACTGTCGGTTTACTGTTGGTCAACTGTCGGTTAGCTGTCGGTTAACTGTTGGTATACTGCCGGCCGACAGTCGGCCGACAGACTTTTAGGGAGCTGTTCTTCACTTTTACCCCTAAATGTCGTATTTTGGTATTTATTCGTGGACAGTGTTTCATTTTTAATGATAAAGCCTTTAAAAGAGTTTGAAGGTGGGAAATAAGCGGTCTACATTTGTTGTAGCAACATTTTTTCCTAAACAATCTAATTCCATAATAACTGTTACGGTACTTTAATCTGTATAATGTGCTAAATAAAATTAATCAGGGTCAGTAAATGAGGTCTCTTTTATTTAACAGGTCAGTAAATGATCGATTATTGTTTTTCCAAGGAGTGGGGGTGGGGGAGGGTAGCTCCCTCATAGACCTTCCAACCCCCAAACCATACAAATCTGGAGTGTTTGAAAAAAAGCCCCTAAAAACCTGGAGATTTCCAAAATAAGGGTCAAATAAAACCAAAAAAGATTATTTTGTCATGGCATTCTTCACCCTTTCCTACGAGATATAATTTACCCAACCAACATAATTATATTACTTTTAAATCAAATGTTGTACCATATTTGGCTGCTCCAGCTGCTAGTTCGTTTTTCTTAGGAAGCTGAGGTTCCAAAGTCTCCGAGTCAGTTTGAGATTGTTTCACTATCCACGTCGATAGGACTGGGAGTAACCGTTTTGAGTTTGCTATAGGGCTTTCCCACAACCTTAGTGAACCTTTGTTTCAAGGGGATGTAGTTGGGATTGGACCCAGGTTTCCCTCCAAAATTAGATTTATACAATGTTATTTGTCCATTACAAACACAGATTTCTTGAAATTATGCATTTCCTCTTTTTCTGGTCCAACAAGAGATTCAGAGGCTAAATTGTGAGATCATGGTTGACAGCCCAAACCGTGAGAGTTGAAAGGTCTGCCCTTGTAGCATTGGGTTCTTATCTCCCTGAAGAAGACCAATCTAAATGTGACTCGTGACAAGCTTTATCTCACCCCTAAAAGTAGGAGACCATTCTAAATAATACAGACAACCAAACAAGAGCTAAGTGATACTTTTATGGATAAAAAAAGATGTCCCATCTTGAAAACCCTAATTATGTAAAGATATTCAATAATTTATGCCCCTAAATCATATGATCACCCCAAGTTTCATTTGTCTGCGAGTTTCTCACCCAAGTGGCATCTTGCCATTTATTCAGTCAAGCTGATTTTCTGGTGTGTCTCCCTGTGACTAGTAAAAACAATAACAATGAACCGCTGTATTTTCACTGAATTTTTTAATCATAATTATTATTGGCATAAAAGCTCTCACCAAAGCTATTACATTTTATGCATAATTTACCTTACAACAAATACCCTCAATAACAACATTCCAATAGGTTATGGTATTATAGGCTTAATAACGAACAAGGCTTACAGTTTCACCGGCCGGTGACTCTGTTGGAATTCAACAACTTTAACCCTTAAAAACCAAAACAATATAAAAGCCTTGAGCTGAAATACATCTATCCTTGAAATGCCAGAAAGCAAAAAAGATTGTTTTAAGAACTCATAAAGTTTGGTAATAACCCACTACCCAAGCAAGAGGGATGAATATTTTGTTTAAGACATCACATTCAGTTTAGAACAAAGTTTGTTTTACTTAATTTTCTAACCAAAGTCATGCAAATATTATATTCCTTCAAAATAAGAAAGTGATTTTGAAACAAAATCAGGTGTGGGTAATTTGATTACAGTACTGTGGAGTCCTTAACTTTCCCTTTTTATACCCAAAATAAGTATTCTATTAAAATCTGACATTTCCATAATGTTGCTAATTTTCCTCCCACAAACCTCACACGTGCAAAGATGACACAACCATGAATTGACACTACTACAATAATTATTACATAGAACTCCATAGAAGTCTAGTCATAATCCCCGGCCTTCATGAAAACATTCTGTTGCACCAAAAACACACTTTATGTTATTATCTGGGTTTAAGAGAATATAAAAAGTCAACCTTAACTCATAAATGCATCGATTCAATGCAACACAAAAAGAACTGTGACTTGAGATCAACGTCATGAAACAAATATCTGGAGTCCACAAAAAAAGGTAGAAGATTAGGGATTGCCTGAGTTATGACCAAAATTCTATGGCACGTAAATGAAAACCCATTATATAACTACAAGCAAAGCAAGAAAAGCTGCAAAGCAAGGTGTACTGATTCCAAGATCTTTGGATCAGTTCTTTCCATCAAACTGAATGGCATCAAGAACTTTGTTCAGATCATATCCCTTGGCTTTGATCAGCTGACTCATCCAGCCACTGTCATCCTCAAACCCCATGGCACGCATCTTTGCTATGGCTACCTCCAAAGGGTCAGTGGGATCAGGTTCATCTGCACTAGTTCCTGAAGCACCTTCACCTTGGTGTTCTGTGTTCTCATCAACCAAAACAAACTCTTCTGGTGCCTGGACATCCTGTTGATAAAGCAAAGACATGATTTGTGAGGACTGCAAGCCCAAGGATTTCACAGTAACGACCATTTCCTGTACCGTGTCATTACCCTGGTATTAAAAAAACAAAACAGAAAAATAGTTTTCCAGTGAAATTTTCAGCCTAAGGGGTCAATTTACAGAAATTCACATCTATTTTCCACTCAGATTCTAACTTGTAGAGCAATTCTTTAGTTATGACTCTGCTTATAATACAAAACTTTCAAAAAATTTAAAACATTCAGGAGTGAGGTTCTCATGAATTTTCACGTAACCGAAAAATTGTAACAGCATTCTCCGGGCACAGAACCTACTGAAAAATTGTTTTCCATGGGATATGTAATCATGAGGCTTAGGACTGGATTACTTTTGCCAAACTGCCATTACTAGAACAGTAGGAAGTTGGATCATGGTGACAAAAAGCACCACCACAGTAGTTTACACTAGTTTTGCAATGGCATTGCAAGCTCTAATGCAAAAGCAATAAATGTAAAGAGACAGAGTAGGGCTCTTAGTGACTCGACCACGACTCTATTTTTGCAGAATTTGGAAGCAGAATCTAGTTGCAGTTTAACAGAAGTCGTTTGGAACAAACAAATTGCATACTTGAACTAGGCACATATTAATCTTCTTACTACTTCAAAATGAATCTTAAATCAAAAACTGTTTACCAAAAGGCATGTTTCTAATTATTATTAACCTTCCTACAAAAGACAAAAGGAAGACAAGCTAAAGTTGTAAACCCCTACCATTTCTGCTGTCTCTCCATTTACAGTAGTCTCATTTTCCTTGTCACCTTGGCCTTCATTGGCTGGTGTGCCTGTGGGCTCCCCTGATGGACTGGCTTCTGCATTGTTTGAGTTCTCAGTAAAACCATCCTGACATTTACCTTGGCAACAATCTGCATCAAAAATATCATAATGACAAAATGTTAAACAATATAAAATATTTTAAATGCATTCACTTTCTAACGACAGCACGGTTTAAAATAAAACCACATTTGGACATTTGGCAATGCTACCACTGGTTTCCCCGAAAAATGACATCTGAGAAACGAGTGCAGAAATTCCATACTGATGATGCATCACTACCCAAATCTGGGTAGTGCTTCTGATTGGTTGAATCAAATTTCCCAAGCAGAATGACTAATCAGAAGCACTACCCAAATCTGGGTAGTGACGCGTCATACGTATGGAATTTCTGTGCTCGTTTCTCAGACATCATTTAGCAGGGAAACCAGTGGTAGCATCACCAAATTTCGGCTGTTTTCTCAGGCTAACAAAAAACAAAAGATAACTTTTTCTCTGAAAGGTAGACAAAATGCACAGGTCATCCAAATGCCTAATGAATCTAAAGTTCTTTACGGTATTTTTAACTATGCTGCTTTAACTAGGAAAATAGTGGGTTTTTTCGAAAATATTCCTGCAATACTGAGGTGTTACTGTAACAGGATAAGCTACGACAGTAGAGCCCTTTATGACAGAGCAGGAGGTTGTGGGTTCAATTGCCAGGGTGGGACTAATACTCAGGGTCTTAAAATGAAAGTAAGGACTTTATGACCTTGAAAACTTGTGATCCCATCTCCAGTAGGGGATGTAAAAATAGTTTCCTCAATACTTATTTAGTACTTTTGCACTAAAAAAAATAGAAACTCAAATAAAGTGTATTTTTTTGCTTTGTTTTTTTAGTTATGCCTGCCAAATAGTACTATTTTCCTAAATAGCCTTAAATACAGCATACTGTACCTGTTTCATTACTGGCATATGTGTGCACTTCTACACCCAAAGGTCCAAGGAAGGAAGCAATAGTCTCCCCAACAGCATGAAGAAATGGTGGGCCAACAGGAACCTCAGTAGATTCATTGGGTGCTTCGCCAGAATCTGTTTGAGCATGACGGTCACACTTGTTTTGTCCACTGTGACAACGTGGTTTTCCTCTTCCACATCGACGATTTCCCCTCCGTCCAAAACCACCACGCCCCCAAGGACCAAATCCATGCCCTAAGTCAGCATACACCTGAACATTTGGATGGAGGTGTGGGTGTGGTGGAGGACTGTGGGGAGGGTGGTGTGGAGGGACATGATGAGGGTGATGTGGGGGATGGAATGCAAATGGATTCATGCCATGGAAAAAGTTATAACCTGGGTCCCTTGGAGTGGAAATGCGCAGCATCTCATGTTCCTTATGTTTGCCTTTGGTTTCACATGTCTGGCAAAGATCAAAGTTTGGGCACACCACACATTTGAAGCGAATTCCAAAAATGTGCTTCTCGCAGCCGTCGCAGACCACACCAGGATGAGCTGGGCCAGACTGTTCTGCATTGATGCCTTCCCCTGCAAAAAAGAATTCAAGAGCCTTGAGCAGCTTTCCCTGTACACAGTTAGTAATAGAAATAGGTCAAAACCTACAAGACAATAAGTAACATTAAATTTTTGACAAATGTTTTCACATTCAAGCACATCCCTTTTCCAGTTATTGATAATCACCCTCCAAATTTTTGCAGACTCATGATGAGTGGAATTCTTTCAAAAGAACTGGTGACTATTGCCACGTTTTGCTTTCGGGTGAAATGTTGATAACAGGGCAAACCGGAGAAAACACTTTTGAAAAGATCTTTATGACGAAAAAATGCAGGGTAGTTCGAAGTTAAAGCACATAAAATGTCGCGACTTTTTGACATGACAGAAATTTATTTTAACATAAGCTTAATGAAAATCATTACAATAAAATTAATTGAAAGTTCTTCTCACCCTCTCCCAAAGAAGAATCTCGAGAAGAGTTTTCATCGACCTTGACATAAACACGAAATACATCTCCTCTCATGCTCCCCAAAGCCTCCACCAGCTCTTCGTCGCTTGAGAAGGTTATCATCTCATTATCTGCATCTGTTTTGACAGGGAAATACAATTTTCAACGCAATTGAGTGTCTTTGCAGATTGCAAATTAGCGCGAAAAAATGTTTATCTGCGTTCGATCCAGTATTAGTAACGTCTTTCCACCGAGCAAATTTAAAATCAAAGTAAACTAAATACGCTTTACCTTTCCAAAACAGTTTGAAAATCTTGCCCCTCACAACTGGGAAGACTTGCTCTATCTTCTGAGCCAAATAGGCGTAGCTCGCAGAAACTCCTTCGTCGATGGCGAACCGACGAATTTCTTGTTGATTTGTGTCTGGGTGAATGTAAGCCTTTACAGAAAGAGCCATTTTCTCTTGTCTCTGATAAAATTCTCTCTTAAAAATCAATCACTTGCTTCTTTAATAACTGTATGAGTAGCAGAATACTTGGAGCTGCCTCTTTTATACCACCTTGATCCGTACGCGGTCAGCAATTTTAGTGCATCGTCAGGCCAAGTCATACAGGTTGTAAATAAAGCGACGTCATCGGTTTGAAACTGGTCGTTTCGATACAAAAGTTGTTTCGATACAAGTCGATTCGACACGATCTCAAGCAGTGAAATTGCACAAAAACTTCGTTCGCTTGAAGTATAGTTTGCGCATGAAAAGAAATTTGGATGAAAATCCTTCGCTCTTTAAGCCAAGAAAGTGAAAATATTTACACCTTAGTTAAATAAACTTTTGACGAAACGACTTGTATCGAAACGACTTTGCATCGAGACTTGGTATCGAGACCACAAGCCACCATATTGGAAAACGAAAACACCCTGGGGACGAGGTTGAAGACCCAGAATGGATTCTGGGCGATTGGCGCGAACCCGTTTTACAACGTCTGCGGACTTTAGTAATCGATCGAAACTCTGTTTGTAGCTTTGTAAAGTCAATCATGTTTGTTGATTTAGCATCAGAACCCATTTCAGAGAGTGAAAGGCAACAATACTGTGTAGAAATGATGGAACGCTTAAATATTCAGCGAAGAAATGAGGATTCCTGTGATGTTATTCTTGAAGTTGGCTCTGCTGATGATCAAGCTCGCTTGAAAGCTCATAGAAATGTGTTGTGTGCCGCAAGTCCATTCTTTTATAACGCTCTAAACACTGAAATGAAAGAAAAGAAAGAAGGAGTGATCCGACTAGAAGAAGCTAGCAAAGATCTGATGGAAGACACCTTGGAATACTTGTATACGGGACATGTTTACATCAGTGAGAGGAATGCTGTGGATTTGCTTGCGATGGCAGATTATTTGATGATTCCATCCCTTAAGGCAAAATCGTGTGAGGTTATCTCGCAATCAATGTCTCACACAAATTGCTTACTGTTCTATTATGCTGCTATGAGGTACCAATGCACTGAATTGCAGGAACGAACGAGGAATTTTATCTTTGCAAACTTCATGAGCGTGACGGCCTCTGATGATTTTCTTGAATTGAGCAGGGAGCAAGTGGAAGAGTGGATTTCAAGGGATGAAATCAAAGTGAAAAGTGAGGAAGAAGTTTTCCAGGTCATTGTGAATTGGATTGAGAAAAGAGAGAGTGGAGAACGTGAGGAATTTTTTCAACTCCTTCATCATGTTCGTCTCATGTATTTACCCCGCAGCTATATTTTTAATGTTGTTTTGCCACATCCGTTGGTGAAAAACTCAGGAACCTGTACAGCATTTGTACTAGATGTAACCAAAGAAATTATGAATGGCTCAGAGGAGTGTTTCTTTGATCAACCTCCAAGAAATTGTCTCAAGCGGTGTGAAGATGGCCTTGTTACCTGTGGACAGAACAAAGCATTTTTTTACCTTCCATCAGAAAACAAGTGGTATGAGATGTGTAATCTGTTATCACCAAAAAGATATGACAATTCCATGTCTTCTCTTTATGGTAAATTGTATCTTACTGGAGAAGGTAGTAAAATTGAACAATATGACCCATCATTGAACACTTGGGCATCACTGAAGTGTCATAAAGGTTCAAGGCAGTCAACTTTAGTCAGTTTTCAAGGATCATTGTTTGTGATTGGTGGAGTAGCGCAGGCAGGTCGTCAGTTTATTAATAATGTGTATAAGTACAGCCCAGATACAGACCTGTGGCAGGAGGTAGCACCTATGACCATTGCTAGAAGGGGAGTGTGTGCTGTGGCTGATAGAAGCTCTCTGTATGTAGCAGGTGGCGCCAGCACAGACAATGGACTTCTGGATGTGGTGGAAAAGTATGACCCTGAAAAACATTCCTGGAGTAGAGTTGCTTCAACTAATGAAAAGAAGGGGTTTTCCTGGGGTGTAAGTGTTAACAGTAAAGTGTTTTTGTTTGGGGGAGTTACCAGCATAAGACCACTTCTGTCCTCAACTTTAATTGAAATATTTGACCCCGTATCAAACTTGTGGACTGGTATTCAGATTAGGGATCCGCCAAACCTGTTCACTGGTGCAGTGAGGTTTAAAGGAGATGTTTTCACCATGGTTTTGTGCTCAAGATCCAGTGATGGGCCTAACAATTTATTACGTGTTTACGATGTTGACAAAAACAAGTGGGATCCTTCTGCAAAAGCACCAGTTGGTCAAAGACTGTGTAACTTGGCTCCACTACGAATACCAAAAGACACTTTAAATGCTTTTCAGGTTGTATCCTAATGAGAAATCCTTCAAAGTTAAACCAGTCAGCAGGTTGTATTTCTAGCTCTGCAGTGGAAACTGTACGACACTGGTTAAACAATGAAACAATATGGGGTGACTAAACAATCGAGCATTTGTTTGTGATGCAAAATGTTTGATCTGAATCAGACATCAAAAGCCATTGAAATGCAATGTTGACAGGGGTAGCTAAAGGTTAAAAGATGCTCTTCCCATATGGGTGGGACAAAAAATATTTAGAGTTAAAAGAGCATGATGTAGTGCAAGTACACATGTAGTTGATGTGCTAATCTAAACCTTTTGCTTTTTTGCCTTTGTAATTATTGCTATTGTTGTCTTTGCAGCTTAAAATATGGTAAAAACAGGCAAGGATAAGACAAAGAAAGGAATAGAAAGAAAGTTATTCTATTATGAAATCCAAGAAATGGCAACAAATATGAGCAACTTGTTTTGGAACATTACTGCAGTCTGAAAGCAATGTTCCATAATCAAACCTGTCTTGCTTTAAATCAGCTTTTTGCAAGTTGTGTAATACTGACTTCTGAATGCATGAAATTACACAGGAATTACGCCATACTATGGAGTTACACCACTTTCTCTAAAACAAGCTTTCACAGGGCTAGTAAAATGTGCAACATGTACAGATTTTATTGCGAAAATTAGAACTACTCTCCACTTTCTGCAACAACCCAGTTGTTGCTAGACACATAGGTTTGATTTGTGGGTACCGGTAACTTTCGTGGCAGGCATTTGAAAGGAAAGTGAAAGGGATAGAGAAGAAAAGTGATATTATGCCAAAAAAGAAGATTTTGTAAAATTATGGGATTGGTTGGTATATCCAGAAAGAACAGGATGAAAATGTTCACTTGCTAAAATTAGCCTGTTGTAGCAAATTGGTGATTATAAAATTGGCCTTGATCATTAACATCACGATCCAGGCCAATTTTAGAAGGATTTGTACGAAGTCATCAGAGCAAACCATTGTTTATATCTCCACATCATCAGGCTTATTTTTGGTAATGGGGCTTTTTAATGCTGTTCTTTATGAATACCGTTAACTTCTGCTTATAAGCTAGTTATATGCCCATCTACCTGTAAACAAAAAAACATCCATCCAGTTGTAAGCCACTCCGGTATAAACCCCCTCTAGCTTGTACTGAAATGAATTTGACCAGCACTGCTATGTAGCTTGTTTTGAAGCACTATTTTTAGCCCATTTATTAGCACCCTCTGTTTTTAAGCCCTCCTAAAACCCCTTATGGATTTGTTTAAGCCCAGGGCATTTAATCAGAAGTTTACAGTATGCTAACCAGTCCCATAATTTCACATATTTGAATTTCTGTGATGTCACACTTCTTTTCTCTATTTTGGAGGCATGAGAGGAGCAAAACCCATGTGAAGGGCACTCGAAATCCCCTCATTTTCCCTTCACTTTCAATCACCTGCCACACAAGTTAATTTGTGGGTGGTAAAATGCACAACATGCAGCAATGTTGAAAGATTATTTTTCAGCAAGGCTCAGTATGAACATAATTAACAACAACTTAGCTCTGCAAACTTTTTGCAAACTTTATTTTTCACTTCTATGGTGCCTCATAACAAGAAACAATTATTCTGAACCAGAGCCGTTCAGAGTTCATTCACCTCATGAAAAGTTTTGTGTCTGAGCTAGGCCCTGGCCAGCACATGTGTTGACAGAAACATTGAGTGCTTACCATTTGTACAGAAATTTCGGGGGAAAATTTCCGTCAATTGGTACTGGTTTTTTTTTTGGCACCGAAAACAGGAACAGGATTACCATTTACAAAATACAGTTAATTTTTCTCTTTCTCTCGACATGAAGCCAGGCACTGGTAATCCAAACAAATGGTACAGAAAATTTCAGTCGTTTCGGTAAGAACGGGAAAAAGGTAATGCCTTGAAAAGGTATTACTTTTTTTTCTGGTACATTTCAACCGGGATGAGCTGTTCAATTTGAATGGTCCCCGGAATTTCTGGGTTTTCCATACAAATGGTAAGCGCTCATTGACTGTTTGAAATTTTGGGTGCTTTCTACTCAACCAAAACTTTTGTAAACTTGAAAACAGTGGCAAATGGTACAGAAATTTCCCTGAAGTGTTTACAGAAATTTTGACAGTTGAATAATTTCCGAAATGCGAACCATTCAACCGAAAATTCTAGAAATTCCGAGAGCACAGTTGAATGGGGAAAGAAAACTTCTGGGAAAAACATTTTCGAAAATTGCGGTATACCTCGCGAGGTTGTCCCCTTTTTAGGAAATTTTTGAAAATGCTGTTCCATTCGCTACTGGAAGTTGCCGAAAATTCAAACCAGACGTTTTGATTGAATGGAAAGTGCCCTTCATTTGCAAGAAGGGAAATTTATATGTTTTAGTTAATGAAAGCCATAATGGCTCTTGATAGGAACTGCTCCTTGACCAAAGTTCGGGCATACTGTAAAAGGATCTAAAATAGAGAGGTAACTGCCAAAAAGATTAAATTCTTATCTGACCAAATCGTTTGTTGTTTAGATGAACCATTCAATGTAAAAACAGCCAGACTATTTTATTTAAAAAAAGAGATATTTCCTTTATTATTTGAACCATTCCGCCATATACACCACTAAACCATTTGCGTTTTGTCCATGCTCTTTGGCATGATTGTATTTTTGGAGGTACTTGCATCAGGCCGCCTTAGATAAATGCGAGTAGTCCTCCTCATTCGAAAACAGGTATTTTCAGAACCGTTTTCGTGAGGTGTTAGATATTAGTTCTTTCGACACACCCTTAACCATTAACTAGAGTTCGAAGATGGAAGTCTACATTAGCCTGCGTTTTTAATTGACTTAATGCTCGAAAGTTGAAGAACTCGCTCGAAGAAGCTTGCTACGCAGGCGAAGTCTACGCGGGAAAATGTTTTGTGGGGTGCACCAAGGGGGTACTCTCAATAATCCGTGGCTTATATGGGGAGATACCTTTTTCAGGTTTCAGGAATATGAAATCAGGGTGGGGCCAGTTTCAGTTGAATGAAGTATTTGAAAGAGTAGGGGAATTTGTCATTTCGGTCTGTAAAAAGGCCTAAATAATAGGGCTAAAACATGCATTTAATGTTTGGAAAAAGTCGAGAAAACATTTTGTTTTTGTAATTTGTTCACGCATTCTCAAAGATCACACAACAAGGGGTTTGGGCAACAAGTTTATTGAGTCAGAGATCCGACAACTGGCAAGTACAATAATGTGAATGACGTCGTAACTGAATCAATAGACTTCCACCAAAGGCCCAAACCGAAGTTGTGTAGCTTTGAAAAAGCGCGATTGTGGGAAGAATAGGAGGTACCTGGTATATAGCCTCTTTGGGCGGCGGCCTAGTTTATGGCCTCGCTCTCCATGAGTTCTCTGTAGCTCAAGTGGAGCGCCCGCCCGGTGTTTGGGAGGTCATAGGTTCGAATCCTATCGGGGACACAGATTGTTTCTTTGTCCCACGCTCGTGACATGCTGATTAATTCATTTTCACAACTATGATGTTGTCATTATGAAATATTAAGAGTTGACAACGAAATGTCAAACATGAGATAACTCAAGAATATTATCTGCCATAGTATAGTGACGGAGAGCTGCTTTTGCTGTGGAGACATCTCAACGGATACATTAAATAAGCGTAGCTTTGCCATTCTCCCTGTCTCTGAATTAGTTGTGCTAACCCACGTGTAGCGGCACCCTCCCCCCGACAAAGGAAAAACGGAGAGAGGGAGCCTCTAGCCTGCGTGGCCGGGAGGCTAGGGAGTGTCTCCCTATCTCCGTTTTTCCTTTGTCGGGGGGGGGGGGGGGGAGGGTGCGGCTACACGTAGTCTATAGTTGCCCAGGATCGGAACGTTGCACTTGAAAGCAAAACTACTAAGCATGTGACGAAGACTGTGAGGAGAATAATGTGCCAGAACTAAACTTATCGCGCTGATGGTTTTAGAAAGTAAAGAACAAAAATGGCGATACGTGATAGGAAAAAAACGTTGCGACGTGGGAGAAATCAGTTAGAATAGGGAGGGAGCGTGAAACGGCCCGGAATTGAAACGCAAATGGAGCTGTAAGGCCGCGACGGGGCGTAAGGGAGAACCAAGAATGCAAGGCAAAGGGTTTGCCAAAGAACGTTGTTGAAATTGAATAGTTTTCGAAGCCCTAATGTGAATCGTGGCACACTAAATCAGATCGCAATAGCAACTCTGGGCGAAACGGATGGAATGTGCGACAGTCGGGTACTAACTTGGATTTGCATAAAAGGGTGAAAAAGGGCCCACATAGCAGCGTGTATAGGCTTATCCCTTCTCCTAAATAGAGGATAATCTGAAGCAAAATTTCCGGTGTTACAGGGCCTGATTTGCGAGTAGGGGACAAGCCGATATTACGTTGGCACCCCGTAGCGATAATGATTATCCCAAACCCTATCGAAGCCTAAAAGCTAATTGACGTGCTTAATGCCTACTCAAAAATGATTAATAATAGTTCCATAGGTTCTTTCAGAGAGATTGAGATGAGCTATATAACGTATAAGAAAATCCATGTCAACAGGGAAGGGAGAACAAACGAGTGAAAAGTTGACGTGGGACCTGGAGGGTACTTCCATACATTACCCATACGGGTATGTGCCGCCCAACGGGGTCGTGAGTTTGAAGCTCCTGATTTAGAACGGGGTATCCATTTCAGAGGCGTTTTCTAGAATGGGCTATAATATTTCGAACGCACTAAAGCTCCAGTTTTGTAAGCAGCCATTTAAAATTATTCAAGGACAGATTGCTTGTAAAAATACGGTTCAATGCGTTAACAAGCAAACTGTTGTACTCTTGTTGCACCCTGTGTTTTAGCGTGCAGGGCGGGCGTATTTTCTATTTCTAGAACGGGGTATAAAAAATTGGCCCATTTCTAAAATTGGGTATCAATAATAGGGAGAATTTTTTTTAGAACGGGGTGCCAATTTGGAGTCCTGGGCGGCACATACCCACCCCGGACGTGGGACTTAATCATCCGATGAGTAGATGCAGCAAAGGCGAGATGGAGAAGACGCTGCGTAAAGACATATAAAGAAGGAACATGGGCAGGCGGACCCTAAAAGAAAGGAACGAGTAAAATTGAAATTTCAATCGACATCAAAATAAGTAATGTCTCTTGCCGGGCAGACCACAAGCAACCATGTTGGAAAACGAGAAGACCCTGGGGACGAGGTTGAATTCTGAGAATTCGACTCGAGTTCGAAACTCTGTTGGTCCTGTAGCCCCAGTTAGAATTTGTGAAATCAGTCATGATGATGTCTATTGATTTAGCAGCAGAACCCATCTCAGAGACTGAAAGGCAGCAGTACTGTGTAGAAATGATGCAACGCCTCAATATACAGCGAAGAAATGAGGATTCCTGTGATGTGATTCTTGAAGTTGGCTCTGCTGATGATCAAGCTCGCTTGAAAGCTCATAGAAATGTGTTGTGTGCCGCAAGTCCGTTCTTTTATAACGCTTTGAACTCTGAAATGAAAGAAAACAAAGAAGGAGTGATCCGACTAGAAGAAGCTAGCAAAGGTCTGATGGAAGACATCTTGGAATACTTGTATACGGGACATGTTTACATCAGTGAGAGGAATGCTGTGGATTTGCTTGCGATGGCAGATTATTTGATTATTCCATCCCTTAAGGCAAAATCGTGTGAGGTTATCTCGCAATCAATGTCTCACACAAATTGCTTACTGTTCTATTATGCTGCTATGATGTACCAATGCACTGAATTGCAGGAACGAACGAGGAATTTTATCTTTGCAAACTTCATGAGCGTGACGGCCTCTGATGATTTTCTTGAATTGAGCAGGGAGCATGTGGAAGAGTGGATTTCAAGAGATGAAATTAAAGTGAAAAGTGAGGAAGAAGTTTTCCAGGTCATTGTGAAGTGGATGGAGGAGAAAGAGCGTAGAGAACAGGAGGAATTTTTCCAACTTCTTCGTCATGTTCGCCTCATGCATCTGCCCCGTAACTATGTTTTGAGTAACATTTTGCCTCATCCCTTAGTCAAAGGCTCTGAAACCTGCACGGGATTTGTACGAGACTCAACAATGACCACAGGTTTAAAGAGCTCGGCTCGGCCACCAAGAAACTGCCTCAAGAGGTGTGAAGATGGTCTTTTTACCATTTGGCAGGAGAAATTTTTTTGTTACCTTCCTTCTGAAAACAAGTGGCATGAAATGTGCAATTTGTTTGCCAAGAAAAATTCTTGCCCTTGCTCGAGTGCTGTTGTTTGTGGTAAATTGTATGTATCTGGGGAAGAAAATAGAATAATAGAGAGATATGATCCATTTTCAAACTCTTGGTCATCCTTGATTTATAACAAAGGTGTAGACACATATGAAAGGCCAGCTTTGGTCAATTTTCAAGGTTCTTTGTTTGTGGTTGGTGGCAAAACCTCGGAAAATCAAGTTGTTGATAAAGTGCAAAAATACAACCCAGATACAGACCTGTGGCAGGAGGTAGCGCCAATGAGTGTTGCAAGGGTGGGTTTGTGTGTTGTCGCTGATGAAAGTTCAATGTATGCAATTGGTGGGTTGTCATGGTTTGGAGGTCTGAATGTTGTGGAAAAATACGATCCTCAAAGAAATTCCTGGAGCAGAGTTGCTTCAACAAGAGAAAAAAAGATACATTGTTGTGGTGTACTTGTTAACAGTAAAGTGTTTTTGTTTGGAGGAGTGAAGAGAAAAGTACCAGCCATACCAGTAATTTCGACCCTAACTGAAATATATGATCCTGTGTCAGATGTATGGACTAGTGTTCAAAATACATCTTTAAGAACAATACCTATCAGTGCTGTGAGTTTAAAAGGAGACATTTTTGTTGTGGTTCGGTCAAAAGAAAATGAGCAGATAGTCTCTCAAGTAAAAATTTACAATGGTGACACAAATGAGTGGAAGCTTTGTGCCAAAGCACCAGCTGGAGCTTACCTGTACAGCTTGGCTCCATCAAAAATACCAAGGGACATTTTAACTACATGTAAAGTTGTGACCTAGGAACAAATCCCCTAAAAGTTAGACCAGATGCAAAACCTCACATAAGAAACCGCCCAAAATGGGAAGAGTTATTGGTCGCTTACAGGAAGTGGTTGTTTATGAGAGTCAAACTCCTGGAGGCTGTACGAGGAGAAGTCTTGACACATCTACTTTTTGAAGAGAATGTATTGCATGTGGTTAAAATATGTATACTGTAAATCCATGTTGTTTCTAAAAGTTTCTCCCATACTCTGAGTAGTTTGGTACATACAGCAAACACAAAGATCAGATCATTATATCAGGTGATCGCTTAGAAGAGGTTGAAAACAGTGGAACTAGAGGTGGTCATTTATGAGAGGTTCAACTATAAGGCTTTGACTGGGAAAACATATGTGTTTTAAATATGTGGTCGCTTATGGAAGGTTGTCTCTCACGAGAGGTGTTCGCACATGGAGGTTCAACTATAGTAGACTTAACTTGCTGGAATACACAGTCTAGAAACTGTTTTTAGGAATCTAGATATCTTATTGCCTCACTTCCAGTGGCAGGTCCAGGGAAGGGCCCCCCTTATTTTTAGACCAACTGAGGGCCCAAGGGCCGAAAAAGTTTTTTTGGAGACCCCCCCCCCCTCATCTTATCTAAGGGTCTAGATGACAGGGTTCCCCCTCCTTATCTCAAGGTCTGGATCCAGCACTGACTTCTCAGGGGCGTAGCTAGGGGGGGTCCTGGGGTGCCCGTGATCCCCCCTGGTAGGCCTTCTTTTGAGCAAACAACCTACAATATTTAGATGGCGAAAACGCCATGACAATATCTTGGCCGTAAAAGCCATTGTTGAAAAGCCCACTATTTTAAAATTTGTTTTTTTTGTAAAGTATTTTTGTCAACGGCTCTTGCATTTAGTTAATAAGGGCCTTCATGCCACGATGATATGACTGAGCCCGCTGATACACGAGGGAAAGCAGCGGTATAAACCATATAATATAGTCGGCGATCCCCGGATGGTGATCTGCTGAGTAGCCTCTGTGACCCCCCCTTTGAAAAATCCTGGCTATGCCCCTGCTTCTGCATGTTTGTTCTCCTCTGATAGCATAGTAACCCAATCAGCTGATGTTAGGCTACTAAGAGTACATGTTCCCCTAATAATTAGGTAGTTACTTTCTTTCAGGAGGGTCTAAATGGGGTGGTGACTGTTACGGTTATCAGCTAAAGTTTTGGGCCTTTACAGCTATCGGTTACTTCTTTTCAGTTACAGTTACCAAAAAATTTAATAATTAATTTCTTTTGTTTCAAAGAGTTAAATATTAATAAATGTGTATTTTTTGTATCTTTAAAGCAAGATCATCTCGGCTGGGATGAAATAAGTTATTCTTTTAAAAAATGTTAATATTTGATTTTTCTTCTAATACTTTTTTTACACATAGAAATGTTAACTACCAGATTTTCGATATGGAAAAAAATAGTTCCCATAAATTTCTGTGAGAGTATTATTTTGCTATCAGAAGATAAAACTCCCACAAAAATTTCATGCCATACAGTAGTATAAAACTCATTACTTTAAGAGTGCTTAAATTACTGTTCAGCTCGATTTCACCACCTGAGTCAAGCAACAGGGGTAGTTCTAGATCTAGTTGCTGCTGGGTTGATAAAGAATATTTTTCTGTTTTGCTGCTTTTGCTTTGCTTATGAATCCAGACAAAACTAAACTTCTTGCCATATGCGTACCGCAATTGCTACGACAGGTACCTGACTTTACAATAACACTTTGCAGCAAACCAATATCACTGACACCTGTAGCAAAGGATCTTGAAGTGTTTTTAGATCAGTGCCTCTCCTATGATGGACATATACGTAAACCTGTCGCTAGTTGTGTAAACAAACTTATCCAGATCAATAGAATTAAGCTTTTAATAAGGAAGCACTTTTGTTAATCATTAATAGCTTTGTTTTTAGCAGGCTGTTTTATTGCTCCTCAGTTTGGAGCAATACCTCAGCAACTAACATCCATAAGCTTCAGCTTGCTCAGAATTTTGCAGCCAGGATTATCTTGGGACTTCGCAAATATGACCATATCTCTGCAGGTTTAAGATCACTTCAATGGCTAAATATCAAACCAAGACTTATGGTCAATAATGTAGTTATGATGCATAAATGTCTCAAAGGTCTGTCACCTAGCTACTTGTCAGATAAATTTTCAACTCGAGCTATTGTCCATGATAGACAGACAAGATATAGAGATAGCCTCAAATTTTCATTTTGTAGAATCAAAGCTGGCCAGGTGTAAAAATCTGGAATAATTTTATAAAAGACTTGAGGGGAATCATAAATGTTAAAGTTTTTAAGAGTCGTCTAATTAATCAATTGATTAACATGAACTAGGTTAGATGTTGAAATTTGTACAAAGTTACTATTTAGTTATTGTTGTACACAGTTTATTTAAGCAAATAATTAATTTATTTATCCATTTAATTTATTTAGTTTTAATATTGATGCTGAAAGTGTATGTATGTATGTATATAATTTCGTTTTTCTTGAATGTTGAAAGTGTCCGATGCTCCTTTTGGACTTTGAGTCTTGTGATTGGCCTTGCCTAGTCCCTGTACGGCGTTTTCCCAGTCGCTCTCGATCAATTCATTTCGGTGACGTATCCGAAGCGTAAATGATGCTCAACAATGTGATTGTATACAAGACCAAAATCTGCGACTGCCAGGCTTCTTACAGTGGTGAAACCGGCAGAAACCTTAGCACGCGACTGACCGAACACAAACGAGCAACGAGGAATGGTGACGTCAACAATCACATTGCTGAGCATCATTTACAGACGAAACATCAAATTGACTGGGACTCTGCGACATGTATAACGTATTCTACAGACTACCATCAACGTCTTACTTTGGAAAGCTGGTTCACTAACTTAGAACAGACGCCACTGAATCGTAGCCAACAGTTACCAGCGCCGTACAAACGACTTATTGACGGGATGAAGCGAAACTAACTACGAGAGATCGACTGGAGAACTGACAATTTGACTAACAATAGACGGATCGAAACGCGCCAATTACTGATTACGAGTCTTCATAGCCAATAACACCGCGGCTTCACTGACAGACGACCAATAACATCTTGACTTTATTGACCAATCAGATCAATAACCAGAGTATATAATACCATCTACTGACGTGATACAACTCACTTTGACTCTGAAGATGACTACCGCACAGGTTGTCGAAACGTCAGTCACTGTCAACAACAACAGTCCTATTCAGGACTACGTTAACCCGGACGATCAAACTCAACCTACTTTTGAAATAATGCGAATCTTAAGACTGGAGTCCGATGATGTTGTCATTCCTCCCGGTGTTTTTTTTTTTTTTTTTGCAGTTGTTGTCGTGACAGTTGCTAGCCAGGGAGAAACATTACTTTGTTTTCGTTTTGTGGCGAGAGCGGTACAACCGTTTCTAGTCTTTCTAACTGGACGCATTTATCGGGTCGTTTCAAGGATTGGGAATCTCGTTTTCGAATAGCCTGCGTGGCTGGTGTTTGAAAGGGAAGGGAAAGGGAGTTTTAGGTGCGAGAGAAACGCGCGGGCCGGGGCGCGCGAGGAGGGAGGGAAGGAAACGCCTGCCGGGAGACCATTGTTTTGGCCATCCCGCCTACTAATTATGTATGCAAAATTAACGCAACTGTGAATGACAAGCTGTCAAATAAGTATGGTCCCAATACACTTATTTTAGCTTTTGTTTTCCAAAAACAAGAAATCTGAAGTGAAGGTACTTATTATATAAAAAAAAGTTCGACTGTGGCCGTCCGTTGAAAGAAGAAAGTTGCAACGATGCGTGGCTTGTTATCTAAAATCCAGCATAAATCTATTACGTAGTTGCTGAAGGAAACGTGCTGGACGTCGCAACTTGCGCATGCACTGTTTGTCTGAGAAAATTTAAAACACTTTCCTGGCTCTCGAATTGGATCCAGCGGAGCATACAAAACAACGCTGGTAGCCTGGGAAAGAAGAGCTGAACTTCGAAGATCTACAAGAAAGCTGCAATCAATTATTAAAGTAAGTTCCTGGCGGCTTTATAACGTCTATTGCTGGTTTTCAGTGTCACGCCATTCAAAATAGATTAAAATCAAAATCAAAACCATTCGACAGATAAAGTCCAGAATCTTGGAAATGAAAGGAGGTAAATATACAAAGAACCTCGCCAAGGTTTGGGTCGAAGGAATAATTCGTATACGAGATATCCGAAGAAATGTTTTACCCAAATTTATAGAGCTTTGTATGGAGACACCATGCTGGAGCTCATCCGGATGAGCCCCAACATGGCGGACGGAAACCAACAGAAACATCTGTTACCGAGTTTTGCTACAAAAGCGTGAATTTATTCTTCGAGAAACTCATAAACATTAAAGTAATACTTTTTCCAATACATGAACTGTTTAGATAGCAAAATTTCCTAAAATAAGTCATTTTTTTAACCTACATGACAGCTAGCTTGGCCGTCATGTAAATGCCGCGTCACGCAAAAGCTTAGAAATTCAAGCGTACTCTATCACAAAACCAAGAACCCTTTTGAAGCGAAAATCTGTATGAAAATTAGTTTTCGGCAGCTCTAATGCATCGTGAAAGTAAAATCTCGGTAGGATCGATAGTTTTTTAGTTTGCATCTTAGTGACGTCATGTGAAAACCAACAATAACCAGCAAGACAAAAAATTTGTCTTCAACAATCTGGTCGTTGATAAAGCGTTGCCTGAGTGGTAGGACTGTCGAGTGGTAGCCGTTTGAGCTGCCTCGTTCCCAGTCGCTCGCGATCACTGGGGGATATTTGAGTTTAGTATAATTACATCGATGACTATCGAAAATAGAGCGCTGTGATTGGCTAGGAGCTTCGCACTATCCCGCTATAATCACCGCGCGGTGATTATAGCATTGAAGGCTGGCAGTTTTCAAAATGGCAGCCAGATTTTTTGATGTTTCGGAGTTGGAAATTGATCAATAATTTTATTTTCTCGAATAATCATCAATGTAATTATACTAAAACAATTAGTCGCCTCAGGCGACGTGAATATTGGCGAATAGTCACCTCTACTTCGTCTCGGTGACTATTCGCCGATATTCACGTCGCCTTCGGCGACTAATTGTTAATTATTATTAAAAAAAGCGGGGACGAATGGAGTGATGGGAAGGAGAGAAAAAGCTCTCTCTCCTTTTCCTTCCCATCACTTCCCGCTCGCGCTCTACGCTCGTTCCCATCATCCCTCCCTCGCGCTTCTCGCGTGCTCGCGAGTTCCCCATCCCCACTTAGCCCTGGGAAAGCCTGTGGAGGAGGCAGGCCGTTTGAAGTCAAACAGCAGATGACAAGCACACAGCTGGCAGCATGATATTTCCTTTGCGGCTTTCATCTAATGAGATTATGAGACTTCTGAGAACCAGTCCGTAAAAGTCACCTAGCTGACAGATCTTTTCCTTCATACGGTTCTTTTAACTGTCTTCTTCTATTCCCCTTTCAAGCTGAAATTGATGCCTTCAGTTTTTAATTCTAACGATGAATTCCGTACGGAAATCTCATCACGCTTCACTAAAAAAGAAAGAAAGATCGATTAACGTAAATCCTCTATTAAGCCCCCCCTCTCAAATAAGCCCCCTCCCTCTAATAAGCCCCCCCTTTTCAGGGGAAGAAAGTTAATAAGCCCCCCGTCTCTATTAAGCCCCCCTCCCCACGCCCAATTATTCTTCACTAATAAATGATAGGCTGTATCAGGAGCCTGGCTGTATTAATCAATCACGACCGCAAAACTTCGTGTGGACTGATCCAGGATGGTTTATTACCAACTGGAAGTTCGGATTTCATTCTGATCGTCGGCTGCATGACTTAAAACTTCTTGTACTTGAGCTTTTCCACTTTGTATTCTAGTTCTTTATGGAGAACTGATACCTATGGCGCGCCGTTTGTTTCAAAATTAATTTTTTCATTGGTTGTAAATTTTTAATCTTTATCTGTTCGGAGTCATGGATATATAAGTGTATCATCGGCCAGCATATCATCAATCGGTAATCTGTCGTGTAAAATCGATCATATGTCTGTCTGAACGATCAATCATATTTTCATTCAGTTGTGACTAAAATCGATCAGTTGTTATATGATCGATCAGTAGTGCGTATTTTCATTCAGTTGTGACTAAAATCGATCAGTTGTTATCTGATCGATCAGTAGTGCGTATTTTCATTCAGTTGTGACTAAAATCGATCAGTTGTTATATAATCGATCAGTAGTGCGTATTTTCATTCAGATGTACCTAAAATGACTCAGTTGTTATATGATCGATCAGTTGTCCGTATTTTCATTCAGTTGTGACTAAAATCGATTAGTTGTTATCTGATCGATCAATAGTGCGTATTTTCATTCAGTTGTTATATGATCGATCAATTGTGTGTATTTTTATTCAGTTTTGACTAAAGTCGATCAGTTGTTATATGATCGATCCGATGTGTGTATTTTCATTCAGTTGTGACTAAAGTCGATCAGTTGTGCGTATTTTCATTCAGTTGTGACTAAAATCGATCAGTTGTTATCTGATCGATCAGTAGTGCGTATTTTCATTCAGTTGTGACTAAAATCGATCAGTGTTATCTGATCGATCAGTAGTGCGTATTTTCATTCAGTTGTACCTAAAATGGCTCAGTTGTTATATGATCGATCAGTTGTCCGTATTTTCATTCAGTTATGACTAAAATCGATCAGTTGTTTAATATCTAATCGATCAATAGTGCGTATTTTCATTCAGTTGTTATACATGTATGATCGATCAATTGTGTGTATTTTTATTCAGTTTTGACTAAAGTCGATCAGTTGTTATATGATCGATCCGATTTGTCTATTTTCATTCAGTTGTGACGAAAATCGATCAGTTGTCACATGATCGATCAGTTGTGCGTATTTTCATTCAGTTGTGACTAAAATCGATCAGTTGTTATCTGATCGATCAGTAGTGCGTTGTTTCAACTGATCTAATTAGAGCAACTATTAAAAGATTATGTGGGCCCCTGTCCATTACATTTCCGGGGGCAGTCGATTATTACGAATTAGGTAACTAAAAGAGACGATATAAATCGTGCTAAAACAAAGTTAGGAACAATGCCCTTAAAGGTTCACACTGTATGAGGGACAAGAGCACCATTGTGGTCTCATTTTCTCAGTATGTACAAAAGTGAATTCACCTCCACCTCATGAAAACCACTTCAAAGTTTCATATCCAAAAACGTGACCTTCGAGCGTGTAATACCACCAACAGAAATGTAAATGTGAGGTGATCATGAGTGAATAATAATGCAGCGCCCTGATCTGGGCTGGTGCCTCTACATTGGGGTTCAGTTTTCTTGAGTGCGGCGGTCAGTAATGCGGGGCGACATATGATTTTGCATTCGCTTAATTCTATTTGCAAGACTTCGCCCGTTGATATGAAGTTTTTGTTTCAGTTGTGCTCGAATGATGGTCTTCCATTGGAAGGAATCTGGCGACTGTTGCGGCCGATAAAAGTGTTTTGATACTCGCCGACACTTCTCGGGATTATTATTTTCTGTTTTTGACAGTGTGACATGTATCCGGTTTTTTCTTTATGGTTAAGCAAGCGAAGGTCATACTTTGTCACACTCTGGTAACTGACCAGATTGTCACGTCTACGCCCAAGTGTATATGCAGAGCTGAGTAGTATGTTTTTTGTTTTTCGGTTCTCAAAAAAGAATTCGTGATAGAAATAATGCGCTTTTGCCGCCTCAGCTATATTTATCGTAAATGTCCGTTGTATCTGTGTCGGTTTTTTTTTCTTTTTTCGATCATTCTCGGTGGAAATATCAGAATGCGATTGACCAGCGAGGCAAAGGAGGGGTACCTATCACATGTGACACTGACTTTTTTAAAACCATCACGCATCACGTAAATGGGACGAAAATATTGCGGAAAGTTTTCATGGCAATATCTCAACCCATTGAATGAATCGACCCCAGCTATAATATTGTTTTCATCATCCTTTTTGGGTAGGATAGCGCCTTAACAGTTAATTAAATGAATTTAATTGTACAAGAGGGTTCTAAATCCGTTGTTGTTCAATAGTAACAGGGTTTAACTGATAGCTTTTACTGATCTGAGATCAGAGTGCATAGAGGTTATAGTACTACTTTGACAGGAGATCAGTTGCAGGCGAGCTTGAAAAGCAAGGTTTAAAGTCAAAGGATAAATAAAGGTCGAGAGATCAAGGTCGGAATAAAATTTTCCTCGGTTGCCTTTTTTCTTCTTATGATACAAAAAAACAATTTCACTTCCCCTTTAGGTGAAAAATACACCCCATGTTGCAAATGTCATCAGAGATTGCAAATCTCATCAAATCTCATTTTAACCATTTCCTTGCTAATTGGCGGAAAGCCAGCAAAAATGTGATAGGGCAGAAAATGCGATACATAAACCTATAGAGTGTTTTCACTCACGTGGCCAGCATCTATGCAAATTTATTGAAACAAAAGAAAGCGTTTGCATAAGAAAAGAGTACAACTCCCAGAGGATTGGTTTGGGACACCAACATGGCCGCCGTTTCATTGTTTTGGGACACCAATATGGCCGCCGTGACGTCATGTGAAAACACTCTATTAACAATTAACACCTAATTTGTAGTATACTCTTTTATAAGGGCGGTCGAGTAAACCCTCAATCTTAGAATAATCTTCACCTGACATGTGATTTTCACACACATTAAGAAGGTCTTCAACAAAGTTAAGAATTAACTGTGAGTCATACCGTTTTCAATTGCGGCGAGAAGAGATATTTTATTTTTCTAGGGAATGCAACGCCACAAATCCGGAAACTCCCACTCGCATCTGATGTCATACGTATTTCCTCTTTTAAAGTCTAAAAACAGTAACTACACTTGCAAATTAAACTTGTAAATGTTGAGGTGTATAACCAACAATCATTGGGCAGTCTGACGACATGTTCTATTATCACAATTACAATTTCGCATTGGGGCCCACTATAGGTCACAGTGGCTAAGACTAATTGGGCCCCAAAGCATAAAAAATATGGAACACAATGGAAAATGTTTTGGTCGATCATACTCAACAACTGAACGATTTTAAGCACAACTGAATGAAAATAAGCACTACTGATCGATTTGAGGTGTAACTAAATAAACATATGCACAACTGATCGATCATATACCTTATTATCGGAATCTTAAATTCGGATTAATTTTTGTTAACGTCAATTTCCGCGCCATTAACTAAATGCAGCGTTAATCTCGGGTGATGTAGCAGCTGATCCTAAGAGAAGTCATCAATGGTGCGCAGCCCTAACCCCAAACAATACAAAACTGAATAGCTTTAGTTTCGTGCACTTTTAAAAATTTCAGCTCAATCTTTACAAACTGATTACCGTACAAACAGTTCTTCTTCATAATAGCTGTGAGAGAATAACTCTCAACATCTGCTTCCTGGATGTCGGTAAACTTTAAATAACTTGGTTTCTGTTGTTTAACAACTTGCGTTTCTTTTTGTACGTCGCGTTAATTTTTCTGTCTTTAAAAATTTTACCCCGCCTTTCGCGTTAATTTCAGGCACAGCTGAATGAAAATATGCACAACTGACGGATCATGTAACAACATAGTTTTGCATTCTTCTATTAGAGTGATTTTATTTTCTGTTTACTGTTTATTAATTATCACAAATTTTACAGAAAGCAATATCCACTGCCCGCAGTTAGCAGGTTAGCTAGTCGAGGCGAGCAGTGGTTACACGTATGTAATATATATATACAGATAGATCACAAGAAAGACTAGAGAAAAGAGTAGTTAAATAAATAAACAAATAAATAAAAAAATAAGTTCAATTTAATCAAGTTTACAATCATGGACATTGCAAATATAAGAAGCCGAATTTTCAGGAAATTTTTGTTATTAAGTCGGGTAAATCAATATAATCATTTTCTTCTGAAAGTATTCGGAGTAAAGTGTCGTGGACATTGATTTTAAAGTTATTTTTGGACATTTGACGCATTTCACACGGTAAACTATTCCAGATATTTACACCATATCTTGAAAAAGACTTAGTTTGTTTGTCTAACCTTGAGTGTTTAACATAATAGTCACCTCTTGAAGATGATCTTGTATTACATGAATGAATATTACATCGGGAAGTAAATAAGTTAGATATGTTAGTAGGTCTTAGGCTGTCACAACTAAATGAAAATACGCACTACTGATCAATCAGATAACAACTGATCGATTTTAGTCACAACTGAATGAAAATACGCACAACTGATCGATTGTTGTAACAACTGAATGAAAATACGGACAACTGATCGATCAGATAACAACTGATCGAGTTTAGTCACAACTGAATGAAATTACGCGCAACTGATCAGTATTAGTCACAACTGAACGAAAATACGCACAACTGATCAATCATATCACAACTGATCGATTTTAGTCACAACTGAATGAAAATACCCACTACTGATCGATCAGATAACAACTGATCGAGTTTAGTCACAACTGAATGAAAATACGCACAACTTATCGATCATATAACAACTGATCGAGTTTAGTCACAACTGAATGAAAATACGGACAGCTGATTCATATCACAACTGATCGATTTTAGTCACAACTGAATGAAAATATGATTGATCGTACAGACAGACATATGATCGATCTCACACGACAGATTACCGATTGATGATATGCTGGCTGATCGATTTTACGCTTATATCTATGACTCCGAACAGAAAAAGATTAAAAATATACAACCAAAGAAAAAATTAATTTTGAAACAAACGGCGCGCCATAGATACCATCGTCGTTTCTAAATTAAATAAGCCCCCCGTCTCTATTAAGTCCCCCCTCAAATGGGCTTGAAATAAATAAGCCCCCCGGGGGTCTTAATAGAGGATTTACGGTAAATTAAGTTACTCAGTAGCTTGATGTTGATTTCAACCAATCGGATTAAGATATTAAGGCTGTGATTGACATGTTTTGAAGACTGACCAATAAGGATTTTAACATTCGCCTGGTGGATGTTAAAAACGAGAAATACAATGGTCTCCTGGCAGGCGTTTCCTTCCCTCCCTCCTCGCGCGCCCCTCCCATTTCTCTCGCGCCTAAAACTTCCTTTCCCCACGCTGGCTAGTGTTTGAATTGTCTGTCAAACAGCCAATTGCAAACGGTGGATCTCGACTTGTGCTTGAAGAAGATGATGAGCATAGTTTCAAATAGCTGCTGTTTTCTGTGGCAAAAAAGTAACTGACTCGTGGCACAAAAGTAGCGTGTGTAGCAGGCGTTGAAAGGGGTAGGGGGTAGGGAGGAAGCGAAAAAGAGGGGGATTGGGGAAGAGAGGCTCTCTTTGCTGGCTCTTATGCACATCCACCCTTTAACAGATAATGGTAAAGTTGTGCCTTTGCCAAAAAAATCTATTTTAAACAACCAAAATTTGACGAACATCCAAGTTTTTCAAATCGTTCGTAATACAGTCTCAGACAACCTAGTTCCCCCCTAGAGACCTGCTCCTCCGGTTTCGTTTGGTCAGTGCATTCTCCTTGGATCGCACCTCCCCGTAAAAAAACTGGCTACGGGTCTGTTAACATCTCTCTGCGCCAACAATATGAACGACTCCGAGGAACAGGTAGGCTAAGAGACAAGAGAAAGTTATCAATTTAAGGAGTAAGAAGTGTATGTTGATGGTAACGTGGCCGGAACAACGGGTCAGCCGCAGAGAAGTATCAACATGTGGGTTTAGGGTATTGCGGTATTGAGCTTTTTTTCATGTGGTATTTCGGTAATTTTGATTTTCATGTGTGGTATTGCGGTATCATCTAGCCCTGCGGTGTGCGGTTTTTCATCTTTTTGGTTAACGGTATTCGGTAAAAGAAGGTCCTTCACGGTATTGCGGTACCATTTATGTGTACTCTCCTGTCTAATACAGGTCAATACAATGTGCAGCACGAACAACTGTAAGCTAACAGGTTAATTAAAAGTTAATATTTTAAGACTTTAAACTTAAGGGTAATTGATTACACAATCTATGACAAAATTGGAAGGGTATCCAATGTCGACTGGGCTTTTCGATCGTTGTACCGATCAAGATCTTCTCACGTTTTCTCGCAATGTCTGATAAACCAACACGCGAGATGGATACAGCTTTAAGAAAACGTGACCTGACCGATCATAAATACGGTATCGGTATTTTGTCGATTTCTGACACGGTATTTCGCTATTTGCCAATTTTTCTAACGGTATTGCGGTATTGGGTATCGCCAATGCCCGGCCGACCCCCCACCCCCGCCTCGTTTAAAACACAAAGGCTGAAAAAAATTAATGGCGGTCTTTTTTACTTGATATGTGTTGTTATAAAATTCCTCCCGATTCTGTGTTTATAGAGTAAATTCATAGAGTCCTCTCTTTTAAAGTTAGAGCGTTCATGCAGATTCATGTAATCGCATGTCGCTCATGTCGCTGCCGGAACCACAGACATCAGTCCTTGAAAGGGACTTAGGACTTAGATGTCCACTAGATTAAGATAAGTGTTTCGAAACCTGATCTTCTGCCAGAACTCGATCTAAGATCTATGTATCGCAGAAAGCATCCGAGCACTGTCTTGCTCAAGATCCCTCAACCCATGGCGTGTTTTACATGTGTAGTGCTTGCATCCAGTCACATGCACCCCATTGAAATGAAGTGAGGGGATACTTGGTGTACCCGGAGGAGATTGAAATCAATACAGGTAAGCGTTTTGTGATTAAGTCATGGTAAAGATTTGAGAAGCACCATTGGAGTAACCATGCAATACAGTAAAAACCCGCATAAAAGAACACGTGTTTTGGGGGTTCAGGCTGATTTTGTTCCTTGATATCGGGTTTTTTCTACAAAACCAGCCTGAAAATGTTCTTAATGTGTTCCTAAAATTGTTTCTACAAATTAAATACTGCATAGACCAGCAACAGATGAAATAAACATGCACGCACAACATTTTAATTAATTAATGGGCGGAACTAACCTTAACTAGCTGCATCAATCAAGGCGATAATATTACATTGGGGGAGGGGTAGCAGTTGTGGTGATAAACACGGCTAAAGTCAAGCAAGTTGAAAATGTACCAGCTCTCCCCTCCCTCTTTCCATGTAACTATTGATCTTCTTAGACTGTACCCTAGTAGGCTATTCTTATCTAACTGGCAAGCAAATTTTTTTTATTTAAATAAGCTAGAACAATTTTCATTTTTCAGGCTGAATGTGTTATGTATATGGTACCTTTTGACCAAATTTTAGCCTGAGTGTTCTTAATTAGTCCACTTGTTCTTTTATGTGGGTTTTTTCTGTATACCTAGGAAAATTGAATACGTTCAATTTGTCTCCTTAATTTTCCATTATTTTCTGTTTTACACTCACGGCGGTTAGCGCCATCAAAGCCTTTTACAGTTGATTACTGTCTGGGTGTTTGGTCAAGAAAAAGTAACAACAACTATCATAAATCATGCAAACAATTCTTTTATAAACAAAGTACTGTATACAAATATACTCCTGTAATTGTACCCGGGGGAGAGTGCACTCCGTTCTTTGGCCTAAACGGTTAAGTACCACTCCTCGGTACAAGGGAGGGTGTCTTCTTTTATTGGAAACCTTTCAGAGAGGTGAATGTTGGCGATGAGCGGCCTACATTTGTGGTGCCAACAATTTTTCCCCCCAAAATCTTAACCCGTGATGTTAGCTTTAAAAAATTACTCAATTCCTTTATGCAAAACGAAGCGCGAAACGATCAGGGTCATAAAAGACGATCTCTTCAATCTTTACTCAACAATTGTTTTATTAAACAGAGTCAGTTTGATGGCCTCGGCCCTCAGCACCTATACCCGAACTTCCCTCGAATGCCCCTCACCTCCCCCCCCCCGAACAAGCACCTCAAAGTTAAATGAACTGGCCCCTGGTCCGATGTTTAATCAATGCTGAAGTGATTTGTCAGTAGATGTAGCCCGGGGGAGGCACGTAAGGGTGGTCGGGTAGAGGTGTGTCATCGAGGTCTTTAAACCCTGACCCTGTTTCCCGGCTGGTGTTCCCTCATATAAACCAAAAAGTTATGTGCCGCCCCAAAGGTAGGGTTTTTGCGCCGTTTTGGTCTGAAAACGGGTATAGATTTTGCCAATTTTGGTCTGGAATGACCTGGAATCGGGTATGGTTTATACGAGGGAACTGCGATTGTGTATTTGTCGTTTCAATTCCAAATGAATAAGAAAGAAAGTGTAATATGCGAATTCGAAATGGATTTTAAGAAATCTTTTTGTTGCGAACATAATGACATAATTTCTGTTTTGTCAAATACAAACATGTAATGTTGCGTTTTGTGACCATCTCCAGGTCCGAAAACGGGTCTGGAAAATGACAATTTTTGGTCTGAAATAGGGTCAGGATTTGGAGAACCGGGCGGCACACCCCCACCAAGAATTTCTGTGAGTAACCCCCGCCCCGCCCGGGCCCTGTTATAATATAGGGCAAACATTAGTTATTTCCCAACCCTGTTTATGATCTACGTGAAAATTAACTTTGCAAGACATCATCACGACACCGAAAGAACCAAAAACAGAGCGGGGTCGTAGCCGTAGACACTAAGACAACTGTTTGGCCCTTTTGGGGACTCGTCAGTACGACGCAACGAACAGAGAGGCTCTGCTTTAAAATTCGCGGACACCCTGTTCTAGAGATTGAACTCAAACACTCACATATCACGTGTCCCCGAGAAAACCATACCCCGTCCTAGGTCAAATAAGAGAGTGTCCCCCCGGGACATGTAGGCGACTGATCCAGTTCCCTCTTAGCTTAAGAATAGGCTACTTTGCTCTTGTGAAGCATTTCTCTCATCTTTCTTTCCAGATCAAAGTTGTTGCAACATCGCAGACTTGTCATTAACGCCCAGCTGTGTAGAGATTCTTGCTTCGCAGTCTTTGTTTATTCGGATTTGTCACGTTAATTGACCTAGTTTGAGATATGGAAAGGTAACCTGCAATCCTTTGTTCTATCTTCCAGGGAAAGCCCCTGGCAATGCGCCCGCTTATCAAAGAGGGCGGTCCGACAGTTTGACCTCAGCTTACGAACTGCAATCTTGGACAAAATAAAATGGAACAGCAAACCCCCCACCCCCCCAAATCAAGGATGAAGCCGCGCGAAGGGCAAAAACGCGCCATTTTCCATCTTTGATTTGGGGGGAGGGGGGGGGGGGGTCAGGGTTTTCCATTTATTTTGTCCAAGATTGTGGCTTTAACTCCCCAAAAAATTCGTATCATGATTTGATACAAAAAAATACCTCTCCCTACCTAGGGTGCGTTTCTGGGAGAAAATCCTAATCGGTCTCATCGGGTTTGTCGAGTTAAACCAAAATCTTTTATTATATAACCACTCTGTCTTGAACATGTTCCCTAGGATAAGTATAACACGACTATTGAGACAGCCCGAGTGAAATCAGTATACACAAGTTTGACACTTTGTCAAAGGGTGAAAGTTAAAAACGAAGGAAAAGAAATAATTATGTCGTGTTCTGTTCTTGATGAATTGTTCCATGAACACGCAACAGACCAATAGCCCATTTTACAGTTACAGGTGGAAACGAGGCCGGAGTTGATGCTACAACTTAACGCAACGGAGCGTTGCGTGACGAGTGTAGCAGACTAGCTTTATTATGTAAATAGTATTGTTCTTATGCCAACTAGTATTTTTTAAGCAAAATTTACATTAGAAAAGAGAAGAGGTTTATATCAAAACAAGGTCAACCTCAGCGTCGCGTTCACTCAAAGGCTAGTACCACTAAGCCCACAACTGTAAAATGGCCTATCAGGAGCCTATGGGCTCCTGGCACGATATATTAAAATTCATACTTGGTTGAGTAGTCTGCTACACAGCCGTTTTTAGTGTCGTAACTAGTGGGGAGGAGCGTTGCGTGACGACACTAAAAACGGCTGTGTAGCAGACTATTGGTTGAGAGGCTTGAGGGAATAAAACAAAAGAAATTATCTTGAGTTTCAGTAATGAATAATGGATTTCTTTTGTATTGTTTCATCGCCCCACGCCTCAGAGCCAAGTATGAATATCGTCTTTTGTTTTTTTTCTTTTACACACCTGGTCCGCCTCCAACCTCGTCCCCAGGGCGCTTTTCCCTTCCCCGCCCCGACTAGGAACGAGGCTGATTTTAGGCTAGTAAAACAGGTTTCGTCTGGTTTTACCTGCCTTAACCTGATCACTGATCACTCACAATGATTCAGCATTACGTCACCAGAAGGAACTAAAATAGCATGGGGCGTGAGAAGGTTCATTTATAAGGTGCCACGAAGCCATATGCTCAAACTGCACTCTATGTGTGTTCCAGAAGTTTATGAGCCTTGGATCCTTGCTGTAGAAAGAAAACAAGTTGACAGTACTATATTTCCTTATGCCATAGGAGACCCACGTTGTAACAGATTTCAAATATTAACGTTCTAGAAAATCCCAGAGACAGAGACAAGTTCAAGCGCCTAACGAAAGGACGCCGCTGTTAAAATCTGCTGATATGTATTTCGCCAACGAGGTAAGGACAAGAAAAACCCTGAGAGTTCAGTCACATCTACGATAAGAGCCTCACGATCATTTATAGTTTTATTGCTATAGATATGTTCACAACTCTATTTTCTTACTTACTTAGGTGGATTTTCATGATTTAAAAAGATGATAAATTGCTATCTAAAAATGATGAATTTTCATCCGGGTTCTATTTTTTAACGAAAAGAGAGAAAACAAAGATGTTATATTTTGGCAGTCTGTGTCATTGTTTACGGACTTCACGCGTACGTGACTTATGCTTTCACGGTCATTTGCCGATTTGTGAAGACACTATGCAAATTATCTTGTTGGATTCTGTTGAGTATGGTTTTCACTACAGCTTTGGTTAGTAACTGGCGTTTTTTGCCCTAAAGAAACAAGAATTGGAAAAAACGTGTACATCGTGACGCCAATACTACCATCCACGATGTTTAGGTCACGCAATTTCAGTTTTTGAAAACAGGACAAACAGCGACCAGGATGAACTATAAAATTCGGAGAAATAACTTGTAAGTTTATTTTCATATCCGGTTTTAAATCTAAACGTAAATCTAATACTGTGCAAATCTCCCACATGGGATATATGTGTAATTTATTGGATCTATCCATCTTGTCGACATTTGAAGCCAGTTCATAGCTTTGATGCAGTGGACATCGTATCCCCGGAAGCTGGTGGACTATTGACTACAGTTGCTGCTAAATCTGATACCGTCCAAAGTCGAAGGGATAATATATTAATTTCCTTGTGTTTTTTTTACCATTTACGTTCGAAAAATTCCTGTTTACAGAAATAAAATTTTCTGATACGACCGCACCCAAATATCTCTAAAAAGAAAGTTCTAAAAAATAAATAAGAACTTTTTGGCATCGTTTGATACTATTAGTATTTATGGTAATGCGGTGATCGTAAAGAGGGCTGCAGGTGGAGAGAAAGTAATATTCAAAACTGGATCTAGGATACAGTGTAGATCGAATGTTTAGACTTTCGCTTATATCAGTTTCACGGTTTAGAGCGGAATGTATGATGGCTCTGACATCCTGTCTCGCTTCATCACGTAGATACCCACTCGGAAAGGAAATGAATAATTCTAAAAGGTGTCGCGAAGGCAGCTGCTGCGTTTATTTTCGTGCAATTTAAATTATAAGATTTTTTTGCAAGATTAATCCAGAGTTACTATTTTGTGATACAAGTCCATGATCTCGTTCTCTTCTAAACTAAAACAGCCGAAAAAACGACATTCTGTCCCCACCCCGCCGTTTTCATTTCTCTCACGTGACTTCTGTTAGAGAGTAAACATGGCGGAAGAGGAGAGTATTGTTCATCCAAAACCAGTTGTTTTTAACCTTCATCATTTGAGGAAGTGGAAACAAGTTTAATCGTGCTGGCGAAATACCGATATCTCCATGTCCAACGGAGGTCTGTGAGCATAACTGCTGCATTTGTGAGGTTTAAATTCCACTACTTGGCGAAAGATCGATTTGGACTGCTCATTTTAGTAATTTCAGCCGTGTTTCGCTATGGATCCTCAGGTAAAGTTCTATTTCACGACTTAATAACAATTCAAACACATCTTTTGGTTGTTTCATATCGCACTGTGAATCAGTTACTCGCTAAAATACACAATAATTACTCTGTGTACAGCCATGCAATAGATGTAAGATCCGACGTGTGAGTACTTAATCTTATATGAAGTAACTTAATACGGTGTTTAGCTTCACTTGTACAAGAGCTTGTGACTCTTTTCATTCTGAACATTCATTTTTGAATGGCTTACTTTTACTTCTCGAAAGTTTGACCTTTTATTAAGTCTCATATTTTGTGCATTTGAATATGTCGTTTAAAACGTCTGCTGGGCAGTACATTGTATTCAGGACAGTTCTAAAGTGGCTGTCCATTTTATTTTAAGAAAACTTAAACATAAACTTAATAATTAAGTTTATGTTTAAGTTTTTATCTTTCGAGTCCAACTAAGCTAGTAAATTTCGAAAGATAAAAACTATAAATAATAGCCAATGACAGAAAATTTTACTAAGTAAAGTGTCTGCTTTTATATTTGCATATGTCTTATGCTTTCAAAATATGGCTTTGAGAATATATTTTGTCCTGTGTATTATCTTTAAAATACCATATTTCCTCAAATAATAGCCGGGGATGATTATTTTTATTTTCGTATCAAAAGGGGGCGATAATTCAAAGGAAGGCGATTATTCGAGGGAGGCGATTATTATTTTAAATATATAGTCGTGCCCTAAATATTTTGTTTTATTATCCCATTAAACAAGAACTTATCAGATCAAATAAACCAAACGTGGGCTAAGTGTTTCGAATTTGGGTCCTTGATTAATTTTCAGAGCTTGAATTGTCTTTGATCATGCAGTTTTGCTGGATCAGATACAACTTCAACTTGACAGGGAGGTGATAAAAGAAAGAGAAAAATTAATGATGAGAAGGATTGGGAAGGGACAATTATTTGACGGGGGCGATTATTTTAGATATTCCAGGGCTTGACTTTCAGAAAAAAATATTGGGGCCACCTGGCCTCCAAGTTTTCATTTTTGATTGCCAGGACAAGTATTCTAGTCGCCAAAAATTATCTCTGTTACGTACCGGAATAACCAAGAGATGCCCGTGAAAAAGGCATAAGTAAAAAGAATTCCCGAGTACGATATAAGGCACGCAACAAAAGTGTGACAACTAGCAGTTACCTTTTTTTAACTATAATTTATTTAATTATACACTGTTATAGTTACTAGAGTTAAAGATTAATTAAGCAGTTCGTAAAGCAGGCAGGCTTACTGTCTTTCATGGCCATACAGGAACAACTGTCAACTCAACTGACTTGAGACATCACTAATGCTTGACTTTCTTGATTCACTGGATCCTTTCCACTCATTGGCTTTTCCGTGTTTACAAACTCGTCTGGGAAACTTCATCATGAACTCTTGTATCTTCTCTTTTCTGCTATCGTCTCTTTCCTTTCTCTTGATATAGAAATGTCAAGGTTATAGCTCCTCCATAGTTATAGCAGTTGATTATAGCTTTCTCACAGTATAGCATCCATAGCTGATAAGCTCAATCACAACTAGCCACGAGGGAAAGCCCTCGGGCACACAACAACAAGACCTCGATACTTGGAAGCCTGCGTAGTTTTATACTTTTTCTTTAAACATCTAGAACGTTCCATTACTATTTATAGTGCATTACAACATCTTCTATTTGTGGAAACTGCTGAAGTCACATTACAGATATTTCTGGAATATTACAGATTATAAGATAATTCTAGAAAAGTCTGGAATTGCATGACGAATAAACTAAAAATAATTCTGATCCTCATAACATCTTCAAGAAAAAGTAGAATATAATACACTGAAGGTCTGAACACTGATAGAAGGAAGAAGGCGGTGCGAACACAAGGCAAAATTCCCGCTTATTTCGCTTGTAATGCTATCATATATCAAGTTATTTAAAGGCCCTCAGTTTACCGCGCTTGACTACTTTAATTTTACACAGCGGAACAGTGGAATGGCTACGGAAAGTTTGATATCCATAATACAAGCGTGTTTGTGTTGAAAAAGCTAATTTATTTTTTCATTAACAACCACTGAAGAATACTTTTGGAGAAAATTTTATAACTTTTAATACATGTCGGGAATGTGTCAATGATGCGTGGCTTTTTTGGTGCGTGTGAAATACTGAGTATCATGCCGTGAGTTTTTTAAATATCACAAACTCTGGACTTTTATCAGGTTGTGATAAAATTCGATAGATTTGTTGTGCAGACGTTTTTAAATTCTGTACATTCTGTTGATATTTAAACGTCAATAGTCAGTATTTGTGACCTTCTTTGGGAAAACGTACACTAACGATATTCCGTTGAACGGTTAGACCATTAGCTATCTGTTAGTCATCTGTTAGACAGATCAATGAAAATTCGTTAGCAACTCATCCGTATCCGTTAGATCATTAGCTGATCCATTAGAGGCGTTAGTCAATTCGTTAGCATCTGATCTTGACCCGTTAGAACGTTTATAGTCTTATCTGTTAGCGATGGTCAATCCGTAGATCCTCTACCTGAAATACTCTGACTGACTTTTTGTGGGTCTGTAACACCGTCGCTTTAGAAAAATTATTTTGCAAGAACTTGTTGCTGATATTTTAAGGCTTCCTTTCCCACGGTTCTCGCCCCTTGTCCGTTCGCATTGATTAACATAGCTTACCCGTGGACGGCTGTAAATAGTGAAGCGTAAATTCCCTAAAAGAGTTATTCAAGCTTCAGGAAATTAAATACACTTGCAGTTAAACAAATTTTTGGAATTACAAAAAGACTTATTTAGGCTATTAAAGAACAAAATCTGCAAACATTTGTTTTGCGTCCCATATTTGCATTGATGCTCGGGAATGAACATAGGTGAAACATTATCTAGTTCGTTGCCTAGCACGTGATCGAAAGTCTCCTCCACAAAGAAGAAACATTGTCAATATTTTCGGGGAAAAGTTGATTTGGCGAGAAGTCTGTTCGACAAACAGCGTGACCTCTACGGTACTTTATTAGAAGTCAATAAAATGCAATTAATTATAATAATTATCAGCAAAGCTCTCATTTGGGTCGTCACGCAACGCTTTGTCGCGATGGGCTCAAATGTCACCAGAAATTTGCATTAAAAAAGTTTACTATTCTGACTCGTGCATGTAGATTTCACTTTGCGTTTGCTAGCAAGTAAATAAAGTAGCCAAAAGGAGAATCGAAGACGAGAGTATCAGAGTATTGAACTCAATAAGAAATTTTAAAACTAAATCAAAAAATCTTGGGGCCAGCCTGGCGACCAGGCATGAAAAGCTAGTTGCCAGTGAATAAAATCTAGTCGCATTGGCGACCCCACAGGTCGCAACGTCGAGCCCTGTATTCCATTAGAGGGGGTTGATAATTTATTCAAGGGAGGTGATTAATCAGGGGACAACTATTATTTGAGGAAATACTTTAGTTAAAACAGCTCACACAGCGATGTGACTTGTGCCTTCATAGCATTATATTTTTAACAGTTTTTTTGATTTGAGTTTTGAAAGAGATATCTGTTTGTTATAAACTACATGTACACTGCATTCATAATTTGTTACGCTTTGGTAATCATTCTGATAATGCTTCGATCAATCTTTGAAACTTCAATAACTCACTGTAATTCCACTTATTAGAAAATTATTGCTCTTCATCTCACAAAAGCAAGCCAAAAAAGTACATAAAACATGCAAAACATGTACCTCTAAATTAATTTATTGCTCACTTCTCTACAAGGTAGCCTGTGATAGCATCCGTTTTTTTCAGCTCTAGTTTCTAGTTTCATCCACCTGAGGGAGAGAGGTGACGACCAGAAATGCGTCTGCTTATTAAAAAAATAATAATAAAAAAAGAAATGCATCTGCGGTTTGCAGGCTACTCTACAAGGATGTGCATTAGAAAATGGGAGACTATATGATTGTGTATTTCCACCCAGCATGTAGCTTGGCATACAACTGTAATATAAGGTCTGTCTATGTCATAGGTATGTGCTTGGAAGGAGGAGATCTCAAATTATTGATTGGTGCAAAACTTGATCAAAATCATCATAATCAAAGTGGTGTTAGTTTTGGAAGGAATACTTAACAATTATTATTCCTCAAACCCGAACGGGCTCTGAGTCAAGAGTGAAGGCCAAATGGTGCTATTTACTGAGAGCCCATCGAGGGCAAGAGGAATAGATTATTGTTTTAGTAAATTCAAACTAGTTGGTTAAAATATTGAGACAAAACAACTTTAGCCAGTTAAATCTAGACTTTAATCCTTTTTGCCACCAAAAAGCCAGCACTTTTTGCTACTAGTGAGCTATAACATATAGTGTAGTAGTAGCTCAACCAATCAGAATGCAGCATTGATAATAGACCACTAGTTGGATTTTACTAATGGTGGATACAACATACCTATAGCCTGTTTCCTGCTACTGTGAAAAAGTAATTTTGTAAATGATATTGGCATGTCATCCATTCATTAAATCAAGAAAGTTCATTAACTTATTTTATCCAACCAAAAGCATCCTGTTTCATGTCTTTGGCTGGGGTATTGGATACAAATATGTGGGGTCCAGTGGAATGTGGTTAAAACAGAAACCAAAGGGACATGCCTTTATAGTGTCCATATTATCCGGGGGGGCCATATTAATTAAGCGGGTTGTCAGAAAAAATGTCACAGACACATGTTTTATTTGTATGACCACATTTTAATGAGAAACAGTTATTTAAATTTGTGACTGGATTTTGAACAAGTTCATCCTAAAGAAATCTCACAATCGTTTGTAATGTTCTTAAAATAAAATTACCTTTTAATTATTTATTGTTATTGAAACACAAAAATGGAATTGTGACTTGACTTTGTGCTAACACTTTAACTGTCTGTTATGTATGGGTGTCTGTATTAGGTGAGTGTCCACTGTACGGTGTACATACTTACCATTTTCCTGACAGACAAATAAGGTAACTGCTTTGATACACAGCCAAAACCAGCTGCAAGAATGGCAAAATGTATTACGATTAACTAGTGTTTTGGTTGCCAAAAAATCTTTAATAAAAGCATTGAAATAATATAGAGTATTTTAGGAATGTAGATACGTGTTATTTGCAAGTTGCTTTTTGCAAAGACTTAGGTTTTTGTTTGTGCTAAGCAAGACTTTTCACTTAATCTTTATTTACCACAAAGTGGTTAAAATTTCAGTTAAATTGCTTCCTTTTCATTCTCTACAGCAAATTTGCCAATTACAGTACCTGATTATAATTTTTATTTTCAGCTCACTGTTTGTAAGAATTTCAAATTCAAATTATAATGATTTAATTGAAAATATATACATGTATGGGACTGTTCATTTATAAAAATTGCCTCTTGCTGAGTATTGAAATCATGGGTTTCAAATCAGGATTAATTTATTTTAATTATTTTATGATATTTTCAAAACACTTTTATGATTTAAAATGGTTAAAATTTTTGTGTATGAAATACACAATGACTGTAGTTTCTGTCTTCACTCACAATATAAGAAAAAACAATTGAAAATTAATGCTCTCCTTACAAAATATGTTCCCATGCACATCTTGTACTTATTACTGGCAATTCCTTTCTGGTTCTTCTACTATACCCTAAGGTGATGGATTTTTATTTTAAAAATATGTTTCTTTTTTTGTTAATTAAATAGCATTATTTTATAATTAGCAGTTAAAGCAGAAAGGATATACTGAGTACAAACTTGTGGGTTTAACTTTAGACCACATAGAATTCAGTGGTTTAATGATGTTAAGTATATTTTACATAGAAGTTTCATGTCTTTGTATCTAAATATATGATCATGGTGATTCAGTTTCTTGACAAGAATGCCACAAACATGAACAGAAATATAATTAGAGAATTCTCTTACGATTGGTCCTTTTAGCATTTTGGTCAAATACAGCTGGCACCTTCTCACCACAGATGTGAAACGTGAATGTTAAATAGAGATAAATGTTATTCATTCAGAGGTGTTATACAGTGGTGTATTTGTTAAGTGTCAAAAGCCAATATTTATTCTTCTGCCAGGCTGTCAGATCATGTCTTTTGTAACAGTTCCATTGTGTTGATGAAAAGAGGCTGAAATGTGCTGGGATTTTCTTTTTTCTATACATGTGTTCAGAGAGTTTAGTCTTCAAGACTCATTTATATTTCCTGGTGTGAGGTAATTCTTTTTTTGGTTTAAAGGAGTGTAGTTTTGGTTTAGCTGCAAAAAGTTTATTTAAAAAAATAGATAAATTATTCTTACAAGTTCAATATATCTGTATGGTTCAAGATTTATCTGTCTTCTTTTCAATTACTTCATTTTTTGATTGGCTTTGTATGATTGTACGTTGTATCTGTTGTTGGTGGAAATGCTTAGCATGGGGCAGTATGAAAAAAAAAAGTTTTTATTAGATCTTAAAATAGCATAAAAAATACTGCTCTTAAAAATTTGGCACCGAGTTTCATAGACTCAAAAGTTGTCCTTAGTATGCTTGGACAAATTATTTACCATGATAATTCATTTGTAATGACTTTTTGTCTTTTCTATCAAGTGTGTAAGAATCAGGAACTTATAAGGAGCAAAATATTTATGTGAGTGTCCTATTTGCAATAATAAAAGCTTCAAATAGGATACACACATTTTAACGAGGACTGGGTGCTACTTTCCGTGTCTAAGTAAAATTTTATTTTACAGAATGTATTTTAATATTCTGTTTTTAAAAAAGTTGCCTAGGTGTAGATAAATGAATTTTAACTATGGGAAAATTTTGGCTTGTTTAGTCAGTGACAGCACATGAATACTCTATTTAAACTGGGTCAATTTCCAAAGAAAGGTAGATGGTGAAGTTCATGTGAAATAGCCAGTGAATTTCACCAGCCAACAGCTCTTATTAAACACCTTGCTCCCTAGGAGGGCCTCAATAGTCCCTTCAATCTTTAGAGACTTGAATTCTGCAAGCAACACAAGGTAGGAATAAAAAATTACTAGTGTAATAAAAAATGAAGAAACAAGAGTGAAAATGATAACGAATTAATAGGGAAACTGGTTGCATTTACAAAAGTACTATGAGGAACTTTAATTATCATCAAGTTAATTTTACAATAAGCCTACACTTTTGATATGCTGGTTATTGTTTTTATTTTTACTAACCCTCACTCACTGTGGAACTAAACGTTAAGTAAGAAGTTGTACTTGTAATTTGATGTAAGCGCAAGGTCATTACAAACAGATACATGTGCAGTGATGCCAACTCTCCCGCTTTTGGCAGGAGACTTGCGCTTTTTTGCCTTGTCTCCCGCTCTCCCGCTTTGGTACGTAAATCTCCCGCTTTTTACCTCCACTATAAATATTGAATACTTAGTAAAAAATAAAACAGACTTAGTTTGAGATTTAGCCCATTTTTAGCTCAAAACTTGAATTTTTCTTATTCGCAGTACGGTTTCTGGGGCATTTTTCTCATTGACAAAGATTATTTCTAGCATTCGAATTGTGATAGTATGTACATCATGTAAGATGTCATATGATGTCCTAAGTCATTCCCATTGGGGGCTGGGTCAATTTTTCGGGGGGGGGGGGGGGGAGGGGGGGTTCATTGAAATTCCGGGGGAAAAGTAAAAAAAAGACAGTCTCCCGATTTTAGGTCTCCAGAGGTTGGCATATCTGCATGTGTGTCTTGATTATTATATGTAAATTCAGTAACTAAGAAATTATACTTGTAATCTGATGGAAGCGCAAGGTCATTACAAACAGATACATGTGTGTCTCCTGAGTATTATATGTAAACTAAAAAACAACAGCTATGAACTTTGAAAAATAACTGTTAGGCTGAACAATTTTCAAAAATTCTTACAGCAATCCATTGCATTTTTTCTTTATAAATTATTTGCTTGTTTGTGCCTTTTGTTGTATTTGTTGTGTTATTTTAACCTTCCCTCATAATTTTACATGTTATATGTTTGGTGTAGTTTTGTCAGTCACCTCCCAGCAACTGTAAAATTTTGGACTAAAAACTGTATCATGACAAAGCTCCTTAAATAAACATGTTATCTAATTTATTAGGTACATTAAGTGGAGATGAACCTACTTCAGTTTATTTTTGTAATTTTAACTTTATCGTCATTACTTTGTTCTGTTCTGTTTGTAATAGGTTGCTGTAAAAGAGAAGGGAGGAAAGGTGTCCTTTCCAAGTGATGGTGAAGATATCTCCAAGATACTCAGCAAAGAGTTCAGGATTGCATATATTGGCATAAAAGGCATGCATTGCAATTCCTGTGTTAACAACATTGAAGGGAACATTTCCTCTCTTTGTGGTGTGAAGAAAATCAATGTATCACTTGAGGAGAAAGAAGGAACCATCACTTATTCACCAAAGCACACAACTGGCAAGGCGCTTGCAGAAGCCATAGGTGAAATGGGCTTTGAGACATCACTGAAAAGGATCGTAGATGTTTTAAGCCAACATGAAGTAGCTTTGTCAGAGGACAAGGTTACAGACAATAAGGAAGCAGAGAGCTTGGAAAGTTGTAAACAGGATGACTGTGAGGTGAAGATTTGCATCAAAGGGATGACTTGCCAGTCTTGTGTCAAGACCATTGAACAGGGCATGTCCAACAAAGCTGGTGTAAAAGGAGTAGAAGTCTCACTCAAAAATGAGGAAGCTGTAATTCAATATGACCCTTCGTTGACTGATCCTGAAAAACTGAGGGAAGCCATTGATGATATGGGATTTGAAGCCTCTTTACCCTTAGGAGGTGAAGTTCAATCTGTGTTGATTAATGTGGAGGGGATGACATGCAATTCTTGTGTTCAGACTATTGAGAAAAACATCTCTCAAAAAGAGGGCGTGCAGTCTATTTCTGTGTCTCTTGCAGCCAATACGGCACAGGTGCGTTATACACCTGGGAAAATAAGTGCAGAGCAGTTGAGAGAAGCAATTGAAGACATGGGATTTGATGCACAGTTATTGGGGGATGATATCTGTATGGTGAATAAGGATGTACGCACTGCAAAGATAAGTGTGGAAGGAATGACTTGCATGTCTTGTGTGAAGACAATTGAAGGAACCATGTCATGTAAACCAGGCGTGAAAAGTATCAAGGTGTCACTCACTGAGAAACAAGCTGCGATAGAATATGATGAGGCTGTGACAACTCCAGAAGACTTGCGAGCAGGAATTGAAGATATGGGATTTGATGCAACACTTGCTGAAGGTAAGCAAAACTGATAAGATAATATTATACTAAAATTGTATTCTCATCATTTTCACTGCTAATTAAGTGCCCTTTGAAGTCAAAACCACTCTTTCAATCAAGGATTCTCTTTAGCAGTTAACAGCTACTGTAAGGAGATTTTGAGCAGTGTAAAATAATACTATATAATTTTTGTTATAATTTCATATTTTTATAGTTGAATTTTTTTCTTGAATTTTTTTAACGTAATTACCACAATGTAAATGTCGTGAAGGAGTCATTTTGTGTAGCCAAATAATTTTAGGTGGTTGATTGACTTCTTTTTTTACCTGTTTGAGTCAAGTGCTCTGAGGAAACAATGTCTCCACTGATTATCAACCTGTTGTTGTTAACTATTACATAAAATATTAATTTTATGAAGTACAAGTAAAAGCTATGTTTCACAAACTGTATTGTATCACTAAGCAGAGCTTGAAATATTTTGTGAAATGGCAGTTTCATTTTCAAAAATTTGTAATTGTTGATTGAGTATAAATCAAGGAATGTTTTGAGGAGAAAAATATTGGCTTGTGGTATGTCCAGAAGATTCACATTTAAGGGCACACGTGTAGCTGTTATTTATATTTCAAGTAAGTTGTTGTGTTATGGATCAAAACCTTTTGAATTATGTTACTTACACTTTGCTGTATAGTTTATTGTTTGATTCTTTTAAGTTTCAAGTCAAAAATTTTTTTTGGTAATTTTGTTTTGAGAATTGACTTGTTAAGTCAACAAGACTGAATGTAGTTAAATTCCCTCACTGATTTTGTGCTATAATCTCATAACATGTTATATGCAGTTGGTATTGGGTTTGTTCCCAATATTACGCTTTGGCTGATATCAAAATAGTAAGTCAAGGTATTTAATAATGTGGTTACTCAAATTTTATTTTCATTATAATATTATAATTTATTTCTTGATTAAGAGGCAGTGTCTGTAAAAGCGGTCCAGTGCATTCGGGATCGAAAAATAGTTTGCCCTCAAACTTTGCCCAGTAAATCATCTTAGTTCATAAGTAAATGAAATGACTTTCGTTTTGGGAAATATTTCAAAATACAGATTTTAGAGCGCTCAACTGTCAAACTGCCAAATGCCCTAAATTTGGGTCTGGCGAAAGCCAAAAATTGGACAAATTACTAAGCTCACTTCTCCAAATCCACAAAAAGCGGGAAAAAATGATTATTATTTCTAGGTTACGGTGTTTATCAACAGTGTGAATAGCATGTTAATTTTGAGTTTTGTTGAACTGTGTCTACAGAAAAATTAGTTTACTAGCACTGATTAGAGACCATTTTCAAATCGCTGCAAAGTACCCTCCCTTTGTTGGCGATTATTTTGTAAGTCCAGACCTGCCTGCTCTGATTTTCTACTTAAATGAACTAAGAAGATGCTAGGAAGTATAGAAACCTAAAAATACTTCGCGCTTTTGATCTTCCTTTAACACAGAGACTTTGAACTTTTGGTGTTTTTGAAGACACGACAGTCAATTATGCAAATTACCTTGATCAAGAGATTCCAAATTTTGGCTCAATTGTCGGCAATATTTCTCGACTAAGCAGCTTAATAAAATAAAGTATATTTCAGTTTAGAATTTCGCTATAGCTATAATGAGGTTTCAGAAAAGTGCATATGTTTAATAGTACCCGCTTGAGGCCGGTCTGAAACATGCCCATAAATTCCAGCTTCGCTGGCAAATGTTTTGCTATTTCAGACCTAAATGCTCTAATTGTCGGGTTAAAAGCAGCTAAGGAGACACTTGTTAGTATAGAAATATAGAAATATTCTGGTTTTTTATTCTTCCTCAAACATGGAGGCTTGGAACTTTTGTTCTTTTGCCAATGTGACCAGTGCGTCTTGTTACCAACAAACTGAACAGACAGAAAAACCTCTCTTTTCTCATGCATTTCACACAAATGCTACACAGATTAAAAAGAAGCACTTTTTAATTAAGCCTCAAAAAGTTCTAAAAAAAGGGATGCATATTTTTTAGTTTGCTTAGTCTTAAGATGCTATTAATACCAAGATATTTGGGAGAGTCTTTCTTTTACGTCACGCAACGATCGTCTTCTCAGTGGTAAAAACTAATTGTCAGTCAGGTATTTCCCATTTCTGCTTTCATTATTTAGCTTCAAGGAGATTGCTTACATGCCTGTAATGGATAATGGAGTTTTGATTCTTAGTTTGTCAAGTATTGTAGTATTAAAGATCAAGCAGATCATGCCAAGAAGGTTTTAATTTGTCATGTTGTTTTTCCAAACGGTTCTCAACGATCAGGATTTTATGTATCCAAATATTTCACCTTGCCCTTCTTTGTTATCTTTAAAGACTGCTGCGACTTTTGTATCTTTGAAATTGTCCCTACTCACTCGAAGGGGTAACAGGAGCAAAGATCCTGACCGGAGGAGTGCAGACAGAATTTGCAAAATGTACTGAAACGGCGTTACCTGAGCTTATCACCAATTTAGGGTATGGTGGTTCTTTAATTGGCCTCTATGAATGTTCCGTTGTGAAATAATTGTAATCACAGGACCTAAGTCACTGCAGCTGTGATTACCTGTTTTAATAAATTTCTTTATTCACAGCCCTAAGTGACACCTGCATGGACAAATATGGTGCCTTTCCGTCCCAAACACCCTGAGTGAGATCAAAATCTGCGATTTACACCCCTAAGCGAGATGACGAGCATCCGTGTACATTAATACAGCAGTTCCCCGCCCCCCCTCCCCCGTAAGAACGTTTGAGACACCCATCTTTACTACTGAAATTGATAGCAGTATCTTTGGGACTCACTTTCGCCAAGAGAGGTCATGGAAACAACACACAAAAATAACCTATGCAGCACTCGCGCGAATCTTAAATAGATTTAAAAAAATTATCGTGGGGCACAGGGATTCGCTCTCTTAGCTCATTCTCTCTTGCTTTCGCTTGGTGAAAGCGGCATTGGACGTCGCCTTCTTGTTCAAAATCTAATTTTATTGCAGGGAAAATATTTGCACACAACTCAGTGCACACCATATGTCTTTTGGCACAAAAACAACTGAACCCACTGGCCAAATCTAAAGAAGTTCTTCTTGTTGTTGTTTTATTAATTTTGCTTTTTACCTTATAGGGTTTAGAGTACTAGCTTGTATGGATGCAAGCAATGAAACTTGTTTTAAACTACAGGAACTAGCGCGAAAAAAAATAATATACAAAATTTATAATTTATTTCCAAGACCAAGGTTGACCTTATGACCTTGAAGAAGTCACGATGCTTCGATGGACATGACTTCCCATTTATAGCTACTTATGGTATCTCTCAGCATATATCTATGTTGGAAGAATGCTTTACATCATGTATTAAATTCAACTCATCATATCCTCGTGAACTTAGCGACAAGCCAAAAGGTAAAGGTCTAAACAGACAACCCATTTTCTTATTGTGTGACTGAGTGCGTTCATGGTATATCCTGGAAATTACGAGCGATCGCTCTTCAAAAACTATAGATGTCACCCTTCGAATCACATTAAACAATGCAACAACGAAATTTCTGTTTTACTTGGCAATATTTCCAACTAGTAAGGACAAAACAAGGTGACACTATTTTTTTAGAATCACTTTAGCAAATCTAATTTGCATAATAGACGACGGTCGTGTCTTCAAAAATTAACACCAAAAGTTCAAAGTGTCTGCGTTAAAGGAAGATCAAAAGCGCAAAGTATTTTTAGATTTCTATACTTCCTAGCATCTCCATAGTTCATTTAAGTAGAAAATCAGAGCAGGCAGGTCTGGACTTACGAAATAATTGCCAGCAAAGATAGGGTACTTTGCTGCAATTTGAAAATGGCCTCTCGTAGGTGGTAGTAAACTAATTTTTCTGTAGACACAGTTCAACAAAATTCAAAATTCACATGCTATTCACTCTGTTGATTAACACCGTAATCTAGAAATAATAATCATTTGTTCCCGCTTTTTGTGGATTTGAAGAAGCAAGCTTAGTAATTTGTCCAATTTTTGGCTTTTGCCAGACGCAAATTTAGGGCATTCGGCAGTTTGAAAGTTGAGCGCTCTAAAATCTGTATTTTGAAATACTTCCCAAAACGAAAGTCATTTCATTTACTTATGAACTAAGATGATTTACTGGGCAAAGTTTGAGGGCAAACTATTTTTCAACCCCGATTGCACCAGACCGCTTTTACAGACACTGCCTCTTAAGTGTTGAGTCCTTAAAATTGAACTTTTAAGGTTTCCACTTATGCAGACATTTGCTGGTATTCATGGTCCAGTGTATACACATTGTCAGATATGATGGCAAGATATTCAGCTGTGTTGTAGAAAAGTAAACACTAACTGTCTTGCAAGTTTATATTATGCATATTTTGAGAAGTCATCGCTGCTTAATCTCCCTAGTAGCTTTCAAAGAATGAACTAATGAGAATCCACTCATTTATTGTAAAAAAAAAAACAACAACCTTATATGTATCTGCACTTTACTCTGGCTTAAACTTACCCTATCTGCATGAGAGTATCAGCAGTATTAGCATCAGAGAATGTGTTATTCTGGTAGATGCAGGAGGATGTAAGAGTGAGGAGGGGGCAGCGGCTGTCCAAGAGAGCCCAGCAGGTGACTGGAGAGTGGCTTTCAGCAGAAACGCCACCCAATTAACAAGCATGGAGACGTCACTACAAGAAAATATGGACAAGATCTACGTCCACATCACGGGCATGACATGTGCTTCTTGTGTCGGCAGCATTGAAAAAGGACTGATGAAGAAAAAAGGTGAAGAAGTTTTCTTTCTTTTTTTATGAATATAGGGTAAGGTTTTGCAGTAGTACTTTGCATACTCTGCTCTTATGCTCTTAAAAGGTACTTTTTTCAAACTCAGTGTGGGTGATCAATGTTCAAAGAAAGTCATGTCCGATTGCCCAGGACTAGTGGATTGTGCTATTGGGCTGTATATAATGAAGTTTGTTTTTAATGTGCCCGACGGTCAAATGAATTTTTTTAGGAAATTCAGATTACAGAAGAACTGTAATCAGTCCTGCTTATCAAAATTTTTTTCAGACTGATTAACTCCTTTCCTACCAAGGACGGATATATACGCCCTGTGTGAGGTCACTCAGCAACCCAGGACATAATATTATATGTTACAGGTCAAATTTGATTTCAGGTTAAATTTTTTGCAGCTAGCTAGGTTAATTCTCAATTTCCTTTGTTTCCTAGCCCTAATTATTCATGAATTAGGGCCTTGGAAACAAAGAAAATTGAGAATCAACGGAGGTTAAATCAAAATAAATACATCTTCAGACAAATGAAATCACTAAGGTCATTCGAATTGCCTGAGGAGATAAACTCCTGTTGTTGAGAAAGGTCTCGCTGGTTGCTGGGTGCATTTGGCTCTGGTAGGCAAGGGGTTAAAATGACTCTTGGGCTAGTACATGCTACAGTGTGTAGCTGCAGCTTACCCGAATGGCAAGTTGTAAAACCAACTTTCTTTGCACCCTGGTGATACCTGGGCCAAAACTAATGGATTGAAAATATTGGTGGTTAAAATAAAAAATCCTCAACTGTGCCAAAAGCAAGATGAGTGGCTGCCTAAAGATCTTTGAAGAAGGCCCAGGAAGCTACAGTGTAACGCCAAAAACTGACAGATTAGGACTGGAACCAAAGTGGCTTAAAAGGCATTAATTTTAAAAGCTGTAGATTTAATGTTTGAGTGGCTAGAGGTCAATCTGAGAGTGGGCTGATTTCCTGAATAGCAGCTAATAATAACTGAGCCTAGCGATTGGCATCTTATTTCTCCTTGTGCTTTACCCCAAGTTTTGCATGATTTTAGCAGTATTGTTCATCCATCTTTCCTGCATTTTACATGTTTGTGCAACACAAAAAGTGACTTTCTGTCAGGAGGCTCTGGCCATGGTCCCTAAATCAACATTTTACAAAGTTTAAATGGTTTCTTCTGCTGCAGGAGTAAGGTCTGTCCTTGTTGGCCTGCTAGCACAGAAAGCAGAAGTCAAATTTGACAAAAATGCCATCACATCAGATGAAATCATCAGTCATGTCATACGAATGGGGTTTGGATGTAACCTGATGGATAAAGTTGGCCAAGGAGAAGCCACTGTTGACATAATTGTGAGTTAAGAACCTTTATTGCTGGAACTAAGTGTAGTAATTTTGCAGTGAAGGACAGTGTGTGTTAGTGAAACATGATATAGCACACCGAACTCCTGTAGGTTGCCCAGTATCATAATAATAATATTAATAAATTTAATGGCACAGGTATTATTGGATGCTGCTTTAAGGGCGGCAGCCAAGCTTAGATTGTTAACCTTTGTAAAAAGACAAAAAATAAAATAACTATACTGTAAACTGCTGCTTATTACACCTGGGCTTATACATCTTTGTCAGAGGTTTTAGGGGGCTTTCAAACAGACAGGTTTAAACCAGGGGAGCTTTTAACTGGAATGGAAAAAGCACTTTGAAACAAGCTGTAACAGTGCTGATCAAAATACGTTTTGCATTGACTGGTTTTTAATAATACGATAGCTCGAAAATGCCATAATAATTCAAATTCATTTCAATACATTTTGAGGGGGCCAGGCTTATAAGCGGATGCATTAATTTGTTCTCAGGTAGATGTGGGTCCTATAACTAGGGGTGACGAATGGTCTTTGCGAGCATTCGTGAGCATGCCGAGCACTGCGATTTTTTTGCGAGCAACGCAAAAATTTGGGGAGCACAAGCAAGTGAGCACTCGGTTTAAATTTTGCGAGCAAATCGAGCAAAGGTAAAATTTTGCGAGCAGTTAAAAATTTAAATGGACCATTCATCACCCCTATAACTGGGCAGGCTTATAAGTGGCAGTTTATGGTATATAGTTGAACCTCTCTTAATGGGTCACACCTCTCAGGTTGTTTCAGGGGGCTAATGGGTCATCAGGGAAATAAGCTGCTATGTGTTACCCTCTTTCATTAAATAAATATTAATCATTAATTGATGCTAATGAGTAGTTCACTCACTCACTCAGTCCCCTAATTACTCTCGACAGCAGGGCTGTTACTAAGATCTCATTTGCTGGTATGTGCAGTACGTTAGTTGTCAGGGAATTGAGCAACAGCTATTATATGAGGTTCTTTTGATTATATTTTTGTTTTGCTTTCTACAAACGTAGCCAGGGGTTATGCTAGTGGTAGCTGGGGAGAATTCACAGGCCCCCAGCTCCATTTGACAGCCGCAAGACAGACACTTAAATTGGTCCCTGCAGTTCTTCAGTCTTTTTTTCATGTTCTCTCAAGGCAGACTCTTTTTCAAAGATGACACTTTTTCCAGAACCAACAGCAACTGTCCTAGAGAGATATAAGGCTACAGTTGAACCTCCATTAAGCCACCACCCTTGGGTATCAGCGAGTGGCAGCTTAATGGAGTTTTGCTTCTCTGTAGAGGTTCATCATAAATTCACATCATCTTTAGCCGAAAGATTACTGGTCCACAATAAAATTAGTCATCATATTCTATCTCGGACTAGATATTTTCCTTCATTGTATTTTAAAATAAAACCAAACTGCATTTAAGTGTATCAAGCACTTGAATGCCATTAAGTAGAGGCGACAACAATAGGAGAAGTGAACTCTGGTCAGGATAGCCAAAAGCAAGGTGTTTGTGGCCCATTGATGGAGGTGGCAGCTCAATAGAGGTTTTATTTTGCAATAATATTCTTTCCTGAAATTGTTTTGCAACTTTGATTAATGGCTGCTTAATAGAGGTTTGCCGCTAAATAGGTGGTCGCTTAATGGAGCTTCAACTGCATATATAACCAATTTTTAGGCAAGCTCATTAGAGCTCTGTGCTATTAAAGTTGGAAACATCTTGCCCTTAAAGCAATCTGATTTTCTCATTTTTAACTGCCACCCGGTTAGCTCAATAATTGGATAAGCGCCAGTCTTCCAAGCAGGAGGTTGTGGGTTCAAACCCCGGACAGACCAATGCTCAGGGTCTTAAAATAACTGGGGGGAATGTGCTGTCTTTGTTGTGACATCTACAAAATTTAATGGTTAGATTTTCTAGGCTTCTCAGATGAGGACGAAAACCCAGGCCGCATGTCACAGCTCTTCTACTTCTTTTGGGACATTAAAGAAACCACACTGCTGTTCGAAAAGAGCAGCGGGCATAGACCCTGGTGGTGTGGCACAACCTTTCATGGGCTGAGTGGGTAACAAAGGGGCTGATATCAGTTGGAGCATAAGTCCTGTTTCATCCCCTGTCACCATGTTGAGTCACCATGGCGAATTAAATAATTGATTTTCTTACTGTTGTCCCACTTTTTTATTCACATTTCAGATAACTGGTATGACTTGTTCTTCCTGTGTTCATTCAATTGAATCAAGCATGAAAAAGAGACCTGGCATACTTGAAGCATCAGTTTCCTTGGCAACCAGCAGTGGTCGATTTGTGTATGACACAGAAACAACTGGTCCACGTGACATCATAGAAGCTATCAAAAGTTTGGGCTTTGAAGCATCTTTGGACAGCAATGACAGCAAAAAAGATAGGATTGATCACTCAAAGGAAATAAAGAAGTAAGAAATGATACTAAATTTGTAAAACAAATTGTCAAAAGTTTGTAGTGAAAAACAAACTTTTTTGCCTTACATGTGAGGGTGTCAGCTACCACTAAATGCTTATTATTAATTTTAATTTATGAACAGGCTACTTTTACAAACTCCACATTATACTTTGAAAAAAAAAGTTGCTGGGGACAGCTGTTTGAAAAAGTTGGTTACTCGCCATAATAAATTTGCATAATATTACTTTTCAGATGGAGAAGATCGTTTTTGTTTTCATTGATATTTGGAGTACCAACATTTGTTATATTCATAACTTATGTGATCTTGGATGAGTTGGAAAAAAGGCCAAACCAACTTCTACTGCCTGGACTGTCCCTTGAGAATCTCCTGATGTTTATCCTGTGTACGCCTGTTCAGGTATGGATCACCTATGTAACAACTTTAAAAAGTTTCCTTTTTTGAGTTGAAAAAAGTTACATGAGTATAGAGTCTGTGCGCGGCGGCCATTTTGGGGGAGTAAACAATAAAAATATTTTTGCATGAGAATTAAACTTTTTCCCAAAGGAAAATAGTTCTATTGTTTTACGCCTCCAACATGGCCGCCAGGCACATACTCTATTAGGAGCCCGTAATCCCAATCTCCAGGTTCCTATTGTGCATGCACAGCACGTATGTAGCCAGCTTCGTTAGCTTCATTTGGATTTCCTCTAAGAATGAGTGAGGGGGGGGGGGGGGGGAATGCAATCTGATCACGTATGTTTGGACCTTTGATAACTCATTATCTGACCATGCACACTTTGACCATCAATCACATAAAACTTACGCAGAGCACAGCTTTGGAATCCTGGCATCAGCTCTAGGAATCCAGAATCCTGCTATTGATAGGAAACGGGAATCCAAATTCCACTGACAAGGAGTCTGGGATGTGTAGTTCCAGAAAATATCCAGACCCCCACCACAGAGGGAATTCGAAATTCCAGAGGGTAGGGGGGGGGGGGGTCCTATTTGAAATTCCCTCTGTGGTAGGGGTCTGGATATTTTCTGAAACTACACAATCCAGAATCCAAGGCTGTCTACATTACATTCGTGTCTCTTTGCACTGCCCATGCTCGTGGAGTGATCTCTTCACTTTGAGATGTATAATTCTTACTCCAGGTGATCTGTGACGTCATTACGGGGGCCTGGGGAAAGAAATTTTAATGCCGTATCCCATAAACCAACGCGCGCACCAATTCAATTCAATTCAATCTGTTCCCGTCAGCTTTGGTTTATGGGATACGGCATTAAAATTTCTTTCCCCAGGCCCCCGCAGTGATGTCACAGATCACCTGGCTGTTTTCTGTCATGTGTCTAACCATACAGTTTATCTCATTTTCAGGTTTTTGGAGGACAACATTTTTATGTGACAGCTTATAAAGCTCTCAGACACAAGTCCACCAATATGGATGTGCTTATTATGCTGGCCACCTCAATAGCTTATGTGTACTCAGTGAGTTTGACATTAGTGAGTTTTGGCAACAGGATAGCAGGAAGAAGAGGACGGCAAAACACTTGTGCGCGACAAACGTGACAAGGCTATTAGTTGCTTGTTTTGTCGTAATGCTAATTTTTTCTGGTCTTTTACAAAAAGATCTGATTAAAGGGAAGTGTAGTTTGGCAAGATCTTATTTCAAACAAAATTATCGTCACACCTGTCGCACAAGCTTTGCCATCTTCTTTCCTCCCCTGTCCTGTCGTGTAAGTGTACTATTATCTGTCTGTGTACTTACACAGGGAGCCAACACAATTCTGTTTTTAAAACCAGTTATTTATCTGTAGCGATATGTATGGATCAATGCTATATAAATGTTGTATTGCCTTACTTATGATATATTGTCGCCCTTTGCCTCAGAAGTGGTAGTTTGAGTGATTTTGAAGGATTTTGAGTTCACTGTCTACTTTGCCTCTCACTCTATTTAGAGGCACAGTAGAAGATGAACTCTCAAAATCCTCTAAAATTATAAAAGGGCCCTCTGTGGTATGTAACGCCCGGGGAGGAGGGGGGGGGGGCGTGGTGGGGACTCCCATACAAAAGTGACAGGGATGCTCATCGTCCGAAAACTAAGATTAAACCCCTAAGGGACACCAATGTGGGTGTGACTCAAGATTAGACTGACCCCTAAAGGAGACCATAGTACAGTTATCACGGCATTTTTTGTAAATTTCTTTATCCACAGCCTTAACCAGGTGATCTGTGACGTCATTGCGGGGGCCTGGGGAAAGAAATTTTAATGCCGTATCCCATAAACCAACGTGCGCACCAATTCAATTCAATAGACCACTTTCTATATATTAAAATTCAGCTTGGCAGCGAGGCCTAGAGGACACAAACAAAGGAAACTGAACGAACATGATTATTCATTTCTTTTGTTTGTGTCCTCTAAGCCTCACAATCAAGCTGAATTTTAATATATCGAAAGTGTCCTATTCAATCTGTTCCCGTCAGCTTTGGTTTATGGGATACGGCATTAAAATTTCTTTCCCCAGGCCCCTGAAGTGACGTCACAGATCACCTGGAAGCGATACCTGAATGGTCAAATATAGTGGTTTTTCGTTCCAAACACCCCAAGTGAGACCAAAATCTACAATTTATACCTCTAAGCGAGACGACGAGCATTCCCATTACTCCCCAGGCTGCCATGCACGCCACCGATTAGACACCATTGTCGTCATTGTTATTATTTTTTCTGCAAGAGGCCATGTTCCAACCTTCTGTGAGATGTACCTCTATCTTTGTCATTTCTTCCAGATTGTTGTTGTAGCTGTTGCCATGGCAGAACAGAGCAACCACAGCCCCATGACTTTCTTTGACACTCCACCCATGTTATTGGTGTTCATCTCTCTTGGTCGGTGGATGGAACATGTAGCAAAAGGGAAGACCTCTGAAGCCCTGGCTAAGCTTTTGTCGTTACAGCCTTCAGATGCTACCTTGGTCAAATTGCAACCAGAAACAATGAACGTTATAAGCGAGCAAGTGATCAGCGTTGACCTGGTGCAGCGTGGAGACGTGCTCAAGGTACACAGAGTACCGTAGCCGTTGATTAGATCGTCACGCAATGCCCCCTCCAGAGAGGAGCGTTGTGTGACCACTCTAAGTGGCTCTGAGAACCGGTTATTGTGTAATTTTGTTGCTTGCTTGCGATTAACCTGTAATACGATTGTTCTTTTGTATATCACACCACTGAATTATTGTGACGCTAGACTTAAAAGGTAATGCTATTTTTAAGAACGGTTTAAAACCTGTTATCGCCGTTATAGTCGCTAGGAAAATTGTTCCTTTGGCGATATGATGGACATTTCGCGATGGTGCAGTTTAAGTTCTACGTTACTTCTATTCCTCAGTTGGTTTAACGGCTTTCACCATGTATGGCTGTCTTCTTCCTTCCTTAGGTTGTTCCCGGAGGTAAAATACCAGTTGACTGTAAAGTACTTCAAGGAACTTCCACCGCAGACGAATCGCTGATCACGGGCGAATCAATGCCTGTCGTGAAGAAACCAGGGGACTCTGTGATTGGCGGAACCATTAATCAGAATGGCTCTTTATTGGTGGAGGCAACTCACGTGGGTCAAGACACCACTCTGTCCCAGATTGTGAAGCTGGTGGAAGAGGCACAAACATCGAAGGTAAGGGAATGATGATTTCATTATTCTTTGTTCTGACTGGCTCGGACGAAAGGGCCAGTGCTCGAAATGAATCTCTTTAAAATGGCCGATTTTATTTCTCAACTCAATTGGTCAAAGAAAATTTTAGTATTTTCCTTATATCGTTAAACCTTCTTGTGGCGGTACCCTTCGTTCCTCCTCTTCCCCTTGCATTCCCCATTCCCCCCTCGTTCCACTCGTCCTCCCCCTCGCCCCAAATTAGGGAAACTGTTTCAACATGATCTCTACAGCAGAATTACGATTATCGTAAAATCTTATTTGCCACCATATTTACGATAATCGTAATTCTTGTTGCTGTGCCAGCTTACATGACAGACTTAGAAGGAAGAAAGATAAAAGCGTAGAAATTAGGGCAGGATTCAATCCTGGAGCTCCGGATCTATAGTAACCTGCCCTAACCACAAGACCACCGAGGATTCACTGCAGGATGTTGATTTGATTTAAGTGCTAAGGCGAAATCCCTAACCCTAAATAGAAGCTAACCGGAATACTGATTAGGGTTAAGCACTTAGAATACTGATTAGGGTTAAGCACTTAGAATACTGATTAGGGTTAAGCACTTAGATTACTGATTAGGGTTAAGCACTTAGATTACTGATTAGGGTTAATGGTTAGCTTCTATTTAGGGTTAGGGATTTTGCGTTAGTACTTAAATCAAATCAACATCCTGCAGCGAATCCTCGGTGGTCTTGTGGTTAGGGCAGGTTACTTTAGATCCGGAGCTCCAGGATCGAATCCTGCCCAAATGTCTACGCTTTTATTTTTCTTTCTTTCTAAGTCTGTCATGTAAGCTGGCACAGCAACAAGAATTACGATTATCGTAAATATGGTGGCAAATAAGATTTTACGATTTTACGTAATTCTGGTCTCGAGATCATATTGACTGTTTGGAGGGTGCGGCTACACCTACGCTACAATGTCAGGTACGTGGGGCAAAGAAAAACCCGAGTACTTGTCGTCACTGGAACCCAGTCTCCCGGAGTATCTGTCCGGAACGCTTACCTATCAACTGAACTCGCGTCGATAGCGTTAGCGTCTTAGACGTAGGACGATGTTTTCAGATGTCAATTCAGGGAACTGCAGCCAAACAGTTTATTCGCAGTGAACTGTCGTTACGCAGTACTTTACAAAACCTGCGATCGTTACATTTCCATTCGTAAAATGACACATGACACGTGTAAGTTCATTGTTTTCTCTATAGCCAATGCGTGTCAGTCATTGATTTTGAAAGCTGTGACTGTGTTTTATAAGTTGGAAAGTTTCAGTTCATATTGAAACCCTGAAGATTATAGCGACTTTTTCACTGTTGCAAAACGTACTTCTCTAAACATCAAGAAAGAAGTGAGTTACTCTCAGAAATGCTTTCGTACTTTTTCAATGAAATGGCTCTGCAAAGCCTTTGGGCATCCAGCAATTCCCCTTGAAGCCTTGTAACAACATACACAACAGCCTCTGAGCTCATTTTATTCTGCTTTGTTGTAAAATCTCTTTCAGGCACCAATCCAGAAGTTCGCTGACAAGTTGTCAAGTTATTTTGTTCCCACTGTTATCTTCATCGCCATAGCAACTTGGGTGGTATGGCTAATTATCGGTTTTCATGACATCACCTTACTCCGGAAAACCTACAATGTAAGTGTTTCAAGTGTCGGCTGGTATACATGAGTGGTTTACCATAGAAGTCACGTGATATTATTGTAGCCAACCACAGCAGACGTGGACAATCCAGTGAGCCAATGAGAACTCGAAGCAAATGTAGTCTGTTTTAAGCGCGGGAAAGTGGCCTGCGACACAAGTCACGATGTCTCTTTGGGTTTACCCTGATTCGTTAAAAAATCACAATCAAACATCGTACTGAAGAAGCGCTGCGCTTGAGGAAGCACTCTATAGAAGAGGAGAGTTATTTTGTCAAATACCGCACGGCCCTCAACGCCAATGCAGTGCTAATTCGAGAAGTATAGAAGTAGAATTGCAAAACGATTTATGTAATTGCGATGTCGTCAAGAACGGTAGTACTGTGTGATATTGAATTTTGTCCAGTGCTATTGTCGTTCGGATACATTGTCCTTTTGACTGGCTCTATGTTTATTTTATATTGAGCGCCATCCTTAAATATGCTCTTCAAAATACTGAGATGTAACTTATATGATAAATTTCCCTATTCTTAGCTAATACGTAGGTCGTGCAGGGTATCAATTTAAATATCAAATTTTGTCCTTTATGTAAAGTTATTGTTACGTCTCCTTTTTTATATATTTCTTTCTTCTCCACTTCAGTTGCGTGAAATATTTCTGTTGTAGTTATTTTTTTTATCTCACGTAATTTTTATTTTTCATTGTTTTTGGGTATGGTAATGCTGCTTATAAAATTGAAATAATTATACAGGAAAAACACAAATTACCTGAAATAAAAAAATTGCACATAGAATGTAACCGCAACATTTCCTTTTTCCTTGTCAGTCTACCTTTATTCCTTGTAATCTGTTTGATGTGCAATAAAGTTGTTGTTGTTGAATAATTATTGCATTGAAAAGTGCTAAAATTGTTGAACACTGCGACGCGCTTTTTCACGGAAATGCCACATTGCTTTAGATTTTAACAGCGCGGAAAAAAGTCCATGGTAATCATTGTTAATCACATCTTAATACAATTTTTTTTGTTTTATACTTTCACAGGCTAAAGATGATAACAGAGTCGAGTTTGTATTCGCCTTCGCCTTCCAGATTGGTATCACTGTGTTGGCTATTGCTTGCCCATGCGCTCTTGGTCTGGCAACTCCAACAGCTGTAATGGTGGGTACTGGAATTGGAGCACAGAATGGAATTTTAATCAAAGGAGGTGAACCACTGGAGGCTGCACACAAGGTAATAAAATGCTTTCATCAGTTTTATCGTGAAACGTATCATGATAGGCCAACGTTGTTGCGAGTTGTTGCATCCGTCTGCACACCACTGCCAGCCCGAACGCATAAACTCTCAACATTATTGGGCCAACACTGTTTGGAGTTGTTGCATCTGTTTGCACACCACTGCCAGCTCGGACGCATAAACTCAACATTAGGGACTTTAAGATCCAACGACGCGACGGCCACGAGAACGTGGCTTAAAAAAGTGTATTTGCGTTCTTTCAGTCTTTATAGGGATTATTCGTACCCAATTACTTTGTCAAATGTAGGCGAACCCTCCTGAAGCTGAATTTCAAGGCACCATATCCAAGCTCAGAAAGAGAAATGAAATTTCGTCGTTGCTTGTTTACGTCCTCCATAAAACACGAAAGTAAGCATTTTCGCGTCGTAGTCGTGCAAAAACGGGAAAGAAATGTACAAAAAAAGTGTGATGCACGTGCAAAGCTGTTGTTTTGCTTATAAAACCTATTGTTTTTTTGACGTTCTCGTCGCCGTCCGCGTCGTTGGATCTTAAAGTCCCTATTGTTGACCCAACAGTGTTGGAAGTTGTTGCATCCGTTGGCACGTAGCTTTTAAAAGTATAACCATCTGTAGCCGTTTAACTTGTTTTTAAACAATATAACCGGTTGCTGTTCGAGCTTTGAATTTACTTCATAAGCTTCACTATCTTTTCGCATTTTCAGGTAACTGCGGTAGTCTTTGACAAGACGGGAACCTTAACCCACGGATCTCCTGAAGTTGTGAAGACGGCCTTGTTTGTGAAACCAGCTCAGTGTAGCTTGGAAGTGCTGTTGGCTGTGACAGGCACTGCTGAGAATCACAGTGAACATCCTATTGGTTTGGCCATTACCAGTTATGCAAAACAGGTGAGTTGAAAATGCTGAGAAACAAACCACATTACCATTCACAGGTACTTCCAAAGAGTTTTCGCATGAATGGCAACATTATAGGATCTTGTTCACGGACTCAAATGTTAGAACCACATAAACAACTAGTTACGACGACTTTTTCGAATTTTCGAGATGGTCACTTGCGAGGCTTCATAAACTGTATTTCCTGTTAACAGGAGCTCCATACTGACGCGTTGGGTCAGTGTACCGAGTTCAAAGCTGTCCCTGGGTACGGGTTAACCTGCAAGGTCAGCGGTATAGAGGAGTTAATCAAAACTAAACCTGTTACGGACAAAAACAAGAAAAACCTGGCCGTCAACATCAGTGGAGCAGTGACTGATGAAAGCTCAGATATTCACACCACGTCGGTGATTAGTGGAAATGACAATGGTGAGTTAATTTTAGAACTAGGATCACAGCGGAAGTTATCCATGGTGGACAATAACAGTCAAATCTTTCCAATATCCCTGCGGCTAACACGAGATTCGAAAAAAGCTCTTAAATCAGACCCCCCCCCCCCCCCCCCCCTCCCGCATTCAATTGCATTTTTTTCCATGAAACTTGTCATCCAGGTTTTTCCTTCCCATAAAATACTTGCAGAAAAACCGTTTCCTCCCCGCTACAAAAAGTTGCGAAACCCTCCAAAAATAGCCTTCCTTTGCGGTCAAAATATTAAAACAAAGCGTAACCCGTAGGTCATTTTGGCCTGAAACACAAAGAAAATTCCTTTGACTGTTCTACATGAAACAGAGGGTCGGTCTCCCAATCTGTGATCGTATCAATATGTCAGGTGACGTATCACTACCGGATATAGAGAATGTTGTCCACTGCACTAGCTCCAACACTACAGGGAGACCCACACAAATTGTGTGACTGTTGTAATGTTTGAACTTAGAGGAAATGTGTGGGAATATCGAAAAGGTTCACATTATCGTGATCTACGAATTCTTATATATAAGATTAAAATGAACATCTCTTCACCTGAAATGTTGTGTACTGTCGTTCTTGCAGCTGAAACGGCGAATTATAGCTATTTGAAGGGGTTTTACATTCGACCTTTATCTGAGCGTAAAGTCAAATGGAAAACCCTTAAAATCGCTATAATTCGTCGTTTTCAGCTGCAAGAACGACAATACGCAACATTTCGGGTAAAAAGATGTTTATTTTGATCTTACATATAAGAATTCATCGCATTTATCACGATAATAGGAACCTTTTCGATATTCCCATACATTTCCTCTAAATTCAGACATTACAACACACTATTTGTGTGGGTCCCCTGTGCCAGCACGCGATGATCACTGGAAATTCTCGGGGAGAAAGGTATACCGAGATGAAACCTTCAAGCCGACTTCAACCTCCCCGGTTTGTCTTCATTGTTTGTTTGTGTATTTCTAACAAGCGTGCATACAGTGCATTTCTAACTTTTGAACCTGTAAAAAACCATTTTGACCACAGAAATGAATTCACTTATATTCAGTTTAGCTTAAATTTACCGTGGTACTATTTATTACGCTGCTGATTCTGTTTCAGGGTGTTTTTATGTTGCGTCTTCTTTCACGCTTATCCGCAAGTTTGTAAAGACGGAATCTTTTTTTCCTAAATTTTTATCGAAATTAATTAAACGTAGTAAATGAACCTTTATTTTGCAGCTCAAAGTTTATTAAAGGAGCAAGTTGAAGAAGCCGAACCATCGAGTTACCATGTGCTTATCGGCAATAGAGATTGGATGCAACAAAATGGCTTGGTAGTCACTGACGAGATGGAAGAAGCCATGCAAGAGCATGAAGAAAAGGGTCACACCGCTGTACTGGTGGGCATCAACGGTACGTAGTGAACACAGAAGATAAATACGTGCGCTGCGCTGCGCTGCGCTTTTATTATTATGCTTTACAAGTTAGTGCTTTAAATATTAGCTGCCGAGCATAGCTTTACTTCAGTGTTTTTAGTTAAGGGAGTGAACTCTGTATAACGTAGTGATGCTTGTTCCTTTAGGGTCACTTGTGGCTATGATGGCTGTAGCAGACACAGTTAAACACGAGGCGCAAGCTACAGTAGCTACTCTCAAAAGGATGGGAATTAGGGTTGTGTTGCTTACTGGCGATAACAAGAAGACTGCTTTTGCTATCGCCAAACAGGTAACTTAGATGTAAATAAAACACAGTCTTAACCTTTTTAGTGTGTGGACAAGGTGCTACCGTGTTGTATGTATATCCCTCCGATAGTAGTAAAGGTAACTTAGATGTAAATAAAATACAGTCTTAACCTTTTTAGTGTGTGGACAAGGTGCTACCGTGTAACCATTCAAATGAACCCACACAGCAGTCATGGAATTTGTATATCCCTCCGATGAGTAATAACCAACCATTTTCTTTAATTGTTTGCCAACTTAAAAAACGTTTACAAAGAACAGCATAAATTTAAATATATCAGGCAAAAAAACTACTCAGAATAACAAAAAGAACTAAACGAGCTGGGTAGTTACAATAGTCTGCTACAACAGCCGTTTTAGAACGGCTGTGTAGAAGACTAATCCTGCCGAGGACTCCCTCACGCTATTTCGCATCAGTTAAATTCCTAAAATAATGGTCCAGTTTTGTTATTGAAGAATATATTTAGGCACTGCAACTGTGTCCTGTAGTTTGTTGCAACGGGTGGTAAGGATAGATATGAACTGAAACTTGAAAAAGTTGTGCAGACGTTTTCAAGTTTCAAAACTAACCAAAAAAATATTATGGTTAGTACTCCCTGATGAAATTTGTGTGTTATCTTCTTCACAACCCCAGGAGCATTTTGTGTATGGGTTAAGGTACTAAGCAATGACTTTAGCACAGCAATATCCTCGTAAGATAGCTCTTTTAATGGCCCTCATCTTGCAAAACTGTGAAGGAAGTCTTTGGTTACAAGCACTTCTTAGTGGTCGTAGAACTGAAGCGGAAACGGTGCTATAGAGATTTTAGTTGAGCAAGGAATTCGAAGTGCGTGAGGCGTTTCACCCTCGCATCAATTCTTTTCTTCGTGCCGGAGTGGTTATTTTTGGGTTGAAGTAGCCTCTTCAGATAGCGCCATAACGAGAATGCCTGAAACAATAACTGATCATAATAAGCTCTACTCTCGTGGGTACCCTGTGACTAGTACGTCTCACCCGATCTGTTTCCTACCCGCAGGTTGGCATACAGCAAGTTTTCGCTCAGGTTCTTCCCTCGCACAAAGTAGAAAAGGTTCGTTCCCTTCAAGACCGAGGTTTTATTGTTGCTATGGTTGGAGACGGAGTGAATGACTCACCAGCGCTGGCTCAATCACACGTGGGAATTGCTATCGGCACCGGAACAGATGTGGCTGTAGAGGCTGCTGATGTCGTGTTAATCAAGGTAAGATAGTGATCAACTTCTTTTTGCTCCTTATAATAAACAGGAACACCCTTTTTTTTCTTAAGCCTTGTCTAATCGATCAAACATTTTCGTCCATCTTTGCCCCACGCTCTTGACATGCTGATTAATTACTTTACACATTTGCTTCACCGAGCTTAAAATTTACCATCTTTTATTCTTTTATCACACAGTACGACATCGACATTGCTGGTCAAATATGAACCTAGTATATGGCCTCGCTCTCCAGGAGTTCTCCGTAACTCAAGTGGATAGAGCGCCCATCTGGTTTTTGAGAGGTCGTAGGTTCGAATCCTGTCAGCGATTTTTTCTTTGTCCCACGCTCGTGACATGCTGATTAATTCATTTTCACATTTGTTTCACCGAGCTTAGAATTTGCCATCTTTCATTCTTTCATTAATTTTCTCGTTTCCACCATGGGGTATATTACGGACTCACATTTGGCCAGCCCTCTCTCCAGGTGGCTTGAATAGCTCATTTGGTTTGGAGCGTTACGTCCGCATCCGCAAAGACAAGGCTTCAATTCTCGGTTACGCCTCATTTTGTTGTTGTTGTTCGTCAGATTCTTTTTCAACCGCTAGGTTGTTCATTTCACCGAGATGATCACTTCAACTTTCTTATCTTCATCGCTCTTTTCACATGATTTATTTCGTTTATTCTAAGCCATACAATAGATTACATTAAGACCGAGAGTCCGCGGGCTAAAGTGCATTAACAGTTCTTGGGACCTTTTTAAAACCAGTTGGGACTAGAAGTGGGTCGACTATCATCCATGCAGAAATCGAACTGTACTGTTTATCATATCAAGTGCATGTATAAGTAAAGGAAAGGTCGGTCATAAGCTCGTTCAGCTGCAAGTGTTCTAAAATAAAGAAAACCACATACAAGCGTCCGTCCTTTGAAGGAAAACTATATATACAGCTATTTCGAGAAAGGTTGTCGGCAAAAATGTGCCCGTGACAATCCCGAAAGGTAATATGGGATACACTGTGGGATACACTGTTCCTGGCAGTACTGTAGCTGTCGAACTTACTTTTGTTGCTTTCCTTTAGCACTCGCAAACACGCGTCCATGGCCTCTCGTGCCATTCTTTGAGAATTCTTTGAAGAACAGTAAACTCAAAACCACCCACAATACCTTTCGGGTTTATCGCTTGCACTTTTTCCGACAACCTTTCTCGAACAGTATATGCGGTCAACTCTGTCTTAACAGACACCTCTGCAAAAGGGACACCTAGAGTTGGTCACTGTCTTTCTTTAATCCCTTTCTTTGACTCTCTATATGACGGACATCTAGTGCTGGTCCTAAAGGTGTCCGTCTTAGAGAGAGTTGACTATATACAACACTATATCCCCCTTCGACATTGATGTCGTACTTGTTTGTTCTTAGAGTGATCTTATGGACGTGGCTGTGGCAATTGACCTTTCTCGAGTAACAGTCCGAAGAATTTACATCAACTTCGTGTTCGCTCTAATCTACAACATGATTGGCATTCCATTGGCAGCTGGAGCGTTTGAGCCTTTTGGCGTGGTGATGAAGCCGTGGATGGCTAGTATTGCAATGGCCGCCTCCTCTGTGTCCGTCGTTGGTTCCTCACTCATGCTTAAACTGTAAGTTAAAGTGTCAAAGTGTTGTTCGTGAGAATCATTAGCCTCCCAGCAAGCTCTCCAAGTATGGTGGGTGAAGCGAGCCACGAAAACGCGCGCGAGCGAGCGGCTTCGCCGCAAGGGGCAAGGGAATTTATCAAAGCTCGTTGCAAGCTCCTCGCTCCTCGCTCCTCGCACTCGCCTCTCCTTTCGCGTAAAGCTCTCGCGTGACTTCTCGCGACTCCCCAAAAGGGAGAGCTCGCTCACAGTAGAGAATTTTAGTACAATTAAACCTCTCATTAGGGGGGAAGGGGTGGGGTGGCTGTAAAGGAGGGAGGGTGGGGGTTATGAGCAGAGGCATTAACGTCTTTTATTTGCGGTGTGTTCTGAGCTTGTATAGCACTTTTCACCATTTTCCTTATTAACTTGCCTATTGCTGGTTTTCGGTGTCACGCCATTCAAAATAGATCAAAATAAAAATCAAAACCGTTCAATAGATAAAGTCCAGAATCTGGGAAATGAAAGGAGGTACATTTGCAAAGATCCTCGCCAAGATTCAGGTCAGAGGACTATTTCGTATACGAGATATCCGAAGAAATGTTTTACCCAAACTTGTAGAGATTTGTATGGAGACGCCATGCTGGTGCTTGCCTGCGTCGCAGACGCTCTAAACCTTCTGTATATAAATGGTTTGACGAGTGCGTGGACCGGCTGCAACGCAGGCTATGCTGGTGCTCACTTGGATGAGCACCAACATGGCGGACGGAAACCAACAGAAACATCTGTTACCGTGTTTTGCTACAAAGCGTGAATTTATTCTTTGAGAAACTCATAAACATTAAAGTAATACTTTTTCTAATACATGAACTGTTTAGATAGCAAAATTTCCTTAAGTAAGTCATTTTTTTAACCTACATGACAGCTCTCTTGGCCGTCACGTAAATGCCGCGTCACCCAAAAGCTTAGGAATTCAAGCGTACTCTATCGCAAAACCAAGAACCCTTTTGAAGCGAAAATTTTTGTGAAAATTAGTTTTCAGCTGCTCTAATGAATCGTGAAAGTAAAATCACGGTAGGATCGATAGTCTTTTAGTTTGAGTTTTAGTGACGTCATCACGGTGAAAACCAACAATAGACGTCTCCTCCTGTTTCCTTTGTTGGGCGTGTAAAACAAAGGAAATTATTTAGGATCCCGCGTGTGGGTGTTCAGTTAAAGGCGCTATGTCACGGGGTTTTGGTTAATTCCCCCGAGAACGTCGCATGATCTACCCTGGATAGCAGAGGTTCTTTCTCGCGTACGGTCGAGTGTGAAAAAAAAAATGCTGGTAAAAACACCTCCATGACTATGCAACAAACAAGTAAATTGCAGACACATTTACCCTATTCTCATCTACAAACTTTGTCGTTGTCCGTCACAAACAGCACGCGGACGTCAGCTTGAGTAACCGAACTAGTTATGCGCATGCGTTGAGTCCTCTGAGTTTGGAAAGAGTCCGTGAATGCGACAAGAAGCTGGCAAAAAATTGATTTTGTTACTTAAATTTACCTGTAATACTGATTTCGGGCCAAAAACATTTGTTGCATGATCAGTAAATTCCAATTTTGTGCTGCAAAACTGGCAAAAAGTGCAAATTATGCTAGCAATACTTTTGTGATGACTAATTATGCCAAAAAATTATGCTAGCACAGTCCCCTGTTCCGTGCCGGTATGACAGTGATATGGGCATCCCCTTTCTCAAAACCCTAGGGATATGCCGGGCATCCCTTGTAACCCTAGGGTAATGTGAAAAGGGGATTCCCATAACACTGTAACACCAGCAAAGCAGCTATTTCTTTCTGTACTACACTGTCAGAAATATCATGATCATGCCATGGGATACAAACAACCCATGCAAGTTTAAGATATCTATTTGACCGGCGATGTTATTTTACCACTACAGGTCGAGAAATCGATAAACTAGACGCTTGCAAAGTACACTGACTACATCCTTTTATCTCTTTCTTTACTCAAAGGTACAAAAAGCCTGATCCATATGATGGAGACCTGGGCTCCAGGAATCCATTCACCGGTTACACGATGCTGAACACGGCTGCTCCAAATGACTCATCCGACAGCCAATCAGATGGCTTCTTTAACAGAATATACAGAAAACGCTCTCGGTCCAGCTCCAACCCAGTGGAGCCAAGGAAAATAACCTTCATCGGCGAGGACGCCTAGCTTGACTGCACATATTTCAATTTTAAGTAGAGAAACAAAATTAAGACGCGAGAAATGAATCTGAAATATAAATTGTAGAAGGCAGTGGTTCATTTTCGGAAATCGAAAGCTTAGTCTTTTTAAGTGTACATTTGGTGATTTAATTTGATAATTTTTGTATCTGTAATAACAAAATTCAGAAACTGTATCTCAGGAAATGTAGAGTTTTTTCTAGTTATATCACGACATTCCCGTATTTCGTTGAAGAAAAGGTGAATATCTGGGTGTCATTTTTCGGAGTTGGGAAGTTGTAATAGATTGCCCCTCCTTTGGAATAAGAGAGAAGACAAAAAATTCTTCCCAGGGTAATGTGCAGTAAGTAAAGAGGTTTGGGCCATTAATTTTGAGGTAGATAGGTTTTTCTAACATTTGTGACTTTTTAGGTTGAGTTGGTCCATGAGATTCAAATTTTTTATGTTCTCTTTTATCTTAAATGATTGTCGTTATATATGCAGAATTAAGAAAATGTAACATGAGACGATAGTGAGGCGCTGTAACATACCTCAAAGAGGTTAAAAACAACAAGTTAAAGTTCCGGTTTACAGCAGAGAAAGTAGCCTGAGCAAACAGCGACGCGACGCCACCAAAGATTGTCGTCATTTCGCGGGGAAACCAGCGGGGGCGTCTCGAAATGTCAGTTTGAGAATGTATATTGGAAGAAGAAGATTTATATTTGCGGTTGCTGATGTATTTACGTAAAATTTGTATCCGCTGGCCTTTTAGGTTGGCGATAGTCTTCAATACTCGGTGTTATTACAGTTGAGCCAGCGGTAAAAAATCTTTTGTTTATAGAGGCATGCACACGAGGTTAGTCTGTTAATACAATGGAGCGTTCCACTTGACGTCACGGCCGCCGTATTGGGGTTCCAAAACAATGAAACGGCAGCCATGTTCCATCTCAATCCTGTTGGTCTTGAACTGTCTTCTTATGTAAAAAGCTTTCTTTTGCTCAAATGCAGTTGCATTGATGTTGGCCACGTGAGCGAAAACGCCTGTACAGAGTAACCTTTACGCCTTGTTTCCATGGCAAAACTGCTGGTATCTGTTATAGCGGTTATTTCGTGATTACTTAACGTAGGTTTTGCATTGGAATGGTTTTGTGATATGCGGCCATGTCCTAGTTGTGAGCGAATCAGGACAATCGGCAGTGGAGATAATATCTAAGCATTTGCGCCATATATTCTGACGCAACTTTACTCAACACCGTCAAAATACTCGGATAGGCTAGACTACGGCTGAGTCTAAGATTCTGGTTTGAATAACTGGAGTATTAATCTTTTTTCCATTGTTTTCAACATTTGTTTAAAATAACTGTTACCTAGCGTTTGAAACATTTTGTCTTAAAAAAAGAAAAAAAAAACAAATAAAACATCAAGAAAAGTAAGAAACTAGTTTAGAAATAAGTTTATTAGTGTGAAAGGTTTGAACCCAGGAGTCATTTCAAAAGTAGGTTGAGTTTGATCGTCCGGGTGAACGTAGTCCTGAATACACACAGCTGTTTATTAGTGCCACAATTTAAATATGTATTTTACTTAATATAATATAATAAAGTTGAACAAAAAGGCAATTATGCATTCTGATTTATGTTTAAGAGGAGGTGTGTGAGCAAGACTTTGTAGCACATAATTATCTTCCACAAGTGTCTGTACTTGTGGACTAAGAACCTACAGCAAACTTGGAAACTGGACACCTTGTATATGGAGAAAAGTTATCCCAAGAAGGAGGGTCACCCTCCCAACCCCGTCAACTTTAGCGATCGTTTAGGGACCTGTTATTATTTATCGCCTGGGGAAGGGGGCGCGGAGGATTAGGGCTAAAGAAGTTGAAATTTAGCCGATTACCCCTTTGAAAGTTTCTTCACTGAAGTGATTCCCCCTAATAACTTTTGATAAATCTCGCGTCTCCAGCCCCCCCCCCCCCCTCCCATGTCTTCATTTTCCAAGCAAATTTGAGTGGTCCCCCCTCTGAATCCTTCCAAAGTTTTCAAACATCCCCCTTTTGGGTTCTCAGCAGGGGGGGGGCCCTGGGTTCTCAGTTACGGCAGATCCCCCTTTTGTTCTCCCAAAAATCAAGTGATAAATCATTAAATTGTACACCCTGTTTAAGACCCAGGACCCTGAAAAACATACCGTGTTCAGCGGCACCTAGAGGGAGCACTGCTACGCAGTGAACAGAGAGAATATTTTTAAACTTTGCAAGATAGGGCCCCCCTGAGACATTATGTTTCGCTCTTGCTCGTAACTCTTCAAAGCGTAGCAAATGCAATATGTAATTTTTGCTTTAGAATTTCCTGCACAGAGGGGTCCCTAACGAAAATTCATCATTTTTTCGCTAATATGCATAGGTACTGGGGCGCTTTCCATTCAACCAAAAATTCCGGTAATTTCGGTTGCTACATCAAATGGAACGGACCATTTCGGTTTGGTCCGACCGGAATATTCGGGACCAGCTTTGAAGGTGGTCCTCTTTGACCGGTCTGGTCATTTCGGTCGGTCGGACCGAAATGTCCCTTTCCATTTGACAAAATTGTTGTCCCCAGTACCACTCTTTTGTATCCTGCTTGCAAGAACAATAACCAAGCGCGCGGTGGCTTGGGTCGGGTCTGTGCAACCGGAATGAACCGTTCCATTGAACACGTAAAATCTCCTGAATTTCAAACCGGAATTTTTGTTGAATGGAAAGCGCCCCTGGTTTCCCAGTGGATTCCCGAAGAGACCACCGACGGGCTCTGGGGACGAAAGTCGTTCCACAACAAGATGCGTGCGCACAAGTTTTGAAGGGTAACGCAAGACAGTTCTAATGGCGGCGGGAACTTGCGAAGGCCGTTTATTTACCATGTTTTAGCAACGAGAAAACATCGATCTTTCCGTGATGAATCATTCCAACTCGGTGACTAGTTACAGACCTTCCAGGCCTATGTTATGTCGTTATTACAATGCGAATGGATACTGTTTTTATGGCGATCAGTGTCAGTTTGTCCATGCGAAACCTCCTTCGAACGACGTTCGTACTGGTATGGTAATACGACAAACGTTTTTAATATTGTGTCCCATGTACTTGATTTAAAACATATTCCATCTTTTGTATGCTTTCCCCTGGTTGCTGCACAACGTAATTTGCTTTAAGTTCCCTATGTACGCCTGGTGTCAGTTTGGTCTTTAAAACCAGTCAGCTAAATATCATCCTAGCTGGTTGGAGCTCGTTATTGGGCTTCAGTTCTAACTTTTTCAAAACGTTACATTGCTTTTTTTAAAGTAAGACCGCTGCGAGATACTTGTACATCCTTTTTAGTTGGCTTGCTTATTTAACCCAGGCTGCTTCGTGTAGAATAATGGATCTACATGTATCATTTTGTTTTGTGTACATTCGTTGGTGATGCGTCCAGATCAGTTAATAGGGAGCTAAAGCAACTACGACGACGACGTCGACGACAACTTCAAAAAACAATAGGTTTAATGATCAAAACAACAGCTCTGCACGTGCATCACGCATTTTAGTACATTTCTTTGACGTCCACTGCACGACTACGACGTGAAACCTCCTAATTTGACGTTTTATGCAGGACGTGGACATACAACGACGAATTTTCCTCCCTCTTTTTGAACCTGAGTAAAATCCTAAGAATTCAACTCCAGGAAAAGTCGCCTGTACTTGACATATTGAGAGGGTCCAAATAGACGTGATTAAGTTTGAAAGAATGCAAATTCATTTTTTTACCGATGTTTTCACTGCCGTCGTTGTCGTCATCGTTGCTTAAGGTCCCTAATGTTTATTACAGAGTGAATTGAGTTGACAGTTCTCTCCTTCTGTTTTTTTTCTCGGGCGATTCTCTCCTTTAAAGTAAAACAAATAACCGTTGACAGTGTTCTTTTAATTGTCATTATTTTGAAAAGAGGCAATGAAAGGATTTGCATTTTATTTAAACCTAATGCACATTGAAGAAAATCCATTGGTAGCATGCATTCATACAGAGCTGTACATGTGTTTTCCAGTGATAATCTGTACTTAACGTAAGCTGCGAGCCTGCTGTATTACAGTATAAGCTGAGCTGAGATCTTCTTCAATCTCAATCCAGCTGTCTTGGATAGAACCCTGTTTACACGTCGTGCCTGTGTTGCGAAAACCCATAAATCATGAAATACCAGTTGTATTGGAAGTTAATTTTTTGGGTGTGCTGATGAATTCTACATCTTAGCCCATCAAGAGATCCAAATGCAATTTCTCACAACAATAACACTGTCTGATCAAGTAGACAGGTCATGAGAATGAATGCAATGATCACCAATGATGAACTGTTGTGATGTTAGAACAAATTCTCCCAAGCAGTACCATAAGGAATGTATGAAGAACAGTGTGGAGAAGATATGTTGGGGCTTAAAGGGTTAATTGCAAACTCCTTAAAGCTTAGCATTGTGTGTTTACTCTCTCAAGGTATTTTCGAGAGGGCCATAGTAGAGACCATGTTAGTTTTCATTTAGATGCAATTTGCCGGCATCAATACTATGTGACTGCTAATATTATACCATTCCATGAATAAGCACATTGGCCATGTTTTTAATTTTCTTTTGTTTACATTTTTTTAAAACAATACGTTGTTATCATTTTCCTTTGTCTACAGTGAGTTGAAGACAAAGGAAAACAATAGTTTTGTGCAAATTTCAAGCACAAGTAATGCTTGAACCACAACATATACAGCTGTACTTACACCATATACTCTTGCTTATTTAACACAATTACAGCTACAGACAAGAACTTTAATGTCGGAAGCAATAATGCAAGCTCATTTCATAGAAGCTCATCACTGCCAGCATTTAATTCTGCTGTCAACAATGGCCCTCTTGGTTCAAAGGGCTTGCGAGGTGATGGAGGATTCAAGAGCAATGCCTTGGGAACAACAACAAATGATAGCTTTGTTAGTGGAATGGGACAGTTGTCAATATCAACAAACAAGGTACCTATGAAACATTCCGTAACAAATTGATTCAGCATTAATAAAAAATATCATTCATCATGGTTTGTGTATGATAGGGCTTCTTTATCATTAAATGATAAAATGATTAAATCATTTTGTCCTTCAATAGTTTCTTTGTTCTTGATCACAATGTTTTGAGTGCTTTAATTACTGCAGGTCTTTATCATGTTTAAAATGCACCAATCACAAATGACCATTTTGCTACAAAAATTATTGCTATCGGTGGTCTTCAAGAGGGTTTATGATAGTTTTGATACAAAGTCATTCCGATTCAAGCCGTTTTGATACAAGCGTGTTCAATAGAGTTGTCTGTAGTTTCATGTATATATGTGGCTTAAAGAATGAAGAATATTCAACCAAATTGTTTTTCTTGTTCATACATAAACTTTTCTTGAAGTGATCAAAATTTTTGTGCAATTTCACCGCTTGAGTTCGTATCAAACCAACTTGTATCCAAATGACTGTATTTAAACAAACAGTTACCTTTATGAGGTTGTGGTGTACTTTTGCTGTTCTACACTACGAAAGTGACTGTTGTGAGACAATATTATTGGTAATTAAGCCTTAGAGCGATTTTCGTATGACCTTGAAAAAAGGTTTCGGTAAGTGTCCGTTCTTTGTTTCATCAGCCAATGGATGAAAAGATCAAAACATGGCCTCTTCGTTTTCCCGCCAAAGAAACCCTAATATGGAGAAGGCATTGTTCGATTGGCCAATCGTGTTGTAGTATGACATCAAAGCGAAGGATCCATTGATTTCTAGAAAGTTCTCGGGCATGAAGTTTACCAACCAAAAGCCAAGCACGTTTGTATCCGTTCAATAAACCAATCAAATTGCTCTATTTCCGTTCGTTTGTTGTTTCTGTTTTGTTCACTTGCTTTTATTTCAAGGTCATACGAAAATCGCTCTATCAACTTGATCCACAGAATTTACAAAATGACTGTTAGCTTAACATTTGCAACTGGCAGAAAGCAGACCAGCTATCATTGTAATAGTGTTTGAAGTGAAAAAAAAAATAAATTAAAAGCACTCATTATGGCACACCATCACAATGCTTAACTTTAGGTAGCGGGCTTTTTTCTTTGTTTCATCTTTGACCCTTATGGTGCAAAGAAATTTCTACTGTGGGATTAAAAAATAATGACACAGATACAAGTCTCTATTGTTGCATGTTCTCCTGGAAGTATAACAGAAAACATGGATCAGTACAGTTGTCTTGATTCTGCAGTATTTGCTGAGTAATTTGTTTAGTAGCGTGTGAATGCAGATGTATTTCCGGTCATTGCTTTGCACCACCAGAAAAGTACTGTTTAGGTGGAGAGAAGCAATGATTGGGAATACGTCTGCATTTGCAGGATATGTTACGAGTAGATGTGACTAGGAATTCTTACTCACAGATCCAAATGCCATAGCTGAATATTGTGATACGATATAACTCACTTAAAGTGAGTGATATACCGGTACTTGTACATTGAATAATTGTTCATCTATGCCAAAGGTAGTGATTGTTTATTTCTCATTATAGATAGCTCCTGGGTCCCTTGGGGGACACGGGTCTCCTATGTCTCCACCCAAGAGGGCATTCACATCATCATTAGCCCCAGGAGGGCCGGTCTCACCACTTCATTCTCCTAAACCATCTCTTGGTTCTCCCAAACCACAGCACAACCCAATAACATCACAAGCATTTGAATTTCTGCCTTCTGCTGCCGTGAGTACAGTTAAATTTGTGGAGTTTGTGATCCTGTTCAGTTTTTATTTCTTGTAGCTCTGTATGAGGGTGTACATAAATAATTAAAAAAGTCTTATAATAATTTCAAATGCTTGCTGTAACCTCAATGTGTTGTTTACCTCTATTTTACTTTAGAACCAGAGCCTGCCACGGGCCCCCCTCCATAGTCAAGCCCAGGCCCCAGGCCCTCAACAGATGGAATCCATAGGTGGAACAACATATTTTTACACTCAGCAAGCTCAACAGCAGCCTGCTGTGGTAACAATTCTTTATTCCTGTTTGAGAGTTATTAGGGTCGAGCATAAACAATAACTATGTTGAAAGCTACAAAAACATTACTTTCACTGCTTCAAAATGTTTTGTGATTATTCTGTCTCACTCAGTTTGTGAAATGCTGGCAAATTTTTCTGGAGTTGAATTCTTAAAGACTTTGTCAAAGTTCTTGAAAAGAAAAAGAAAGTCATTGTCTTGTGTTCATATCCTCCATTTAACATGAAATTACAGTGTATGCAGTTTTGCATCATCATTGTGCAACGATGGCAAAGAAATAATTATATGTTACAGGTCAAAATTAAATTCAGGTTAAAATTTTTTAACCTAGGTGACTCTCAATATTATTTTATTTCCTTTGTCTCGTAGCCTAGGAGACAAAGGAAATAAAATAATATTGAGAATCAACCTAGGTAAAAAAATTTTAACCTGAATTTAATTTTGACCTTTAACACATACAAAACAGCATGACAGTGTGCAGAGTTGTTGTTTTGCCAAACTAAACCTATTGTTTTTTTTTTCCGTTCTCATTGCCATCACCATCGTCATTAATTACGCGAAAAAGCTTAAAGTGCTGGCTACAATAGAGTTGACAAGTTTATGAGTTACAATGTAGAACATTGTTAGTTTCACTCTGCATCTTTCCAAAGGGCTTTTGTCCATAAAAAACTCTTTTTTTACACCAGTGAACAAGTTAGTTCCAGCAAACTATGAGGGATACATCTAGCATAGGTATTAAATCTTCCTTCCCAGTTTTAGACTTCAGGAAAATAAGGTGTGATCCATGCATGAATGCGGGTTAATGAAAAAATTCACCATCATTATTAATTGTCAATTTCTGAATATTTTGACTTTTTTTTCAGCTATTTCCATCATACCAAGCATATGTATCAGAACCGGCTCATCTTGCACATCTCCAAAGCAGCCAATCAAGAAACAATGCCTTTTCCATGTCTGGTCAGATAAGGCAGGTTAGGTGTGACTCTTTATGTTGTTTTGGGAGTTAATGGCTCATAGACTGGAGTAATAGTTTCTTGAACCAATTATTGCAAAACCCACCTCAAATGAGCACTTGTAGATTTTGTGGATGTAATGGCTCAATGGTTCATTTATTTCACACTATGGTCAGAGAATAACGTAGAAAGAAAAATATAATTACAATAGATGATTACAAAAATAAAATAATTACAGTACGGGTTCTTAAATGTGTGTGGTGATCAAAGCAACGAACGCTTTCTAGTTGACAACCAGTGTATTTCACACTTTAACATTAACAAGATTGTTTTGTCCTGATTTCAGGAACTGATTCATCAACATATGCTGAGCATGGCCCAGCTTGACCCAGATGATCAAAGTACGTTAATGTGTACTTTACATTTTTATCAATAATGCTACAATCTGTATAGTATTCATGAAGAGGAGTTGCTTCATGGGGAATGAGTTCACCATTTAAGGAAGAAGGAGAAGAAAATGATGACAATGATAATGAGGATGGTGGATGGTGGTGATGATGACTGTCATGGTGGTGGTGGTGGTCAGTGCTCGACCTTAACTTTTTAAATCACTGGTCCTGGGACTAGTTGAACTGAAAATTTACTAGTTCTGAGTAGATCTGTGGTAGTCCTTCCTGATTGCAGCATGACAATATTATTTTCAATATCTTTTTACGATTAAATTTCATTGATGTCATCATGAAACCTAATAATGCCACTGCCAGAGAGTCAAAGAAGAGTTGCAGACACTGACCAGGCTGACCCACAATTTAATGAGTAGTTACTAGTCCTGTGACTAGTGGTTCTAAGTTTCTACTAGTCCAGAAGAATTTTGCCCTAGTCCAGGACTAGTGGACTACTGAGCACTAAGGTCAAGCACTGGTGTTGGTTATTATGACGGTGATGATGATAATGATGATGATGATGATGATGTTTTTGACGATGATGATGATTTTTCTTTGAATGATGGAGGGATGTCACTAAGATTCCAAGTTGCTTGGTAAATACAACAACTAGGTGGGGAATAAAACAGCTAGGGATCTCTTTTGGTTTTATTTTCCCTCTATTTTCCAATAAAAGTAGCTGGGGGCGATGTTCATAGTAGCTAGGGGGAATCCCTGGCTCTTTCTAGTAAATTGTGTGCTAATATTGAGTTACGTTCATTAAGCTGTTCCACAGGAGGTAGATAGCTATCATACTTTGTGCCCTATAGAGCCCCTGGATACTCCAACAGACCAGGTTTGTTACTACTTGTGCTAACTAATAAGTCCATACCTGAAAAAACAGTTTAAAGAGAGAGGGAACACATTAACCACTGAAAATACAGATGTTACCTTTGTTTTTTGGAAGAATAAAAACATTATCTTCAGTTAATCAGTGTTGGGCTACATCTTCCAATCAAGACTTGTTCTTCCATTCCTGCATCAATATATGACAGTTGCATATTTTTGTTTTGCTTTAGTTGTATCTTAGGTCATGCAACAAAATTAAAAGCTGTTTTGTTACTTATCACTTAAGAAAGGTGCCTTGGCAGCTCCTGCTCAAGCTCATATCTGGCTCTTGTTGGATTCTGACCCAGAAAGTTCTTGTTCATACGTGCACATGCTCCATGGATCACAAGAGTAAAACTAAGAGTGCAAATTTGTAAGGACTACCTAATCAATGAGGGTTTAATTTCTAAATTATGTTTAAAAGTAAACAACCAGTATAACATTATGTTAAATTCCTTGTTTCTGATCCCAAAAGAGACAAATAGCTAGTATAAAAAAAAGAACGTAAATGATATTTCATGCGAATGATTATCCCACTGTAGCGTAGAAAGACCATAAATGCAACTAATAAAAAATACAGCTTGGCACTTGGCTTCCAAAAACCGGTTTGCAAAATTGGCATCTTTCACAGCAGTTTTAGTCACCAAAATTGTTTTCTCCTTGCCTTGGTGACCAAAATGGTTGCAGCTTGGAGCACTGACCAGTACTCAAAGAGTTATCGTGCTAGTTGTAAATGTTTTTCCTCCTTTTTGGTAAAGGCCCAGAGGACATTTGGTTACATGACAACTTGTTACAAAGCTACAAATTCAAAAGATGGGCTTACTTACGTCCTTCGAAGAATTCACTGTAAGTATCATGACGAGAAACTCGTACGGTATTAATAGCCTGCGAGCAAGCTCTCCTATTTGGGTATGCGAAGTGAGCCTCGCGAGAACGCGCGAGCGAGGGGGCCGAGGAAAGGACCCTTGCGGCTTCGCCGCTCGCTCGCGCGTTCTCGCGAGACTCGCTTCACTCGCCCAAATAGGAGAGCTTGCTCGCAGACTAGGTATTAAATGCATTATTAGTGAACTTACGCAACAGGACGAGAAAGGAAAGAAGACGGCAAGCCTTGTGTGACAAGCGTGACAATAATTTTGTTTGAAACAACTTTTCGCCAAACTTCACTTTCCTTTAAACAGATATTTCTGTAAAGACCAGGAAACTTTAATTTTCAGTGAAGATCACGACAAAACACGCAAGTAATAGCCCTGTCACGTTTGTCACACACAAGCGTTTTGCCGTCCTCTTCTTCCTGCCGTCCTGTTGCGTAAACTCACTATTGACGGGATGTTCCACAACTGCTAAAACTTTCACAAACTGGTTCCCTGTGTGACTTAAACATTTGTTGTACAAAATTAACCAGTTCATTCAGATATGACTTTGTATTATGTATCTGTTTTTTCTCAATGTCATAAACAACATGTGCATGGCTGATTTTTTTTTTACTTCTCAGAACAGCGAACATCACAGTAGTGTCTTAGGAAATGAGGAATTGCCATCTAGCAACTAAAACTATAAGCCACTTCCGACTTCCAAAAACCGTCACTTTCAAAATGAGGCCAAATGCACAACCTTTCTTGTGAAAATGAGTTTTATTTGCATGAGAATGAAAAGTCATGTCCATATCAATAGCTGAGCTTTTAACCTCGTTTTGATACAGGGGCCCGGGCTGACTCGGAAATGGCCGCCTATTGCTTGAAGGTTTCACAGTCAATTTGTTTTGAAGAAGTTTATTTCAGGCTTATGCTCAACTGCATATAAATTGCAGAGGCAGACAATCTTTTTAAGCACTGATTTAATGATCTTTTTTCCCTCTCTTTCAGCTTTTCGACTTGTAAATGCAAAATCCATGGTCCTCGTGGATCAGTGGAAAAAAGTCAGTCATTCAAATCTTGTTAGTCTCCGAGAAGTCTTTACAACAAAGGCGTTTGGAGACAACTGTACGTACAGCATGCATTTTTGCTATGTTGTTGTTGATAGTTTGGTCGAGATAGCAACAGAACGACATCTCACCATTTCTGCACTTCAAAAACACGTTTTTGTTTTTTTCAACCCATGGGAATTTCATCTCACCTAAGTCATCCTTTATCCGTTGAAGTTTAGTAATACCTACATGTAGATCTGTGCTCCTTCAGTTTAACCTAAGTAATATTTTAAAAGAAATGGCTGGTGGAAAACAAACATCAATAATGTTTTCAGATCAATTGCATTTGCTTGCACTTTGAAGCTCATACAGTAACATACCGGTATACACTATAACTAAAAATATCATAAATATTCGTCGAAATCTGGATCAACAAGCTAATCTAGCGTTGAAAGTTAACCTTGACTCTTGTCATCATAGTTGCGAAAGAACACAACATTTTTAATTCCACCATTTACGAAAAAAATACTAAAAATACTAGCATAGACACAAATTAAATGATCAGGGATGGTAAATTTCGTCGCGGAGTCGCGTTTGCTATTTGCTCAAATCCGTTCGATTTACCGAGAAATGGCCGCGATGGCCTGAAACTGGTATCAAAGATGGCTTTGAAGAAATGGAACACGAATTTCCGTTAGCGGTTTGGAAAATTCCGTCCGGAAAAAAAACAGGACTACCTTTTCAGATGTTCCGCTGCTCCAGCAGATTTTCTCGCTGGAACGACCCATGATTTTACCATGATTTACCATGATATTATACTTCCAAAAAAACTTTTTCTTAATAATAAACAGTTGTTATCTCAAATTTTCACTTTGGCACCATCCATTAAGTGTTTAATGTTTTCATTTCACAGCGCTCATATTTGTCTATGACTTCCACCCGGGAGCAGAGACTCTTCTAATGAGGCACTTTTCTGGTCCCGACTCCAATCTTGGTGTTGCCCCGGATGGCTCATTATTGTTCCCCACGACTTCCCGCCCCCTGGGGGTACATAGCAGACATAGACCGGGTCACCGTAGTCCGATGCCTGAGCGACTTATTTGGAGTTATATTATCCAGCTGTCCTCTGCTTTAAGGACTGTTCACGCGGCTGGATTAGCCTGTAGGGTCATTGATCCATCCAAGATCTTATTAATTGGAAATTCAAGGTACGTTGCCGTATTTTTCAACTAATGGTGTTCTAAAGCGAAGTATTTTTTAGTATAGAAAACCGCCACATGGGCCTGTAAAATTAACACACTTTAATCATGGCCGCCCTTTCACTAAGTAACAACATTTATGCGCGCTTTCTCATTTTTAATAGGGACTTTAAGATCCAACGACGCGGACGGCGACGAGAACGTCCAAAAAACAATAGGTTTTATAAGCAAAACAACAGCTTTGCACGTGCATCACACTTTTTTTGTACATTTCTTTCCCGCTTTTTTGCACGACTACGACGTGAAAATGCCTAATTTCGTGTTTTATGGAGGACGTAAACAAGCAACGACGAAATTATATTTCTCTTTCTGAACTTCGATATGGTCCCTTGAAATTCAGCTTCAGGAGGGTTCGCCTACATTTGACAAAGTATTTAGGTACGAATAATCCTTATAAAGACCGAAAGAACGCAAATACACTTTTTTAAGCGACGTTCTCGTGGCGGTCGCGTTGTTGGATCTTAAAGTCCCTAAAGACCTTAACCAACGACGACGGCAGTGAAAACGTCGCCAAAAAATGAATTTGCGTTCCTTCAAACTTAATCGCGTCTATTTGGACCCGCTCAATATGTCAAATGCTGGCGACATTTCCTGGAATTGAGTTCTTAAGGATTTTATTCAGGTTCAAAAAGAGGAAGGAAATTCGTCGTCGTATGTCCACGTCCTGCATAAAACGTCAAATTAGGAGGTTTCACGTCGTAGTCGTACAGTGGACGTCAAAGAAATGTACTAAAAAGCATGATGCACGTGCAGAGCTGTTGTTTTGATATATTGTTTTTTGAAGTTGTCGTTGTGGTCGTCGTCGTAGTTGCTTAAGCTCCCTAATAACTTGTCCTGAATGTGAGTCACGGCAAACCGCTCTACAGTACACTATTTCTAGCCCGCGTGTCGCCCGCGTGGCAGACACTCGAGGGGAGGCGCGAGGTGGGAGGGAAACATCGCGCGAGTGAGGTCGCGAAGGGCATGCGCGATTTGCCCCTTTCTTCATCCTTCCTTAACACGGTGATGAAACAGGACTTGCGCCCAAATAGGCCATTTCCGAGTTCCCCGGGCCTCTGTTTCTAAACGAGGTTAGGTGCTCAGCCTTTGATATGGAAATCATTTTTCATTCTCATGCAAATAAAAGTCATTTTCACAAGAAAGGTTGTGCACCTAACCTCATATTGAAGGTGAGAGTTTTTGGAACTCGGAAATGGCCTATTGAAAGGTTGTCCACACTACATGTACCAGGGTCTACGCCTGTCCCTTCCTCATTACGAACGGCAGTGTAGGTTCTTTTACGACCCACAAGAATCAGAACAGTGAAAGAACCGTGAGACGTGGTCTACGGTTTTTCGCCTTTTATTCACCCTTGAATGTCTGCCACGTAGGTTAACGTGTTACTTACACACTACCCTCGAATAAACACCGTACCCTCAACAAGAGCACAGTGTTCATTTGAAGCGCGTAAATTCATGGTCGGCAGTTATTCGAATAGTGTCAATACCAGTGTGTTGAACATATTTTTCTTTAAATCAACAGAGAAAGCGTTTTCGTTTGCACGGATTGCGTGCGAATAATCCATTGAATAAGCCATGGACTGATTAAGCTCTACAGACAAAAGAGAAATACGAAAAAAAAGCTGATTAGAAAATACATCTCCAAGCAACAAAGAAAAAAAAGGGAAAAAAAACAATTCAAGCTGCTTTATCCTTTTTATTTTCAGACTCAGAATAAACGGCTGTGGGATATTCGATGTTCTTAGTTTCGATGCTAGTAACAGTCCAAACGCTATGATTCCTCATTTTCAGGTAAATGATTTAAATTTCATTTCTCTTGAAGTAAAACTGAACTTGACTCAATTTTTGTTGTTATTTCCAGCCTTTCTTAAAACCGACCATTAAAAATACCACTTTTTGTTCGGTTTCAGCAAGAGGATTTGACATCCCTTGGTAAGCTGATCTTAGCCTTGGCCTGCTACTCCCTCCAGGCCGTTCAGCGGGAGCATATTCAGCAATCATTAGAGTACATGGCGATGAATTACTCAACTGATCTGAAAAATCTTATCATGTACGTACATTGTGTTCCTGTAACCTTACAGGAAGTAATTTTGTAATTACTTTGGTTTTGCATTGGCACGCTCTGTCATTGGCTGAAAAATCTCGCGCCACCTTCTCAACCAATCAGAAAAAAGTGCCTTGTGCGCGTTCGTTTTCCCGCGTGTTGTTGTTGTTTTTTTTAACTTCAAACTCTGATTGGTTTATTTGAATTTCTATGCGTAGTATGATTGGTCGAAATACTTGATTTGGTTTTACCTCCGTTGCCCAGTCTTGTGAAGAGGAACTGAACTTGAAAACTGTACTAAGATGGGTACATAAGCCCTAGGCGCCATCTAAAGGCGTCTATGGGATGATGATGGCAAAAGATGTTTTGGCCTAAACTGCAGAATACACCCGCAATTGTTTTTTGTTTGCTTGTTTTTTTTTCACCTTTGTTAAATAAGATTTTAGAGATGAAATAACCCTGGGTACGAATTGACCGGTTTGCTGTGGTGTTTGTAAGTCACTATTCTGTGATTTCGTTAGGTATCTCCTCAGCAGTCCCCTTCCAGCGCACATGAAGAGCGTGAATGATGTCATGCCAATGATTGGCGCTAGGTTTTACACGCAGCTGGATGCAGCACAAATAAAGTGCGACGTTTTAGAAGGGGAATTAGCCAAGGTAAAGTGAACATTTTGTAATTCTTGTCATCTAAATCTAAAACTGTGCAAAGCTCCCACATGGGATATACGTGCACAGTTTCCCGTGTAACCTCATTGCAGCCAATAAAAGGAGCGATGACTTCCTCAAAACAGTCCCATGGTGCCGCACAGCCTCAAAAAGGCCTATTAAGGTCGACAGCTAGTTGTAATTCCTCTCCATTTATGGTAGAATATCCCAACTGGCACTTGGCAGTTGAAGATTTTAAAATACGTCATCTCATTATTCTCTTTTGTTTTGTAGGAAATGGAAAACGGCCGACTTTTCAGAGTCCTCTGCAAGATGGGAACTATCAACGAACGGCCAGAGTAACAAATCTTGTTCTGTTTATAGATTTTCCTTGTAACATATTCAGATACAATGATAAGAGAGTGATGATGCCTTAAGGATATCTTCCGAAAAACCTGGGATAACTTTTGGGGCGATATGTGAAGGAGCTAGGAGCCATGAAATAATATTGAAGCTTTTTTTCTTACTTACCTTTACTATCGGGGGCTTTTTACGAAACTCTTGCGTTCTGTCTCGCCTAAATAACACTAAGACAGTACAATGGCTTTAGCTTTTGCTGTCATCTTTTTTGCGTTTTAATCCAATCAAAAACTAATCTTCCCCCCACTTTTTTTTGTCGATTCATGCGGAGAAAGTAGGCTGAGTGATTCTGATGTAAAATAGTCGGTTGTAGTGTAGTGTTAAAAAACTTTGAAGGCAGTACGCGAGACTGGGTTGGGCTTGAGTCGAATTGTACTGTGGGACTGGCCATTCACTACTTTCACATGGACCATAATGCACCTTGTTTACCTCCAAGAATTTTGCATAACCATTGTTTTCAATATCTCCAGGGAAGAGAAATCGAAAACATTGGTTTTGGGGGGTGGGGGGGGGGGGGGGGGATAAACAAGGTGCATTATGGTCTATGTGAAAATGGTGAATTTAAAGATACAGACAAGGCTTTCCTTGCGACCACTTTCGTAAGCGACCAGCTCTAGTTACGACCACCTTTGTGAAACCCTGTTTGAACTGTGACTTACACTTTAATGAAAAGCTCTCGTAAGCGACCGCTCAGAGTCTAATTGATATAAATCAACACTTTAATGAAACTGCATACTGCACCAGTGGTCTAAAAAAGTGGACGTAAAGTTTATCCGTGTCAATATCAGATATAAAGACACTCAGTAAACGTTATTATTATTATTAATATTATTATTTTGCTTTATGAAATCTTAATGAGTTTCTTAAGTTCTCGTAAGCGACCACCCTCTATTGTTTTACAATGCGTTCGCTTACGAGAGCTCATTCTCATTAGCGACCAGCTCCAGTTACGACCACTTTTTCCGAATTTTTTCCGCTTACGAGAGCTTCAACTTACTGTAGCATGGTAAACTGGGTCGCCGGCCAAGACAGTCATGTAGTGCACAGGGAAATAACCTACTCAGTATCGTCCACTTAGAATAGACCTCTTTAGCTTGTGTGTTTTGTTTTCCCAATGAACGTCTCAGGAAAATTTCCCCCTTGGTCTTTTCATAAATGATTTGGTAATCGGCTCCTGACGTATATATGCAAGTGAATAAATCGAAATTTGAAAGAAGCAGTTTCTCTGGAATATTACACATTAGGAAACCAAAACTTACAAGCTGAAGAGGTCTATTGCCCTATATTGTGATTGTGATCTATTGCCCAATATTGTGGTTTTCGCGTATTTCTTAACTCGTCGCCACTCCTTCGCAGGTTCAGCATGGATCCAAGCTGGTCGGAGACTGGTGACAGGTATCTATTGAAGCTTTTTAGGGACTATCTGTTCCATCAAGTGTCAGAGAGCGGAGCACCATGGTTAGACTTGGCTCACATTGTTGCGTGTCTGAATAAGGTCAGTTTGCAGAAAATACGCAGTATTTAGTGAATCGGGTCGGTTTTTTATCACCAAAATTGAAATTTTCTGTCTTTCTCTTTGTTAAGTCCATAACCTGCCTGTAGTCGGTCCGGTGGGAGAAGCACGAAAAACGCGCAAGGGCGAGCAAAAAACATAGGAGCAAGAGGGTGGGGTGGGTAAAGAATGTTTGAATGTCTGTTGTGTAAGAAAAACGCAGTTGAGGGAGTGGCTAAAGTGGGAAGAGAGCATTGTCACTCCTTTTACCCTCCCCCCCCCCCCTCCCTCCCCGTCCCCAACAGCTTCTTCACACGCTTCCGTTTTACATTATTTTCCTTAGATCCGAGTGGAGAATCTATTTTCAAATTATTTAGCGATAGACCTTTAGAAACCCGTGCCTATTACAAATAGCCTGTGGGCAAGTTCTCCCGGCCGGGGGTACAGAGTGCCCCGGAGAGCTTGCTCAGGGGCTAATTGCGAAAGGCCCTACTAGCAGTCTAACGGCACGTAATGTCTGGTTTTTTTTTTTTTTTTCAGCTGGAGGCAGGTACTTTCGAGAAAGTTTGCCTCGTCTCTCGCGATGAACAGTCGGTGTTAGTGGTATCTTATCGCGATCTGAAGACCTGCTTTGAGGGTGCCTTTAACGAAATCCTTTCTGCTTCTTTGACGTAAACTAAACCCATAGAAATATTTGACAGGCTTAGTACCACGTTTACGGCAAACGTCGATTTTGTTCTACGTGATCAAGCTTATCCTTGACTTCGCTTGTCGTTTTCTTTTCATATTACCTACAAAAAGGTTAGTAGTTTCAGGTCAGTTTTATCGATAGGAATTGTTTGGGAAGTTTTTATGTGCTCATTTCCTAAATTGAGATTTTGTCAACTTGAATCTCGCGTTTGCCGTTTGCTGTAAACGTGATCCTTAAAACCGCTCTACTATTATCAAGACCACAAAAGCTTCTACTATTCCCTGTGAACAGAAAGAGAGAATCGGATCAATTGAGTTTTCTGGCTATCTAACCACCTACCCCTCCCCTAAGTCATCATTAACGCTTCCTTCTCACTTAAGGCAAAATTATGACTTAGGGGAGGGGTCAGCTACCCAGAAACTTTACCTGGCGCGCAACGAATCCCTTTAGTGTCACGGTCTTCTCGACAATTTTTATGCGCATGCGCGGGGGCTCACTGTTTGCCGAGTGGTATATACGAGCCAATAAAAAAGACAAACAAACAAGCAAAAGTTCGGAAACTAATTTGGCAAAAAGTTGTTGAAAAAGACATCTGTGTTGGGGCGACTGGTGCAAGAACCAACTGGTGCCAGTATTTCACGGCCTTTCTTTGCCTATGTTACATCACGGTTGACACAGCAAAGTGGATACAAAATATGATTACAACTAACTAAACCATCTGCGAAACTCTTAAACACTTTGCCAAACCAGACAGTTATGGAACCATCTAATTATTTTTTTTCTGGTTTCATGTTTTCATAAAGAACGTTGGTCGTCAAAGATTTTAGCTGGCATCCGTACCGAAGAACTGAGTCATGTCTTTCTTTTTTGTGGTTGTTAGTTTGTTCCTTTTTTATTGGTAGCTTGTTTTTGTTTGTTTGTTTGTTTGTTTCTTCATACCTGTATATTTTAAAAGTATTTTTTGTTAAAAAAAAGATCCTTTTCCCTCACTTCAAGTGCCCCTTTTTATCGAATAACGTTTACATACAATTCATGGATGCAAAATGTTCTTTAACAAACGCCCCTTTCAATAAGCAAGCTTTGAAACGTCCTGGCAGTAAGTGATAAGCATCAAATCTCTCTCAGTAACATCAAGTGTTTTCAATTTTTCGAATCATGAAAATTTACAATACACGATCATCATTAACAGTTTCCTGTAAGGGATGGCGATGAAGGTATATTGTTATCAAGATTTTGCACAAGAAACTCTTTTAACGATTGCTTCCGGGCCGAGTTTGTTCTAAAGCGCGGCTATCCGCTGGATAAATCACATTGGATAGAGGTTTCTCCAGTGGATAGCGCTATCCGTCTTTTAAACAACTGGGGCCAGATTGTTTTTTTCTCGTAAGCATAGGTTAGTTGCTTACCTACCTTCCTCCAGCGTTGTCAAAAATTATTGTACATAACTTCGAAAACTTTCAAATCCAATGTTTCAAAAGGGTTGTCCCGTTAAGGTGTCTTAACACTCGTTAACCCTTTAAGTCCCAATAGTGTCCAAGATCAATTTTCTCCTTACAAATTATCCACACACTGTAAGGAGATACATTATGAGAATCAATAAAATGATCACCCAAGAGAAAATCTTTGAACAAATTCTCTCAACTAATTCTTTAAGGAAATGTATGGAGATCAGCTTGGAGAATTTGTATGTGGATACTGGAGCTTAAAGGGTTAAAGTAAAAGGATAGAATAAACTTATGTAAAGTGTAAAGAAAAAATCTAGCTCGTGTAGATACTGTGCAATAATTGTACAACAAAGTTTTCCACTGAATACTGTAAACGTATTTTTCAATATTTATAGGTAAAGGAAGAGTAGCTATAAAGGTTTTTAACGAATTATTTTCAAAGTCTAATATTTAGCTCCTTTCCCGCTGAAAGGATCTTCAAATAAATTCGATATTTATGCTATCGAGTTTGCACAGAGTGGTGTAAATCTGTACGTTCAATCAAAATTCTAGACGTGTTACAAAGTAAGATTTTATTCAAGATCATATTATAAAAATGAAAAGCCATCAATAAACAAATGTTTGAACGTTAAAAACTAACTTGCTGTTATAATTGAGGAAGGGCATTATTTGATTTCTTTTGATTTAAAAATTGTCAAATGTTGCGTCGCGTGGCAACCCTCTTATCTCCTTGTGGAAACAATGCTAGAGATTGGGGATCACTGCTTACGGAAGGCTCTCTGCCTCTCGCTAGCTTCACACACTACTTGCGTGGTTTCTCCTCCTCACGCGATTCTCAATTGAAGAGGTTGCTAGCGGAGAAAGCCCTTCGTGAAATTAAACATGATCCACTCCTCCAATGTTTGAGAGACAATTCTAGTAATTCCAGAAACAAAGGAATATTTTTAAAAGCGATTCCTTTCGTCGTGATCAAAACTTGTTAATTTTGAAACTTAACGACATTGCTGCGTTTTCTTATCAGTAGCTACAGTCTAGGCAGATTTTATAGCAAAGCTCTAAAGCGACGTCAAGTGAAGAAGGTGCTCATTTTGCTGCTCTGCCATTGGGCTTTCTTTAGTAGCGATATCGCGAATAACAATGCACATGTATCCACCAACTACTGGCCTGTTTACATGAAGGTGGGGGACCCCAGCTAGGTGAGGTAACCCGAGGCGGGTCACCCCACCTATCACGTAAACTTGATCAAATTGAAATGAGAGATCATATTGGACAGGCGGGTTACCTTACCTACCCGGGGTCCCCCACCTCCATGTAATCGGGGCCTAATTTCCCGTCAGCTTTGGTTTATCCCATAAACCAAAGCTGACGGGAACAGATTGAATTGAATTGAAGTGGTGCGTGCGTTGGTTTATGGGATACGGCATTAAAATTTCTTTCCCCAGGTCCCCGCAATGACGTCCAGATCACCTGGTTGTTGTTTGAGTTACGACCCTTTCTCTACTATTATGAACCTCATTCCCAGGGACTCTCCTTTACCTCGCTCGGGGCAGACATAGCAAAGAGGCCTTAGGACATCTCTTTCCTACTCCTTCATCTGGCTGAAACAAATCCATCTTATATATGTTGTACACGAATTTGCATCTAATTTTGGCTATTTTGATTCGAAAAACATAACACGAGCTACACGCTACATTTTCAGTTTTTTACAGACATTAATGTTTCCCCGCTTTTTTTCCATATAGTGTATAACTTTTGAACAGTAATCAGAATAAGCGATAAACGCACTTCTCTTAGTCAACTTCGATGATGTCGTAAAATTCTGCTGAATAATAGCTAGATTCTTTCTGCACATTGCGATGCCACAGCCGACAACAGTGCCGACAACATGAGAAGACGATCTTCATGACGATGAATATAACAGGAGTGAGTCCAGCTGCAATGTGATACAGGTCATCTGATAACGAGGCGCTTGGACACACCGTAGCTGATATGTATACCAGGAAGGTCATCAGTGGAATGACACTGAGCTTCAGTGCGAGGTACGTGTGTGCGCGAGTCGACACGCGAGGATCCGCGCGGGACTCCAGAAAGTTAGGACCCTTCAGTAAAGCGATAATAAAAACAATTGCTTGAAAAATACTGGCACCAAAGACGATGATCGCTCCCGATTGGACAGCAAGTCGGCTGTCAGACTTGCCGTGCCCTGCATAACGATTCAGTGTCACGTTAATTAATGGCGACAAACCCACGAATGCCAATGAGATGTTATTGCAGACCAGCATCACTTGGTTCAGCCTCTTGATGCAGTGGAAGAGAGAGTAGTGCGTGAACCACAGAAGCGCGACAACCACGAAAGTAGCCCCATAGGTGAAGATCTCCGACTTCATGTGCAATAAGGTTTTCTGGATACCATTGCTATTGACGTCTTCTTTCTTCGGAAAATCTTCCGCTGTGATATCCAGTATGAGCAGCGTAGATACGATCGCGAAGAGACCATCGCTGAAAAATTCCACTCTCTCTTTATCTACGAAGTTTCCGAACATTCGGTCGAACTCGGATCCTGTCAGGGGGATGCGCGAAACTCTCCGATAAACAACACCCACGAAGCGGTTAATGCAAGGCGAGAATATGACTATTGCCACCACGACCAAAGCAAGTTGTATCTGGGCTATGCTGATCACACCGGCTAAAACATACAGAATGGGATTAACAGCTTTCTTCACCAGCATTAGTTTCATTCTTTGTCTGATTTCGGGTTGTGTGAGCTCCTCGAATTCTTCGTCCAGGAGTTGCGGATGGTGAAAAGCATACACGATCATAACAACTTCTAAAATCTCTAGGGCGAGCAAGTTCCCGCAGATAAGCATCATGGGGAGGTACTTTTTGATGAACGTACCCTCCAGAGCGCATGTAAACGGTAGAAATGAGGTAAACAGCAGGGATGCGAGGTTGAACCAGACGAGAACGTCGTCGACTCGGGATAAGATTCGAAAGCGAAGGACATGCGATTCCCACACAGCACAAATCACGAGAAATCCGACCAAATATATTGCAAGCTGATATTTTCTATCATCGAGCTGATCCGCAAGACTTCCCTTTGCCGTCTCCTCGAGCTTTCTTATCGGTAAAACTAGGATGGTCGCGACAATAGCGAAGACGGCGTCGTTAAAGCATTGAAGACGTTTCAATTCAGAAAGATCTATGTTGTCCTGGGTGGACATGTCGCTCGCTGTGTTCTCTGAACCGCTATAGGTAAAAGAAGGCTTAGTCAAAAAGTTGGAAGTCCGCTCTTCTCGGAAAGCTATTTTTGCTAAGATTACTGAAGTATTAGACTACAAACGTCAATAATCCTTGATCACGAAATCCAGTTAGTACTTCGCTCGCGAATCACGCGAATCTCTTTATGTCCTGAAAGAGCCGTACTGTGTTCTCAAAAGTCATATCTCAGTTTTACATAGATAGAGAAACCGAAGTTTCCTTTGCTGTAGCTTGAGCAGTTTTCAGTGAAAATGGGCCATTTGTGTTGATGCTCTTTCAGAAACTCGATCGCGTGACCCATGGCCCGTTGATATCGTGTGGAAAAGTGTCACGTGACCAATCTCCTGTAAAAATTCACACTTGTTGTTATAATTGTAGTTTTATCAAATACCCCCCAGGAAACCGAAATGTTAAACCTTTCGATTTCGGGTAACAAAATACAAAAGCGCATTACATTCTTACAATTTTGTCAGTAACAATAATACTTGCGTTTCGACGAAGGAGAATGCTTCCTATTTGTGTACCGTACATAAGGTAGTAACAGTTCCATAAGCCATAGGGGTCAGTAGTTCATGTATGACCCCATGAAATGTCTTGAGACACCAGTGCTATGTCCTGCCTCTAGGCGCAAAAGTGTGACCCCATGTAGCTCTAGTAAGTGTAGTGAGTGTGGTAGCTGTAGTAGCTGTAGTAAGTGTAGCACCTGTAGTAGCTGTAGTAGCAAGTGTAGTAGCTTTAGTAGGTGTAGTAGCTGTAGTATCTGTAGTAAGGGTAGTATGTGTAGTAGCTGTAGTACGTGTAGTAACTGTAGTGTATGTAGTAAGTGTAGTACGTGTAGTAGCTGTAGTAGCTGTAGTAATTGTAGTAGCTGTAGTACGTGTAGTAGCTGTAGTACGTGTAGTAGCTGTAGTACGTGTAGTAGCTTTAGTACGTGTAGTAGCTGTAGTACGTGTAGTAGCTGTAGTACGTGTAGTAGCCGTAGTATCTGTAGTAAGTGTAGTACGTGTAGTAGCTGTAGTACGTGTTTTAGCTGTAGTAAGTGTAGTAGCTTTAAGAAGTGTAGTAGCTGTAGTAGCTGTAGTAAGCTACTACAGCTACTACACGTACTATACTTACTACAGATACTACAGCTACTACACGTACTACAGTTACTACACTTACTACAGCTACTACAGGTACTACACTTACAACAGCTACTACAGCTACTACAATTACTACAGCTACTACACGTACTACAGCTACTAGACGTACTACACTTACTACAAATACTACAGCTACTACACGTACTACAGCTACTCCAGCTACTAAACGTACTCCTGCCACTACAGCTACTACAGATACTACACTTACTACAGATACTACAGCTACTACAACTACTACACGTACTACAGCTTCTACAGCTACTACAGCTACTACACATACTACCCTTACTACAGATACTACAACTACTACAGCTACTACACGTACTAAAGCTACTACACTTGCTACACTTGACTACAGCTACTACAGCTACTACAGCTACTACACGTACTACACGTACTACACTTACTACAAATACTACAGCTACTACACGTACTACAGCTACTACAGCTACTACAGGTACTACACTTACTACAGATACTACAGCTACTACACGTACTACAGCTACTACAGCTACTACACGTACTACAGCTACTACAGCTACTACACTTACTACAGCTACTACACTTACTACAGCTACTACACGTACTACATATACTACAGCTACTACACTTACTACAGCTACTACACGTACTACAGCTACTACAGCTACTACAATTACTACAGCTACTACAATTACTACAGCTACTACACATACTACAGCTACTACAGCTACTACAATTACTACAGCTACTACACATACTACAGCTACTACAGCTACTACATATACTACAGCTACTACTGCTACTACACGTACTACATTTACTACATATACTACAGCTACTACACTTACTACAGCTACTAGAGCTACCACACTCACTTCACTTACTAGAGCTACATGGGGTCACACTTTTGCGCCTAGAGGCAGGACATAGCACTGGTGTCTCAGGACATTTCATGGGGTCATACATGAACTACTGACCGCCATAGGTTTGGACGCCGGCCTGGCACATTTTCCCTCAATCTCATGTTTTCCGTTTTTCTCACCCGGGAGCTTGTATCTAATTTGTGACACTCGTTCAGAGGTGAAACGTTGGCGATTTTCTGTTTACTACAGGTTTGTTTATAGTTTCGAAATTCGTCTTCGGATTATACTTACAAGAATTATCCGTCTGACGGATAATCCGTCTAGACAAATAACTCGTCTCTAGTATAAATTCGGCCAATGAGGTGAGTCTTGTTAGCCTAGTGTCACGCAACAAGGGTTTAAAGTGATACTCGACGCTTAAACTTTTCAGATAACTTTAATTTTTCTGTATCCCAATTTTTAGCCAATTTTATTGACCATCCGAGAGTGCAAAGGAATATCCTGAGGATCATAGTCAGTGTTTGCGGACCTGTTGTTACTTACATGTACTTTACTTGGCCAGGTGATCTGTGACGTCACTGCGGGGGCCTGGGGAAAGAAATTTTAATGTCGTATCCCATAAACCAAAGCTGACGGGAACAGATTGAATTGAATTGAATTGGTGCGCGCGTTGGTTTATGGGATACGGCATTAAAATTTCTTTCCCCAGGCCGCCGCAAGAACGTCACAGATCACCTGGGGAGGTTTAGCCAAGTAAAAGTAAGACAGTACGCTCTTGCATTTTTTAGGAAAAATGAAATAGTAACGAATTGTAAAGTGGGAGGACAAATGATAACACTGATCAAGACAGCTGCTGATATTCATATTGATAATTAAAAGTGTTTGATTTTGATTTCTCCATATTACAAGCCCATCAGGTTTTGCACCCCGCCTCCCACTACCACTCACTACCCACCACCCCACCCCCCTCCCCATCAAACGCATTGCCCTAATTTGCAATTATTACTAGTAATAAATCAATAATAATAAAAAACAGGCCTGTTCTCAAATTATAAATTTAGATAGACATTTATTATTTTGTTGTCGATCAGGATTGCAAGGCTTGCAATTTCAGTGGGCCTCAAAACGAGGAGCTTTAACTAATACCAATTGAAAGCATTGGAGCACACCTACCAACTCCGCGGTATGGCCAGTACCTTACGCATGCGCACAACCATATCACCCGGGCAGTGGCAGCCATGGACAGCTGTTTCGCTCTTGTTGGGGCTCATCAGCATGGCATAACCGTCGGGTCAATGAGCAGGATTACCCCTCGTATCAAAGACCCTTTACTGCCGGGGCGAGTGCAACTATTTTTAAAAAAAACTTTCTTAGTTATCAGTCTATGAGGGGCTTAAGCCTTAAAGTTAACTGAGTTTTGCCTTCGTCTGCGGACAAAAAATTAGGAAATTTGGCCAGCACCGACCAGTCAAAGCCATTTTAGTTAGTATGTTATATTACTTTTTAAGGTATTTGGTTCATGTTTAAATTTAATATTTTAATTATGTACAAATAAATTTCTAGTCGTTCTTGTCTCTGTTGTATATCTCTCCGATAACGTCATGCGTGGGTCGTCTTAAATTAATATACCGGCTATACTATATATACCACATATTTCCATAAATAATATACTCTCTTAGAACTTCATAAAGTTTTCAATGCTTGCAAAAAATACCTCCCAGCTTGACGTAATCAGTGAATTTATGTCTTGTGTACTGTATATTTCCATGAAATATCTTCATAAAAAAGAAGCAATGTATTTCACTCAATTTATTCACTTTATACAAAGTTCTAATGCTAGCAAAAAAACTCTCCATCTTCAAATAATGAGTGACTAAATGTTTAAAAAATAAAGTCTACTTTAGTACCCCATCTCGACAATGGGGATCATTCACATGGATGTGAAACATGCGCAATGAATTTGCAATAAAAGGCTCGCGCATAAAAAATATACTTCTTTCAGCTTTCCTTTTCTTTTTTTTTCCCAAAAGAATTTTACACTATAACTTTTTTCCTTGCTTGTCTCGTTAAAGACGCTGTTATCACGAAATTCATCAAACTTCAAACAGTGGGAACTGCCCCTGGCACCAAATTGAGCCAGACATGAAAAAACGAGCGACTTTCGTATGACCTTGAAAAATTGTTTCGGCTAAAGTGTTCGTAGATGGTTTTATCAGCCAATGGATAAAAAGATCGAAACATGACCTCATCGTTTTCCCGCCAAAGAAAACCCTAATATGGAAAAGGCATCGTTCGATTGGCCAATCGCGTTGCAGTATGACGTCAAAGTGAAGTATCGGTTGATTTCTAGAAAGTTCTCGGGCATGAAGTTTTTTCAGCCGAGCGTTCGCTAAAGCAACCAAAAGCCACGCGTGTTTGTATCCGTTCGATAAACCAATCAAATGGCTCTATTACCGTTTGTTTGTTGGTTCTGTTTTGTGCGCGTTTTCATTTAATGGTCATACGAAAGTAGCTGTAACTGCTCAGAACATGAAAAGAAGGTATAACTGATAACACAGCAAAGCAAATACAAAAGATGTGGGAGTGGATAAACTTGAAGAAGACTGAAACGGTTTTCTCTTTTTTTTTTTTTGAAGACTGGTTATTGTTAACCTAATAAACAGCTTATTCTTTTTGTCTGTAACGTTTGATATAATGCTTCAGGAGACAAATCTCTTTAACATGAGCCGGGCAGTGATTCTGTCATTTGCATGTAATTTATCCGCCTAAGTTAAGGTTCACTACGAATTAAGGCACGGTTAGGTGATTTTAACAAAATGAACGCGACAGCCGTAACACAACCCTTTAAATTAAACTGTCAACAAAGGAACAGTTTCGCTTGCACCTTTCTTCTGATCTCTCAGCTTTCTCCTGTGAGATGGATGGGCCCATGCGTTGGTTACACCTATCTCCCTACGACCAAAAATTAATTTAAGCAACAGAAATAGAAGAGGTGTTATGAATACTGCAGTATGGAAAGCAATATATATTACTGTATAATCGGCAAAGGTGGTGAAATAGATGAAGAGGCTGACGAGTGGTATGATGGTAAGCTTGAGTGCCAAATAGCAATGACTGCTTCTTGAAATGGATGGGTTCGCTCTGGGTTCCAGGTGGGAGCATCCTTTCCACAGTGCGACAATGAATACGACGGCTTGTGCTAAACTCGCACTAAATATGGCCACTGAACCAATCTGCACAGCCAGCGTTGTATCGGCATTGAGCTTTTTGGGGCGTTCAACATACTTGTTGAATACGGCAACAAAGAAGGGAAAGTAGCCAATGAAGGCCAAGGAAATATTGTTGGCAACTAGCATGACTTGATTCATTTTTTTGATGCAGTGGAACAGAGAATGGTGAACAAAAAACAAGAATGCAATTACGATGAATGTCGTTATGTACACAAGGAAGCTGGGCCACAAATTCCTCACAGTTTTTCCGAGTCCATCGTTCTCGACATCTGCTTCCTTGGGGAAATTTTCCGTAGTTATGTCGAGCACTAAGAGGGAGAATGGAGAACAATGGAGAATACTCCATCGCTGAAACATTCCACCCGTTCTGTATCAATGTAGTTACCACACATAAGGTCAAATTCAGGTCCAGGCATGCGGATTGCGTTACACTTTCGAAGAACAATTCCAATAAATCGATGTATGCATGGCGTGACAATGACAATGGAAATTAACACCCACGCGGAAATGGCGTTACCGTTACTCACGAAAGCTGCTAGCACGTACAACAATGAGTTGAGAATTTTCTTCGCTAGCATGTAGTCTCTACGTTCCTTCATTTTCCCCTCCGGTAGCTCTTGGAGCTCATCGGTGAGCAAATCAATGTGGCGAAAAGAATACAAGATCATGAAAACTTCAAGGACTTCTATGATCGCCATGTCGCTACATATCAACAAAACTGGGTAGAATTTCTTCGGGTATTTTCCCTCCAATGCGCAAGCGAAGGGCAAAAACGATGTGAACATCAAAGACGCGAGGTTTAACCAAATCAAAACATCGTCGATATGGGAAAGAATCATAAATCGATGTACGTGCGATTCCCATACGGCGCAAATGACAAGAAACGCGAAGAAGTGGACAACCAGCCGAATCCATCCATCATCAAGCTCCCCTTTCAGATCAATATCTGAAGTAACTATCAGTTTCCGTATTGGAAGAATCAGAATTGTCGACACTATGGCAAAGACAGCATCGTTGAATAATTTCAAACGGTTTAGATGAACCAAATCTCGGTCTCCCACCATATTTGTCGAAAGAAATAAAAACCATTTGAATGACAAGAAGGGGAGAGAGTTAATGTTTTTTTGCTATCGAACATTCTAATTATTTATGCCTGGAGCGGATGAGCTCCTTTAGGATTGTCGCGTGACCGTATACGAGCCCGGGGGGACTCCAATAAAAAAGTGAAGATTTTGGTCTCACTTAGGGTGTTTCTAGTATATTTTAGGGCTGTGCATAAAGAAATTCACAGAAAACGCCGCGACACTGACCACGCAGATGATCTTCTTTTGGGATCACACCCACATTTATCTCCTTTAGCTGTTTAACTTTAATCTTCAGACGAGCATCCCCGTTACTTTGTATACGGGAGTCCCCCCCGGGATACGAACCCAGTGACTAACCGCATCCCTGGATTATCCCAACGGACCGAAATGACTGGCCGGAGCATTGCAAGGGTTCTTTGTTCTAACTCAGTCGTGTACGTAAACAACCAATCGCGTCTGACTTCCATGTGACTTCGACTAAACGTTTGAGGTAAGAACGTTTCAGAGGTTTTTCCAGTTTCTCTCAGTGCCCTCTGCGAAGTAAAGCAAGGCCTTGTTGTAACATTTTCAACTTCATCTTTTTTTTCTCTTGAGGGCCTCTATGCCGAAAAATTTTGTAAAACATAAACGTGTCATGGTTTAACTTTTATCACGAGACCTAGAGGGTTTGTTTATTTATTATTGTTGTTTTTCTGTCGTTGAATTTATCGTTGATCCTCACGTTTTGAATGTCAAACTGTTTAGCACCCCGCCCTCGGGATCCGCCCACCCACGTTAATCGTCCAACCTATTCAAAGGAAGCTAAAAACTGAGGAAAAGCACGGGTACATATGGGGAACACAGGTGCATACGGTTTACATACGGATACACATACATACGAATACATACACGTATTAGTACCGACGGAGCTGACATACACGAAATATACCTTTTGCAGTATTGAGAGAGATGTGTTTTCAGGCGGCTATCAATCATACGAGTAAACACAAGGATACTTATACGAGACACTACATTATTATATACTAGTTGAAGAGTTTTGTTTCCTCTTTTTTTTAATAGTAGGATGAATGAAACATGTCCAGAACAAGTACAATCAATCAGTCAATCAACTTTATTAATTAAGACACGAGACGATAAGCCTTTCAAAAAATTCAAAAAAAGGCTGGTAACAAAAATGACTTAACTATGTATCTGCAACAATGAATTATTAACACAAGAGAATATACTCTAAAAAACTAAAAATCAAAAATGAACAAGGGGGCTAGGTTGCAACATAAAATATCTAAAAACGAAGCAAACTTTATTTATATTGGATAGAGTGCAGACCGGCCTGATTTTTATAAAAATTCCCTAGAAGTATCAAGAGAGACTTCTCAGATGAAATGATAAAAATGAAAAACTATGTATATGAAAAAAACTATCTCTAATTATAGTAAAGATTACAACGACAGTTGATCATAGACAAGCTTAAGTTTTTTAAGCTTTGTAACGACGAAATCAGTTATAGGAATTTGTAAGAGCAAATTACAGACAGCGCATGCCGTGGGAGAACTGCAGTCCGGTTTCCAGCGAGCAACTCACACGTGTTGTGTGGGGTTATAGCACTCCCCTCGACCGCATTAAAAGGGTTCTTGAAAATGGGCTTTGCGCGTACTGGGGTCCAACTGCTATGCCTGCCATCTACCCGAATGATTTCTCTGTGCGCATGCGGCTGTGGATCGGGTGTGTGTAACTTGCTTGAAAGTTGCTCCTAAGGTCTGCAGCCTCCTGAACATCAGGAGATAGATTGTTCCACACATTGAAAGAGAAAGATCTGTACTTAAAACCAGAGCACCGTAGTTGATTGAGTGGAGATTTGTTAGCAGTGCTATAGCTTGAAATAATCACGAATTTATAAAAATTCCTTGATTACCCTTGAGGGTATATAAGCCTGAGAGTTTTTGGAGTCCTCTATCGCTTTAGCCAAACACTGGACAGGGGCTGTCCGCTGAATGTAGCGTGGAAGTCTTTATAGCAAATTGGAATGCACTTTTTGTAGCCAATACTGCAGCCTATAGTTTCTGGTCCCTCTTGCTTCGTTTTCCACGCGAATTCTACGAAGGGGTGAGCGAGACAACGCTACGCTATATACAAAAAAAATGAGGCACGTGCAAAATGGTCATTTTGCTTATTTGAGACCTATTGCTTTTTTGACGTTCTCTTGACGTCGCCGTTCTCGGATCTTTTTTGGTCCCTTTTCTCGGAATTCTCGGTCCCATGAACAACAATAGGGTTTGACAGAGTCGAGAACGCCTATGGGGACCAGACTATCAATACGATAATCTATTCTACGGTAACATAGTATTCTCAAGAGATAACGCTTCTTGAACATAAAAAGAACAGAAAACCACTTTGAATTGCATACTCTTGTTAAAACCGGGCATAAAAATAAAATACGGAATTTTCCGCTTTGCGTGGCTCAGAATTGTAGAAAAGAAGCCAAGTAAAACTTGAAAACGTCGGGCTAAAGGTTTCAAGTTGGGCAGTAGTGTTAATGTAATTTGTGGGAAAAAGTTTAAATTCATTGATTATGATTTGCTTAGTCTTTGGGGAACTGATTTGCCTCTCTTATTGTTCAAAGGCCATTTTGTCCATCAGCAAGTGTACTGTCATAATTCTGGCGTGTATAGACACTTTCGTCCATCTGTGAATTTTAAGAACTGAGAGGAATCTTCCTCTGACATAAATTTTCAGTTTTTTAAGATACCTCCACATTTTCATTATTTTATCCTTCAAATGAGATCAAGAATAGTTTAACCTACTCCTTTTTTTCTGAAATCTCAGGTTACTCCTATCAGGGAAGGTATAGTAAGCTTCTACAGTATTTCGAAATCATGTCTCGTGAGTTTTCCCACTTCTCTACGGCCAAAACCTATTTTTAACACCAGGAACAAAAAGGGTGTTATGAACGCTGCAGTGAGAAAAGAAATGTAAATTGTTAAAAAGCTGGCAAACGTGATGAAGTAGATGAACAAGCTCGTGAGAGGAATAATGGTGAGCTTTAGAGCCAGGTAGCGGTGACTGCTTTTTGAAATGGATGGGTTCGCTCTGGGTTCCAGGTGGGAGGATCCTTTCCACAGTGCGACAATAAATACAACTGCTTGTGCTAAACTCGCACTGAATATGGCCACTGAGGCAAACTGCACTGCCAGCGTCGTGTCGGAAGTGAGACCTTTAGGGTGGTCGACGTATTTGTTAAAAACGGCCACAGAGAAGGGAAAGTAGCCGACGAAGGCCAAGGAAATGTTGTTAGCAACTAACATGATTTGATTCATTCTTCTGATGCCATGGAACAGGGAATGGTGCACGAACCACAAGAATGCAATTTCAATGAATGTTGCCATGTACGCAAGGACGCTGGGCCATAAATCCCTCACAGTTCCACTGAGCCCATCTTTCTCGACATCCGCTTCCCTGGGAAAACTTTCCGTAGTTATGTCAAGTATGAGCAAGGTTGCGACAATGGAGAAAACTCCATCGCTGAAACATTCCACTCGCTCTGTATCAATGTAGTTGCCAAACAGAACATCAAAATCGGCTCCAGGCATGCGGATCACCTTGCACTTTCGAAAAATATGGCCAATAAATCGATGTATACATGGCGTGACTATGACAGTGGAAATTAACACCCACGCGGAAATAGCGTTAACGTTGCTCATAAAAGCAGCTAGCACGTACAACAAAGAGTTGAGAATTTTTTTCGCTAGCATATAATCTCTTCGTTCTTTCATTTGCCCTTCGGTTAGCTCTTGTAGCTCCTCGGTAAGCAAATGAACCTGGCGAAACGAATACAAGATCATGATCACCTCGAGAACTTCTAGGATCGCCATGTTACTGCACATCAACAAAATGGGGAAGAATCTCTTCGGATATTTACCCTCCAATGCGCAAGAGAAGGGCAAAAACGAAGTGAACATCAGAGACGCGAGGTTTAACCAAATCAAAACATCGTCAATATGGGAAAGAATCATGAACCGATGCACGTGTGATTCCCATACGGCGCAAATGACAAGAAACGCAAAGAAGTAGACAACCAGTCGAATCCATCCATCTTCAAGCTCCGCTTTTAGGTCAGTATCGGCAGTAACTAACAGCCTCCGTATTGGAAGAATCAAGATTGTCGCCACTATGGCAAAGACAGCATCATTGAAACATCTCAAACGGTTTAGATGAACCAAATCTCGCTCTCCTACCATGTTTCTCAAAGAAGTAAACATCATGTGACAAACTTTGCCATTTAGCAAATTTATTTTTAGTATATAGAGTAAGTACTTTTGTGTCTGTCACGCGATCGTATTTGACTCCAAACTCTGCGTGCAATCAAGCTCAGGCCCGCAGGCTGTAGGCAAGGTAACGTAATTTATTGCTTTCCCATGCAGGGAAATATTCGGGAGCTAAAGCAACAACGACGGGGACGACTAACTTAAAAAGTGAAGTCGGTCCTTTAAACTTAATCGCGCTTATTCCATCTCGTTCAATTCGTCAAATCATTGGCAGCTATTTCTGGAGGTGAATTCTAAAACTCAGTATCGAAGGTCAGGAAAAGAAAGAGAAAGTCGTTCTCTTGTGTTTACGTCCTCCATAAAACGTGAAATTAGGAATTTCACGTCCTAGTCGTGCATTGACGGTAAAGAAATGTACAAAAAAACGTGATGTGCGTACAAAGTTGTTGTTTTGTTAATCAACCTGTTGCTTTTTTTGCCGTTCTCGTTGACGTCGCCGTCGTCGTTGCTTAAGCGTCCTAATATGATCTGACGGTAGCGCAATTAGCCTGATATTTTCTTTTTATTATTCACCTTATATCAAACGGTATACAAGTTCCAAGCGAGTTCTTTTGACGAACTAAGTGTTTTCCCACGAGCTGGACTGCTGTGTTTAGTCAAGTGTGACGAAGGTCGATTTTCCATTTCTGTGCTTACGTCTACAAAAGCAAAATGTACATACATGAACCAATCACAACTGTGGGATGCGAGGGGTATGGGGTGGGGGGGGGGGGGTGCGGGGACAGGGGTGGACAGGGGCGGGATACGGACGTTCTAAGTGCCTTTTCATTTTAGGTGAGCTGATCTACTAGCCCGCTTTACCTCTGCCTTGTTTCCTCATACGTTTTGCGTTGTCAGTCATATGAGATTGCGTCCGCCTCCTAAGTAAATTTTAAACTTATCTAAGATGGTTGTCCGTAACTAGCTGGGCGTAACGCAAAAGCGCTCGAGCTTGACGATCTTATACGCAAAAATAGGGGACTGTGAACAGTCGATATCCTACTCCTACTGAGATCACGGTTGCTTGAAGGGGTGATCAATGGTCCATTAAAATTTTTAACTGCTCGCAAAATTTTACTTTTGCTCGATTTGCTCGCAAAATTTAAACGAGTGCTCGCTTGCTCGTGCTCCCCAAATTTTTGCGATGCTCACAAGCTCGCAAAGCAAATTTTTTATTTCTCCTCGTGCTCGCAAAAAAATCGCAGTGCTCGGCATGTTCGCGAATGCTCGCAAAGACCATTCGTCACTCCTTGCTTGAGCCGAGATCCATTCCTATCACGGTCCCCTACGCTCTTTCTACGTTACAAAGAGGCCTCTGCAGAGGAGAGATTAAAAAGATAAAAACATTTTCCTGACATCTGTTTGAATACTGATCACTTACAACAGAGTTGTCTATCTCTAAAGTGTAAGATATGGTTTGACCCGGTGAATAAGGAGCATCCTGCGGCCAGTGCAGTATCGAAATGCTCTACCGCACTGCGGATTAAAGGGGAGTCAAGATCCCAGGATTTTCATTTTCGTCAGACGGTCAGTGAGACAGCGGTGAAACCACCGCACTTCGCGGACAAGCCTCTGGTGGGACCCAGGGTAAAGAAAAGTGTTCAAAAGAAGTTTGAAGCTAAATTAAATGCCTCTTTTTGATTTTATTCAATTTGTACTGTCCCAAGCAATCAAACCAAAGGGCTAAAAACTGGAAACATTGTTTTTTTTCTTGCACTGTTATCAATAAATATGTGGCCATCTAACAAATGCTGAAAAATTACACCATTCTGCTTTTGATTTTATCTTAACCTCGTGGCCTTTGATTTTTGAGGGTTCTATTTTTGGTCATTCTTCCCATAGTTTCCTTTCGTTTATGGCCACAAAAAAAGCTCCGCTGAAAAAGAGAAAAAACACCGCACAGATTTTAACAACAAAGAAAGGGCTATTTGTTTCCCAGTATCTTGACTCCAATGAACGGGAGAATTTTGTATGCAGCAGCTAAGAAATATTTCAAATTATTTTATTCACAGTGCAAACATCAGATAGGAGAAATCGCTGAAATCGGTTCCCGCAAAATACCAAAAAAAAATTGTCCATCCGGGGATTTAAACTTTTCTGGCAAACTTAGGGCAGGGCCAGCTCATTTAAGTTAGGACTGCTGACTTCATTTCTCGTTACTATACCAACCGACTGTCATCAATTTTTTCCAAATGCGTCTTAGTCATGTAAAAGTTATTCAAAAGAAAAGAGGCCTTAAAAACAAGCCAACTATATAAACAAATTCTCTCATTCCACCTTTTCCCTAAATAAAAATGGAGAGAAAATCTGGATTTGAGTAGAACAATCATTTTCATTTTGTGGCTAGAATTTCTTGAATGTTCTGCTTAAGCCTGTCAAGGCATACTGGCACTAACGCGCTTTTTGTAGCTGAAAAAACAGTGAAAAACAAAACAAAATAAAACAAAACTACCTTTGTTTAGGTTTCACTTTAAGTACCGTAGGCAGTGCCATTGTATAAAAGCAATATTTCCATAATGTGTAGGCCGCAATGTAGTCGAACCAAAAAGTAGCAAGAACCATATTGCCACTTTGTAAGAAAGTTTGAAACTTCTATTGTTTACGTCAGAATCATTAACACGTCATTTATGGAATTTGGAATCGTCATCTTTAAACGTCAGTGCGTGCTTGTGTAGCAAACATTTTTCGGCTTTCTTTACTTTAGAGCTAATCAAGACCTAGAGAATATAAAAGGATTAATTCTCTATTTTTGACTTTTTCAGAGTATGTCATGGGAAAAAATGTATCTTTCAGTTTTTCATTCTTGTCTTCACATGTATGAATTATAGTCCACCAGTCTCGTGATCACTTTTTCTTTTCTGTTCCACTTCAGTGACCTGCCCGACCTCCATTTATTGAAAATATTATAATTATAATATTCTGCTGAAAAAATGGAGACTGTGCTTTAATTATGTACCTATTCAACTTCCAGCCTGAGACCCTACTGTGACTTGGGTCTGAATCAGATGCAAGCCATAGGGGTGGCGAATGGTAAAATCCGAGACTCGCCGAGACGCCGAGATCCTAGTTAGAAATCCGAGCCCGAGACTCTTTGGTAAAAAGTTTCGAGACTCAAAAAAAGTAAATACAAACCATGCAAAAACGAGACTTCGAGACTTATCAAAAACGCTTCCGAGATTTCGAGATCCTACCAAAATGTTCCGAGACCCACGTTTTTCGAGGTACCATTCGCCACCCTAAGCCATGTAGCGGATAGGCACAAAGCTATAAAATGATGAATAACATAACATAAACTTTATTTATACTCGAATTTTAGAGTAGCTAACTAGCTAATATCTTCGATCTAACACTACATGAAAATAATATAGAAATTGCCTGATGAGTGTGGTCCTTGCACCATACGAAACAGTTCTGTAGCAATAAAACGATGATTACTCATGAAACCTGAACTTCTGTGAAGTTATAGCTGATGCTCCTCAATCAATTGAGTCGAGCGCTCTACGAAATACGTTCTACTCAAAAAACGAAATACATATATATATATACATTAAATGCATTCATTTAAGTAATAATAATAAAATAAATCTAATTATTCTTTTATTTAAAGCTTCAAGTTTATCCGCATCGCGCGCTCCACAAAAGTGCCAGACAGAGGAGCAATAATAAAAATGAGGTAGAATATATGCTTTGTAAAGTTTGAATAAGATTTCCCTGCGTATGAGTTTTCGAAAGCGCAACATAACATTAAATTGATTATTCATCTATGAATGATGATTTAAAGGCCCCTTATTGAATATGCATAACTATGTCGGGTGGTGCTTGAGATTGAGATTGAGCGTGAGATTGCATTTTGCTATCTTGAGGTAACATTAAATTGATTATTCATCTATGAATGATGATTTAAAGGCGCCTTATTGAATATGCATAACTATGTAGGGTGGTGCTTGAGATTGTATTTTGCTATCTTGAGGTGTTGGCAAGAGGTTTTAGTGCGCTGGTTTTACTGATCCGCCCAAACCATCCGGGTGGTATCGCAAATATATAGGGAACAGAACAATAGAGGAGATGTCAGCCAATCAGAAAATACTGACGTCACAAAAACTGATAAAACCGATTGGATAAAACTGATTCTTTATCTGTAATTGATTTTTGTTGTTTTGATTTGGAATGGCAAAGGGAAGTACCTCTAGATAAAACTTTTGCTAGCCTACTCGTTTAATTGAAACTTTTTTTTTAAGAAATTGAAGCACGTTGAAAGAAACGGCATCGTATAATATATCTAATTCTTCCTTGTTTTGGCGAGGCAAGTAAAATGCGTTAATTCTGTTAAAGAACTAATCGGATATAACTGATAAACTGTGAACATCAAATCATAACACAAGAAAGAAAAATCAACGAGTATCTTGGCGGACCGGCGTTCATTTATAGTTTATTCAGTACCGTTAGCGCGTTCGCAGAACGACCAAAACTGTACTGATATTGATAATTGTCTTGTTTCGTTTGGTGCACACAAAGACTGTTTCATTTAACCACTGATTTTAAGCTAGAGAAGAGAAAACGACGACGTGTAAACGACGCAACGCAAAACGCATTACCCCAGTATCTCACAACAATGCCATTTCTAGATTTCAAACAACAACAACAACAACAACAATTTGGCTCTGATAATATTACAAGGAAGAAGATATTTACAGTCAAGAGGGCTATAAAAAGGTTGTCCTTTTTGGGCCTGGTTTAATATTAATTGACATTTTATTGATCAAATTGCCTCTCAGTGACAAATATTATTAAACTTACATTACTGATTATGAAAATACTTCCTAAACAATTTACATATTTGAGCCTTGTTTTAATGGCTCATTTATAAAAAAACAATGCAACAATCTCTTCCAAGATGTACACAAAAATATTATGTTATTCTAGAAGACACCAGCAACGCTTTCATTAGTCTACATGAAGCTTTGCTTCAAACGTTATCAACACTAATTAATGAACATTATAATAAATTACATTTAATTGAATGATAATACTCATGTAAGGGGGGGATACCACCTACTGAGAACATCGAAAAATGTTTTGCGGTCACACAATAACCACATGCACCGAATAAATTTACTATTAATGGACTATTGTAGGTTTTAAACCCTCTTGTGTGATGAGAGACTTGTCTAGTCTATTCTCTCAAGACAAGACTCTCGTCTTGCAAGAGAAGGGGGGATTAGTTTTACCAGTACTGTAAATTAAAGCTCTCTTATCTAGCTTAACAGTTCTTGCGACTTTAAAAGTTTAAATCTCAAATTATATTTCATTTCATTTTTCACCATGTCATACTTAAAGCAAGTGTTGTTGTAAAGTTGGAGAAAGGAGGAACTACACAGTTGAAGTGGAAGATATCCATGACCTGTTACCCCAGGGATAAAATAAGAAATAGGGAGGGAACAATACAGATCAAATATCCCTGCTTAAGTAAGCTACATGTATATTACACCCTATTCAAGTAATCTGCACTACTATTGTCACATTGATAATGGAATAGAGTCTTCTTCACTTTAACCTGATTCACATATGCAGCAACCAATCTTTGTCATACCATGTACCCACTCTCGACATTGCTGATACTGCATCACATAACATTCTGATATAAGTGCAAAAGTCTCAAGAGCAACAGATGCCATCAACTACCAGCATACCTGAGAAGTTGACTTGAGTCCACTACGCAAACATGCTAACAGTAAAGACCTGCAATGGCTTTTGTTGACAGGGAAGCATGTTGTCATGCATCAGAAGAGTTTAAAGTGCTGTACAGGCAGCTATGTCATAGGTAGGTGAGTGGCATAGAAAAACCGGCTTACTGGGTTGGAAATGTAAATATTGAACCAAAAATGCTGAACAGGTCTTCTCACCCATATCTACCCCAGAGGGCTTCACAGGGGAGACCACTGAATAAAAAAGAAGCACCAGACAAATTGCTGACTTTTTAACAAACAGACAAGTGGGCTATATAGGTATGCATCCCTGTAAAGGTTATGGGATAGAGGACAGATGTCACATCTTGTTTGGAAGCATGACCATTGGTTAAACAATAAATAATAAATGGATGCTCACACTCCAAAAAACAGTTTAACGAGAGAAAACAAGATTGACTAGTCTAGAATTTTGGGCTGCGGCAACTTCAAAGGCTAGACGTGATTCAAAGAACAGCCTCCATTTCTCCTCTCCAATCAAGAAGACAAACAGACAGTCTGCTTGCAGGGTACAGTTTCTTTAACATTGTCTTTGAAATTCTTGAATAACTTAAACTGCCAAGGTATCTGCCAGGATAGTGTCACCTGCACCTTTCTTCTGAACCCTCAGCCTACTCCTGTGTGGGGGAGGGACCCAGGTGTCCGTATCAGCATCTATTATGATATCATGTCTCATTACGCCTATCTCTCTATGGCCAAATATTATTTTCAGTGCCAGGAACAAAAACGGTGTTATGAACACTGCCGTGTGAAAAGCAATATATATTGCTGTGTAGTCAGCAAATGTCATGTAGTACCCAAACAAGCTCACAAGTGGTATGATGGTAAGCTTGAGTGCCAGATAGCAATGACTGCTTCTTGAGATGGATGGGTTTGCTCTGGGTTCCAAGTGGGAGGAACCTTTCCACAGTGCGACAATAAATACAACTGCTTGTGATAAACTCGCACTAAATATGACCACTGAACCACACTGCACAGCCAGCTTTGTGTCAGCATCAAGCTTTTCGGGGTCAACAACATATTTGTTGAAAATGGCTACAAGGAAAGGAAAGTAGCCAATGAAGGCCAAGGAAATGTTGTTGGCGACTAACATGATTTGATTCATTCTTCTGATGCAGTGGAACAGAGAATGGTGTACGAACCACAAGAAGGCAATTACAATGAATGTTGCTATGTAAACAAGGAACTTGGGCCACATCTGCAGAACAGTTTTGTCAATTCCATTGTTCGTTACATCTGTTTCCTTAGGAAAATTCTCTGTAGTTATATCAAGCACAAGCAATGTTGCAACAATGGAGAATACCCCATCGCTGAAACATTCCACCCGTTCTGTATCAATGTAGTTGCCAAACATAAGATCAAAATCAGCTCCAGGCAAGCGGATCGCCTTGCACTTTCGAAAAACAATTCCAATAAATCGATGTATGCATGGCGTGACTATGACAATGGAGATTAACACCCAAGCAGAGATGGTATTGACATTACTCAAGCAAGCAGCTAGCACATACAAAAACGAATTGAGAAGTTTTTTCGCTAGCATGTAGTCTCTGCGTTCCTTACGCTGCTCTTCAGGTAGCTCCTGAAGTTCCTCTATTAGCAGATCACTCTGACGAAACGAATACCAGATCATAATCACTTCCAGAACTTCAAGGATCAACATGTCAACGCAAATCAACACAATGGGTAGGTATTTCTTGGGATATTTTCCCTCCAAGGCGCAAGTGAAGGGCAAAAACGAAGTGAACATCAGAGACGTGAGATTTAACCAAATTGAAACATCGTCGATATGAGAGAGAATCTTGAAGCGATGCACGTGCGACTCCCAGACGGCACAAATGACAAGAAAGGCAAAGAAGTACACAAGAAGTTGCGCCCATCGGTCCTCCAGCTCCCCTTTCAGGTCAGTATCAGAATTTAATTCCAGTCTGCGAATAGGAAGAATCAAAATCGTTGACACTATGGCAAAGACAGCATCGTTAAAACATTTCAAACGGTTAAGATGGACCAAATCTCGCCCTTCCGCCATTTTTTGGAATGTCAGCTGGGAATCAGGTGACACACACTGCAGGTGATCAAACTCGGAAGCTCACGAATTTATTCCGATTGCCTACGAACATTTTACTGAAGTCGTCGGAGAAGATCGGATTAGTATCCTAGTATGAAAATGGCGGATTCGTGCAAGGGGAAAGATACTGATAGCCACGAGGACTGCAAAACGGTTGACATTTTTGAGGCCTCACAATGCGGGTTAGTGAACAATATTATTATTATTATTATCTTCTTTATTTTTTTTTCTTTCTTGATCTTCTAGTGGGATTGGTGATGTGCAAGCTAAATTCTGAATGTTCATTAATTGTAAGCTTGCTGAAGATCAGAGTTTAGGCAAGCTATTTCGTATAAATCTTACAGTTTCCTGACTACCATTCTTAGTCTTACTCTTTTATTATCGGCCTCTTCACTCTCAAATGTCGGAAGTGAGGGCTGCCTAACGCGCGCAGCTGGTCAGGTTGATCCGTTTGTTGATTGCTCTCATTTTCCACATAAGGCCATCCTCTTTTTTTCCGTTTACCGTCGTCCGACCGACCGAAATTTTTGGCATTTTCAAAAAAAAAGTAACGACGTAGTTACACACTATTTTTCACTTTTAATCTGAAAAATGAGCATATTAACAGCATAGAGAAGAACAGGAACAAAAACATGAACATTTTTCACAGTATATTGTACATTAATCTTAAATTTTATATACTGATGTGTACACGAGCAAGGAGTAAGGGAAGGGTCGTTGAAGTTATTGGCTTGAATTAAAATAATGTAAGTTATCTACATGAAACAGGTGTCCTTTCTACCGGGGGGGAGGGGGCACTTGGCACCCCGTTCTAAAAGAAATTTCCCCTAAAATTGATACCTTGTTCTAGAATTCGCCCTAAAGCTGATACCCCGTTCTAGAAATGGGCCAATTTTTTATACTCCTTTCTAGAAAGTTTTTAAATTGAAATAGCCCTGTTTTTTAAAAAGATATTTCTCTATTTGTTCGACTTATACATGTACATCAAATAGATGCTTCTTCATAATCAGCAACAATTTTAAGCAGAAGATAAAGCCGTGATCCACAATTTTTCTATTTCTCATCTTATTAAATATTATACCCCGTTCTAGAAAGTGCCTCTGAAATGGATACCCTGTTCTAAATCAGGAGCTTCAAAATCATGACCCTGTTGGGCGGCACATACCCGTATAGGTAATGTATGGGAGTATCCCCCCCGGGCCTTTCTACCTTTTAGTCTCCGGCTCTTATGATCGTAGTCCCCGCCCCAGTTGTTCAAAAGATAGATAATGTAATCCAGTGGTTTCAGTGGATGACGCAGTTGGTTTTCCTAATACTTTGCCGCTGGATAGTGGTTTTAATTTTTTCTGTTAGATTGCACTATCAAACTTTTGAACAACCGGGACCTGGGATTTACAATATTTTATGGTCTGAAATGGGGTCAGGATTTGGAAAACTGGGTGGTACACCCCTATCAAGAAATCCCAGGAGTACCCCCCTGGGGGGCAGATACCCCCTGAGATCTGCATTGGGAGTACACCTGTACCCCTATGGGTTCCAAATCAAGTGGTCAAGAAATGAGATTAATATTTTACTAGTAGAGTATATTTATAAAGTTAACAGATTCTTAGAATGTTGTTTCATACCACTGTCTTATCTATTACTGCTTTTGTGTTTTTGGACCACACAGGGACACCAAGATGTGCAGGGAGCTTGTTGGCCAGCATGGCGTAAAAATTCTAAGTACATATGACAGCCATGGACATACCCCTTTACACTGGGCCTCTCTAGGGGGATACAGTGAATTGATTAAGTTTTTTTTGAATTGCGGAGTTGATGTAAATAGACAAAGTCGATCTGATTATGGACCATACCCTATTCACTGGGCATGCGTTAATGGACATATCTTGTGCGTGGATCTTCTTATTCAAAATGGTGCATCAATAGACTGTACAGACAACAAAGGTTGTACACCACTTATTATTTCGGCTCAGTATGGCAAGGCAATGCTGGCTGGATACCTTATAGGAAAAGGTGCAAAGAGTTTTTTCACAGATCATGAAGGAGATAATGCTTTACATTGGGCATGTTTTAAAGGTGAGCACTTTTTGACATTTTTGGACACAGAATGAATTCTAGCATGAGCCATGGGCAAATCTTAACTCTGTTTGAGTTTGTGTGCCCAATGGCACTGAAATCCTTGTTCTGGATGCCACCTATATACCAGGATTTTAATACACGCCAACATTGGCCTGTTAAAAAAGACCATTGTGGATTTGCCAACCAAGATGAATGGGGGGCTCAGAATAAAGATCTCAGCACTGCTTCGTAGACATTACTGATTGGGGTTGATTGATTGAACCTCTGCAATGCAGGCTTAAGGAATTCTTCAGACAAAAAATGTGGTGTTCACATTAATTTTCGTCTGAAGGAAACCTTGGGAGTAACCATTCATAAGCAAAATCTCTCTAGGAATAAACATTACACTACATTAACAGTGATAAGTATGGGGAAGATGCTTGTAAAACTGTTGAAATCATGTACTGCAGACTAGCACAGAGGGTAACCATGTAAATCCTGAAAATCAAAGGTAAATTGTTCATTTACAAACATTATTGGCATTTTTCATCATCCAGGGTGCATTTCCACTTAACGCTGATTGTAAGGGTACATAAGTGCTCCGATGTAATGTTAATAATTTTCAGTGGTGAATCAGGGGGTCCCCACCATCCCCCCAACCTTACCCCCCATCTAAATAGGCTCTTAGTAATGTTTTGTGGTACATGCACTTGGCTTTACCACAAAAGAAATTGCTCAGGAACACATTCTACATCATATAGCTGGTAGATAAAAAATCTGTACAAAATTTCACCTCTTAATCATATATATTTTATTTAATCAGTAGCTTGTTCAAAATTCCACACAGTTAAGGGTTAAAGGGACAGGTTCACGGTTATAAGTGCATGGTCATTAATTTAATTACTTTTTTCCAATTTATTATTAATTCTATCAGTTAATAATGCCACTCACGTGTATCTCAGCAATCTCAGAGTGTATTTCAAAGTAGAAGTGTATTTCAGAGTAACCTGAAGTAGGATGGAGCAGTACTAAAATCACAGAAAAAATTTGTGGACTATGCGTTGAATTTATTGTTGACCCGAAGGTTTTATTCTATGGTTGATTAATTTACAGCTATTTGCAAATATTTAAGTTGATCAAGTGCAAGTGACTGCCAGAGGAGTGTGCAGATTGGTTGTTTGACAACATTATGACATGATCATATTGCTTGCATAGATGATACAGCATGTCCTGGCAGAAAAACAGCATTTTAAAATAAGCATGCACTAAACTGTGAACCTGTTCCTTTAAAGGGAAATGTGTGAAAGGCAAAAAAGGTGGGAATTATTACCAAGGAAAGATAGTTCTCAACCATATAAAGGTCTGGACCCCCTTATCACAAATTCTCAGATTTGCAACTGATTACATGTTCAAGTCAAGGGCAAGTTTGTAGCTCTAGCACTGTAAAAGTACATATCTGTATATCTCATTAGGAATAATGAAACCTCTCTTGATAGGCCATAGTGAAGTTGTGCAGTTATTGCTGTATTCCGGGTTTGATCCGAAGCAGAAAGATAGGTTTGGACAGGTTTGTTGTAAAACTGTACTGTATAATAATTTTGCTTTATGAGTAGTGTGCACAAGATCTCATTGTAGAAGATATTTGCAAAGTGATTTACTGCATACATGACTATATATTACTGGATTCATTCAACTATTTGTTGCTGATTGGCGTAAATCCTCATATCATACACAGCTTCATTCAAATTAGTATGCTGTTACATTTTTTTTTCTAGGTGAAAATACAGTCCTGAAATTTTGCCCACTTGCCTGGCTTACCTATTCTTCCACTCTAAATTACATGACAATGTCATATAGCTTGAGCTTTCTTGCCTCACAACATTATCACTTAATATGGAAATATGTCACAAAGCAGCAGAAATTGTTTATGGTCCCAGCTTTGTAATACCTTATTACATGAAATTTTTGTGACACATTAATTTCACAATTTTACTATGCGTGTATTTCGTGACACTTAAATTTCACGATCTTTAGTAAGACGCTATTTATTTAACTTATCCATGAAGCAAATAGAACAACTGCATTTGCAATAACTTTACAATTTATAACAAGAGATGCAGCAATGGGTCTTTATGAGAACGGTAACAACAAAGTTCTAACAATTTCCACAAGAATTTTACACTTGTTCGTTAAAGGAACAGTATCCCGTTACTGCGCATACACCAAACTTTGATTTTTGGACAGGATGTCGCAAAATCAAAAGACGCAAGGAGAGTTAGAGAATCATGAGAAATCTGTTTGCATTGCACTTAGTCGAGTTTGATACTACACTAAAACTTCTCAGGATTACAGATCATTGATATATTGTTCGCGTTGAGTTTCGATTTGGGCAAAATAGGGATTTTTTGGAGTTACTTTTATTGCCGTTGGCCGGAGGACCAAAAGATGGGAAGTGCTTTGATGCTGATTGAAGGCTTATTTCTTCTGCCAGCTTCCATACAAGCTCGGATAATTGTGAAAGGAATATGCAGAAATGAAACAGCAACAATAAAGACTGTGAGGAGGTCTTGTGGAATTAAGCTTCGTGAAGCAGAATGTTTTACACCGATGTGTTAGTAAACTTTTAAATGAACCTCCCTACGGCCGACAAATCAAACAAACAGGCGCTTCATGTTTAGAAAAACTAGTTTAATGAAATCATAATATAATTTTTGACTAACCTTTGCGATAATTCATTGTGCTGAGATTGCATTTTTATTAATTTTATATCTTTCAAACGTTTGAGGCTAGAATGCGAGCAAATCAAGCCAATATTACTGGACTTAAAACAATAATTGACCTCTGACACGAGTTTCACATTAGAAAAGCTGTTTTTAAAGCGAGTGGAAAGAGATTTTTGGGCCGCAAGGCGGCCCTGCTAGCGACAAAATCGCAATGAGCCTCCGTGCCATGAGCCAAATTTTAAATAAGACAAAAAACTTCTTCAAAAGTTTAAAATATTACTTGAGAATGTAAACAAGAAATCTCTGACGGCAGTGCAGTCCGGAAAGAAATTTTGTCGAGTCAATATGACAGTTCTATTGTCAGATTTTGAAGAAAAGACAGATGACGTTCGCGCGTGCGCACAATCGGGACACTGTCCCTTTAATTTTAAAGTAAATTGACCATGATCTCCATAGTCATTTGTGTAAATTTGTCCTTTCTTTATTATTGATATATTGTTATTCACTTAATTTGCGCATCATGTTTTGTTCGCTACACTTATTGTTTGCATCACTTTAATTCTGTAATTTTAAAAAAGTCACAAAATTCACGAAATTAAAGTGTCGTGAAAATTTCATGTAATAAGGTACAGTTGAACCTCAATGTGCAACCATCTCTCACAAGAGGTCACCTGTCAAAAACACCAAAATTTTCCCAGTCAAATCCCTATAATCAAAACCTCTTGTAAACAATCACCTCTCTTACGCGACTGCTACCACTGGCCTGACATTTTTATCGTTTTCCATTGTTTTAACCTCTCCTAAAGTGACCACTTGATGCTTTATATGGCCTCTGTTCACTGTGTGTACTTCACCGTTCAGATTATAACAACAGTTAGAGAGATTTGTAGTGTATTGAGCGGGATGTTCAGGTTGTTTAAGTTAACCAGAAGTATACGTATTAGACATCCCACAATGCCATGCGTGCTCAGTTGCGAGTGTTTTGGAGACCAGAGAAGCGTGTTGAATGTATGTTCATTTTTTGATGAAATCTTGTAGCCTCATAGTGTCATAAAGCATTGAAATACAGATTTTAACAAGATTGACAGTGATCTGTCACTTTTATGGCTAATGGCAAACATGAGTTTGTACCATGTGACCAAGATTTCCCTTTACTTTTCTTTTACTGTTAGTAAAACTTACTTCTATGAAAAAGATAAAATTTTCACACCAGTTTTGTTCAAAAGAGTTGTTTTGGAGTATTTTTATCTACTTAATTGCTATTTTGAAAATTTCCCAACTTGAATCTGACTTTTGCTTTTTGCCATAAGCATGACTCCACATCTGTCTAATGACAACATGGAACTACCCTAGGTATACTAACACATAATGTAGAAATTGCATGTAATAAATTATTTTCCAAAAAAGAGATGTTTCAGGGCCTCCGTCTTAATAGTCCAGTTTCGAGTTCACCATGACCGCTGAATAAAAAAAATGAAGACGCATTTTTTACAGGGTTAGCCTCCATCTGAAGTAATATATTCACAAATTCCAACGTGAAAGAGACCTGTTTATTACTCTGTCTATTGTGTCTATTCAAATTTCAAACACTTACTTGCCGGAATTTCTGAATATTTTACTTTATGTTGAGGCTAACCCTCTATAAATGTGTCGTTAATGCTTGTGTTCAGCAGTAATTTTTGATTCGAAACTGGACTATTCTTGTAAGTGACCACCTCTTCAGGAGAAGCCACCAGTAAATCTTCGCATTTGGGGTGGTCACTTATGGACACCTGACTAAATTATTCATGTCCATATTTTGTATTTGTTATATTTTTGGCACAGACACCTCTTCATCTGGCATGTCTTAGTGGGGACCTAACCACAGTTGAACATATAGTTGATATGGTAGGCACTGAATACTTACTTCAGCTTCATGGTCCTCAAATAAAACCTGTACGTTTCGTTCTGAGGCATCCTTTTTTTTAATACTCTTGGCAATTAAAAACCTTTTGGAATGGTTGCATGGGGTGCTTGCTATTTTACACAAACCACCTATGGGTAGCTTGATTCTCAGACGTCCAAGGTCGTTCACGGTCCCTTTTGCTTCCCCCCCTCTCTACCTATGATGGGGAAACCTTGTGCATAAATTACATAAATCTACAGAATTTGATGTGGTGGGAGAATGATATACATAAGTGTATCCAAATCAGTTAAACAGACTGATAAGAGTAGAAAAGTTGAATTGCGTCAAAATCACAGCCAATATTATTTCAGTCTGAGGCTTCCCAAATGGCATGCAATGAGCCATTTGATTTTCCAAATGGAATTTCCCATTTTTCTAGGAGAAGTGAGATTTTTGTGTCATCAGGGTTTGACAAAAGTCCCATTCAGTCAGCTGGGACAAGTAGAATTCTCTGCCTGGCAAGTTACTTTCTGTAGTCAATTTCATAGTGGGAAAGGGCCTGGGCAAGTTGTCCTCACATACTAAAGTACGCGTAGTCAAGGCCTCAACTGCCGTTGGCAAGCAATTCAGACTCTTGGAATGTTCATACTGGGTTCTACCATCATTTTCTCATGCTACATGTAGTTAATTGATATCAAAGTTACACATTCGTTTTCATCATTCATCTTTCCAATCTACCTTTTTCCCCATTACTTCTCATATTCACTTATGTGCTCTCTGTGTACATTTTTTTCTAGGATGTAGTGTTAGATGCCGTTGACAGTAATAACAAAACTCCTTTGCGGCTGGCGATGGGGAGAGAATACAAAGAAATTGTATATTATCTACAAGGAAAACTCAACCGTATTGTATCCTGTAAATTGAGGTGTGCTTCTTTTGTTGTTAATATTGTTAGTTATGGACTGGAGACAGAACTGCTGGAGCAGAATCGTACAAGCATGCACTAGTTTAAATATTATATGGTTACAATAGTGTGCATGCTCTAATTGGCTGTTTTCTTGTAATGACCAGGCATTACCAGCTAGGTATCCAAGGTGCATAAAATCTGTGTTTAACTTGATAGTAGACATCTTTACGGACATCCATGTTATGGTCAATTGACAGCTGTCAAAAAGGTCATCTGCTGACCAGTGTCATCTGACTGTATTGCAGGCTTAATTAAGTGTACAACTCACTGAAGTGACATGTTTGTTAAAGTTATCCTCTGGTCAGTTATTGGTTTTAATTGATTGCAGGCTCAGGTCCATAATAAAAAGGCCATATAATTAATAACTTATTAACCTCATCTCTTCAGTCATTACAGGGAAATCTCAGACCTCGGCCTTGGTGTACTGACCTATCGCTATCACTATCGCACGGTCAATACATCAAGGCCTCGGTCTGAGATTTCCCTATATTAATGACTTCACTCTAGTCTAGTATGTGGTAAAAGGTGTCAGTCAGGTCAAGCATAAGAAACACCTTATCAAAACTGTCTGAACATTCCAAATGTTTCCTGATATAGCTTATCTGTTTTTTGATGGAACAGTGATGAGAGCACTAAGTGCCCTCCAGTGTGGGCAGGCTCAAATTCTGTGGGCCGGACCACAATGTGCAGGTTGATTTTGTTGTTGACTCTCATCCTTGCTCCAACAAATTCTCTCCAGGTACTGTAGGATGCAATTTTTCCTCAAAATTGAATAGCCTCTGTACAGCCACCCCCTCCCCTAAAAAATATCCCTTTTCCCAAATTCTTTTGAGGGGAGGTGGCAGCTGTACACAGGCTAGGCCCGTAGTGCCGTCATGAGATGTTTACATGAAGTGCACAAGCTTAACATGCCCGTAGGGCACATGATGCAAGAGCGCAAAAAATTTTTTTTGTGCCTCTCCCCACTCTCGCACTCCGTTTTCATCCTAACTCTAGGACTCTCACATGCCTGCTCTTGACTTACGCAAAGAAACAGGTTATCCTCTTCTCAAAAACCAACATTTCAACATTCCACTTTGATCAGAGAGATGGATGCTGTTAGACAAAAAAACACTAACTGGATGTGCTATAACTAAATAATTGTGTTTTAGTTATTTTATCTAATGTTAGTTTTTTGAATATATTAATTTGATTTATCTATTCTTTGCTTTCAATATCCAGGGACATTGTATTTGGCCCACCTGGGAGATCAAAGGCAGCAATCTTATTCTACTTTTGTAACCTGTTTCTCTGGGGTTATCCTGTTTATTTCTACTGGGTGAGTATTTTTAATTTCTTTATATTTTTACAGTCATGGGGAAAAATTTTCACTATACTTTAATCTAATAAATACAAGTATATTACAGTGATCACTGTTATCATCACAATTATAATGATGAGGTTTGTTTATAAGAAGTCGCTTTTAAAAAGTGAATTGAAAAACGGTTAAGAATACTAAGAAAAATTACCATGCTGGAGTATGCATCTGGCCGTTACAAATTGTTATATGGTGTAATCACTATTTTCATTGCGTGTATTACAAGAAGGCAAAAGAGAAATTGCTATGAGAATGCGATGTATTTTTAGTGACAAGATAAAACTACACATGGGTACAAAAATTAAACTTGTCAATACAAGAAACGGAACGCAAAACAAGTTCCCTAAGTGGCGGGGAAGTATGGATATTTTTTGGAACGACACAAAACAGATACCCTGTCCTTTTTTAGGAATGGACCCTCTACTGTTCGACTCTCTTAAGCAACCACTAAGTATTCACATTTTCAGATAGCAGAGAGTGGCGCGAAATAGAGAGCAGATGAGAGCAGAGGAAAAATGCGGAAGAAAGTGCGCGCACGTGAACCAGCGTCATTTCGGCGGGAAAACGTGGTAGCCGTCGTCACTCGACTACGATTTTTCTCTGAACGCCGGGAACAGGCTATATTTTGGGTGTTCGCTTAATGTATTTAGATTTTCCATGCAAAACTCTACCATTTGTTTTAATATTCCCAGGTTTTGCCAGAGACATGGAGTTACACACCTTCCGCTCATTACCTGTTTATTACTTTCAATGTTTTTATGTGGATTTCACTGTATTATGCCAACTCGAGAGATCCAGGATTTATCCCGTGTAACAGTCCAGATTACGATATGGCGTTAAAGCAAGTACGTATGCCATTTCTTACCATAATAGGCCATTTGCAATAACAGGCATGTGACATCGTTTTTATGAAAATGAAAGTTATATGATTTTGCCTTCGAAAAACGATTAGTGGGTCATATCTTAAACAAAATAATGGTGATTCGGTTTTTCAAACCTGCACCATTTTCTTAAAATGAATAAGTTCGTAAATGGTCACGTGACCAAAATGTGATTTTTGACATTATGAATTACCTCTCTCTGAACACAAATTTTGCACTTAAACTTCAAGGAAAATGTTGAAAAGATGATGTGATAACGTTTACAGCACATCTGAGCGTAACTATGAAACGTTGAACAAGATATAAGCAAGAAGTAATTTTGGCCGCCATGTTGGAGGGCAAGAGCATGCCCTCCAACATGGCAGCCAATACAAACCATAGTACTTTGCTGAAAAATCAAAGTGCCATAAAATATCTCCGTTAAATGCGTTTCCTCTCAAATTTCGGGTGTGAGATAATTTTTGTGTGCCCTAACAATTTTTGGCATCAGCAAGATTCCAACTCATTGTTTAAAGGAAGCATTGGTCACGTGACCTCTTAGTGCAAGTGGCCTATTGGTTTGGAACGTTTGGAGCACGTTTTTCTGAAGAGTTAATAGTGCATGCTTTTTTAGTTTACTTCTTGAAGTGTAGATTTTATATCTGTTAATGAGCCTAACTTAAGATAAACGAGACAAAAACGGCTGCGTGGGGCATGGGTGACTAGCTAGTCTCGCACAGTAAGCTTTTTTTGTGTCGTCGCGTATCGCAGTCCGAGCGTTGTGTTACGACACAAAAAACAGTACCTTGGGTGTCAAAGGCTTTTTTTCTTCAGTTTCCGTCTCAAGAGCTTTAGCAAACCGTAAGCACGGTTTATTTCATCCTAGCTATTTTGAGAAGGGAGCCCTGTTACAAGGGTAAAAAAACCAGCTGCGTTGGAGAATAAACAAAAGCCCATAAAATGGCATTTCCCTTTTTTTTGGAGGGGGGTAATCGCTTTTATGTGTTGTTTGTTAAGATTTTTTGTGTTCAACCTCACCGCAAGAACGAGCTTGTTTTGCGTTCCGTGTCTTGTATTGACAAGTGAAATTTTCGTACCCAGGTTCCGTTCTTTGAAGAGTGGCAGGTGAAGACTGGACAAAACCCTCTGGAAAATCTCTGTCACACGTGTAGACTGGTCCGGCCCCTGCGCGCAAAGCATTGTAGGATATGTAACCGATGCGTGAAGCATTTTGACCATCACTGTCCCTACATAAATAACTGCGTTGGCCTCTATAACAGGTATACAGTGTGTCTTTTCACGGTTGGGTGAAGGGGGTGGGGGAGGATGAGAAGTTTCACCTAGATGAGAAAATCGTGCGGTTTGCAAAAGAGGAAAATAAATATTACATCTATTCCTTTTTTTTTTAAGCTGAACAGTTAAATGAAGCCAAAAAAGCTCCTGCCTGTATTCAGAACTCATGTGCTTTCTCTCTGATAACCGGATACGATACTCTATCCAGTTTCCTCTGCAGAAAAAAAAAACGGTATATTTTGGAGCGGAAGTGAAGGTGATGGACGAACAGGCGGACACTAAGCGCGATTTTTGCATAGAACGCGCCCTTCCTGTCTCGTAGGACCTCGAACGCGACGCTTTACGTTCACCAATGAAACGCTTTAAAAGAACGCCTTTTCTGCGGGCCAGTCGAGCGTTTATGATAAAAACCACATCCAAATCCAACTGTTTTAGCAAAGAGACTCAATTCAAGTTCGAATAATGGACAGAGAGGGAATCTAAGGGCGTTGGCTGGGATATGCGAATTTTACAAAAGTTATTTTTAGAGGTTAAAATTAAACGGAAGTCTAATTCCTGAGACGTCGGCACATTTTAGTCGATTGTTTAAACGTCATCAAATCCACGCATGACTCCCTAAAGCAAACAATGCAGGATATTGTAGTGGCGACTGTTGAATTCTCTCTTGACAAAATTGAATAAATGTTTGTGGGCCTCTTCGGAAAATAACTTCCGATTAATTTCAAGCGTTTAGTTGGTCTTAAAATAACTTTGGTGAAATTCACATATCCCAAGGGCTAGACTGGGCGTTACCCTATCTGTCTCATTATTCTATCTTGACCCAATTACAAGAAAATAGCAACGGAAAAAGAGATATGAGAGTTTGCGGCTAAAAGTCGCTTCTTTTCTTCCCTGTTTTCAGTCATGACATGTTCATTATAGTTGATCCTAATCCATTTGAGCTCATTAATTTAATGCTCAAGATGTTGAGAAGATATAAGTCAGTGTGAATGTAAAAAGATGAAAGTGTACTGCAGATATTTGTTGACCTTGCAGTGACGTTAGCGATAAAACCAGCGTAATTTGTGTTCTTTTCAGAGGGCCGTTCTTGATATTTGTAGCGTGCGTGGCAGCTTGCAGTATAATGACGATGTACTTTGCGATCACGTCGCTTCGTTTGGGTGGATTCAGCTGGATATATACCATGGGATTGCTTCAATTTATAGTGGTGTCCACTCTCATGTCAGCTCTGTTTATCTTTATAGTAAGTAAAACCCTTTCGTTGTTGATCATAAATAGCTCTATTTAGTCACTCTTGGTTTCCGGTAGGCCACGCCCATCAGATGTTTCCGTTTCCCGCCGCCCTAAGTTTTGCAAACGCTGGTCGCCCTGATAAAGTTCTGTGTATGTTTCAACAGCAGATGACAGGATGTGTCGTTGACTCTTCCATCAGAAACCTGTCTAAACCAGTGTCGTAACAATTAAAAAAAAATGATGCAAATTTCCGTTGAATGGTAAGAATAAATGGAAGATAAATGGTTCAGTTAAAAAATAAAGACGTGACACAGTTGTTTTCATAAAAGAAAGAAATACTTTCGTCATTTTCCAAAAAAAAAGAAGAAGAAGAAGAATTGTGTTGCTCGAGCAGTGAGAAACGAAATGTAATTTATGGATAAGGCGTTATTTCCCGTTTTTTCACTGCCCAACAACGATTTTTTTTTTACAGGTAAATCAAATTTCTATCAACCTTACTACAAACGAAAGAATCAACAAGAAACGATATGTGTACCTCAGAGGACCATCCGGGATATTTCTTAATCCTTTTGACAGGGGCTGTTTTAAGAACTGGCTAGAGTATTTTCACTGGGTTGAGCCTTATGACAAGAAACCCAACCTTATGTACAATGTGTGAAGTATCAGTATTAGAATCAACTGGAATGTGGCTTGGCAGTGATAACTTACTTGTTCCATGCCTAGTGTACTATCGTAGTGCGAGGGAGTCTCGCAAGGAACGCGAGGAATCCCATCATGAGTTGCAAGTGTGAACGAAAACAGAAAGACTGGAAACTACTCAGCAGCTGCGAGAACTGAAATGTTTCTCAGTTGAAATTGTCCGAAAAGATGCAAGCTTTTACCTCCCTTTTTACTTCTTTCTTGTTGTATCACCTTATTGTTGGACCTTAAAACTAATTGATTGCTTCAAGTGTCAGTGCTTAATCGTCATCTATTTTATGTGAAGAAGGATTTCATCATATTCGCCCAGCATTCAGTGTTGCGTCTGTTGTACACGCTTCTCACGTGGTTGCATGGAAGAATTCAGTTGAGAGGTCTTTTTTAAGGAAACATTTGAAATCTTATTTTCCGTTTTGGAATTAGGCCTTTCCAGTCATGGTTGAGAGAAACTGACCACTCCAGAAAATAGCATAACATACCATAATGCTCTTTGTTTGTCACCCCAAAATTTTGCATAAGCATTGTCTTCAGTTTCTCTCGGGGCCATTTTAACTCCCAAGAGAAACTGAAGACAATGCTTATGCAAAATTTTGGGGTGTCAAACAAGGAGCATTATGGTATGTTATGGTATTTTCTGGAGTGGTCAATTGTAGTGTATGATATGGAAATGGATTGAAGGAGATGTGCGTCAAATCCTTGGGCGCCGTAATTGTTGAGTTATAAAAGGGACAATGATCAAGAAGACAAGATTATTTTACCATGAAAATAGTATTATTAAAGGAGGTTAAATCTTCTTTTGATAGGCGTTTCTGAGTAAATTAACATTCAGTCTTTCAAGGCCACTAGTGTAGTTCGTATTTTACACAACTGAAGTGTAAACGTGACCAAGACACTTAGGGTGCGTTCGATTGGGAAATCCGGATTTAGATTTTCAAAATCTAAATCTGGATTTCCCAATTGAACGCGAAATCCGAAAACGGACTACACCTCCGAGAAATCCGTCCTCAGAGTGGATTTCAATTAAGAAATCCAAATCCGGATTTTTTGGATTTCCCTTTTTGTCGTTCGATTGGGAAATCCGAAAAAGGATTTGCAAAACTGTCCTTAGGAGCAGCGGTCTTACATGCACACGCATAATTAGTAAAAAGAAGACCGCTGTTCACGAGAACAGTTTTGCAAATCCTTTTTCGAATTTCCCAATCGAACGACAAAAAGGGAAATCCAAAAAATCCGGATTTGGATTTCTTAATTGAAATCCGAGGGGAAATCCGTTTTCGGATTTCGCGTTCGATTGAGAAATCCAGATTTAGATTTTGAAAATCTAAATCCGGATTTCCCAATCGAACGCACCCTTACTTTCAGTAGAAAACAATTTGCTATAGAGTAAAACAGTCGGTCACTATGCTGTCTACTTCATCTGCCTTTTCTGAGTATACAATACTGCATCTTTTAGGTACGTTTTAGAAAATAGGCATGTATTTAAATTGATATAATAATATATAAAACTCTAACAATCAATATTAAATGACAAACCTACTTGAAATCAGTTTCTTTTTTGTCCCCAACCCTTTTAGCCATCGCCGCGGAATACCAGGGTTTGCGCGGCGAAATTTCGATCTAATTTTGTGACGTTGAGAATTTTAAGGAGATATTGCTTCCTCTGTGTTAAAAAATAAAGATCACATTTGGACGGCTAAAAAAAGGAGTGAGTAAACCCCTCACTCCTGAAGTACAACCCCTTGGTAACTTTAGGTCGCTTGCAGACATGAACTCGAGGTTGATACTGTCGGGTTTTTTTAAGTGGTACAAAGGGAAAGTTCGTTCATACATTTCCTTATCGGTCACATGTACTAATTTCAAAGAAAACCAAGTACAGAATTTTACAGTTTATTTAGTAAATGGACGTAACTCCTCTAAACAACTCGCACTCTGCCTAGGATCCCGATTTACGTGTCAAAATAATTTAAATTTCATTTTAAATAAGGATTTTTTTCGCCTAAGTATCGATTTACTTTTAGTTTCCCAGACAAGACGTGATAACCTTAAAACGAATGAACAGACCTGTATGATAGATCGAATGACATTCGTAGAATAATTACACGTTCCTTTTATTTTTTAAACTTATGAGACCCGGTGCAAACTCTACTTCTTTAACCAGGTTCAAACGCTGCTCGACTTGAGAACTTACATATCTGTTAAGTATGACAAAGAAGGAAGTTTGGTTCAACAGTTTTATTTTGGCAAGATCCTCTCTTAATTTTGGTAAGGTAAATATCGTTAACCTCGACGGAAACTTTCGTTTTATTGAGCGCTAACATGCAGTGGGCCGATCCTAATGTATGCCTCTTTTTTTCTTGCGACCTAAGTTCGCCGGTTAAACAATTCGTGGCTCCAAAGTCAAACTTCATCAAATTATATTCTGTACATGAGCATGTGCATGGGTAGCCTGCTGGGAAAAGAGCCGACTTTTAGCGATGCCACAACTGGTTTTCCCGCGAAATTTCATATGAGGAACGAGCGCAGAAATTCCATAGTGATGACGCAGATTTGCTTCAACCAATCAGAAGCACTTCCCAGATTTAAGTAGTGACGCGTCATTATTATGAAATTCCTTTGCTCGTTTCTCAAGTCACCAGGGGTGGCGTCGCGAAATATTGGCTGTTTCCTCAGGCTAAAGCATATTAGTAAAATCAAACTAGTGGTCTATTATCAATGCTGCGTTATGATTGGTTGAGCCACTACTAGGCTATATGATATACCCTGCTAGTAGGGAAAAGCGCTGTCTTGTTGGCGGCAAAAAATGATTTTTTAACTAGCTAAAGTTGTTTTGTCTCGATATTTTTGACCAACTAGTTGGATTTTACTAAAACAATTATTCCTCTCGCCCTCATGGCCTCTGAGTCAATAGCCCATTCGGCCGAATCGACTCAGAGACCATTCGGGCGAGAGGAATAATTGTTAAAGAACCAGTAGGTGCGGCGCTTGAACCAAGCATTTTACGAAAGTTCTTATAAAAATAGTTACTTAATTAAGGAGTATTCTCGAATACTGTCACGTGACCTCAAATGAGGAACTTCTCTTTATGTTATTGGTTTTACCAGAAAACCACACCCTACTTGGCCAAGACCAGATTTGTCTCCGTTCTTCGCAACACCAATCCTTTTTAGCCCCAAGTAAAACTTGTTGTGCAGATCCGACTGATAATAATTATATCCATCAAGGTGTTGAATCTCTATCCATACACACGACGGGTTCGTGCTTTCCTGTGAACAAAGGAAACCTTATTTACAATCTTGTTTCCAGGACCCTCTAGGCATTAAAAATGGTGGCACCAAAACGAAGAGTGTTTTATCTAATAAAGATGGCAACTAGCTAGCCATAATAGGTTGTGCTAGGAAAAGACCTGAAGGTACGTGACCCTACAATAGCCTACACGGCGAGGCTCCGCCCGAAAGGGGTTCCTTTTTCAGGCGTAAGGTGTATGATGAAAGGGCGGGAGTCCAGTTTCACTAGTTGAAGTATATGAAAGGGTTACGAAATTTGTCATTTCGGTCTGTAAAAATACCAAACCAGACGTATGAAAGGGGAACCTTGTCTGTCAAAAGTGGTATGTAGAAGGTAAGAGGTTGGACCTCGGGACGGCGGAGCCTCACCGTATAAAACTTTGCTAAGTACAGGTATCCGGTAGGACATATAGTTGCTTCATCTTTCCGTAAAAATTTTCTCTCGTAAAAGGGAAAAACTGCGAATGTATTTGTTATCAGCGCGACTTCAGTTTTGATACTCCACTCTGTGGCTGCTGCCTCACGCATGGACAAAGCTATTTTCTAAAACAAACCGATTCTCCGTGGCAAGGGGCTATCGATGGGCGTCGCCTTTTGAATCTTTTAACGATGGCAATTGACGACCATTTAATTATTTATAATTTGCGTTTTAATACCCCACCTACCGACCAGCACAGTTTCAAGAGTAAAGCCCTATCAGACCTGGTCGCCAGTCACGGTGCAAGAACATCAACGGTTCTGGCGTTGCATAATTTTCTTTTTCTTTTTTTTTAGAAACGTATGACACCAAAATGGTGTTATAGTATTTTTTTAACGGAACCCTTCCTGCTGTGGCCCCTAGGTTATCAGAATATGGCTCAAGGTGAAAGCCTTCTCATGGCTTTAACCAACTATGATAACTATAGACGAATCACTTTCAGCTAGGCCAATATATGGATAAATTAAGCTGGCAGAGTAGTAATATAACACTAAAAACATCAACATAACTCTTAGAATCGATCACGTAAAAATAAATTCTTTCACGATTGAAATCTCCGAAAAGAAACCAGACAGCTTTAAAAAGTGCTATTTCAAGCCAACCACACGCGGACAGTTTAATCTTAACTGCATAAATTGTGTCTTTAACCTCTACATTTATTTGAATCTTATTGTACGAAACTTACTGCCAAGTACAACTCCCCTTGAGCATTCATCGCAATATAAGCTTTGGTTTTCTCTCCTCGAATAGTGACCTTGCCAAAATCAACCGTTTTCAGTTCTAAATCTGGAAAAGGAATAAACAGTTTGGGTTTGAAATTAGCAGAAAGGGTCATTTGTTTCGTACAGATAACACTGCAGGTTTGTACACTTAACCACAAAAGTCGATTATAAGGGAATTATAACGCATAGTACAGTCACAAAGTCAGATTTCCGGCCGCAGTGTCCCGAATCTCTTACCACAATAGTCGTCCTTCGTTCTTAAACCACGAATTCTTTGCTGCCCGTCAATTTGGAGGAAATAGCCCCATCTTGAGTATAGAAGCACTTTCATAGATGTCATCGTGTGTTCAAGACCTGAAATACGTTCGGTTGAAATCACGGGACAGGCGCGACGACTGGGATATGAAAGAATGTGTAGAAACACTTCACTGATATGCAAAGAAGTAACTTAAGCCATTTAAATAAAACGAAATGTAATTAAATCGAATCAGATAAAGATAAGGATGTAGTTTTACCAGAAAAAGAATATAAAAAAGCACTTCAGTTTCATGAAATATTGATATTGATTCTGATGACAAGGAAACATTCTTTTAGATCCTTTTTAAGTAATAAATAATAAAAAAATTTGGCCAAATTTCACAAATTATCAAATTTCAAAAATATCAAATAAAATTCCACTTTCGGAATCTCGACAATAAACCTTGCCTCAATCGCATTTTTACAGGCCAGATTCGAAAATCCCGTATGATTTGGATTGATCAAATACGAATGTATTTTATCCATCCGTTTCCGGAAAGGACAAGAAGACTTTCAGGGGAGGGGGAGGGCTAGAATTCGGGCGAAGAAATAGTGAGAAGAGACATTTCCCAGGGGGACTCCCTTATGAAACAGACGGGGATACTCATCGGAAATTTTGAATTTCCCCCGAAGGAGACCAATTTGGGCGTGGTTGAAGTTTTATTTGACCCCAGCCTATATGAGGCGATCCTCCAATTTAATAGAAAGATTTTTCTTTAGATATTTCTTACGTGCGACCCGCCTAAGTGATAACTTTATGGGTAAAAATAAAGTCGAATAACCTGTAAGGGACCGCCTAAAATGAGAATATTTTAAAAGTGGTCGCTTACGGGGTTTGATTGGGAAAATTTTGGTGTTTTGGATAGATGGTCGCTTATCATGGGAGGTGGAAGGTACGACTGTATTGGTTTTCAGTCCTGAAAACCGAAGTTAGACCAAACTCTGCAAATTGCACCCCTAAAGCGAGACGGCGACTATTCCTGCCACTTTCATATGGGAGGTACCCTTCCCGGCCCTCCCACAGGAGACATTGGTTAAGAAAGTCTAGATGGTTTAAGCGCCCTGTTCCTCTTCTCAAAATTCCAAATTCGGGCTCTTTAATTGCAACCATGCACCCTGATGGTAAAAAAGCCATTAAACTGCAGTTAAAAAAATGGTTCTTGTACTCACTCTTCTCACAGCTCCGCCGCCAAAACAATACAGCACTCCCACGCCAAGCAGCTAGTCATTTGATGGAATGAACAACTCTTGGCGGCAAATATATCAACTTCCTTTTTGGATACTTCCTTTAAAAAGGCTTGTGGTTCTGAGGAATTTAACACTTTGCTTTTTTATTATTATTCTTTTATTCAAGGAGGAAAAACAGTATCAGGTCTCAAGTTAGAGGCTAGAGCAGAGGATTTTTCCTTCTTTAATTTTCGCTCGCAACCCCTAACCCATGCTAGGCTAGAATAACAGCATTAACCGAGACAATTTCAACTAAACAAAATATCTACTACTACATTCAGTTTTAATGTAGAAGTTAGGTTCTACTTTCTGCGTCTTTAAAATTTTTGACACGTTTTAAAAACAACTTTTTGGCGAACGTATAAAGTTCTACATCAAGCGAGTTTAATTGTTTTACTGCCTGCAAGACTGAATCGTTCAGCTTTGGAAATAGCTTCCCCGCCTTTGTCTCGTTCTCCCCTACCTGCCTAAAGGGGGTCAAAAATTTCAACCCAAAAGTCTTCTCAAACAAAAACTGACTTTCTTCTTGGTATTCCATGAGGGCAAAGTAAGCCATTTTTTGAAGATTTCTTTTGGCACTTTGCAAAATGATTTCATTCCGTTTTGACTCTGACATTGCACTTGTGTCATAACAGTTTACCAGCCTTAAATCAGCGAGCATTCTACTTTGACGGTTAATAGCAAGATTCCAAGGACATCCCATAAACTCTTCCAACGTAATTTCGCTGAGATTTTTTCCAACGAAACATGGAGGAAGTTCATCCCTTGTTGGCGAGCGACCGTTACAACGAAGAGAAGCCCCGCTCCAATTCGAAGAGGTATTGCAGACGAATGAAAATTCACTCAGGAATCGTGAAACAGGTTCTCGAATTATTGTTACGTACAAGAACTTCCGGTCTACATTTTTCCCTTCACGTGAATTCATATACCTCGAAACACATTCCTTGTTTTCTGTCCAATCCGCATGGAGTCCACACGGCCAACCTAGATGATGTCTTGAAATCAGCCAAATTTTAGAGGAACCTGGTCGAAAGCACTTGAAGCGCTTTTTGTGTCGTACGTTGTGTGACATTTGTCTTTGACAAGGTCTCTCTATGTCCAAGTTCCTGACCAGCTGAAGACCAAACTGTGTGCCTCCAGTTTTTTGTATGTGCACGAAAACCATGACATCATCCCCCCTCATGTTAAACTTCTGAATGTGCAAAGTTGATTTATTTGTTGTTCTTTTGTTGCTTTGATGGCGGAGGTTCTTTCCCAGTTCGAAAATGTCCAACTTAAAAGACAAAAACAAAATCGACGCAATGACAACGAGGACAGCCCAGGCGAAGACTGTCTTTAAACTACACCGGCCCATTTCAACCAACGCCTCTGGTCATCACAGTAGTCGATAAACCTGCCGTTTCGTTTGACTGAACCGTATAAAAATGCTTTTAAGCTCAAGCAACGCGTCACGGAACTTGTGTTTGTAAATCGGAAATATCATTCTCGTGACACGGTTTCCATTGATCGGTTCTTCCTTGTCATCCCTCCTTTGTCGGAAAATAACACGAAGATAGTCATGCAAGCTCGAAAGAGCTGAGAGTTTAAAATCGTCCCCAATACGTACGCAAGAAGCAAGGAGAACGAAATAAATGTGAAATGCTATACGCCTTCGAAAGTAAAGTTTTCGTTTGCCAGTGTTCGGGGGCAGGGTTTCTGTACAAGTTGCCTTGACACTAAGCACAATTAATTTATCTCGATATCGCACCCAATTAATTTATCACTTACTTTATCTCTAGAAACAACAGCTTCCTAAAAGGTTTCTTTGTTTGTGCAGCTGCCAAAGTAATTTCAACTTATTTGCCAAAGTCATGTTGTTTTAAAAAACCTTTTAACATGTAAGGAATCACTGTGGCGCCACCACATGCAAAAACCGCGAATTTGTAAGACTTAGAACTTGACCGCTGGATTGGGAATGAAGTGGGGGGGGGGGGGGGGGGGGGAGATTTTAGGTAAGGTTGGGGGCGGAGTTGGGGAGGCATTCCAAAATGGTGGCAAATAACAATTGGGCCACCATTTTTTCCATTTGCTCAATCCGCCTTATGAAAGCGGGTCAAGTCAACCAGTTCACCGGAACGATTCGCATTACCTGGCCAACGTTTTAGGTTGTTGCTCTTTAGAAGAAATTTAGAAGTATTTGAATTCTGCAGATGCAATCGAGGCAAATAGCTACAGTTATTGGACAGAGATCACCTGTACGTCGTTTGCATGGCTCGTGATTAAGTTAAAGTTTTGCCCCCGGACGAGGCCAGGGGGGGGGGGGGTGGGGTGGGGGGAGGGTGCAGTAATCAGGCGTAATGGTAGCCTGGGACCAAGCTCCGCAGTGGGGAAAAAAGGTGGAGCCTGGTCCCAGGCTAGCGTAATGGTGATGAGGTGTTTCGCCACGTCCCTTGGCCAAGTGTATGAGAGCACAGGCAGCCCAAAGTCAGTAATTATGTGAGAGCATCTACTAATATTGCACAACGTAGCGTTTTATAGGGTTTATATGGCAAAAATACAATAGAAAAAATAGCGCCTTATCTTAGCGTATCGCGATCGTGTAGCAGAGAATTAAAATAAACTTACTTTTGCTTACTTTTGTTTGTTCCTGTGTCGTTTTATAGCCCAAAACGCTTCAAAACGTCACAGGGACACCAAATACAGCAAAAATAAGTTTATCTTAATACTTTGCTACATGGTAAGCTAAGATAAGGCGATATTTTTTTATTTATCCTATATAAACTCTACAAAACGCCACGTTACGCAATATTAGCAGATACATTTATTTTTAACTTGCGCTCACATATTGCGTTTGGGAGGCCTGTGATGAGAGCCTGGCTCAGACTAGTAAGAGGGAGAAATTATCGTGATCCCATGTCTGGGGTCTGGGTGGACAGTAAAAAAGGTTTTCGCTCATGACCCACTATACAAACAACAAACAAAAACCATAATACTACCCTAGCTACTCAAGTCTCTTTTCGTAGCACGGAATAATGTTATTCCGGTTGAAATCAAAGGTCAACGAGAGTTCGTCCATGTGTTTCATCAAACTTTTCGTTGACTCCAAATCAGAGATGGTGAGATGGCAAGCGCGCGCGCGATCGGACCAGCCGCGAGAAGCCCTCCGTCATACACGTTCGTCCTTGCGGTTTAATGGTGAAAGAATTTTCCCTCTATTTATGAGGTAAGCTTCTGTTGCTTTACGGCGTGACATGCTAAGTGTAGGTTGAAGTTCAAGTGGAATAAGTTCTATTTCTTATATGATCACCCCACCTACCACGTAAACGTGATTAAATTAAAATGAGAGATAATATAGACAGGTGGGTTACCTCAAATACCTGGAGTCCCCCACCTCCACGTAAACAGGCCCTTAGTGGATGCCGGCCTTAGAGGGTTGAGTGTAGTCTGAAATACCACTCTATACATCATTACAATACGGCAGGTTTGTTTTATTTTTTGGTGATCTGAGTCCAATATAAATATCGCAAACGTTGTATTTCATATAACTTTGGATGGCTACTATTCTAAAAAAAGTTCAAAATTGTTTTAAATCCTTTTAAAGTTCCCTACATCTGGGGCCATGGATGGATCAAAAAAGTCACTTCAGGCGTCCTCTTCTTTTTTTTAGCAGTTTTGCTCGCCTCGGACGATATATTAAATTCTCAAATGGAACATTCGCTACCACAGCACGCGAACAGTTTACACGGGCACGTGACTTAAAACACAAATACAACGAAATGTAACGAACATATCCGCCAGCAGACAAAACGCAAGTAAGAGTGTTGCTATAAAGCTTGCTGATACAGACGACAGTGCACGCGATACTATGAAAGATAACAACAGCGTCGAGCGAGGAGAAGTGAACGTGACGACGCCACAATGGCTTTCTGCAAAGATTGAGTACTTTTTTGTGTCTTTATAACAATAAATTATACTACTCTTGCTCCGGTCCATGGTCCAGCAGTGGTTAGCTACTTGAATTTTCCGCCGCGACCTCCGCTGTCCCGATCCCTGCCAGATCTGCCACTTGATCCAGCATTACCACCGCCGCTGTTAGCTCCAAATCCCCCTCCGCGGTTACTCGAGCGAGATCCAGTTCCTCCACGGCCAACTTGACCACCGCCTCCGCTCGCGCCGCCACGCGCGTTTCCACGAGCACCTCCACTGCCCCCTCGACGATTTCCGCTGGAACCGCGCCCAAATGTACCACTAGGCTTCTTTTCTTCTATGTTAATTTCGTGGTTACCAATTTTGATCGGCTGGATAAAACGAAAACAACATCAGCAAAATAAAGACTAGCTAGTCATTCTGAGGTTCTGAGTGAGTATGGTTCGGTGTTGTAACGAACTGCACGATTGGACTGGCTATTGTGAGGTTGCGCAGGGAATTGGGCAGACTTGCCCCCAAGTCGAGCCCAAATTTTTCTCGAGCGCGACGCGCGAGCGGCAGATTTTTTATGTTTACTGCAGCGTGAAAGCGAGCGAGAAAGCAGGGATTCGACTTGTTTCCCCTGCAGAAAATCGCATCAAGTGACGGCATTTTGGCGTGAGATATTTGCGTCCTCGTCGCATGCAAGACTGGGCGGAGCTGGGGCCTACTACCGGAACCGGAAATGAGAAGAATAAGACTTTGAGAAAGACCAGGAACTGGGTCAAAATTCGTCCCCCCAAAACAGTCCCATAATGCCATTCGACACACCACTGAACCAGTCTCTACGGCGGGAACCTAAAAATGACAAATAAACGCTGCAAGTTTACGCATCGTGGACTTTCTCACGATTCCAATTTTCTTTGACTACCTGCATATTCAACGATCAGAGAATGAGCTGTTTTGGTTTCACACTTACTCTGTTGCTAAGAATTTGTTCCACTGGTTCAGGGCTGTTGAAGATGACAAATCCAAAGTTCTAAAAACAAGACACAACAATCAGTAACATGAAAAAAAAACTTCCTCGGGGCAGTCAATAGCATTTAAGAGAGTAGAAGGGAAGAAGAACGTAATAAGCCCATGACTATGGGCGGGTTATTACAACAAAACCAGACTAAAACCAGCGGCCCAAAAATTTTGTCCCATTTGGATAATTTGTCGCAAATTAATTCAGTGGACTGCCACTAGATAGTTAAACCACATTCTTACAGGTAGTTAGCTTACAATTACAAGGTGTCATTAAAAATGAATGCGTAACATTTTAATACAAGTGTCTCCTTAAGAGTTGTTTGTCTACCTTAGGATTGAGCCGTATTTCCAGTATCGTTCCATACTCTACAAAGAAAACAACAAAGTACACTTCAGGCAGTATTACATAAAGTAAATATCTTAACTACATTTGAAAGGGAAATATCTAATGATAACAGAACATTGAACCTTGAATTTATCACCTGATGAACTTGGTACCTGCAGAAAATGGTGTTTGTTTTCTGGGGCGTGTTCTAGGGGCGTCAAAAAGCTTCAGCAGTTCATAACGTTCTGTCTTAAAGTTGGCCATAGTGTTAATTTAAAACATTCAAAGTATGCATGAAGACAATCGTCCTGTGACTCTTGTGAAATGTACAAAATCAGCACAGCGCCGAACGGGAACGATCTACGACAGTTGTCGTTTTGGAGCCGACTGATTTACGAAAGGTGTTTACATCTGAGTGACACATTTGCATACAGCAGTGCCCACAATAACTTGTTCTTTACGCTACGCGTAATCCACAAGTTAAAAAAGGTAATGTATATCCTGTACTTTAAGAGTTATGAATAGGAATGTCAACTAATCATTATGAATAAACCTCGGATCAGTGTGGCATTTGTTCAGGATATATATCTATCATATCCGTTATGTTTTGCAAAAGGGAAATTAGGTTTCAGGTCTCTACTTTCTGAGGGTCGTTATTTTCGGGGGAATCCCTAATTTTGGGATTTACTAACACCTGTGACATTTTATCGTTACTTTTGAGGGGTTCTTTCTCTCGGAACTTTACGGTA
>JBBMOI010000005.1:25390000-25540000 GCA_038088405.1 Porites divaricata
CATCTCTGATCGCTCCTCGTCGTTAGGGATATTTTGCAGGAGAGATGTCTGCGCCTCAATGACAGAAATGCCATACTGATAACATAAAATCTGTCCAGAAACCGGTCAGGACCTCTGATTGGTCAACATATATATATACATTTATATTCTTTAAGTTATTGTTAACGAATGATAGAATAGGAGAGAGGTCAAATGTAAAAGTGATATATTATTAAAAATCGACTGCAAAACAATCAACAATTTTATTGTGGAACTTATTATTCTCTTGAGGTTTGCTTCTGCTCTTTCACAAAAGAACTCAAAACCCCAAGATAGCAGACCAGCAGAAACAAACAAAAAAATTTTCATCAATTTGGAACCCCATGAATACCAGATTATCTAAATGCTGATTAACATTATCAGTATAGCATTGTCATTGAGGTACAGATGTCCCCTCTGTGAAATATCCTACGTGGCAAGGAGCGAGGAGAGAGGCCTGTATTTGCAGGCTATGTCACATGACGTCAAACAATAAAATGGTTTTTAAGCAGGCAACATTACTTTGACACCATAAGGCAAAAATGCAATGTCACATGAAATTTGACTTTGGAAGCCCTTTAAAGTGAAGTTCGGTGCATTTTGCACAACCAGGTATATAATTTTAGCCATCAGCGATGGTTTTAAATTCTTGATGGAAAGAGGTTGCTGCACATTTTGCTGTGTACTCATATAGAATACAACCAATTGAATACACTCTCATATGATTTTTACCCCCGCATAGGCGAAAATGGGAAACAACTACATGTACTAGGGAGCAAGGAAATTTCATATTACCCGTTGGTTTGCCCTGACTCAGCATAGTACAAATTTTCACTGGAAATGTCTTGTGTGATAGCTTGCTCCTGCTTGGTTTGATCATAACTGCTGTCATTATTCACTGGCACCTGTTGTGGATGCTCTTCTTCACCTTCAGAATCTAGAAAAATGTCAAAAACATAGGATCATGAGTTTTCACACATCATATTTATTGTTCATAAGCACAGAACTATAACTTGTAATAAAGACTTATGAAGAGAGGTGGATTGTTCCAGAGCAAGTCTGCGTGGGTCTACCCTACCCCAAGTGCCATCCACAATTTGCTGGTCACTGCCAATGGACAAGGGGTGAGATCATTCAGTCCCTTCTACTAATGAAATGCCACGTGGCTCTGTTCATTCAAGGAAAACGACATTCCCAGATATGATCTCAAGGGATTCCAGAATTGACAGGGACTATCTTCCTCAAGTCAGACTGGAATGTGTGGAATAAGATTGTCCAGAGCATCCTGACTGAAATGGCCAAATATTAAATGACGATATCGATAACAATGATGATGAAGTATTTTACACACTTGAGTCCAGCCAGACTAAATCATGTTGGAAGTGTCTCAGTTCAATTGACACCATTGCGCAGTTTTTTAACTCACTGACATTGTCTTCTTCACTGTTCCTGATCAGTTAAAAGGCAGGAAATAATGGAACTAAAATTGCTGTTTGACAAAAGGTGCTAGGTGCTCTTGGCGAAATTTGTAAACCATATCTTCAACCCTTTTGCTTTCACAAACCATGTACACAAAAGAGGGATGGCGGAAAGTATTTGTCAAGAATTATTCTCAGTTTAACGGAAACACTATTGCTTATTCATGTTACTTGCACAAATCAGCTCTAACACACTTTCATCTTCATTTAACCTCCACTACCAACAGTCATTGACAGCTGATGTTTACTATCACACAGCTTAGATCAACCCAGTGTCTCTCTGTGATTCTTGCTATACTTTGGCAATGCTTTATTAAAAGGAACTATGTACCTTGGCTGAGAGAGTGCATGTGTATTTCAACTTACCGACAGTTCCATCAGCTGGTTCATCACTAGTATCTTCGGAGAACACCTCATCTTGGTAACGGAATATGTCATTGTGAACATAATATCTTTTTGGACCCTAGCAGAAATATCATCAAAGGACTGGGTTTACAAAAGGTAGCATGTAATTTAACCCTTTAAGCCCCAGTATCCACATACAAATTCTCCAAACTGATCTCCATACATTTCCTTAAAGAATTAGTTGGGAGAATCTGTTCGAAGATCAAAATATTTTCTCTTGGGTGATCATTTTATTGATTCTCATAACTTATCTCTTTACAGTGTATGGATAATTGTAAGGAGAAAATTGATCTTGGACACTATTGGGACTTAAAGGGTTAAAAGGGTCCTCTTACATTTTAAAAGTAAGCCAGTCATTGGTTATCTTTAGTTAATAAATACATACATTATTAACTGAATAAAGATTTATTCCTTATTTTTCTGTGTTTGAGAACTATCCAAACAAGATAGACCAACTATTGGTTTTCAAACTCTAGTGAGACAGCAAATTGCTCATGGGAAGGAGGATTGAGAAGGTGAACCACCATGATATTGCCCTTGTTACAGCAGCAATTTCCACTTTACCCTGCTGAAACCAAGATGGTGGCCTCTTGAAAACAACAATAACATGTAAGTATTTTGAACAAACATGTTGGCTCACTGACATTAAGTGGACAAATAAACAATTTGATTGATTGATTGTATTATAACAGTATTAGTACTGACCTCGCCAGGAGCCAAGACAAAGGTCTGCATGAATCTTCGCATGGGCTGTCCATCGTTAGACAGTTCACCAGACACCTGCATAAAGAAAATATGGTATGCTTTTTAATGCAAAACCTGAGTAAGGAAGCTTGGATCATCCGAAACAATCTGAACCAAAAAGCTCTTGTAGCCTGTGGATAGCTACAGTAATTCACAAATCAATAATTTTCCACAGCATTTAGATTCTTATTAACTGTTTTAAGTCACAAAATTAAAGTGACCAACTTCAATCTTCTCCTACATGTAACAATTGCTGGTTTTCAGTGTCACGCCATTCAAAATAGATTAAAATAAAAATCAAAACCATTTGACAGATAAAGTCCAGAATCTTGGAAATGAAAGGAAGTAAATATACAAAGACCCTTGCCAAGATTTGGGTCGAAGGAATAATTCATATACAAAATATCCAAAGAAATGTTTCACCCAAATTTATAGAGCTTTGTATGGAGACGCCATGCTGGAGCTCGTCCGGATGAGCTCCAACATGGCAGACGGAAACCAACAGAAACATCTGTTATTGAGTTTTTGCTACAAAAGCATGAATTTATTCTTCGAGAAACTCATAAACATTAAAGTACCGTAAAGACTCGCAGATAAGCCACACCCCGAGTTTAGCAACTCAAATTTTGGGAAAAAAAGTTTTTCATGAAAAAAACTTGAAAGAAATCCAAAGTTGAGACTATGAAGGGTTCTGTCTTCATCCAAGGCAAACTCGCCAACAATTGATCGAAAATTACTTTAAAGTCTTACCCGTAATTTTAGCACTTTAGTAGAATAAACATAATGTCCACCAATTATGACATATAATTGATATTATTCTGGTATTTGTTCACAGGTATTTCTCCATTCAAGGCAGTTTTTCCATAGAATTTTGCGCGTAAATTTGTTGTTTTCTTGCATGCACTGTGCGAAGCTGTGTAACCAGGCATAATATCGGACGATGGAAGACAAATTTGCTATCAAAGTGCTTAACGGCGAACAAACAGTGGGCCATCTACCGTGCGAATACTCGAGAATAGCGTGGTATTTTCTCGCTCGTGGAGGATCAATTACCCTTGACACTGTAAACAACTTTGTGGGGGAATGGAAATTCCATGCTGTGTAAGGTTCTCCTGTTCGAGAAAAGCGACCATAAACCGTTTAAAACACCTGTTAACGAAGAAGGTTTAACGGCAAGAAATGTAAGCTTGAAATAACGTTATACTCATCACCAACGGCTCTTTTAGGAGCCACCAAACTCGCAAAAGCAATGACCAATACTCTCTTGTTATTGTAATGTACCCTTTATTCCAGTATTATGCCATAAAAGTGTCCATTCACAGAAATTCACAGCACCTTTCCCAAATGGTCTCGCAGATAAGCCGCACCTACGATTTTGATCGCAAATTTTTGGAAAAAAGGTGCAGCTTATCTGCAAGTCTTTACGGTAATACTTTTTCTAATACATGAACTGTTTAGATAGCAAAATTTCCTAAAATAAGTCATTTTTTTAACCTACATGACAGCTAGCTTGGCCGTCATGTAAATGCCGCGTCACGCAAAAGCTTAGAAATTCAAGTGTACTCTACCACAAAACCAAGAATCCTTTTGAAGCGAAAATTTGTATGAAAATTAGTTTTCAGCTACTCTAATGCATCATGAAAGTAAAATCTTGGTAGGATCGATAGTTTTTTAGTTTGAATTCTAGTGACGTCATGTGAAAACCAACAATACCAATACATCATGAAGAGAGAAGGTTACCACCAAAGGGAAAATGTTTTGATCTTTTATCAACTCTCAACTACAGTGGAAGCTCTCCTAAAGAACACTCTTGTACAGTGTAAGTGGACAACTCTACTAATACAGCTGCCTTCACAAAACCCTGTTTTTCTCAACTTCCACACAAACTCAGTATTTTTTCCTTCTCGTAAGCGGCCAGCTCCAGTTACAGACACCTTTTTTCGTATCCCAAGGATGTCCGCTTACCAGAGCTCCCACTGCAATTCCTCAAAGCAATGTGCTGAAATAAGTCTGGAGAATTAGTAAGTTGTTACTGGTGCTTATAGGGTTGAGTGGATCAGAATAGGGACCAGAGGAATATACCATACAAATATTTTAATTATTCATGAAGACTTCCTTTTTATATAAACAAATATGAAATAACAGGTGTGCTTTCAAGCGAAAAATAAAAGTAAAATTGTTTTCTTTGCACCTTTTGCAGCAAATTCTTTTTTAATAGTGAAATAGTTTGGTATTTTATTGGGGTTTACAGTGTATATAATAAGGGGAACATAACATGACTGCTTGGAGAAAGAAAATTCTAATTCTAATGTTATCTTAACACCTTCTGCAGCAAAAAAATGTTTTATTGTGAAAAGGTTTGGTATTTTGTTGGGGTTTACGGTGAATATAATAAGGAGAACTTTACAGGACTGCTTGGAGATAGGAAATTTCTTTTATCATTGTGAAAAAATATTTCCCTTGATCACTGCATTCATTTGTGGATATATTCTTTAACACTCAAAGAGAAATTTTGTTTCCCAGTGCTGCTATGTAATATCTTCTATTTAAGAAATATTTGTTATATTTATTATTGTTGTCATTAGACAAAGACAGAAAGGGAAATAAGAAAAACAGAGTGCTGATCCATACTAACCTGTACTACCACCCCTCCTCCCACAGTAGAGTGGCTGTCCACTTGCCTGATTTTTGTGTGACAGTCATGGAAATTTAGTTCCTTGATCTTGCTGTAGATTGCCTAAAAAAGAAAGAGCTAAAAGCTTGAGAAAGCTAAAAATAATAAGGACAGACAAAATTAAAGATGAAGACCCATTTGTCACCCCATTTTCATTGCAGTTGACTCTGATGGTCTTTGCTGACCACATTCTAAGTATTTTCCTTTGTCAAAAACATCACATAAGGGTACACCATTTGTGACCTCTCAGGGAAAAGCATATACACTAAAGATAATACATTAACCATTAGAAAACTAATGGATAGCTAACGGTTTGTCCTACAGTTCTAATGCTTTTCCATGACCTTCTAATGGTTTGCCCCAGTGCTCTAACGGTTTGTGCTAACTGTGAAAAGTTTGAACCCAGGGGACATTTTATAAGAAGGTTGAGTATGATTGCCAGCGGGAATGAAGTCCTGAATAGGAATAGTTTGTCGTGAAACGAGTAAAATGTTCCACTGACTGTTCCACCATTTTTGTTTCCACAACCAAAACAACTCAACCTTGTCCCAAGGTCTTCTAGGTAAAAGGTAAAGTAACCTGCAACTGTGCTGCACTTTTGACGTCATCTGTTGATTAATAGCAAAGTTCTTCCAAATTTGGTCAACCAACCCTCCAAGCTGCGACCATTAGTCGCCATGGTGCTTAAAATTTTGCAGCTGGTGACTTGATTTGTAAAGAAGTCCTCCTAAACCAGAAGAGTTGGTTGCCAAATGGTGACTGAGTAGAAACTTTAACTTTGAGGGTTGCCAACAGTAGCCGGTTATGGTGAATTATGCACGTGCTTTTAGCCCATCAGAAACAGAGAAATATTTTGAATGAATAAAAATAAAAAGTTAAAAAATCACAACCTTCATTCAACCTGGGTGAAGAGTTGAGCTCGGGTTATGCACATGTACATTTGAAGCAATAATTGTCTAAACAGCTATTTAAATAGCTACCCAAAAGCAAACAAATCACTAGTAGTATGAGGGTAAGAAACAAGACAGATCTGAGTTGAATGAATCCAACTTGCAAGAAAGCTTCTCAGCTTTATGTATAAGGTCTTCAATTCTATTCTTGCATTAATCCTGTTATATTACAAAAGCCTGCATAAAGCAAGTACCATCTCATACCTCTTGGCCAATCACAGGGGGTTCAGAGGGTCCATTTTCAGCCCTCCCGTGTAGAAACCAAGACTGCTTGGTATAAAACCTGAAAATTGTAACCAAGAAAATGCACTTCAAAACTTTGTTACTTTCAACACTGAGGGAGTATACATTTTTGTTTTTGCAATTTAATGGAAGCTCATAAAAGGCCCATGTCACATTTCCAACTATTTTTGGAGTGAAATTTCTTATAGATGTAGAAAACAGGTGTGGTACAGTAAGTAATCTTATATCTGAACAAAGTAAAAAGATACTGGACTGACATACTCGAGACAACAGCTAACAACATTCATTCACTTTGTGTATGGAAATTGTGCTAAAGGGCATTTCTGAGTAACAAATGCCCTCACTTTCAAAATGAGGCCAAAAGCAACACCTACATGTATGAGCTACTATCTTGAAATGCAAGGTCAAACACAAGCAACCTGCAACTTGCAATCAAATTATTTTTTGGAAGGAGAATTTTAACATCAGAAAGTTCAGAAAAAATTGTGAGCTCCAGGCAAGAATTGAACTCATAACCCTCCAATTTCTAGTTTGTCTAATATTTCCGCATAGTACATAAAGGCAAAAGGTAACAAATCTAGCATCTACTTTATAAACCTTGGCTGCCAAGCAAAACATTAGATCACCACAATATGATGTGGCTAAACTTTTATATCATTTAGAGGAGGGTAAACAAAAGACAATACTGGGCATCAGTCTCCATCACTAATCATATCTGGGGTGGTCTTTGGGCATTTGCAGGGCTCTAGTAATTTCACAGTGCTTTTGCTGCCTTTGTGTGCACATTTTTCAGCCATTTTTAGCTCCCATCCCACTGGATGTGTCTGTGAAACTGTCCACAGCTAAGGTTATCATTGCGAAAGTGCCTGCTGGGTGCCGCTCACAGGGTTGTCATGGCTTCCTTTTCTTGTTGGTTGTAGCTCCCTCAGTTTCTCCAGGCACCTTCCCCACACCCATCTATTTCGCGATGGGTTTAAAAAAAAGTTTAATAGAGAGGAGAATCATGATGTCACATTACCGTGGTAGCACAATTTCGGGATCTACACAATCTTTCTTGACAGAGACGACCATTTGCATTATCAAACGATGGAAGAAAAGAATGGGCTACTATTTTGTTCCTGAGTGCAATCATGCACAGCAAAGTCATATGGGTCAAATTTTTCAAATCTTTCTTTTTTTTTTTTTGCAGGACCATGGTTTGTTGAGATCCAAAAAATTTTGCTTCCATGGCAATGTGACCTAACAATTTCACCTCTTCAATTCATTCACCACTAATAATAAGGTAGGTAACGGCATAACTGTCCGCAGCTTATACCAGTTTCCATAGCATGAAGCACAAATAGGAGTATTGCTACTCCCCCCTGGACGGGATGCTAGTCCATCACAGGGTTACCCCCCAGCAGTATGTCGCCAGTACCCATGGAGGCATGTGTGGCCGAGCAGTTAACACCTCAAACACTGGATCTGGAGGTCTGGGGTTCAAACCTTGCGGTCACACTGTTTCCTGAGACAAGGAACTTTACTCCACTTTGTCTCTCTTCACCCAGGCGTATAAATGGGTACCAGCGACATCCACCACAAATAATGATAAAAAATTCACAATACCTGTGAATCTGGACTGGTTCTTGATTAAGGAGGGTGTAATACTGCCGGACAAATTCTCGCCCAACACATTGTGGAGATGGTACAGTCACCATCGTTTATTGAGCTACAGGAAAACAGTGCAAATTAATACCTTATTATAGGGAATTAATGCTCCTTGAAACTAAGATACTGGGAATTAATGTGACTTAAATTAATGCAAATTTAATGGCAAATGACTTCTGAATGATGAAAATTATCATCAAAGAGAGGATAGTATTTCAAATTAAGCTTGTTGAGACAACAGGAACAAAGTTGAACATATACTCAGAAATAAACATTTTGTTTGTGTTACTTTCCCTAAAAGTATGAAGGGGGTCAAGAAAGGAATTCTGGCCACTCTGAGGTTTCTTCACAGTCTTACTAAGACCAAAACAATGGAAACTAAGGTCGCAGAAATTAACGCTCCACTTAATAAATGGTGCGGAAACTAATGTTTATACAGTGACTTATGTCAATGGAGAGTTTTTCTTTTCTTATCCTTTTTCTTTTTTTCACTTCACCTCCTGCCTCAATTGACCTCAGCTAACTGTGGGCAGAATGAAATATCTCCTTTTTCCTTGTTGGTATGCTTTTACATGTTAAAGCTATTTGGTGTGTAAGAAATTACTGTTGCTGTTTTTGTTTGTTGTTACACAAGAATTTGGCTCAAAATGACGTAGTTAAAAACATTTATCGCCCAGCTATTCAGACTCTATAAAAAGATAATCTCCTGGCATTTAATAGCTGCATGGTATAAAGATGTTGGAACATCCCTGGATGTCCTCACATTCCTTGATTTCCATACATTTTGTTGTCATGCTAATGCCTTCCCTTTGGACATTGCAAAGGTTTTCAGGAAAAATGCATGAAGCTATCATTGTCAGTTAGCAAAATATTTTTGCCAGATGCCTCGGATTGATTGTATTCAAATATTATGTGGTTGTGCTTTTCTAGATCTGGAGTATTAAATGGGACAATGGATTCACACACAAACACTGCAGCTTTCACCATGCTTGCCTTTTTTAACCTGCGCGCAGACGAAATTAAACTCTGGTTAACTCTGTCTGTGAAACGGCGCCAAAATCCTTGTTCTGGACTTCTAGCTGTGTACTCAGATTTGAGTACGTGCCACGATTGGCCAGTTAAAAAAAGGCCTTTGTTTTGTTTGTCGTGATCGCCAATCAGGTTGAAGGGAAATTCGAAACGGACTTCCGGTAATTCGTTGAGTCCGTTGGGGGTCCAGAACAAGGATCTCTGCACTGCTTCGCAGATGGTACTAATCAACAGTTTAGTTATTGTCTGCACGCAGGCTAGCCTTTTTCTATGAACTCCCAAATCACCTGTGTGTGGTACACTATATAATCATGCAGTTTAACTAGGATTTTTTATTAAGCCTAATTGTTTCAATTATGAAACCATAATGATGATAAGATCATATTGTATATTGTGTATCTTGAAGAGTCAGTGAACAATATCAGACAATCAGAAACGAAATATAATAAAAACAGTACATTAAGCTGTGCGTTGCTGAAAACTAACGCAATTAGAGTTTACACACTCATCGATACTTCCTTTATCATGGCAATTTACAGCTGTACCTGGGAAACTCTTCACACAAAGATCCTAGCACGAGGATTTAAGCTCACTTTCCCACAAGTATTACATTTTTATCGGTGAATAACGCTCCTAAAGACGCCCTACAAATTCACCATGTTGAGGATCGTTAGCAAATGCATTCCTGTACAAAATAATTTTTGAAGTGAGAAAAACTAACAATCTGTGTAATCAACCGGCATTTTCTTTATTTTCAACAGAAAAAGCGAAATTCGAGCGCCAAACCAATCAAAATTTTTGTGGCCTAAACCTTATGACGCCGAAGGAAATGACACGTTTGTCAAGTGAACCTTTAACGGTAAATATTCCAAGCTATCATGTAAGCAAGAGAAGTGGATTCCGAAAGTTAAATACAACGATCAGAAGCGAATTGAAAAGACACAGCCCTTGGAAGGTATGAATTGCCCCGTTCGTTTGGTGCACGCCTGGCTCCACCGGCTGAAGATAACTGAAACTTAGATGCTGTATGCAGGTTTACCTTCGTGAATCCCCGTAATTAACAAAGAATAATCATCAGCAGCATTTCCACTTCCAAACCGCGGGATCGTAAGGTTATTCCATGGGTGAAATGGACAATTTTCCTTGTCTTTCGAACGAAATTTTCACCTCACAACTGCTCTAACAAAATCACATGTACGAACATGCTCAGTAGGGACTTCTTTCGCAACTAGAACCCAGACTTCCTCGGCTTCCTTGAAAAATTTCGACCCCCGTTGCCAATGCGCACAACTTCAGTCAAACAAATTTCAAGGACTTTTCAAGGACTACTCAAGGACAAATTACAGTTTACAAGGGCTAAGATTTATTCTTTTAACCCCCTCTTAAACACCTTATTGGCTAAAAAAAATAATGGTAGCTAATTTTTACTTTTTCAGCCATGGTTGATTTACATATGTAAGGTCGTTTCGCCTACGGTCTGAGTCGATTCGTACAGTTCACGTACGTAGGCGAAACGACCGGATAGCCCTCCAGAATTGCAATTTGTTTAAATGGGAATTTTTTTGTGTCATACTTTTGTTTACTTCTTCATCACTTTGCCTAAGGATCAGTTTTGCCTTTTTATATTTTTCTACAAGTTTAATTGTACTGATCGAGGTCTAGAACTGGGAGACCCGGCACCACTCACTGGCCAGGGGGGGGGGGGGATTGGGTATTTTTGGGGTGGGTATGTGCCTCGCGGGACTCCAAATTGGCACCCCGTTCTAAAAAGAATTTCCCCTAAAATTGATACCCCGTTCTAGAAATGGGCCAATTTTTTATACCCTGTTCTAGAATTCGCCCTAAAACTGATACCCCGTTCTAGAAATTGGCCAATTTTTTTATACTCCGTTCTAGAAAGTTTGTAAATTGAAATGTCCCTGTTTTTTAAAAAGACATTTCTTTATTTATTCGACTTATACATCAAATAAATGCTTCTTCATAATCTGCAACAATTTTAAGCAGAAGATAAAGCCGTGATCCACAATTTTTTTTATTTCCCATCTTATTAAATATTATACCCCGTTCTAGAAAACGCCTCTGAAATGGATACATATAATTCTGCAAGCAGAATATTGCAATGCTGATCGTACTACGTGAAATTTAACTCTGCAAGACATCAACAAGACACCGAAAGAGCTCAAAACATAGCGGGTTTGTAGCCATAGACAGCTGTCTATGGCTACAAACCCGCTATGTTTTGAGTTCTTTCGGTGTCTTGTTGATGTCTTGCAGAGTTAAATTTCACGTAGTACGATCAGCATTGCAGTATTCTGCTTGCAGAATTATATGTCTACATTTTTATTTTTGCTGATCAGGTCTTTACAGATCCTACGTTCTCGGCATATTCGTTTGCGGTCCAGTGCAGTCCCTCGTGGTTTCTGAAATGGATACCCCGTTCTAAATCAGGAGCTTCAAAATCACGACCCCGTTGGGCGGCACATACCCGTATAGGTAATGTATGGGAGTACCCCTCGGGCTCACTGGTTTGTTACTGTGGACTTGCTGATATTTTATATACTTTTAACCGAATTCAAGGACTTTTCAAGACGACTACTAAAGTTTATCACACTTGGTGCTCGTCAAGAGCCCATTGCCCTCGCTCCTGTGCTCGACGTCCACGGTACTCGCTGGATGGGCACTAACGTGAACGCATCCTTTTTTAAGTTCTAACACCAGAATTCAGGTACAGTGCCAGTGCTTGAGTCCCATGTCGAGTCCTTTCACTGGGGCAGTAAACTGGGCGCTATGGTGTCCACACTTTTTTGCTGGGTCGAAGGCTATCTACTGCTTTGCACACCCTTTCTCTGCTACACCCATTTTTTTTCAAAATTGCGTCTGACAGGATGAAATGGAGTAAAGATGTATGCAGAAAGGTGTGAACAAACCACCATTTTGTGCTGGTACTCGCGCACCACCTGTGAACAGGCTTTAGGTCTACAAAGGATGAAGGCCGTCAGGACGTCGACCAGATGCTGACCGACTGCCAGGTGATCTGTGACGTCATTGCGGCGGCCTGGGGAAAGAAATTTTAATGCCGTATCCCATAAACCAACGCGCGCACCAATTCAATTCAATTCAATCTGTTCCCGTCAGCTTTGGTTTATGGGATACGGCATTAAAATTTCTTTCCCCAGGTCCCCACAATGACGTCACAGATCACCTGGTGATAATGTAAGGTAGGGACCTATCAGGTGTCTTTCTTGTAGAGTTGACTGAAGAAGCAAATGCTGAAAAAATAGGAGCCCTAGCTTGTTACCACAGCCTTTCTTGGTTGTCTCACGCTATCTGAAGCCAAAACTTTTGCTCGCTAAAACACCTTAACAAGATATCAACATTTGTGGTGCAACTTTAAGCTCTAGGGAGAGCGGGTAGTAAGTGAAGCGAGGAGAATAGGCCACTTCCGAGTTACATACAGCTTCATTTTCAAAGCGTGTTCTGGTGCTCATCTTTTCGCGTAGGAATAAGCTTTAGGGCGCTTACCATTTATCAGAACTGGCTGGCCAAACCAGTCTAGTCGTAAGGAGAATTTCACTGTTAATCTGGACTATCCAGCTTGGTCAGTTAATTCCTGATGGTATGCATGCAAGTGATGTGTTTTAAATAAAAATTTAAAGAAGAGACTTATTCAGTTCTCATTTTCAAAATGATCGGTTTAGCTGGCCCCAGGTCTGATTTTTGGAAAGCGCCTTCAGAGCAACTCGGAGGTTGGTGGGCAAGTAATCTACCATATAGCAGCAGACACTTCAATCTGTCCCTTTGGTGATTGTACCAGCGAGGTTTGACTTAGTCTCTTATTTTTCTTTTGAATCACAGTAAATTGAGAGCACGCGTGAGGGGTGAGTGACGAAGGCGCGAAAAATGAGGGCAGAAGCGCAAGCCAAGAGAAAAAATTTCTCTGTCCTCTCCTCCTTATTCTTTAAAAATTGTTCGGTCAGCACACATGGCTCTGAAAAAGAAGAACGACCGGTCGTGGTCTAGATTGACTTTATCAAGAGAGCTGTGGAGCATCTGGAATCAAGACAAAATGTAATGGGTGACAACTGACATTTTTGATCTTCCGATTGAATATTGCAATCTAGAGCTTGTCTCCAGGGTGTGGTCTCCTTCGCAGCCGCTCGCAACCTCTCTTTCCTTCAAAAGCTTTCTCACAGGCTAAGCAAGAATGCAAAATTGTGCATTATTTCTGAAAAAGATGGTCGACGAAAATCCATTTTATTTCCATATCGCAAACAATGTGGGAAAGCCAAATAATAGTCCTTAATTACAATGAAATATGACTACCTGAATTATTGAAGCTTCAATGGTCACAAAGACATTAAAAACTGACACAACTGTAACTTATAAAAATAAATGTTAGAGACTATGGCCTACTTCAACAACAACAACAATAATAATAGTAATAAAATTAATAACTCTATAAATCAAGAACTATTTTTCAAACATCCAAGAAACAACTCATGGTCATTTTCATATTACGTTACAAAAGAATAACGTGCTTTTATCCACCCTAGTTTGTGCCTCGCATTTAATATCTGCATGCAAAACCAGTCTACCAAAAAAATTTACAGTCAACTTTAACCCTTTAAAATATCATTGCTATTTATCAAGTTTTCATTAATTAAAAAAGAACATACTTTTATCCACCCTTAGTTTGTGCCTCTCATTATCTGCATGCAAAACCAGTCTACAAGAAAAACTTTACAGTCAACTCTAACTCTTTAAAGCTTTAAAATATCACTGCTTTGTATCAAGTTAAGGTGGCTCAATCATTAATACAGGCACATTTAGCTCAAAGTTTTTGTTTTTAACGCAATGGCTGCGAAACTTTGCAAACAACAGATAACATTCAGCAAAAGTACGAAATGTCCTGATTTCATTGATGGTAAATATATTTTGCTAAATTGGCACTAAAAAGGACCTTACTGTTTAAAGAAAATCGCATCTAGTAAAAAAATTGTGGATATATTTACTGAAATTTCTGGTAACGGCTTTGATTAATATAATAAATATGCCACAGGAATTTCAGAAAAATGGTTGGAGCAGAAGTCTGTAACTAAGACTTCTGCTCCCACGATTTTTCTGAAATTTCTCTGGCATGTTTATTATCTCAATGAAAGCTGATACCAAAAATTTCAGTAAAAAATATCAGTAGTGTAGCAGCTGATCCTAAGGTCTCTCCTAATTATTGGTCACTGAAAACAATGACATGTCATTCTTCCCATTGTTTTAGTATTGTTTGGGGTTAGGGTTGCGCACCATTGGTGACTTCTCTTAGGATCAGCTGCTACATCACCCAAAAATATCAGCAAAATTTTTTACTAGATGCGATTTTGTTTGAACAGTAGGGTCCTTTTAAGTGCTAATTTCTCAAGTAATATTTACTATCAATAAAATCACATTATTACCAAATGACTTCTGTTATTCTTTGCAAAGTTTCGCAGCCACTGCATTAAAACCGAAAAAGTTAAGACGGAAAATTTGTCACAGCTAAATGTTCCAGTATTAATGACGGAGCCACTTTAAAGATGAGAGAATAAGGAAATAATTAGAAGTAAAATAGGTCTCAATTTTTTACAAAAATTCTTCTCATCAGTTGTTATCACTGTAGAGGATTATGCTGATAACAAGGTTTAACCTTTTTACTATATAAACATGAAAGTTTTACTAGAAAATATACCACTCCTAAAATTCCTAAAAACTACATCTGGGATCCAAGTGGTTTATTTTCCATAATCTCACATGTGAGTTTATCGATGACGTTATTTCAGTAATTTCCTTTCAAAATTTGTAGGTGTCTTGCATCTTGAATTTTACTTACACATTTTTCAAAGATTTGCTTATATTGTCATTGTAGAGCCCCATTCAGCTCAGTGTTATTTCTCAAGATTATTTAAACCAATGTCTTATATTGCTGTACTGTAAATTTGAGCCATCACAATTACTTTTTGGCAAATAAAAATGTATTATTTTATTGATGTCTTTTTGTCTATATAATAAAAAGAACATTACACAGCAGCTTTAAGATAAGAATTTTATTTTCTTGTGGCAAAAACAATATTTTACTCACTTGCTGCACTCGTTCGTCAAATACTGTTTTGCCACTAGAAAATAAAATTCATATCCTTGCACCACCGTGTAATATCCTTTATATACCGTAAAATTCCCGAAAATAAGCCCTGGGGTTTATATTCAGAGGGGCTTATGTACGGCGGGAAGTTTGCGTTTCAAAATCAATTGGGCTAGCTTATAGTTGGAAGGAATTTACCATTTTTGCTTCGTTTTACTTTGTATTTGAGGGCAGTTTCCAAGTACAAGCCCCCAGGGCGCTTATATTTGGAGGGGCTTATACATGGAGGGGCTTATTTTCAGAATTTTACGGTATCCCAAGGGTGACCAAGATCAACTTTCTCCTAACAACATCACCACAAGATCAAGAGAACAGGTTAAGAGAATCAATAAACTGATCACCAAAGTAATTAAATGCTTTGATCATTAAGAAATTCTCTCAACTAATTCTTTATGGAAAAGTCTCAAGTTTAGTCTGAAGAATTTGTGTGTGGATATTTATAGCACTTAAAGGGTAAAAAGCCCAGCTTGCACCTTGCAAATGTTCTTAGATTTTAGGGCAAAATTCTAATTTAAAGGATAAATTCAAGCTATCATGTAGCTGCTCTTCTATGATACTCTGGTGTTGCAGTTTCATAATCAGTTGAAAACAGGCTATCTGCATGCTTTGACAGATAATCTAAAAAGTCTTGAATATGCGTCACTACAAACTGTACACTTTTTTCATCCAAACTGGAGAAGGAGAGAGCATTGCCAAGTTTAACAAAAAGTCTGAGTAAATGTTCCGCTCCATATAAATGTGACATTGGAAGGTTTGAATGTTCAACAAGAACATCCCCATACTGTGTCCTTTCAAATTTATAAAGTAACTGTGTCCCCAGCATAACATTAAAATACTCTTGTATACCATCAGCAACTTCTTGCACAACTCCAGGTTTCAAGCCATTGTCAGGATTAGCAGCTCGAGATTTTACATACTCATCGAGAATTTCCTTTATGTTCTTTTTTCTTGGAATTGGGACAAGCTGTTTTTGTCGAGTTATAAGATCCCAGTCGTCTATGAGCCATTGCTTGAGATCATCAGGGATTGTAATCTTAACCTCAACACGCGATATGTAGTTTTCATCACTTTCTATAGTGTTAGCAAGTCTAGATCTCTTTTTCCTTGCAGGCCCAGTCACTTCAACTACCTGTTCAGCAGCCCGTTTCAAATTAGCCTTGTCACTATCTCCTTGCACAATCTTGTCAGCTCTCTTTCTTGACTTCTTGTTCTTTCTGTTTCAAGAAAGTGAATCAAAATAATTTAATCAGGTTACTTCATAATAATATTTCAAAAGTCTTCTTCAAGACTGGAAATATTTAATAGTACTACTGTCTAATGACACCAATCAATGACAGTAAGAAATCAAGAAAATTTTCAGTAGCTGACGCACCTGTTTAAGGGTTCATAATTTAATAAGGATGCTGCTTCAAGACATTTATGACCTTTTCAACTATCACGAACAGCACAACGTACGTCTTTCATAACTTATGAGTTGTTTCATCTGCTTCAATTCAAGGTGAAGTATGAAAAAAATCACATTTTTCAAAGGCCTACAAATGAAACTCCTAATAATATTTAGAAATTGACTCAGAACTAAGAATTATGTGGCGTAATTGTGTTTTTAGAAAGAAAGCTTATTTTTTTCAAAGCTGTAACAAGTAAATGAATTCCCTGAAAAAGCTTTATTCTCTCACGTACAAAGTTTAACAGACCTTTTATGTTTCAGCAAATTAAGTGCAACCACATCAAACATGCTTGCTGCTTAACCCTTTGAATGTGAACCCAAACGCACTTAGCAACCAGCATCAATATCGGATTTTTTTCTCGAAAATGTATTTTTTGCAATTTAAGAACCTTAACACTTTATGACTTCTCTTTTGTTATAATTCTTGCCTTAAACAAGTAAATAATGTAAGTGATCCGGCTAGGTAGTCACAACTATCGTGTCAGCTTCTTTCAGTACAAGCTTCACAACACAACACCAACTTGTGATGTAACTTTCGGTAACTTCCTCAAACAAATTTCAGGTCAGCAGTTAACATTATTCCTTCTCAGACCCTTTCAAACAACTGCGTCTTCAACTGTTCATTCAAAACAAAATTTGGCGAGTTGATATTTATTACCCAGGGGTTTTGATAAGCACCGATGGCTGACAAAACGTGTCAGCTACTTTGCTCATAGAAGTCGGCTACTTTCTTCCAGAAAGAAGAAGCAACTATTTTGAATAACATTGTAAACAAAAAATGTATCATAAAATCTGAACGAATACGTAATTATTTACGTTTTGCTTTAGTCATGTGAACACTATATTTCAGTCAATTTTTCACAGTTATAAAGCAGAATTTGTTTACGTGCAAAAATTATGTAATCTAGTTTTCATTATTTGTTCATTGCTTGTAGGAATTGATTCTGTAACTGATAAATGAAAAGTTCAATGAAAGCTACATTTCCTTGAATAAAAAACACTCTTTTGTCTTCAATTTAGTCCCCAGAATGCTTAAAGTCACATTTTAGAGCTTTGAAACTTCACAATTTTCTGGGAAAGCACGCCCTGAGACCCCCCCTCAGAATTTCTTAATCTTGCACTGGATCAGTTTTATTCCAAATACAGGAAATGGAATAAAACAACAATAAATTTTTTCCCAAGTATTTGCATTTATCCTTTTCTTATTTTATTTCAACTTTTTGAGACTTCTTAAATAACATTATAGAGATTAACTTTCAATCCCAGAGTCAATTTTAAGCATTTCCAACTATAGAATATTTGGATGAGATGACGCTGTGTGATCAACCATTCATTCACTTGTACTATCAAAGCTCTTTGGTTTTTCTTTAATGTATTTCAATCCAGAAAAGGAAACAGGTATTTTACTTAAATTTCACTGTCTGGCAATCTTAGTTGATATGATTTAGAAACAGTCAATATCACTTTTTTGCCTCAAATGATGCAACAACTGGATATACTGATAACTATTAGTTGTTGTAATGAAAGATCACTGATTCAAGAGCTTCACCGAACCAGTTTGCTAATGCCAATGTTTTTAAATGCACTGTGAACTACTAAATTCTAAGCAAAAATAACACTCCATGGTTTCGTGAAAGGAATGTAGTAACTGGATGCATCATCTCAATCAAAACTGGCTGGGTGCTTTGTATGAATTAGGGCACACAATACAGAGAGGTTATGCAATAAACAGCAATGTTGCATTTTCCTGATAAAATAGAAAATCACTCTGCAATACAAATGTTGCTTTTCTTCTGATATAGTAGAAAACCAACAAGAGTTGAAGGAATCTAGATTAGTTTCAGTTGTCTTGAAAAATCAATATACACGCACTAAAGTGATATTTTCAGTTTCTAACCGCTAGGAATACATAATGACGTTTGGAACTGGGATCATCACTAACAAGCAGAGGTCTGTTTAGAACAAAGTGTAAGCTCACACCGTCTTTTACTGTAATACCAGAAAATTCATTTCAATTACCCACCACCATACAGGTGTATCTACCAAACATACATTCCCTCACACCTAAAAACCAACATAAGCTTCGAAATCTAGCTCGTTGCATTGATATAACCTCAAGCTTACCAATAACTGAAAATAAACTAAGTCCATAAACAAGGCACCAAAATTAAATACTTCCAGCTCAACAAAGACATTTGGCCAATGAATTTCACTTTTCACCAAAAGGATATCGTGTTAGAATGTAAACTGCAAACAAATTTTAACTGTCGTAAATGTTGGCTTCATGGATTGCAAAGGGCACGAAACGCACGTGGTTTCGCCGGTTGATCAAAATAATTATCGGAATTACTTATTTCTTTTTTCAGTTTCTGATCTATCCACCCATCAACAACAAGAGTTAATATAGTACTTTCTTTAGAAAAACTTTGGAAATACATACAAGTTTTGCTCCCTGAGTTCTCTCTGTTTTTGTAGATTTGCCTCGTTGAATTTCAACACCCGGTTTTCTGGAACCCATTCGTCCCAGTTCTTGTTCCAGCCATTGTAATGAATAAGATATTTGGTAACTTTGTCTTTTAACTGGCCTTTCATGCATTTTGCTTCATAAATGAGAGGGCCATGATAGCAGAGAATCCGTTCCCCTTCTCCAAACTTAAGTTTTGGAGGCATTATAGGGTGTATTTTCGCTGACTCACACAAAACTAACTAAACACCTCAGTCAAGGGCAAGCTCAGTGTGTCGAACCCTGCTCGAAAAACGTGGTAAGATCGTCGAGTGTTGTTATAAAACAACGCTTGATTGGTTTAAGTACAACAGTATTGTTAAAAATGACCAATCAGCGTTAGCGTAAGGAAGAAAGCTTCATTTTCCCGCCATTCACTTCGCACCGAGGCGTTCAAGCGTTTATCCTCCAATCAATGGCGATTTGGCGTTTTCGAATCTCTTTCTACAAGGTAATTTTGGGCTCCAGCTTGGTTCTTCTGATTGTGCTATTTGCGGGTGAAATTTTCTACAGCTTCTCCGACGAAGAATTACATTTTGACGTCACTGCTGCTCGAGTGGACTTGATAAAACCCAATGATGGCTCGGATGAACCGGGCAAAGAATATGATTTCCTGGAAGTGGACGAAAATTGGACAGAGGATTATTCAGAAGGTGTGCTTGCTTTAGACATTTAGACATTGCGAATTGTTGATTGTGACTGATGTTACAGCCATTTTGAGAAAGGTTGTCGGAAAAAGTGCACGCGACAATCCCGAAAGGCATTGTGGGTGGTTTTGAGTTCCTTGTTCTTCAGAGAAATTTGAAAAAATTGGCACGAAAGGCCATGAAAATGTGTTTGCGAGTGCTAACGGAAAGCAACAAAAGTAGATTCGACAGCTACAGTCGTCAGGAACAGTGTATCGATCATATCCCATATTATCTTTCGGCATTGTCGCGTGCACAGTTTTTCTGACAACCTTTCTCGAAATAGCTGTATATGGGTTCCTGGTGCAGTAAAGAGAAAGTTTTCAGGGGCTTATCTAGGAATTTTTAATTGGCAGGGGGAAGGGGAGTGGGGGGTGTAATATCCTGGAATGTAGTTTAGTAGGAAAATGCAACACTTGTTTCGTTAAAAAAAATCAGCCAGTTAAAAAGTGATATACCATGCTGTTGATGAAATAACTTCAGTGTCAAACAAGCATCAGGTCTGAAAGGGGGCGTATGGACTCCCCGGACCCTCCCCCTGGATCTGCCACTGTTTTTGCACCAAGCCTTTCACTCAAGGAGATCGCTTCTACCCTCCCTTAGAGGGGTGCCCAAGATTTCTTGGACAGGGTGGGAAAGGAAAACTCCAAACATGATGTTTATACTGGGGGACTGGGGTCTCAGTTGCGGGGTCAGATCTAGGATTTTTGCTAGGAGGGCTTTGTCTTGGGATGCAAAGTGAAAAAGAGGTATCTGGAAGAAACTCTGGAAGTTTGAAGGTAAAAACTGTAGTTGCGTTAGTGCCCAAAGATGTCGCCCACCCCCAACCTCACTACAATTCCACAAGGAAATGTACCTGGATTGGAGAGAGGATTGTTGTGATCGAGTCATTAAGCAGTGAAGCTCACCTTTTATATCACTGGCAAGTGTTTTAACACAGAGAAACTTGATCTACATGAACAGGAAACTAGATCAATCCACATAATTTCTTTCTTTCTTTCGTTCTTTTTCAGAAGGAGTCTTTTATGATGATGTTGACCATGCTTTGAAGAACCTTAAAAAACCAGCTGCCTATGCTGCAAAATACACATTACCCATAATCATTTGGTGGACTGCCTTTACTGGTGGAAATTCAATAAAGAGGTGTACGCTTGGTGAGTGTTACATCACAGAGGCTCGTAAATTCCAGACACATCCCAGGACCAAGGCTTTTATGTTCTATGGCACAACTTTTACATCAAATGACTTACCTCTTCCAAGACTCGGTAAGTTATTTTAAATCCCACTTTTCTGATGTTGAGGAAGAAAGATCCTTAATAACCTTTCAAATATTAATGTCATACAGATCCACATGTAGATGAAGTAGAATTACAAAATAATAATGACCCACAGTATAACAATTTTTTTATCCCCCTTTTTTGAACAAGTCCCAAACTGTTGCCTTCAAGGTAGGTGGAAACCTTAGATTCATAAAAGAGAACAGGAAAATGGAAAGAACAAATAGTTATGGTGAGTCCTTGGACTCATCTTTCAAAAAATCATCAGTCCTAGCGAGAACCATTGAGTTGCTGTTCAAAAAACAATGAGTCCTATTAAATTGAATTTGTTTGGGCCTTTATGTAACCACGTTGACAATAATCTGAAGACAGACTCCAAAACTCTGTATTACAGTCTACTGGAATAAAAAACCCCTTCTATCGTAAAGCACATCAAAGACCAAAAGAAATATACCTCATTAAACAACAGGCAAAGAAATCACATAATAAATAAATGGTCGAATTGGAATTTGGAAATGTTGCTTTTTGAGGAGAGGGGAAAACCAGAGTACCCGGAGAAAAATCACTGGGAGCAAAGGAGAGAACCAACAGCAAACTCAACCCACATATGGCGTTGATGCCAGGATTTGAACCAGGGCCACAATGTTGGGAGGTGAGGGCTCTCGCCACTGCACCATCCCTTGTTTCCCAAGGAAGTCAACCCATCACTAAACATGAACAGGATATTCTACAAAAACATCTTCAGATCGATCGATTGAACTTTGTGTCCCACAGGATGCATGCCATGAATTTGTTACTTTTTATGCATCAGGGACCAGTAAGATTACCACTGGCACATGGGGTAATTTTGAAGGTGTAGTCAAGTAAAAAGCCATCTTGACTTATAGATCCATATTCTGCTAGGCCTTTTCTCAGCTGCATCCCTGTACATCCCTTCTTTTTGAACCTCAGTTAGCTTTAGGCAGATACCTGTTGTAAGTTGACACCTTTTCTGGTTCCAAAGTTGCTTCTTATAGCTGGTTTGCCTGTTTTTTTTTTTTACTGACAATGGTGTTTTTAAAAAAAGTATTTTACAAGAAAAAATTAAACTGAGGAACATTATCCGACGTTTTGATGTTTGGCACGCCATTATCAATAATGAAAACCGTTAAGTGTCGAAGTTGTTAAAAGAGTTGAAATTTGAATAAATTAGATGGCGTTTGTGTTTTTCTTTCATGTACAGGGCACCATGAGTGGGCTTTGTTCCATGAAGAATCACCTAAGAATAACCCGATTCTTCACCATCAAACAACAATAGAACTGTTCAACCATACTGCTACCTTCCGCAGATTTTCCGATTATCCTTTGGTTACTCAAATGCTTTCATCTTTAGATGAACTTTTGAAAAAACCCAAATACAGCATTCATGAGAAGAGCACAAGTGGTCTGGCATCAGTGGTGTATGTTCAAAGTGGGTGTAACCCACCCTCAGACAGAGATGAATATGTCTCAGAGTTGATGAAGTTTATCAAAGTAGATTCCTATGGAGCTTGCTTGCATAATAAAGACCTTCCAGAAGAGTTCAAGAATCCTTTAACTATGGACAATGAAGGTTTTCAGGACATCATTGCAAAATATAAATTTACGTTGTCATTTGAGAATGCTATATGTGAAGACTATATTACTGAGAAGCTTTGGAGACCACTTATACTAGGGTCTGTGCCAATTTACAAAGGATCACCAACTGTTCAAGAATGGATGCCAAATGATCATTCTATAATACTTGTTGATGACTTTCAAAATCCAAAGGATTTAGCTGATTTCATCAAAAGACTTGATAATAATGATGAGGAATATTCAAAATACTTAGAATTTAAAGAGAAGGGTGCTATCAATGAAAGACTTTTAAGCACTATGAGAAAACGCCCTTGGGGACATTCCTTTGAGGAACAAAATTATGTTTCAGGATTTGAGTGTTTTGTTTGTGATAGAATTCATGAAAATATCAAGCGCAAGGCATCACAACTTACAGAAAATCAATTTGTTGCTTCGCAGGAGCATTATGGTTGCCCAAGGCCAGAAAAATACAATTTTCGTTTTTCCTCCAATTCAGCTGTTTCTGGAGAGAGAGATATTTGGTGGCAGGAATATGATCAAAGCCTCGAGGAATCAAGGGAACTAAATAGACATGTGAAATCTAACTGGTTGTTTTATTAAATCAAATCAAAGTTTAGATATAATATCAAATGAGCTTTCCTCAACTTATTGTGGTATTGTTAAGGTTTTGTGGAGGTCAGTGTTGTTGAAGAGAGAATATAATTGAAAAACAGTTGTATTTGCATTAGTGCTCAATCTTTTCAGATACAATGGTCAAGAATCAAGTGGTTTTTTTTCCAGAAATTGTTGTGGTGGCACACCTTTTCCTTTTTACAGTGAAGGACACTATATTAAGCAGACAGCCTGTTTTAAGCAGGTACTAGCATTTGTACAGGCCTTTTTACTTAAAAGAGGGGTAACCCTAGTGCCAGGGTTACCCTTGTAAGGGTGTCAGAAGACAGCTCATGTTTATAACCAAAAATTTCATCAGTAGAGCTACCCTAAGCAGCACCCAGGTCAACGTTTGACTTACATATCAACAGTAATGAAAAAGAAATTTATAACAATCATTTTTGAATAAAAGATAACTACTTTTGCTTCAGTGCTTTTTTGAAAAAGGAAGCAGGAATAAATATGGGCTCATTTGTATGTGGGAACTCTGACAAGAACTCTGAAGATTAGAATCTGGTACCTACACTGGGATTTAGTCTCTTTTCACATCAGTCTTCTGCCACCAAAGTTCACGTGCTACAGTAAAAACCCACATATAAGAACCAAAAATTTAAGAACCTGTAAGGCTAAAATTTTCATTTGAAACCGCCTTTTCATAAGAACCTATCTAGCCTAAAATTTTTAATTGGTTCTTAGGTATTTACAAAAATGAAGGCAGAGAAGAAAATACAGCCCAAAAAAATTAAGTCTAGGTTTCAGTCAGTAAGATTCAAAATGTAACACAGCATTCTATGGATACTGCAGCATGAAAGACATGCACGCTAGTACTTTGGAGAGATAAAATTACTGCATGGTTATCATCTAGACTGTATTCTAGATAATAATTATTTAACACAGCATATCACATGCCCTGTAGTAGTTATCTGTGCTGATCACTGGTGCTGCTATCAAAATTAATTAAGAACCTATTTAAGAACCTAAATACCCTAAAATCCCACTAAATACCATTTCTATAAGAAACTATTTGGGCTAAGTTGGAAAAATCTAGGTTCTTATACGTGGGTTTTTACTGTATAAACCTGAGAAAGGTTCTTATTAAAGCATTCCAGGGTCATAGCTGCACCTCCTATCCAAAAGTTCATAGTTCCCTCATTGGTACTTGTACATGTAGACTAATGACATGGGGAACTGAGACTGTATACTCAGGTGTGTGAGGGGGAGGGGGGGGGGGTTCAAGGGGACGAACCCCATTTGGGACATAAATATTGAGGTAATGGCAAACAAATTACCCTTGCTCTGGGTTTTGTTCTTTTTTTTTTTTCGCTGTCATAGAGATATCATTTCATTGGAAGGTACGTAGAAAACACACATGAGAAAAGGACAGTCAGATATGAGTTCTTTATTTGCACAAGCAGAATCGCATTTTCTTCAGTTTGAGCCTTGATTAATGAAACATGTCCTAAAATACTTGTGTTATTGCCCCCAAGTTTTCCCTTTTCTTCCTGACAGTGCTCATTCCATATTTGACTTTTGGTTTCAAGACAAACACCCCTTCTAAAACTCCAGATACATGCCTGATACTACTAGAATCTTAAAGAAATAAATGGGAGGGAGTATAAACAGTAGCATGAAAATCAACACCACACGTCTTTGAAATAATAATATTTAATAAAACTACTACAATGTAAGTTACAAGTACAATGATTATCGCATACTGGTACTTAAAAACAAATAATTGATCATTTCTTTGTACAACCTACTTTGTAAAGTAAATATGGAGCATCAGCAACAACGATGGCAACGGCTATGAAAACATGACCTACAGAGTGAATTTGCGCTGCTTCAAACTTCTTTTCTCTTATTTCATCCTGAATTCTAAAAGACTCAGAGTTTTGAGGTTCAGGAAAAGAAAAAGGAAGCCGTCTTGTGTTCATGTCCTCCACAAAACATGAAATTAGGCAGAGCCAGGGTCGTGCAGTAACAGCAAAGAAATGTACAGAAAAGTGTGAAACATGCAAGTTGTTGTTTTGCTCAATATCAAACCTATCGCTTTTTTGCTGTTCTCATTGACGTTGCCGTTGATATTACTTATGCAGTAGCCTAGGAAAAGGCTCCTTGGTGGGGAAAATCTGTGAGGGTTAGGATCTTGGGAAGAGCTGAGGGGGTTTTTCTTCTTCTTTCTCCTTGAATGATAAATTGTAAGTTACCCTGTGGGAAATGACTTTTCCCTCTTCCTAAAAAAATGTCAGGATCATAATTATATAGGAAATAAACAGTGTCGGTTGCATCTGAGGTAGACAAGATAATAAAAACCATGACGGCACCTATAACATGTTAGACAAGAATTGTTATATTATTATTATTCAAAACACAAGAGTCAGAAGATTAACGAAATAGTTTTTTCCCTATAATCAAGAGGGCTTTTAACAACCTCCGTCTGAAAGAAGGTTGAGGGAAAGATTGGAAAACTGAATAATGAAATATTTTAAATAGCTGATTCTATAAAGGTTTCTTTGGGTATTGGGGAGCCATTGTTCATTGGTCACTCAAGTAAACCATTACATTGTTCCAAATGCCCAATGAACAATTACTAAAGTAACCTGTTTGATTTAGCTGTCTTCAATATGATGTCTAGTTTGAATATAGCATTTTATGCATTAAACTAATAAAGTAATACAACATACCAACATGAATATAAATGACGTTGCTGACAATCCATGTAAATGGAAAAGGTTTTTTAAAAAAATGAAATAGAAAAGCCACAAACTAGGTTACAAACACAAGTAGCTAAGCAGGATTTCTCATGTCAGAGAAAAACAAAACTGGCTAAAGGAAGGCTGGTTGTGATCACTGTACCCAAAACCACTTTTGGTCAGACAAGCATTCTAGAAGAAAGTTATGCACTAATAATGTAGTTTTCAATGACTGCTGATGGTTATTTTGTTTGTTATAATTTGCCAGTAAGAGTTTAGTTTAGGTCTAGTTCCAAAAAGTAACTAATCCTCCCCAAGGATTGGAACAAATTTTTCTAATACCCCCTACCCCCTGTAGATTCCAGTTTATAAGCTTTATACATTTCTTTTCATTTTTTATGGTCTCCAAGACCCCTTCTCCCCAGAAATTTCCACACCTCCAGTGGGGGGAGGGGGGAGGTGAGTAAAGAGATTTTCTAGAACTACAAAATCAATGCTGCAGAAGATGTATGGCTTAGCATAATGTATCAACTTCATTTCTACTTTAGTTAAAAATGAAAAGGGTTCCACGGTACAATCTTATCAAATTAAAATACACATAACTATTCCATCAACTGTTTCATTTCTTTTTACAACAGTAACAAATGAATGTGGAATGTGCATGGTCAACAGGCATTTCTTATCTTTCTGTTGCAATGCTTAACTGCTGGCTTTTGCCAGGTTCAAATAAGAACACTAAAACAAGTTTGATTTGTGTTGTTTATAGTGCAGTACCTAGTCACAATGGGTGAATTATCTCTTAAAACAGTGGCCAGTGTCTAATTTTCCCAGAAATTTCACTGTTGTACAATCAGACATAAATCCCGTGAAAAGCAAATGACCACCAGGGATACAAAGCCTTGAACTTTCCATGAAATTCTCCTTATTAAACAGCTTGAGAAATGTACAGAAGAGAGTGCAGGGATCTTTTTGTCATTTTGCTTTTCACTCTGTACTTACAATGTCACACTGTACAAGTAAATTAGTATGGTTACTTCATAAAAAACAACATACAACCTGTTCTTAAGAGTTGCAAAAAAATATATGATGTGGTGAATTTTATTATAAATTATTGTTTTAAATTTTATTTTCCTTTGTTTTAAACTCATTATGACACATTGCCATACCCAATAACAAAGAAAAATAAAAGTTAAACCAAAGATAAAATTGAACCACAACAAATAAAAAATTCAAAAAATGCACGTAAGCTAAACTTCTTCTGTGCTTTGCATCTCATCATCACCATTGTCATCATCTTTGTCTGTTTCTTTTTCCTCCAATTCATTATTTTCCTCCGTGTCATTTTCATCTTTCTCTTCTCCTTCCACATGTGATGTTTCCACTTCATTTTGTTTACCTATGGGTGGATGTGAAGGGACAGCTTCGCTCCCAGGTTGTGATACAAGTACGGTCACTGGGCTGGAGGATTGCTACAAAACCAAACAACAACAACAACAGGAATATTACATTTGAAGCGTGCCTGTTTTGGTTTATGGCAAGCAATGTTGACGGTTTGTACAGAGCATACAATCTGTCAACTGTTCTTGGTCAGAAACAGTGCTGCAGTATTGGACATGACTGGAGCAGATTACAAGTTTACAGGTAGAACTTGTCCAACTCTGTAGTTTAGGAGCAGTATTACAAATATTAACTTTCAAAAAGTAAATTTGAGCACATGTTGCTCAGTGGTGTCACTCGGTTCTTAAAGGGGTGGAGTGATAAAGAGTTATTTGTACAGTTTGCCTTGAAATCTTAATGGCAATGTTTGTATCATTGGACAATTCTAAGAGTGGCCTGGTCAGGCTACTAAATTATTGCCACCACGCTCCATTTTGAACTGAAAAACTGTTAAAAAGTGTCTTTGACTGAGGGTGGGTGGGGAGGGGAGGATGATGTGCCAGTGCTATTGCCAGCCAATGGGGAAATACTGATCATGAACTATGGCTTACAGTTTGTGAGGACCTTGGAGAATGAATCACAGTATGTTTTTTTCCTTGCTTTTCAAAAGCCATTGTATGCACCAGGGAGTGTACAGCTGTTTGTTCACAATCTGAACATAGTAATGCACACAGTTTACACTAAAATTGCTCTTAAAATTGGGCTCTTGTCGCAAAATTGTACATGTGTAAATGAGATTGACCCAATTGTTTACACCCAGGGCCGAGTTGTTCAAAGCTGGGTTTAAAAGATAACCCAGGGTTAGTTCGAAATTTGAATTCAGATATGAAAGCTAAAAAGCAAATTCAGTTTAATTCCTTTTGTCAACAATTTGATGATTGGCTACTCTAAAAAGAATAGAGAAAATTGTCCTAGAAAATGCTTTTGATGAAAAGAAAAAAAGACCCGGGTTAAAATTTAACCCTGGGTTAGCGCTAATCGGCCTTTGAACAACTGGGCCCAGGTGTCTAAAAGTAGAAGTTTGACTGTCAAATTTGCAACAACTAATCAGCTTACTGAAGTAGACAACAGACAAAAATAAATTAAATTCTGTGGTACAATGTATCATGTATTACACAGACCCCCTAAACCATGACTATATGGAGCATTTGAAAAAAAGCCCCAAAAAATCTGGAGATTGGGACCTCAAACCTGGAGATTTCTGAAATTGGTGTCAAATAAAACCAAAAAGGAAGATTGTTTTTGTCATGGTATTTTTTACCCTATTAGATATAATTTACTCCAATTACTTTTAAATGTTTTGAGATATTTGGCTGTGGCCAACCACAGGTTTTCATTTCTTTAGAAGCTGAGCTTCCAAAGTCTCCGAGTCAGTGTGAGATTCAGTTTCACTATCCACATCCATAGGATGGCAAGTAGCCATTTTAAGTTTGCTAATTCCCATTGCATGGGAATGAGGTTGGGATTGGACCCAGGTTTCCCCCCAAACTTAGACTGATACAATTTGTCCAGTATGAAGACGAATGTTTTGAAATTATGAGATTTCTAATGGAATTGTCTGGCAATTTCAAGATTTTCTGATTCACCATGTGACCGTGAGATTTGGAGGCTAAATCGTCAGTCCATCACTTGACCCCCCAAATTGTAGCAGTTGGAAGGTCTGATTACCACAATGTTTGTGCTTACCTGTGTTCTTGAGAATAGAGCTGCTTGTAACTGCTTCTCTAGTTGAAGAACTTTTACATCCTTTTTCAGATTTTCAGTTTCTAATTTCTGCACTTGGTGCTGTAGTCTGTATATTTCTCCTTCCTAAAGAAAAAGGCAAAGAACCATAAAGTTGACCCAAAAATTCCAATGAAAATCTTGTCCTGCTAGCCACCTGCACTTTATTCCATACAATTGTACATTGTCAATCAAAGTAAACGTTTTCTCAAAAAGGTTCCGCACCGAAATAAAGCCTTAGTAAATGTCAAGCAGAAAAAAAAGGGGCTTAGAAAAATGAAAAAAGCAGAGAAGAGAAAGTTGCAGACTGTCCAACCATCCTGATTTGATTTCGTTGGGATTCTCACAATTTTGCTTAAAAATCCTGAATCCTGACCAATATGCGATCGAGATGGGACAAGTCCCATTTTTGACTTCTGTTATGATACATCTGTATTTCCAAGCTCGAGTTCGAGTTCATTTATTCACACTTTACAGTTATTACAATACAACAACAATAAGAAAAAAAAAAGTAAAACAGAGCTAACTATACACTGAATTAAACATAACAAGGAAAAAAGTGTGTAGCAGCCAAAGAAGTCAAGCTTTCGAGTTGGGTACTACCACAGAGTGGTTACAAGTGGGTGGAGGTTATACAGTACTATACTTCCAAATATACTTAACCAGAAACTAATAAGCAGAAAACTCTAAACACCACACGAAATATAAAATAAAATTGAGTACTTGTTCGTGTAAGCCATGCAAATATACTTAAACATAGAAATGAAAATCAAAACTATTGTCCTCTCAGAACACTAGAAATGGCATTTCAGAGGATCAAGATTTCAGAATTTTCTGGGGGAGAATGCCGAGAATGCCAGACTCCCCCTAGTGGCTAGCCCTTTGGTGCTCGATTGATTCCTCAATCATTAAAAGATATCTCAACTTTAAATACTCAAAAGGTTGGACAGTCTAAAGTCAATATTGCTGTGTCACTTTTAAACCCCAAAGCTATTACAAAATTTTGTTTTCTGGACATGCCTAAACTTCAGAAGCTGATATTTAGCATCAGAAAAAGAAGGCTGCAAGGTGGAAGTGCTTGACTTGTAAACAGTATTTTGGGCATTCTGGGTTTGTTTTGGCTGTAAAGCAACCAGACTAATTACAGATGGCCTGACTAGCTACAAACAGCATTTTTCGGCAAAATTTCCAGAAGAAAATTGGTTAATTAGCAGGAAGATCATTTTGAGAGGAAATTGGATGGACAAATTCGCTGATGCAACAGTAAAAAAGTCTAGACAACAGGTCAGAGTACACTTCAAGTAATTACCTTGAGGTATTGTAGCTGTGCTTCCAGTTCAGCAATGTGGGAAATCTTGGCTAGATGTTCTTGTTGGAGGATTTGAATGTGCTGTTTCAGGGTAAGGATTTCCTGTTCTTTCTCTTGACTCTGCATAATTAAACAAGTGAAAAAAAATTATAAATTAAAAATAGAAAAACATCACTTGTTTTGTGTAAGGACATTACTGAAAACGATTGAAAATTATGCTCTGTAGAAAATCATTTTTTTTATCCAGTTTAACTATGTATTTTTCTGCTATTTCAAAAATTTCAACATACATAATTTACAACACATTTAAACTGCACAGACCACTTACTCTTAGCAAGTCATATAGCACAACTGGTCCCTGGTCACTTATTTATTGCTCTTAGCTGACTACAAAATCTTAGTTTTTGCATAAAAATCATGTGTTGGGAGCTCTCACATAATGTTTTTCACAGGTTCTGAGCACTAGGCTTCCTTTCCTCTCTCCCTTAAATTACAGCTTTGGAAAAGTAATCCAGTGCTTCACTTTTTAAGCTAGCAAGCCATAGGTGAAAAATACTGGTATTGTACATTCTTTTTAAGTGGGGCTCCCACGCGTACTTTGCACACGAGTGAGACAGAACCCCGTAGCTTAGTAAATCTACCCATCCCAGAAAATTTGGTAATCACATGACCGTACGCCGACAGCCTGTCTGCACCACAGGAAAACCAATGTTTACTTTCACACTATCTAACTACTTTGGGAGCCCAGGAGGAAACTGATTGCACAGCAATAGCTGTCAAAACAAGGTATCTGCTGACCAGTATCATCTGACCGTATCGCAGGCTCAGACATCGACTCATCAAGGTCAAGTACTTTTTGAAGTTATCTGCTGACAAGTCACTGGTTTTCAAATGATTGCAGGCTCAAGTTTATTTTTTTTAAATTTATACGAAATATGTTGTGTTTATGTCATGATGGCCCTGCACTATTAAGATTTTGATTTCAAACTAACCATGGATGCGAAAATTCAGCCAATTATTTAAAAATACAGGTGGGTAAGACCTTTTCTTACCCAGGTCACACATTGGTCACGCTTTACGCCCAATTTTTATGCTCTGATTGGTCAAAATTTGACAGGTGAGTTCATCCAGAAAATTTATGCAGCATCTTGAAACTTGTTTACTTTGACAGCTGAAGCTGACAGAGTTTTGAGTCAACTTGTGATGTTTTTAACTGTCTTTTTCCACTGGACGTACAAAATGAAATACAGCTGCTATCAAGAGTCTTCTGTTATTCATGGCTAGTTTGTTTATTGGTTTTTTGATTGAGAGAAGTGTCGCTTGTCAAAGTCGGAAATCCGATTTCGGATGGCATTGTTTTCGTTTTCACCTTGCTTGATGTATATTAAAGAGGATTCAAAATTCTCCTGCGATTCTTGCGTTACTTGATAGCTTTCAGGAGCTGCATCTCCAACCTCGTTTCCAGGTTCTCTCTCCTCCCCGTCGAGAGACCCTGGTTGGGTCCTGGTCACGTGTCTCCCAGAATCTGGGAGATTACAAACAAACGACTTGGGGGAGGGGCGGATAAGTGTGAGATTTGTCTCTACAAAACGTAAACATCGAGGTCAGTGGAAACTGTGTATCTGACCTTCTCTAAAAGGTCATGTTTTTTATAGTTCTCGGACTAGTCAAGACAAAACCTCAAACGCTGAATCCTTTGACAGCAAAAGTGTAACTTCCTGCAGAATATTTGGATGTTTATCGGATGTTGCAAAGAAAATCGCAGATTCACCACTTGTGCAGTCAAAATATTTTAGGCAGTTGTATTCATACCGAAACGCAGTAGACTTGAATTGCCATTTCTATGTTATGGAGGCCACCTTTAGAAAGCAAACATATGTATTAATTTTTCAAAATTATGATCATGCAGTTCGAAGTGGGGCCGAAAAGATGTATCAAGCGATGCCGTCCTCACCAACCTCGAAAATATTAAAATCGAACAGAAGCAACATGAAGAGAGAATACGCCGCCCGGACTCAGTTTGATTGTTCAAATGAATAGAGGTAAACAGAATCTTGGAAGAGTATATTTATATCCAACGGCTCTGTGTTGTATTTTTGTCGTCGTTTAAAATCAACAGGAAAGCCGAAAGCTTCTTTGTTAAAAAAATATGGCTTGCACGACTGCCAACCGTTTATTGTTGTTTGTTTAATTTCTGGAGGGTAAGGTATGCTTAATAAAGTTTTCATTTGGACCATATACAAGAAATCCTTTCCCTTTGGAAAGTTATCACTGGTTTATGTTCTGTTTTGTCTCTGTTTACACCATTTCCTGTTGTCTTCAGTATCGCGTTTTGGTCAACCTTTGCTGATGCACTGGCACGTACTACCGGGTATATTATATATTTTATTTACCTCTATTTACCACTAAGGGGGTGTTTACATGAGAAAACTTGCACTGGCGCGAGTTTCATACTGACATGACTTTTTGATTTTGTATCGCGTTTACATGATGACTGGGTTATTTCACATCTCGTTATTTGAAGGTACACTTCATGTTGATAAAATGCACGTATGATTCAAAATCGCGAACATTACGCATGCGCTACCCGTTCCAGTCTACCGGCAGACTGATTTCACACCGAAACGGACCACCCGTTTCGTGTTTACATGATACCGTTGCAAGATTTCATACTGGAGTGAAATTCTCGCCCCGGTGCGACAACCGGAGTGAGCTCACGCCGGGGCGACTCACACCGGCATGACTTTTTGTGGTGGTATCATGCAAACAAATGTAGAGCCATGAGAGGGAACCGGAGTGAACTCGTCGCGGCGCGAAAGTCGCCCCAGTGTCATGTAAACACCCCCTAAAAGCGATACGTTTTTTCTGTTGCCGCATCAAAAAAAAAGGTTAGGGGTAGGAGAAAGCTGACATTTCAAGACTATAGCTTTCTGTAAAGTCATTAGAAAAATATTATTTTGACCGTGAATGTAAAATGAATCCTCTGCTCTCAGCGTAACTGCTATGTTTTGTCACCGCTAATGGTTTAGGTTTTGCATGTACTGATTCGGGCCGAGTACCAGCTGCTGTCACCGACAAACATTGATTCTTTCAATGCAAGTTCAACGAACAGGGATTTTCCCTTCAATAAATAAACACGCGCTTGTGTGTCTTACTCAAGATCGTAGATTTTAGTATCTAATTGTTGTCATCGGTTTAACTGCGATAACGCGAGTTTTTTATTTCTCCGCTGGTAGTTCGCTTGTTTATCTGGTGATAGTTCTGTTTAGGCAGGAATTTCCCTAATTTCAGTTACAGTTGGAGGCTTAGCAAAATTAAATCCATCTTGCCCTTTCGATCATTGTGAGAACGGTGAAAGCGAACCAGACAAAAAAATTGAGAGACAAAGGACTCCTCCCTCGGAATTAATTTTGTTCTGGGACCATGTGACCAGACCCAACCAGGGTCTCTCTCTCTCTCGCTCCGCAGGGACGGGTAGGAGAGAACCCTGGGAACGAGGTTGCTGCATCTCTTGATTGTATTTGATGTTTGTTTTTTTTATATCTAATTTCACGTAGCCAAGCACAGTTTATGTGGCAAGTTTATGCATGTTTGTAAGATTTGAGACAATGATCTGACCTAGTATCAGGTTTGATATAAACTTACAGAACTTTAAAAAGCCTTTAGATTTATTTGCTCACTGCAAATGGAAAGAAAATGTGCCCAAGAATATTTAGTTATAAATTTGGCTGTAGAAAAGAATACTTTGAGCGATTTTCTTGCCTCAAGTTCATCTTTGAGAAAAGCAAACACCAGGAGGCCGGCTTAAAACATAAACTTATTAAACTTTAAACTTTAAGACTCAGGCCGGATTTTTAGAAATGCTTTAATACTTGTCTTCGTGAATGAAAATTGTTGTCTCTGTAAATGTTTCATCGAATTGTATTTCTTTTAGTGACTGTTAGTAGTCTCTCTTGCAATTGTAATCGCTGTGCCGTTTGTTTCCAGTCGTTCATGAACATCGCTTGCAGGAGTTATCTCAAAATGCCCCGCGTATCAACACTTTTTAAGATTACACATTGTTACAAAACCCTTAAATAAAAAAAAATAAACATAATAAATTATTTATTATGTTGAAGTGTAACTCTATTAATGTTCACTGCAAATTTGGCCCTCGTCAAAAGTGAGAACTGGCTGGCTGTATAGGTGATTTTGGAAATTTTTTGAACGGTCTCGCTAAAAGCCCACAATTGATCATCCTGTATATTGACTGAGTGCAATATTTGTCTTGAAAAGTTGTGAAATACTGCATTCTGTCCGAGGTCTGTATGATAAATAGTACTGTTTCACCTCATAATGTGATGTATAAAAAGTAAAAAAGGTTGGTTTACACATCCACGGATTTGTTGGCCAGATTTTGTAAAGTAAACTTGTTGAAAGCAAAAAATTTGGCCTCATTTGTTTTCCAGGTCTAATCTACTGTGATCAAGAGCCATTATGGCACTTAGCTTTTCCCTCAAAACTCACATGAATTTGCCCTTAAGTAAACCAATTTGTGGATTACAAGTTTATTGTTTGATTTAACTAAATAAATTATTAATGGGAGCTTCGCTTTTAGCCCTGGCTAAATCTATATATTAAGACTAGAGGTTGGTTCTTAGAGTAAGTGTGTCTTATTGTTACTCAATTTACTGAAACATTCTTAAGATTTTGCACCTTCAATTTAAATGTTCCTGCCCACACTTGTGGTATAAGGCTGTCCACACTAACACAAACACAAAAACTGTTTCACAAAATGCAAGTTTTGTTGAAAAGTGACTGCTGTTTCTAAGACCTGTTGTTTCTTTAGAGTTCACATGATTCTTCTCCCAAACAACAAAATTCAATAATTGTGAAATCTGTCTCTTATGTTTTGTGAAAACTAAGTGCCCAGAAAAGTAACAAACCTGATTTGCACGTAGCTTTGTTCCTGAATATTTAAATTCTGTTCTTGGCTGTGATATCCATAAGGACTGTGGTCCTGAGCTTTTAGCCAATGCAGGAGATCTACCTGGAGGCGTATAAGGCTGCCTGGCCTGTGCCCCTCGTAAACCACTCTGAGCAGTGGACTGTGGTGTTACTGCTGCTGATGACAAAGGTGTATTTAGAGGTGTACTAGGGGTTGTAGGACTACTTCCTGCAGTGCCGTTGCTGGTTTGAAAGACTTGTTCTCCCGATGATGTTGCCCAGAGCACAACATCTGGTGAATTTGAAGACCGATGTGCGTTTAGCACTTCCACATTATTTCCAGTCAACATGATGTTCTGGCCAACTTCTAAAGTGACTACCTCTGTGCTGGAGCGATCAAGGCCAATCCCATCAGAGCTAAGAGACTCTACCATAGTTGGTCGATCAGTTTGTTTCCATCTCTGAAGAAATAACGATTAAGGTCAGGATTTCTTTTAAAACTTACACTCCCATACACGGCATAAGGAGGCAGCACATTACGGAAAGGAAATGGAATACAAGTTCCAGTATTATTCATACATGCGAGTCACACTTGCAACCAATGACTAGAGCATCATTGTTTGAAAAGTCAAACACCTCATCTACCAAATCAATATGCCAGTCATGCTAGCTAACTGGAAAAGTCTTTTGTTCTTAACCTTTAAGCTGCCATTTTATTTCACTCAAAATAAAAAACTAAGTGAGGAAATCCCAAAGTCTGATCATTTAAATGGGATAGAGCTAATAAAAAAGCCAAACTTCAGAATACCTGGAAACTTAGAGAATACAATAAAATTTCACGTTAAAGGTATTATATCAAGTTCTTCATGAGGGGTTTTGGGTGGGCTTATAAATGGGGGCGGGGGACTTATATCTAGTGGGGTATATAAGCAGAACAAAAAAAATGTTTCCGAACAACGAGATAAAAGGTATCCGAGAACAAATTATAGCAAACATACCGTTACATCTAGCGTTACATTTATAATATATTATTTTATTGTGCATCACAATAAACGGAGAATGCATTTCAAAAACATGTACAAAACACTTATGTGACTGGAATGGAATAGAACGAAAGTAAAAAAACTACAAGCCTTAACGTTATCAATTTGGAAATGAACAATGGAATAGAAATCGTAGTGTTGTTATATATACACGAACATTTGTTTCTTTCTTTGGTATTAATATAACGTTACTATTGTTCTACAGCCACTTGTTTATGCCTATAACCTAATTTTGATGTCTCTAAAGAAACACAAAAGGAATGCTATTGAACATTATCTAACCAGGAATTTCAAGCCCCTGGGATGAAATGCTTCTTAATACACCATTTGAAATTTTTTAGCATTTTTCTTACCTTCAGTTTATTCTTCATTCAAGTCACATTTGCCCATTTTCTGGGTCCACCAAATTAGCCGATACCCCCTCCCCCAGGTATTCTGAAGTTGCTCCAAACTTGCCTACAAGCTTACTTAAAATAATTATCATGATAATGTTTATTAGATTATTTACTGGCTCTCAGCAAAAACTTAAATATAAATAATTGATATTTTATTAAATCTACTGGAGACCACTATCGTTCTAGTGTTCAGGTGATCAAATGAAACGTATTGTAATATCAACAACAACAACAACATAAACTTTATTTATACTCGAATTTTAGAGTAGCTAACTAGCTAATATCTTCGAGCTAACACTACATGAAAATAATATAAAAATACACATATATATACATTAAATGCATTCATTTAAGTAATAATAATAAAATGATATTAATAATAATATGTACATAAAAGAAAACAAAATATTATTTAACAATTTACAATTTAGACCTTTTAAATTCGTTTTGTCTTAGTAATTTTGTATCTAGGATTTACCTTAATTAATTAACTTATTATTTATTTTGTATTGTCACTGAAAAGCCCCTATGGGGAGTTGTCAATAAAGTATTGTATTGTATTGTATTGTATTGTATTGTAAGTATGTCAAGCAAAAAGAATCTACACGAAGGTAACATCCTGCATTTTCGTTCTACGATTTTTTTTTTCTGTTTGCCTACCTGTGTTTGATCATTATCATCATCCAATCTTCTTCGTTTTCCTTCATGAGGAGCTCTGTGTAAAGACGGATCGGTAACATTACCACTTCCATGGCTGCCCGAGAAGGACACTTCTGCCAAATCAGGCGCATCAGCGTACACCGTCACTTTGCACATTGCATAGCAGTTCCGGCGCTTTCCAGTGCAGTTTGCCCGAGGGGTACAACCATACCGTTTCCCTGGGCAATACAAGCATTCGCTGACAAGTAGGTACCTCTCCGTTCGTTTACCTCTAGCTGGCGGTTGCATACCTTCCCTTAGCCTACAGCCAAGTCTCCCAGTCACCGATGGGCGCTCTGGTCGACCTGAAATGGTTTCAATGACTGCTCCTCCACCGTAGTTTAAGCGCTCGAAATTCCAGCTGATCTGCTTGGAGAAAAACGCTGGCAGTTCTGCGACTGGGATTTTCACAGGCTCCCCCCATTCAGGCAAAGCACAGTTACGACACATTTTCTAACGGTTGCACCAGCAGTACGATTCAATAAGGAAGATCTTAATACGGAGATGAAAGATTTACAACCACAACAACCTTTTTACAAAGAAAGACGCCATGTTTCTATCCTCTTCTAAGCAAGACCGCTGAAATACTACGGCACAGATTACCCAGCATTCATTTGAATTTTTTTCATTTGCCGCCTTTTTCGCTTCTCATTCGTTCGATTTTGAGTGTTGTTTATGTGGGTCGTTCATTTAAAAATCTTTTTTTTTTTCATGCATAATTCACCAAAGTAATTCAAGAACTACAAATAGCTAAAATTCAGGATGAAAACCCATAAGCAAAAGACCGTCGCGCAATTATGACATTTTCCTGGCAAGGGAGGTTTGAACACCCGCAGGGAAAAGGAATTGAAACTTGAGTGGAGGAAAGGATTTGAATTACCGGGCGGCACACCCCCACTAAGAATTCTTAGGAGTACCCCCCCGGGTAGACTGCGAGAAGTCTCTCAGAAGTTTCTTTGCAAAGTTACTGCACGAGAAACCCAAGCACGCGAGCCGCGATAAACGAGGGCGTATTAAAGCCCGAGAAGAAAAAATAATAGACTTCTTTTCACGTCCTAATCCTGTAACATAACGTCGTTGTTTGCAATCGCGCTGGCTGAGATAAGAACGGACTGCAAGCAGTCAACCCCCGGGTTTTGGCTGAACCTCAGAAATGTGGAGAAATCCCAAATTTCCGGTGCCGCCTAGGTGGGAAAAATCTTCTTTCCCCGAACAACCAATCGGATGGCACTGCTGAAAATACCAAGCCGTTCTTATGTTACAAAGTAGTGACAGACAGCGAGAGGTTGTCTGGCGGAGAAGTTATTTTGTGCTGTTCGCTTAGAGTTTCTTCTGAATTTCTGGCGAGCTCGTGATTGAAATTTGCCTCAGTTTGCAGGGTAAAGGCACATTTTTGAACCAGCCAAAATGAGGGCAATTTGGATTCTAGCTCTTTGCTGCTTGGCAGTATTAATGGTCCATGCGAAAAAGGTAAGACTTGCTGTCATCTTGGTGATTGGTATGAATGAAAGGCTCACTGTGTTTCGAATGGATTTGATGTTTGATTGTGTTTTCTGTATTTCTACCAAAAAACTTCGATTCTCTACTGCGATTTTAAAATAGATTTTTTCTTTTTAGGTGTATAAGGTGAACGGGGATTTATCTCCCAAAAGAATGAATGAGACTTTTATGGTTCCTTGTCTTCAGCGCGCGTCATTTGCGTAAAAGATGAATATTTTTTTACTCTGTTTTGGGATTGTGAAGTTTAGTTTGATCGTTTTCTAGTCTAAATAAAGTAGAATTTCTCATATAAGCTTTCTTTCTCCAATTTTTCGTCTGTACTTTCACAACAGATATTCCACTGCATGTCCGGTCGGTTTCGAGGAATCCTGAAAGCTTTAAACTATGCCCTACGGACTCCTTGCATTTTGTTTTTAAGCTTTATTTTCATTCATAATGTCTGGCAACCCATAACTCTCATATCATGGTATGTAAGCTTACATACCGGTACTTCTTATTATACTGTCTGTTTTTGTTTCAGTCATCAAAGTACTGTCTGTTTTCAAGTCACTCTTTTGCTCTGGGTAGCGCAACCCTTTGCACACAAAGCGCATGCAGTTCGTTTTTAAAACTCCTAGCTCTGTCTCCCTTCCGTTGCAAGGCAAAATTGTGGAGGTTTACTAATCTGGAGGTGACCAGTGTTTAGGCAGTCATTGCTTTCTTGTAATATTTGCTGACTTCCCCTTTCCATATGGGTATGGCAGGAGAAGTTTGAACAAATATATAGCACTCACTATTTTCTTTTTTGGATGATCATTATTTAAAAAAAAAAACCATGATGCACTGTAGACTATGAAATTGTGTCTAGGCCCTCTAGATAAAATTGGTCCTCTGCAGTGACAGATCCATATTTTGAGGTAAGGATGGGTGGCCGGTTGGCGGAGTTTGGCTCCCCTGCCAAAATGAATTGTCTTGGTGCTTTTGAGAGAGAGCTGGACTTTTGTCATTGAGATCTGCCACTGGTGTCATTATTGTTTTCTTTTCTTCAAAACTAGGGAAAGCTCAACCGGCTGAAGTGGAGGCATTGGCACCATTCTAAGAAAAATTTAACAAAGCAGCCAAAAGAAAATAGTAAGTTGGTTAGTGTATTTTAAGGATGGATGATAGTCAGAATACCTCTTTCTGAGAGGGCACTATAGTCAGTGGAAAAACCTGCATTCCATTAACCCTGAGAATTGTGGGGGTATTAGACCGGTGCTGCCCTCTAAATGAAGCAAATTCCCTATTATGCAGGGTAATTTTGCATATCAAAACGTCACTTTTGTTCCTCACTGATGGTAGCTGCTCACTGATACTTGCATCTATTACTGTCGAAATCCTCGCATGCTGTGTTAAAGCAATAGTCTAAAACCGCTGAAATCTCCTGCTAATGTCCCACATTTCCCAGATGTGGGGGTGCGGGGCTTTCCACTGACTAGTGCATCATACATTTCCGAATCTCTGTGGTGGCATATGTTCTTTTATCAACTTCATCATTCAAACTATATTTCTGTGTTAAACACCATTTGCCTGTTTACTATAGTCCTAAACAGTATACTATAACAGAGAATTTGAGTTGAGACTTTACGAGTGTGAATAAATTGAATCCACCGGCAGGCACCAAGGAGAAAGTGTTGTCTGCGATCAAGGTGGAGTGTTTAAAGAGCCATATGCTACATTACTAGAGTTGACTTAAATAAGAAATGGTAGCCATTCTTTACAGTTCATGGACAGCTTGCATCACATGCTGGTTCTGAACTTGGTAAAAGCTTTAGTAATGGTTCAATCTCCTTTAATGAAACAGAAAACTGCAAAGAGCTCCCAGGACGTTTGTTGGATTGGTTTCACATTCTTCGAACGTCGCGTGTAAAAGAAGAAATGTTTGCCAAAGGTTTACCACTGCCCAAACTTGGAGAGGTCATTCCACAAATGAAGCCAAAAGAAGCAAAGATGCCTTTCCCTTCAGGTATGAAATTGAGACATTATTTTCAGCTCATATCTATTGGTAATATCGTCGCCCTGTCTTGTTTGTTTCATCATTGTAAGTTGTACATGTATTTCCTTGTGAAAGTAACCTGTTATCTTCACACGTTAAAAGATCACTGTTGCTATAACTATGAAAGTAAAATGGTTTGGTATTTCTTTGGTGTTTAAATGATAAATTAGAATATTACATTACGAAATTTCTCTTCTTAATTATGTTGAAAAAACATTTCACTTGTTTGTTGTGCTCACTCATTAAATATTTTTCAACACTCGAAGTCAAATAAGTTTTAAACCTTTATGCTCTGAAACACCATTTTTAGTGTTCTGAGAAGACAATTTATGTCTAAAATGTTCGCTATAATCGGTTGTCATCTTTATGCTTATTATTTTCATGGCTTGTTGTTCAAGCACTTGATTCTATTAAATAGAATCAAGTGCTTGATTTTAAAGTTTTCTGGATATCATTTTCAGTAAGTGTACTCTGCAGGGGTTACTCTGTTAGATGTAAAAGTATAATAAGAATTCATATGAAAATATATCAGATGTCAAAATTGGGATTTTTTTCTTATCTCAATTACATATTGATCATGATTCAAGATTTTCAAGCAAAATTGGGAGAATCCTGGTAAGATCGGGATGGGAGCAATCTGAACTTGTTATAACTGTATTTTGTTTACTTTCGATCAGGCTTGAAAAAACAAGGCTGTCGAGAACCAATCCAGACAGTGTTTAAGCAGTTGTTTGATCAGAATGCTGATGGTTTAGTGGATGAAACTGAACTGGCCGACCTGTATGAGGCTGAGCCCTGCATGAAACAGTTTTTCAAGACATGTTCCAAAGGAAAAGAAGCATTCACAGAGGCTGAATTTTGCAGCTGTTTTAAATCAGTTGGTATGAGTCAAGTCCACATTGTTTCCTTTCTGTAAATCTCATTCCTCTGAAACCTGGCACAGTTATGCTTAATTGTACAGTCAAACCTCCCGTAGGTCACCACCCACAATGCGAAGAGTAAGTGATGGCTTACAGGAGATGGTTACTTATTAGAAAATTTTGCTGTTTTGGATAAGTGGTGGGAGATGTTTGCGTAGGAGAGGTGGTCACACATGGAGGTTTGACTGTAATAATAGTCTTCCCTGTAATATAACAGTGCAGTTTCTCTTAGAGTTCAGAGAAGGGATAAATACATAAGCTGTCAACAGCTGATTCATAGCAATTTGAGGTAGACTGAGAACAGCCAACATTTTGCAATGCTACCACTGATCTCCCTGCAAAATGATGTCTGAGAAACAAGTGCAGAAATTCCATACAGATGACACGTCACTACCCACTACCCAGATCTGGGTAGTGCTTCTGATTAGTCGTGCCAATTGTGGGAAATTTGCGTCAACCATTCTGAAGCACTACCCAGATCTATCTGGGTAGAGACATGCCATCAGTTTGGAATTTCTGCATTCGTTTCTCAGACTTCTAGGGCTAACTTTGAGGTAGCCTGTTCCGCAGACTAAACTAAACTCTGGTTAAGTCCCTCTGTGAAACAGTGCCAAAATCCTTGTTTTTATGGCCCAAGGATTTTAGTAAGCGCCATATCATTGGCCTGTTAAAAATGCCATTGTCAATTTGCTAATCAAGATGAAAGGAAGACCAAAATGCTCTTCCCTAATCAGCTGGACCTGGTCAACCATGTACTTTAGTTCTCTTATTATTCCACTATTATGTGATTTTACCATATAAGGTCAAGAGAACAAGCAAAATACGAGGCCGTAATACACTGCTCATTGCTCGTATTTTTCCTCGCCCCTGTGGGGCTCGGAAAAATACTACACAACTCGCAAAATATCTGCACGTATTATATGCTAAACCATCGAATAAGGTGTATATATTCACCTGTAAATTACTTGTTGAACATTATCTTTCAGAGCCCCCTTGCTTCCACAAGCTGCGTAATAATTTGCCATATCTTCTTGTGAGGGGAGAACCACAGCCAATCGCCGGGGCTTATACTCCATCTTGTGATCAGGATGGCTATTACCTACCGCGTCAGTGCAGAACCGTGGATAAAGACGGCAACAAAGAGTGTTGGTGTGTGGACAGGCATGGATCTAAAATTGAAGGAGCAACTGAATGTGGTGAGCAAAAAACTGGTTTTACTGAAGTAAAACTCCTAATGTTTGACAATTTGGTCTTGATGAATTGTGGCCAACTTGGTCTTGCACCTACTATCACCTTTTTTTTACCACAACTGCTCATCTTTTTTTGGTGAACTGGAATTATTTTGTACTAGGACAAATTGATTACTGCATTGGTTTCAGGTTATCCCATTTCCAGCACTTCATAACCTCTTTTTCTTCTTTCCAATAAAAATTTTTGACCTTATTTTTCTCTGTTGCTGTTCATTAAAGTTTACATATTTGCTTCTTAGCTTGATGTCAATGGCACAGGGCAATTTACTGCTAAAAACTACACAATTTTACTAGTCTCATTGAGTCTGGTTATCATTTGGTGATGGATTCTTTGCTGTATACTTAACAGTTTGTTCGTTCGTGGTGTGTTTGTTGAGATATGAAGCACACGGGAAGTTTGGAGAACATGAAAAGGGGTAAGAGTTGCAGCGAGAGCAACTCTTAAGCCTCTAGAGTGGTCTCCAAACTTCCTACGTCCTTCATATCTCAACATAGGCCCATTGATGAATGAACCAATTGTGAATTAATTGTTAATTAAAAGCCAATTTATTGTCACGCTTTTTTTTTCTGCAGTGGATAACACAGACCCTCCAGCCAGAGAGGAGGAACAAGAAGAAGAGCCCTGAGCTTTGAAATGGCAAGAATTAATTACAGAGAAAAATTAATTAACTCTTTTTTTCCTGTTTTACCTTAAATCATCCAAACATATAAATTATAGATAAAATAAAAAAAAAAGTTTTTAAAGCCATTTCTGTAACTTTGCAACACCAAACAATGCTCTCAGTGGAAATAAAAACAGGGGAGAGGATATGGTGTGATGGTGGATTTCTTGCATACTGTTTACTTGTTATACCTACTACCACCTTTTTTGTATCCAAAAAAAACCTTTGTTGACTGTTCAGTGCAGTGGTCTTAGAAAATTTTTTATGGGAGTGGCAGCCTACATGTATGTTATGACCTGGCAGTTCAATTTGCAAGGCAGTTCATAAATCTAAATAAATATACTTGAAGTTTGTATTAATGCAGTCCCCAGTGTTTTATTCATATCCCATGCTCCTTCAGTAGGAGAGAACCCTGGGAACGAGGTTGTCCATATCCCTATGAATTTTAGCACTTTCCAGGTGTAAGGGTCTTTGAATGTGTATAAATATCAGCTGTGGTTGAACCTCTACACAGATAGACTAAATGCGCATTTTGATAATAAAAGTCATGTAGATCAATTCATTGAAGGTAAACTCTGAAAAAAAAAAACGCACGCGGGGAAGAAAATTTGTAGCACGAAGGCAGCCCAAGCTAGGGGTCTGGGTCTTAAATTCGGAAATGCCATTTCCAGCGTTTTCCGCAGGACATTTTCAGCAAATTAATATGCAGGAAAACGCAGTAGTTAGTTGGTTATTTTACTTATCACTAGTGTTGTCAGTAGGGTACAGTTTTTATTTAAAAAAGAAAGGCCAATGATGCAATCAGATTCCCTGCTAGTAGTCTCTCTCTTTTTTTCAGAAAGTTAAAAAAAATTTTTTTTTTTAATGTTTTATCCGGTACCTGTACTCCCGGGCATATGTACGTATATGGACGCTACGCTCCCGACCATTTAGAATTCCTTAATACAAATAAGTCATCTGGTCCTTCGAACGTTGGATAGCGCCACCATCCAGCGGATAAATATTAGGAAAAACAATTGCATTGTCCATGATAGCGTTATCCACCTTTCGAACGACTGGGGCCTGGTGTTATTTTCTGTCATTCTATGAGGTATTTATCGCGTAGGCTGTTCACAGTCCCCTATGTTTTCGTGAGATCGTTTAGATATACCGCTTCTTACCGTCACGGCTATTGTACCGTGGAGGCAGGCAACCGCCCCCGCCCCCTAAGTAGTTTTGACACTCAAGCAAGATGGCAACCCGTAACGCAAAGCGCTCGATCTCGATGATCTAACGGAAAAATAGAGGACTGTGAACAGTCTACTTATCACGGTATAAAATCCTCCGATCGATACTACAGTGCGTGGTGGGCGTTGAAAGGAGCGGGGGAGGAGCCAGGCATGCTACATTTGATAAAGAAAATAACTGCAAAAAACGTGGACAAAGATCCTGCTGGTAGTCAACGTTGGATCTTTAGAAAAGAGATCTAATCAGCTAAAATATTAAGAACAAAAAAAGAGAAGTCCAAAGACCTTTGCAAAGCTGATCATAACGTGTATTGTTTTTTTTATAACAATATTTCGGCTGGCCATACCAGCCTTCTTCAGGTTTACAGATGGTATGGCCAGCCGCCTGAATATTGTTATAAAACGCAAAACACGTTTTCAGCTTGTTATGATCAGCTTTTGTAGTAGTCGATGGACTTCTCGTTTTTTTGTTCAGGCCACATCTGACATATTACCACACTGTTGAACCAGATGCAATAGACTGCAAAACAGTCCGTATTTTTCAGGTACGCGCGAACAGTCAAACAATAGGTCTGGAACGAGGCTGAAAACAGAGTTTCTCTCGCCTCACACCCCCCACGGGCGTGTGAGGCTCGCGCGCGTAAGTCTCTTACGCCACGCTTTACCGATTTCTTTACTGATTTTGAGAAAAAACCGACTGTTTTGCAGTCTACCCACGCAACGAGGGCATTTATTTCTTCTTCATATTTTATTGTTTCTGAAGAATCGCTAACTCGCTTCATTTCAGTCATTTCACATTGGTAAACTCCTCTAAAATTAACAAACCCAGTCACTGGTTGAATATCAATACTGACCGTGGGTGTAATAATTTAATAGCGCACGATTAGTGGACCAAAGTCACGCACCGACTTGCTAGAATGTTTGCTCTGACTTTCAGGTAAGAGGTTAAGCCCATATATGGGTGCACCTTCCTACTGCGGTTTTTACAAGAATTCCTAGGTATAAAAAAAGTAAAAATAGTAAGTGACATGACCCTGACGTCGGGCGTGAAAACGGCATTTCCGGCGAATCTTCCGGATATTGGATGACGTCACGATTGCGCGCTAAAATGGGCAAAGGACGCTCTCTTTCGGCAATATTCAACAACAAAGAAAATGGCGACCAGTTATTTCGTTTTTCTGTTCCTCCTTCTAATCGTAAGTTCATTCTAGGTTTACTTGTGCATTCAATTTCTCTTGTAATCTAGATGAATTGTGCTAATTGTGTGTTTATGTAAAGATACGCGGCGTCAACGGCGACGAAGACGACAGAGACGATGACCTGGATGATAACGAAGATGACAGTTTTTCAGGTAAATTCCCGCTGAAGGCTTACTTTGTACACAAGAAATCCTTTAAAAGTAGGCCTCTTCCGAAGCCTATAGCGTGTTAATCGGTTAATCTTCTGATCTTCTGACCCATTCTTTAGCGGGGTTGGACCAGACTCAGGGATATGTCAACGTTAACTTAGTAAGGCCCGTTTCAAACGTCGTGCTACTGCCGTGCCGAACTAAATTGATCGAATTAAATTCGACTTTAGCACGGCAGTAGCGCGACGTTTGAAACCAAGTCGTGCTACTGCCGTGTAGCACGGCAAGCTTTGCCGTGCTACACGGCAGTAGCTCGACTTGGTTTCAAACGTCGCGCTACTGCCGTGCCGGACTCAATTCATAAATTATAAATACATTAGAATCATTTAAAAGTTTGCTAAACCATTTCTTTAATTTTTGTGTTTTGTTTTCGGCAACAGCCGTTCTATTCGACTGAATTAAATTCGACGTCTGAAACCAAGTCGTGCTAGTGTCGTGCTACAGTCGAGCTACAGTCGAGCCAGCTTAGCACGGCAGTAGCACGACGTTTGAAACAGGCCTAAAAAACATTTCCTATGCGCTAATTTGATTAAGCTGAATATGTTTGGCCACCCAGTCTAGAAGATCAAGTGACAAGGAAGAAAGGAACGAGGTGAGGTGTTTGTTTAAGCCCTGCTTTAGGCTAATTCTTTGGCGGCCATGATGAGGGTCAACATGAAAAAAGAGTTTCGTTGCCAGAGGAGAGACATGCCTTTGTTCTTGACCACCAATATTAAAAAATGCAAGGAAAAAACTTAAAGCATCAAGAAAGGAGTGCCGGGTCTAAAGTACAGGTCACATTCCACATGTCAAGAGTACAGGTTACTGCTCCATCGATAAATTACCAAACCAGACAGATTCCCCGTGATCTTATAGAGCATTTTGTTTAGAGATTAGGGTTAGGAGACAATGCTATCGTGGTGCCCTGTACTCTGACCTGTGGAAAAGTGACCTGCATTTTAGACCTGCCGTTGGGAAAGTTTGTTGAACTGCCTTGAGGATCAGCAGGAGTCATGGGAAGTGCTTTTAAGCTGTATGCATAGAATGCTGTTGAGGGACCACAGGAATGTTAATTTCTCCTGTGGTCATGTTTCTGCTGGCTTACCAGGGTGCAAAGAAAGTCAGTTCTACGGCAGACCATTTGGGCAAGCTGTGTGTAACATGTAGTAGCCCAAGAGGTATTTTAATGCGCCCGATAAAATTTTTGATGAGCAAGATTGACTCCCCCCAAGAAACTTTGCTTGCTTGTCAGGCAATTTAAGAACTGAATCCACTGGCCCAATAGCAAAATCCACCAGCCCTGGGCTATCAGACACTACTTTCGGGTCTTTCTGCAGGTACCGGAAAGCTTTGTATTTTTGGTCACTCGGTATTAGTCTTTATTTGGAGTTGTTTTGTTTCCCGTCTTTTATTTCTTTTGTATTACGTAATCTGTGCTCCGGTACTCACAGAAGGAACCCTACTTTCTTTCCACGCTGCTTACAGGCAAGCCAGGTCAAGCATACCCTCCTGGATTCTGTTTATAAATTATTCAAAAGTTAAATTGGTTGGTAGTTGTAGATTTCAGATTCATCTCTGCATTCCTGCATGCGTAATGAGCTGTGAATTCACATGCAAGGTAGTTATGAAATTTCTACCCACTCAGTTTTCTTGAATTTGGTGTAAATGTCTTCAAAACAATTCTATCCATTCTAAGATTTTTCAATCTGACTGAATACACAGAAGGCTTCATAGTTACTTATGCAGGAATGCAGATTTGAATTTGATACTGGTTGCTGCATCAACTAGCGAATTCATTTTCCAGATAATTGATTCATTAATAGAGTCTTGGGGTACACTTGACCTTGTGTGACTGTAAGGGGGTGTTTACATGACACCGGGGCGACTTTCGTGCCGCGACGAGCTCACTCCGGTTCCCTCTCATGGCTCTACATTGTTTACATGATACCACCACAAAAAGTCATGCCGGCGCGAGTCGCCCCGTCGTGAGTTCTCTCCGATTGTCGCACCGGGGCGAGAATTTCACTCCAGTACGAAATCTCGCAACGGTATCGTGTAAACACGAAACAACCACCCGTTTCAGTGTGAAATCGGTCTGCCGGTAGACTGGAACGGGTAGCGCATGCGTAATGTTCGCGATTTTGAATCATACATGCATTTTATCAACATGAAGTGTACCTTCAAATAACAAGATGTGAAATAACCCAGTCATCACGTAAACGCGATACGAAATCAAAAAGTCATGTCGGTATGAAACTCGTGCCGGTGCGAGTTTTCTCATGTAAACACCCCCTAAGGCATAAAAGAAGGCTAATTAATACCCTAGAAAGTCATCTGCAGGACACGTGGCTCGAACTTGGAAAGTTTCATCCTGCTTCAAACTAGCCTGTCCTCTGAGTATCTATCCTTTTTTTTCAAGGACAATAAAAATTATTCAGTGGATCAATTTTCCTGCTTCTGTCTTTAGCAAACACTGCTCTTTAGATACTTTCAAAGCCCATGAAAGCTGCCTAAATCATCTATCTGTTTATTAGTCTATTAAGTTAACTTTCTTTTTTGTTTTTTGTTTTTCTTTTTTCTTTTGCTGACCAACCCAGCCAATAATCCTCAAATGTGAGGGGTAAATGTAATGTAAAAAGTAACATTGGTTGCTCCTTTTTTTCTTCACAGTTGCTGACTGCAACCTAAAAGTTAAGCCTGGTGTCTGTATGGCTTATATGCAAAGATGGTATTTCAATAAAGCATGGAATAATTGCACAAAATTCATCTATGGAGGCTGTCGTGGAAATAAGAACAACTTTAAAAGCAAGCATGAATGTGAGAAAAAATGTTTACGTACTCAGGGTGAGTCATAACTAACACTTTTTGAAGGACAAATAATTCAAAATTAGAAAATCCAGTGACGTCTCATTAGGAATACCTGTATCTCCTCAGTAATGTTGCTGCAGGAAAGAAGTTGATCAAAAATGGACAACAATAAAGTTTTTCTCATTCTAGTGTGCCCTTAATCATAACCAGCACTTATAGTTGTTCGAAAGCCGATTAGGGCTAACCCGGGGTTAAATTTTTATCCGGGTTTCTTTTTCTTTTATCCAAAAGAATTTTCTTAGGAAATTTTCTCTATACTTTTTAAGATCATTCAATCATCATTTTGTAAACAAAAAGAATTAAACTGAATTTACTTTTTTACCTTTCAAATCTGAATTCAAAATTTGCACAAACCGCCTGGGTTATCCTAACCCAGCTTTGAACAACTCGGCCCAGTGTAGTAGGACAGTATGCTTCATGCCCATGTAATTGGACAGTACTCACCATTGCGTGTGCACACTAAATGGCTTTATTTTTTCACTGCTAGCAAAAAACCTCTCAGACCCTCCCTTATGTCGATGTCTGATTTTGTTAATCACTCGTGTGATTACATACAAATTTGGACTCCACTTGGTCCTGCTACCATTATTAACAATATGCCTGTAAGTGAAATGGTTTTGATTTCATTCTTCCAGGACACAGTGCACATCAGTCCTCTACTGGTGATCAGCAACAACTACAAGGACCCTGCGTCGAAGCTTTAAAAGCAAGGCAGCAAACCTGTCCCGGTGTATTATATATTTTGTTGCCTAGTTTGTGCCGGCCCCATAACATTCCTCAGTGCAATAGACATGGCTACTTTAAGCCAATGCAGTGTAATCACAACAGGAAGAAGTGTTGGTGTGTTGATAAATTTGGAAACAAGAAGGGCAAACACGGCAAAAGAGCCCCTGATGAGTTAGATTGCAGTTAAGGAGTATCATTGGAGCAGTAGGTAAATATACATTGTTTCCCGTTTCCCTGCATATTCTTCAGAACTTCACTTGCCCATTAAGTATTTTCACCATATCCTTTGGAGGAAAGCTAAATTATGGTTCTCTCGACCCAAAACCCTTTTGGGTGGAGTATCCCCGTATAGGCTGTTGTAAGGAGTAGCCCACCCCCGTTCCCCCTGGGCTGAAACACTGGCAACAAATGCTCACTAGCCTTACTTATCATTATTGAAGCCCTACTTTCAACTAATTATTGTTTATTCATCTCTCTTTTAGAGTTGAAAGACATCTCATATTCATGTATTCAACCTCAGATGCTGGAAATTATGAGGCCCCTCCCAGGCTAATGCTAATGTGTAGCTGTATTGAACGAAATTAATAACATGTAGGCTGTATTTTACTTTGAACTAATGAAATAATGTAATTTTGTACAAAATCTTTTTTTCCATAAAAAGTATATATTATGAAAAGCATTGTATCATCTCCATAATTGCTTAAACAACATTTTTATATTTTGTATAAATAAAAGTATTGTAATGATTAAATTGAGTCTTTTCTTTCCAGTTGTCTCCTCTTTTAATCTAAACCATAGTTATTAAAGTGGAATGGTTATGAAACCTGTTAGACTCCTTTGTTGTATGTTTTTGTTGGATTTTTTTTGACGTGACCGTGCACAACCTTCAATAGCATTCCTATCATTTTGATCTTACTGATCAATAGAAACATTGCATTAATTTATTCAGTCACAATTTGTGAACAGAAAACAAAGGATTGTGCACGCTCAGGGAGCTTTCAACATAAACTACAGCACCGTTGTTTTCAACTTTGATGTTTGCCGGCTTTCACAATGTACCATCTCAAGTAACGTCATAAAGAACAAAACAATGATCCCTAGCCCTTACACAATAACCCAATAGAGAGGAGGAGTGTGACATCATGTTACCATGGTAGCAAAATTTCTGGATCACAATAGTAGGGAGTTTAAGCAACGAAGATGGCGACAACAACGAGAACAGTCAAAAAGCAATAAGTATATATTACAGGGTTCGCACACACCTTGAAAGTCCTCAAAAATCCTTGAATTTTAAAATAAAAATTCAAGGCCTTGAAAGTCCTTGAAAATTGCGGTCAGTGCTGAAAAGTCCTTGAATTTCGGTGCTAACTTTATAATTTAAGTAGAACTCCAAAGGAAAAGGAGCAAACACAGAAAGACCTTCGAGATAAAATTACCTATGTCGTGGAAGAACTAAAAAAAGACATAGAATTAAGGCTATTTTTGAATTGAATAGAGTCCTTGAAATGTGGGAAATGTGTCCTTGAAAGTCCTTGAAAAGTCCTTTAATTTTTTGTTCAAAAACGGGTACGAACCCTGATATTAGCAAAACGATAACTTTGGACGTGCATCACGCTTTTTTGTACATTTCTTTGTCGCCGTTGCACGACTGCGATATGAAACTTCCTAATTTCACTCGCCCACTTTATATTATGGAGTAGGCAAACACAACCCAAAAATTTCTTTTTCAAAGCTTAAATACGGTCGTTTCGGATTCAACCCCAGAAAATGTCGCCAACATTTGACAAATTAAATGAAATTGAATAAGATCGATTAAGTTTGAAACAGTGTGAATTCACTTTTAAAATGAATTTTCGGTTTGTTGTCATCCAGAAATTTTGCTACCATGGGAACGTGACGTAACGACTTCTCTCTATAAACTTCACACAACAGAACGACATATATTGGCTTGGTATATCGAGCGTCACCCTCATAACTAGTCTCCTTTACTATGACTAAGCACACTCCTGTTACAATTATTGCTTCCCGTTTACTAATGAACCCCTTTTTGCATTCACATATTTGTTCGAGCCGCTGGGAAGGGTGTCGTTTTTAAGCAGGCTCCCCTGTGATGTGGCATTGAAAAGTAACGTTAAGTTTTATTAAAAAAAACTTCAAAGTTGTTCAATGAATCTTGCCATTGCACATACCCCCACAAAAAGTAAACAATGCAACTCCTAGGGAGACCTTAATGTTTTGGTTCAGATGCGTCCTTTGTTTTTAGCCTGAAAGGGAGACTGGAGACGGAAAAAGGGAGAGGGGATTGGGGAGAGAAGGAAAGGCTCCCTTGTCCTTTTCGCGCATTTATTTCCTCCCCTCCTCCTCCCGGTTTTTGCGCGTGACATGCAGGCTGTTTGTTTTACCTCATCTCTGCCGATGCAGACTAAGGGTTCGAGGTCGGACTTTTGGCATAGGATAAGGATTGGTCGTATTTAATGTCCAGCAAGCAGCCGAACATGTTGTGGTGTAGTAAATGGGTTTTTGAGGCCCCATCCAAGCGAATCCTTATATTTCGGAAACCGCATATTTTCAAACTAATCGGCCTCCAGTTCACACGAAACCAGTGAATCTGCGAGTCATCGAAACCGTTTAAGATCCCGTCCTCACGAATTCGGGTAAACGAATCTTCAGTTTCAAAGAAAAGACCAGATTCTTGTGTGGACAGGGCCGGAGTGAAGGTGGCATCCACCCCTCAGCAAAGAGAGCACATGCTCAGTCAGTTGATGTGGATTATAGCTTTGCTACACACATTCACACACACCCAGACACACTACTATAAGGGACCAGTCATTATTTATGGCCTGGGGGGCGGGCGGAGGATTTCAGGGGGGGGGTCACTTGATTTTTGGGAGAACAAAAGGGGGATCAGTCGTAACTGAGAACCTAAAAGGGGGGATGGCTGAAAACTTTGGAAGGATTCAGAGAGGGGACCACTCAAATTTGTTTGGGAAATGAAGGCATGGGGAGAGGGGGATAGCGACAGTTATCAAAAGTTATTAGGGGGGTCACTTCAGGGGGAACGGCTAAATTTCACCTTGTTTAGCCCAAAATGCGATAAATAATGACCGGTCCCTAAATTAAATGAGGATATGACGATCGCAGTGGTAATTGCAATTTAAGCAATTGCAAATTAACCCGAAAAAAAATCCTCGAGACTTCAACGGGATTCGAACCCATGGTATTCTGTTTTACACACACTACTCATGAGCATTAGAGCCTTTCATTACACCGGCTTTCCTTTGTTAAGTTTTAAACCACAAGGAATATTTATCTCAATAAAGTATTAATTATGCAGGGTCGGATTGCATAAGATCAGCTCAGATAATACTTACCGTATTATAGTGCTGGGACTTTTTTATTAATTCTAAAGGACCTCAGTAAACGTTTTAATTACCAAATTTAAGTATACCCTTAAATAGCAGGTCTATAATCTAAAAAACTAATCCGCCAAATTTAATTGCATTGGTGGCAAATTCAACTTTTCAGTTTTTCGAAGTTTTAACGTTAACAAAAACTTGTAAGTTAGCATAACAACATCGTATACAAGTTAAATAGTTTTCACACAGCAAAAAATAATGTGCTTAACGCCTGTATTTGCGCTGCATTTGATTTTTTTTTTAAATTTCAGTTTTAAGTCTTCTATTTTCCCTTTAAAATGTTTATTTAATTAGTTAAAAATTCCGAGGAAAAGCCACTAAAATGTTCGGATAATGCTTAATACTTTTGCCTCCCTATTATAAATCCTAGAAAATACCCCAGCAGGATGAGCAAAATCCTATGCATTTTTATCACTGACGTTGGTGTTGCTTGAGGTTTATCATTTGCATTTAGTTCTGATCGCAATATCAGTATGTTAAAGAAGGAAGAAATATTTATATCATGATACTCCAAGGGTATTTGTCAATGCAAAAGCATTTTCCTTAATTTTTGCAAGTGCAACCTCGTTCCCAGGTTCTCTCTCCTACCCGTCGAGTAGGAGAGAGAACCTGGAAACGAGGTTGTTGCAAGTGATGGAATAAAATAATGCGTCAACTTTATTCACCCATGCGCAACGAACATATTCGAACCACAATGGCTTCAGTTATCCGCTTACGGATGCAGTATTAACACAACTCAATTAATTATAATCGCCGGGTCCCTAAAAACTAAGGCGCAGGGCTCGGTAGCGTCGGAGGAGGTGGAATCACTTCGCAACAGCGCTTATAATGACTTAGTGAAAAGTAAAAGTTGAAGTCTTAAATCGGAGCCAAATCTCGACGGAGTCGGAGTCACACTTATCAGAACGTTTCTATTTTCTTCCGGCCCCGCTTGTGGCTCCGTTGTTTGCAATATAATGAGATTCAGGTTGTCGGAGTCGCAAGCACAAGTGGAAGAATGAACCTATCACAATGCTCGTTCCCGCGTAATGTGAGGGCTTCAGTTCTGCCGCTTATGATTGTGACTCCTACAAACCTAGTATTCACTAGACCGTGAGCGGAATTTCACTAGATCATAATGCAGTACGCAGTTGATTACGACTCCGTGAAAACCAGCGTTAGGCTGTGTTCACTGTATACCGGAGTGGAAAGCTCGAAACCTCTTGCGCCGGTTAAAAAAAAGCTTGCGGGATAGGGCTTTAGTTCACACCTAATTAAGAATGGTAATTTTCGGCGCGATTTCTACAACGGAGCGAAGCTGCGCAGCGCCGATCTCGAAAGTGGAGTGTCACATACTGGATAGGTTCTGTGCCACACTTTGGTTTAGTGTGAACAGGTATTTGGACTGTAGCGGAAGTGAATAAGTAGATGAGAGGACCGGAACCCACTGAGACGGAAGCATTCATTTAGGAGTGAGAACTGCACTATGATCTCTATGTAAAATCTCTATGTAAAATCTTATTTGCCACCATATTTACGATAATCGTAATTTTTGTTGCTGTGCCAGCTTACATGACAGACTTAGAAAGAAAGAAACATAAAAGCGTAGAAATTTGGGCAGGATTCGATCCTGGAGCTCCGGATCTAAAGTAACCTGCCCTAACCACAAGACCACCGAGGATTCGCTGCAGGATGTTGGTTTGATTTAAGTACTAATGCGAAATCCTTAACCCTAAATAGAAGCTAGCCGGAATACTGATTAGGGGGGGGGGGGGGGGGGAGGGGGCAGGTCGAGCTCAGGTCGAAACTGTAGTGTAACAGTCAAGAGAATATGAAAATGAACCTAATTTCGATACTAAGAACTGCAGTATCAAAATTTGTCAGCTTGAACCCGCACAAACTTCGAAAGAATTCTTTAAATAATTTATAAGTATCTGTACTTTCGCCATATTTCTCCCGTATCCAAAATGGAGACCGTCGTTGCTATTTATGAACCGAGTAACACTTGACGTCTCCAATATGGGAATATTGTTAGCACGACAGAATCGCGACATTTCTTGATTAAACTTTTCAATCGGCGAGTAATTCTTCTTACAGTCCGATGGGAGAAAATTATCAACTTGGTGTATGTTTGCCCAAATAAGCAATGGCCATCCAATACGGCTTTGGTTTTGAATTAAGTCAAATAAAGGTGTCAGGTAATCCTGAATTACTTTTTGCGCATTTGATGAAAAATGAATACCAACTCCGAGGACTACAATTGAACCAGGCTTTCCTAATAGATTTGTTACTGTTTTTTTCGCCAAAGGCAATTGATGTATGTTGTAGGCTTCAACCAAATACGTTTTAAATTGCGTCCTTCCACTGCATGGTCGATTTTCTCTAACTTCTTCCCAATTACGGAGAGTTTTTAGATGACACGAATGTTTTCCGCTATCGACAAACTGCCAATCTCCGCTACATTGTTTTCTCTCCTCTTCAGATAAACTGCTCCTCAGCACACCTGAAATGGGATCTCCCGTCACCAACAACGAGAACGCTACGAATAAATGTCGAATGAACGAATCACCGACGAAGGCAACTTCCGACGCGTACTCGTTTAAAATCGAACATGCTTCGTTCGTATGAAAGTTCGTCAATGGGCATTCTTTCCTCGTTGGTTTCCAATTGGCAAACTCTGCTGCGAAATATTTGCTAAAATCTTTACAATGGAAGCACGTGCAGTCCTCTGTTGATTTCCCGCAAAGTCCCTTCTGTTCGTTACAACATGGTGTCTCACTTAACTCATCACAGAGCGCCGGCAATTTGGAAAAAGGAAGAAGATTTCCTTGACCGCAGCGCCTATCTCCTCTGTATAACACTCCTGGAAAGCCAAGGCTCTCCAGAATGGACTTGTCAACCTCTCTTCTCTCCCTTATCATTTCTTGTGTTAAACCGGGCTTAATTTCCCATTCTCCGAACGAATAGCAATCTAAAAAAGCGTTGCAGTCATTCTTGGTCATTCGACGCCAGTTTTGGGCGTTGTTTTCTCCTCTGATTTTGATACCAACCTTACTCCTCCATATAATGTAATTCAAAACGAATACTAGAAAGGAAACGGCTGAGAAAAGAAGAAACATGCGGCGTCTCACCAGTCTCATCCTGTAAACCAACAAACGAAGAAATTTTAGTATTCTGTCATCATACATCAAGGGCACCAAGAAATTCTCACTGAATATGATTATCCCGGCTTCGTCTCGCGAATAAGCCATCTAACGAGCATGCTATAAGAAATTACATTTCTCGGGAAACTCTTGTTTTTTCTGAAAACATTGACCGTTCCAAGGCCTTGTTATGTTTTTTTTTACCACTTAGCGGAATTCCACCTACACGACTAGAAAGCGTGTGCTCCTACACCATAAAAACTTTTGTAAAATATAGCGAGGTGATGGCTTTCCTCGTTCCTAACATACCAATGTCAACTTTGGCAAGTTTACTCATTTGAAGGTGCTCTCTTCCCAGCATTGTTTATGGCGGTTCGCCAAGTTTTTGGAAAAGACAAAAAGTTTTCGTCTGGACGTGCGATCCCTTCACCCCAAACCGTTCATGTCATATTTGTGCAGCAGCGACTGGGAACGAGTCCCCAGGTGCTTAGACTGCTTGGCGCTGTGTGTCAGCAACGTAAACTTTGCGAGTTGCAATAAAAAAGCTCTCACGATGCGATTACGCTGTTAAAAACGCAGTTAAAACAGTGTGGAACCCCGATATTGAGGCCACTAACGAGTTATTATCAAATCTTCTTACATGCAACAAAATGCAAGGACACTCGGGTATTTTGCAGAACGCGATACGGCCGCTAAACGCCGAATGCCTCTGAACGTTTAGTGATTTATAGGGCCAGCCAACTGAGTGAATCAAGTTACAGTTCAGATCACCAGTCACCTTGTTCGAACTTGATTCACTCAGTTTCGAAACCCTATAAATCAGTAAGTCACTAAATTTCAGCAGGCATCATTCGGCGTTCTTCAAAATACCCCAAAAGAAAGACAGAAAGTAGAATGATTTTTTTTTTTACCAAAAAAGAAAGAAATATTGATAAGAAGATTTTGCTCATTTCAATTTGGAAAAACAGGCTTTTAAATTATTCGAAACTCTGGAATTGCATTTACACAATGACTCAGAGGTTTAAGTGAAACGATCAAGAAATCAAAAAAGCTAAATTTAGCTACGCAGCGTCTTGTTTCTTCAAAGTGTTGAAATAAAGTTTTTCAAGAGACTTGCGCTTTATTTGTGCATGAAAAAGAAAAAAAATGCTGTGTGTATTATATACCCGGTCTCGTCCTTAGTTAACAGAAAACAAATTGACACATATGCAACTAACCGAGGAACTACAATAAAAAATTATTGGATTTAATCTTAATCATCATGTCGAGTAAATTTCTCAGATGTTAAAGTGACAAAATAACCATTGTTTCCATAAACTCAACGAAGGAAAAAAATTCGAATTCGATCCTTGCAGTCTCGTTCAAATGGATAAAATTGATGAAGTCTATTGACCAAAACGATTATCAGAAATAGCTCACCTTTTTGAGCGATATTATTTACAATCCTCGTCTTCGCATCTTTTCTTCTTAAGCGAATTCTGTAAAACAGAAACAATGGATGGGATAATACATGTTCTTATGAAATTTTACGGCTCCTAGCAACCGCAATTAATCAAACGGGCAGCTAAGAAAAATCTCATTACTGTTCTTCAGAAGCTTTCTCTAGTTTGCGTGAGGAGAATTTAGTAATAGGTCAACATGTTTTTATTGGTGAATGAACTCTTTTATAATTCTCATAAACAGCTTGTTCCAGAAAGCCTTTAATTCAGCCAACATTGTTGATTTCAGAGGACGGCAGAGAAATGTTCAAAACTACGTAACGCACCATGTAGAGAGCCATTGTTTTTGCTCTTTTGTGGCCGGAATGACTCGCCAAAGCGCCCGTGCGGAAAACGCTGGAAACTGTTGTAAGGCAGTTCTCGAAGGATTGTTCGCAAACGACCAACTGCTCGAGAAGGTTGCTATTTAAGTCTGTTCCTGATGATGTTAGAGCTAACTAGGGATTAAATTTTGTAATTTCAACTGAAGTTGTTGATAACTGAGTTACGAAATTTTCCGGCATTCAATTTTATACACGTACTACATTTGAGCAGCCCTGGCGGCCAACTCACGACTAAAGGTGATGGTACACGAGACGATTCGCAACGACGAGTTTTAGCGCAATGCAGCGTGGCAACATTGCTACGACTTTGTTTCGAATGGTTACAACATTGTTGCAATATTGCAAATCACGACGTGTGACATCACCTTAATATGGGTATTATATTCGCGATTTCAGTAGGCAAGCGCATTTGAAACTTTCTAGATAAACTGGAATAAGCAAAAAACATATTTAAAGATTCTATTCATTTAAAATCCATATGTGAAGTCTTGCAAACTAACATTATTTCACAACAGAAAATACAAAATAACAAACTAGTGTTTTGAATTTGTGTATTTGTTGGTACATAAGCTGGTCCAAGCTGTATATGTTGTCGTTATGCAATGTTGATCATTTTTTCAGGGAATTGTTTCTGTGATTTGAATTTGCGATAAAATGGGTATTAAATTTCGCCTTGATTTTTATTCGCGATTCTTTTTTACAATCGTGAAAAACGCGAAATTAATTACCAAAGGTATCTCAAGATATTTCTGTGATGAGAACTTCCTCTCTGCTACATGATCCTTACTAAATATATTGGCTCTGACTCATAAACCACCATAAAAATCCCACAATTATGTTTTTTGCAAAGTAGTAATGCGACGTTTCTTTACCTTGAACGGATACGCCATATATTCAGCAGGAATTTATCAAGGTCTCAAAAGTTAAAACTATACATGGAATGTCTTTATAACTGACTCTGGTAGGGGAGGGGTCTAGATTTACGGTATTAACGCTGTGACAGCAGTACATAGCTCTTTCACTGGTAATCTTAAAATTATCCCACAAAAACTGTTCTGGGGTAACAGTCTCGCGTGAATGAGGCCTATAGATGGATTTTGAATTTCTAGGAACTACTAGAGTCTGTGAAATATATTGCTGCATTTCGATGCATTGTAATAAAGGCCAATTTGAAAACAGTAACACGAAGGTCATATTTGGGAACACCTCGCCTATTGACGTCAACAGTGTCGATCACAGCAATTTCAAAAGAAACCGCCGAAACAAAATTCATTTCCTGTTACTGCGCGTTGTTGCTCTTTGAAAGGAACTATTTCATGTTTTTATGTGTCTTTTATTGTGCCTTGTCACTCAGTGAGTGGGACAGTTTACACAAGAGGTAAATACGGCGGTTTCTTTTCTAACATGTCAGCTCTTGTTACCACATGCATTGTACAAAAGCCCACTCACACAAATTCATCTCTAGCCATTTCCTAAAATGTGCAAATGAATTTAATAGACAAAAAGCATCAATTATCTTCTACTTGTGCTGGCACTCCTTAAAAAGCAAACATTTAACCACTGGGTCATCAGTATTTTCGGCTCCGAAATCTACACTATTTTTGACTTCATAAAGAAAAACGAAAGAAATGACCCACATTGTACAGAAAAATTTGCTTCAAAGAACTTGTTTAATTTTTCCCCTTACCTACAAACTACATCCACTCTAAATAACTTGAAGATTTTCCTTTTAAGTATAGAAGTTTTAATTCCCAATATCATTAGATCACCATGCTGTGACGATACTTTGTTACTGAGGATACGTGTTTTGAGAATGCCTCTACTCATCAAGCGTATGACATACATTGAAAGGTCGAGAAAGCTTTTGCACATCATTTTGAGGAAACAATCCATTAGACGCGCTCATGAGCCACCAGATTCGAGTCAAGATTTCTTCTGACGAATGCATGAAGCGTCTGAAGATTACCACTGCACTCCCTTCTACTGGATATTAGTGCAACTATCGTACGACTCAGTTTAACACTATCATCGCTGTCCATTATATGCATGGTTGCCAAAGACATCAGTTTTCAAAATTCCCTGCGGACTTTTTCCTGATAAAAATAAAATGTCCCTGCATGACCAAATAAATATAAAATGTCTGGCATAACAGCAGCGGTCTCCAGCCTCTCCTTACATTCGTCGTTTCCATTTCCCTCCTTTTTTTTATGAATTTAAAGTATTTATCCACCTTGAAAACGGCAGTTCCTATTTTTCGTTCCTAGCTGTTCTTCAAAATTTTAGTTTTCCCTGACTCAAAATAAAATACGCTGACTTTTCCCCGACCTCGACTTTCCCGCACCATTTCCTGACCAGTGGAAACAACTGATACTGCCGTTAGGACCTCAGGGATATTGGTTATGAGACTATCAGCCTGATACGGATCTTAATTCGACAATGGTAACGCCAATGAAACTATCTTTGCGGTTTTCTAAACTTTTTCGCGATTTTTCCAACTTAATCAGCTGTTAAAGAAGTGGAGATAAGTAAGGGCCTCTAAGATAGGGGACTGCGTCTGAGTTCAAAATTAATCACCTTGTGGTTAACATTCTTCATAACATTCTCCATTTTACTGGTATATAGTCTAATTTAGTACTTTTAATCTTAGTTAGGACCTTTCTGTAAACCACGGTGATGTGATGAAAGTTTCCTAATAAAAGATTATTTAACAATTAGTCGCCGAAGGCGACGTGAATATCGGCGAATTTCGCCAATATTCACGTCGCCTAAGGCGACTAATTGTTTTAGTATAATTACATTGATGATTATTCGAGAAAATAAAATTATTGATCAGTTTCCGACTCTGAAACATCAAAAAATCTGGCTGCCATTTTGAAAACTGCTAGCCTTCAATGTTATAATCACCGCGCGGTGATTATAGCGGGATAGAGCGAATCTCCTAGCCAATCACAGCGCTCTATTTTCGATAGTCATCAACGTAATTATACTAATACAAATTATTATTATTAAATCTATAAGGGAAGTTTGTGTATGGGCCGGGTTAAAAGGCACTGAGTAATGACAGCACAGGATTGCTTGACCTAAAATAGCAATATCATCTTCACACAGCCACTTTTCAAAAGGGAGCTTAGACAACAACGACGGTGACGGCTACAAAAACGTCACTTCAAAAATAAAGTCGCTCTGCTTCAAACTTTATCGTGTTTATCGCGCTTATTCTGTCTCGTACAATTCGCCAAATCTTGGTAATTTTGTCTGGAGTTGAATTCTAAAAGCTGTATCGAAGTCCAGAAAAAGAAGAAGTTCACATCCTCCACAAAACAGTATTTTCTTCACGTCGTAGTTGTGCAATGACGGCAAAGAAATGTATAAAAAAGGGTAACGCACTTGCAAACTTGTTGTTTTGCCAATCTAAATTAAACCTACTACTTTTTTTACCGTTCTCGTTGACGTCGCCGTCCTCGTTGCTTAAGCTTCCTAAAGTGACTTTGTGACTGACACCGGCAGCACTCATACTGAACTGGATGGGTCTCTCCAAATGCAATGTAAATGCCAATGATTAAAATCAAATAAAATTGTTATTGATTCGATCATTTACAACTTAAATACGTAGGACAAGGAATTACAATAAATGTATGTTATGTTCTGAAGTAGGACTTCAAAATTCTTGAGGTCAATGCTTTACCCGGGGGGGGGGGGGGTACTCCCGCGAATTTTGGATAGGGGTGTGCCGTGAAGGTTCGTGAACCCTAATCCTATTTAAGGACTAAGAAAGCAAATACTGATACCCTTTTTAAGGCCCAAAGCCGAAAAATGACACCCTATTCAAGGGAAAAACAAAATTATTAATAGCATGAAAAGGAAAACGTTATTTCTTCTCTGTAACATTGAATGTATAGCATCAAGCATAAAATACTAGAATAAGCCTAGTTTAATAATATGCAATCATAACCGGCGGGCGTTTTCACACTCCAGTATTAGATAATAAATTAAGCTACCCTATCTAAGGACCACATCAGAGACACAGAAACAAAAGGGTCAAACAAGATACCCTATTTAAGGACCGAGAACCTCAAAAACCATACCCTATTCCGCGGCACGTACCTATATCACCCATATATGGGAGTACCCCCCCGGATGCCTTAGTTGTTCTTTTCATGGTCATTTTCACACATAACTTCTTATTTGGTATGCAGATTTTATATGAGGAATAAACTGAACCACCAAAATACTCTTAGCTATATAATTGCACTGTTTTTTTTTAGAACCTGTTAAAGCTAACTTGGAAAAGTCCAGGTTCTTAGTCGCAAGGTTTTACTGTATTATTTAACAATTAGTCGCCGAAGGCGACTAATTGTTTTAGTATAATTACATTGATGATTATTAGAGAAAATAAAAGTATTGATCAATTTCCGACTCCGAAACAACAAAAAATCTGGCTGCCATTTTGAAAACTGCTAGACTTTAATGCTATAATCACCGCGCGGTGATTATAGCGGGATAAAGCGAAGCTCCTAGCCAATCACAGCGCTCTATTTTCGATAGTCATCGATGTAATTATACTAATCAACAATTAGTCGCCGAAGGCGACGTGAATATCGGCGAATAGTCTCCGAGACGAAGTCGAGGTGACTATTCGCCAATATTCACGTCGCCTGAGGCGACTAATTGTTTTAGTATAATTACATTGATGATTATTCGAGAAAATAAAATTATTGATCAATTTCCGACCCCGAAACATCAAAAAATCTGGCTGCCATTTTGAAAACTGCTAGCCTTCAATGCTATAATCACCGCGCGGTGATTATAGCGGGATAGTGCGAAGCTCTTAGCCAATCACAGCGCCCTATTTTCGATAGTCATCGATGTAATTATACTAAAAGGTATTAAGGCATTCTAGGCATATGTATTATCGAAATTAACGGGATACGTATTAGTTTTTAGTAAGCTATTTTGTTGCTCCTCTGTTTGGAGCAACACCACGCAATTTAATCTGGACAAACTCCAAGCTGTACAGAATTTCGCCTGTAGAATTGTGAGCGGAGCTGGAAAATTTGATCACATCACTCCCTTGTTAAAGGACTTGCGCTGGCTCCCAGTCAAGCAACAGTTATACTTTCGACTTGCTGTTTTAGTATTTAAGTGCACGACTGGGTGTGCTCCAGCGTACTTAACATCAAAGTTCGTAAAAAGATGGGCCGTTTCGACAAGGACAACCAGAAACATGGAAATGTTGAGAATACCACTCTTCCGCACTGCTAGTGGCCAAAGGTCCTTCGAATACAGAGAGAATATAAGTTGCAACCAAAGCTCTAGCTAAGCGAACCCGTTAAAAATTTTAAGCGTCAACTTAGACGACTTCTTCTGGACGCCTCCTTTAGTTAGTTAATTCTGATTTTCGTGTTTTTAAAAGCCCTGTGGGGATGAGCCAATAAATATGAATGTATGCATGCATGTATCTATGGATGGATACAAGATATTTAGACAAAAATTAATGGAATACGGGATACAGACAGACAGGTATCCACACTGAATGCCAGAAACTGAGTATAATGCTGTAGGGAGTAGAAAAGCTTCCTTCTGTCACCTAGCTATGACCGACATAGTTAAGCTCCCATTGAATTTGTGCCTTGTTAGCGACTCGTTTAGTTTACCTTTCATGTTGCAAATCACGATTCTATGACAAGGAGACGCTTGGCCTTTTTAATTTGACTTGAACTCTAGAACCAGCCATTCAAAGACGTCAAGTAAACAGCTTAGTTCAAAACAAATTAATTAAGCTTTTGAAATCAGTTTTAGCGCCGGATAATGCATTGAAAAGCAGGTCGCAATGTATCGATGCTAACAAAACTGATCATGACCCTTAACGTTTAAAATTAAGCTCCAATATCAACATTCATATTCCCCACTTTATTCTTCATACATTTAAGGTGTCGTTTGAGAGAACTTGTTCAAACATCAAGACAATTCATCTGTGGTGGTCATTTCATTCATTCTCATGACCTATATGTTTGATCAGGCAGTATTACTGTTTGGAGAAATTGGGTGCTGGTCTCTATTGGAGCTAATATCTGAACATTTATTTATCTAGACAAACATATATACACAAACGCTATTTAATCTTGATTTCAGAGAGTAAGGCATTTCTGTTGATTTCTTCGAGTTAACTCATTACAAAGACTCCAGATAAAATAAATTAACATAAAACAGTATATTAAAAGAAATAAATGAATAAATAAATGGATTAACAGAACCGATAAAAATAAGACAAGATGGGGCTTCATACTGAAAATTTCCAACTTACAAAGCGAGCATGCTTGTTTCTACATGATCTGCCACCATCAAAATCCCTTGTTACTTTTATTGTTTTAGTAAACCGCGAAAGGTACACCGCCTATTATTTCTACAGAGGAAAGTACAGCGGACGTCACAAGTACAGAACAATACCGTGTTTGTTTTTCTAGCTTCCATTGAAAAGCGGAAATAATTTTTTAATTTCGGATCAATGTCTGTCCAATCATCACATGTGACAAACCACGCTGTTAGACAGCATTTCAGCAATAAAGCTGGTAAAGGGAAATTGTCAGTCAATTCGCTTTCAGTATATGCAAAACAGTCTACCTTAGTCACCCCTAATTTATTCGCTCAACCACTGTCGTCGAGGCAAACAGCTAAAACGTTGTAGTCGTTGAGTGTCGGCACGTATCGACACGTAATTTTACTCAGTATAGACTAGCTTGCAAAAACTAATTGGAACTAGGAGACGGTATAGGGTGTCGACGGCTTATAAATCTGGCCTCGGTTGTTCAAAGGCTGGATAGCGCTATCCACCGTTTAAACAACCCGGGCCTGGCCCTAAAGACCTGGACAGGGTTCTTAATTCTATTAGTTCCTTGGCAATTTAGTACCCGAATGAAAATAGCGTCAATTTAAATCGAATAACGTTATCCGGCATACAATGAAAACTTTTTCGTAAGTAAGCGCCCTAAGTTTTCGAATTCAACTTGTTCTTGTACATGTGGCAGTTAGGAACTACAAAATAATAAACTATCTAAATCTAAACCAGTAGTTCGAAAGTAATATCCTTCGTTAAGTCGCTTTTTTTTATATTGGGCTGATTCTTGCACTCACCGTCAGTGTTTGACATACGTACATTATGTTAGATGTACCTGTACAGCCTGAGTAGGCTAGAGTTGTTTGACACGGATTACGGAGTGAAATCCTGCGCTAGTTACCAAGACAACCAGAGACCCAGTTAAAAAGAAACTAGGATCAGAAGTCATCAAAATTCGAATAACTCGGCCCAGGATTTGTAGCTGTTGTCTGTAATTCGCAGCTTATACTCAGATTTGAATTTTTCGACTGATTATACATGCCTTAATTTAAGAAAACAAAGTCGAATAGAAAGCCTTAAGTTTTATCAGGACGAAGTGAATACTAATCGTGACATCGTGACAACAGTAAAGTTGTAAAGATTCAAGGGAGGATGAACCCACAACCCTCAGTCTCTAGAATGATCGGATTTTTTTCATTCATTTGGGGCAACGAAGCAGGATACCAAAGGCTGCTAAGGTACCCTGGCTTCAAAGATCCGTTCTGGAGAAAAAAAGTAAGATCAGTGTTCGCTCGGAATATTTTCTGTAGGTGCTGCTTTCTTATCACTTCTCATAAAAAGAGGTCCTATTTTATTATTAAAAGAATGATCAAGCATTGAAGACCTAGCAACACAAATTTAATCATCCTTAAAGTTCAGTTCCGGTCTTTAAATCAAACTACTGTACCAAATGGGTCTGAATATCTCCCCATAGCATAATGCGAAATGTCTTAGCGATCACTTCCATTCCTGAGTGGAACCAAACGTTATTCATTCATAAAATATACTTTTAGGGGCTTTTAGTCTCAAGTGACTGGCATTTCATTTTATCAATATCGGGAAGAACTGTTCATGAGGTATTTACCTTCTGAATCAGTAACTATTGCTCTTCTTTTCGATTAATACACGAGCGTTCGGAAACGAAGAAACAATCACCGGACTATGGTAGCAGCAGGAGCCTGGTAGGAGTGATCATGCACCCGGTGGATAGCACCGCTTCGTGAGGAAGTGTGCCCCATGCATTTAAACAGTTTGTATTGTTTGTTGTCGCTCTTATCCTGAATATAAACACACACGCCGTGGCTTTTAAAAACAGATTACCGCCTCAACTGGTGACTTTTAAGGGACATTTTAGTTCAGCACACATAGTCAGTTTAGAAGCTTATACTGCAGGAAGAAAGCTTTACCTCTTCCATTTTGTAAAGTGTTTCTAGTTAATTAAAAAATCTTTGTTAGCTTTTCTCGAGATTAATAACTAATTAGCAAACCATAGAGCAAGCCGACGAACAACATGGATAGGCCTTAAGTATTTGACGAATATAATTTTCTGGGCAGTGAGAAGATTAGAAGGTGTACTAAATCGAACAATTGCTGTTTCCTTAAGCTATGAACAGGCTCAAAGCTGACTAATGCTGGAGCTAGCTTCTGTCCTGACGCGATTGACGTAATAGGAAAAAATAAAGCAAAAACTGTTCCTTGTAAACATTACCCGCTCTGTCGGTAGAGGAACTTGCTCAGCAAATAATGAATATTAACAAGTTTTCGGCGTAAAAAGTTATTTTCACCAAAAGACATTTAAAGCTGCTTTTACGCAAAATGTTCTGATGTGATGTGTGCTAAAGCGATACCGAATCCTAGTTCCATGTCCTCTGTTGTAAGTGATACCCAAGTATTAAATAACATTTTTTAACTCACATTTTGCATGAACTCATGCCAAATTTTCGTTCGCAAATTTTTTGCACATCGAAAGGCTATTGTAAATGTATTAAAACGACAAAACTATATCAATGGAACAATTCTGCGAAAGGTGCTAAGGCCGAATTTAATAAACTGTTCATTGTAGACAGCACAAAGCGATATGTTTACCCTTCACTGTCTTTTATAACGAATTAATCGATACATAGCCTTTAATAAAGTTTTGACTTCACGAAAATTTTGCCTTTGTGTGTTAAACAAACATTCAAAAATGTAATAAGAAATAAATTTGTACCAGGCAACGCCGTGATTTAGAAATGCGAAGAAAAAAATTCTCGACACAGTTTTTAAAGAGCTAATTCTAGATTTTCTTCTGCTTGTATTAGATCGACACTTGGCTGTAACTAAAATGTTTGACAACGGCCTAAAGGCACTTGAATTTACAATTGCTTGCAAGACAAGAGTGACAGAAAAAAGCTTCTTGCTAGCTCAAAGTCAAACGGTTTGCAAATCAAATCACAGTTCGCCTAATTACAGCTCGATAGTGGCCATGAAAGCGAATTAGTTCGACAATGAAGCACTTGAATAAAATTCAATCAACGAATTCTTGTCAAGTTGTTTTGCCTGTTCGCGCTAGCACAGTCAAGTCTATTTACACATTATTAGGAATACGATACTTTATTAAGTAAAATACAGACATGCTCTTTCGTCCAATAGCGCGCCTTGTCAAAAACTGGAAAAATCTTTCCGAACAACGATCGCTTTTTTGAACTGTCCTACGTGACCGATGGTCGCAGTTACTCAAATTGAAACGAGCTTTTTCGAGGTTTCGTGGTTTCTTCGCCTGTTTTCGCCGAGATGTGAATGAAATTACGCGCCGGATAATTAGTCAACGGCACCTTACAAAGAGTCGGCGCCCCAGACCGCAATTGACATTTGCGAAGTATTTTTCAAACTAAACAATTGAAAGCGTTAAAATGTAATTAATATAGATATGAGTTTATTTATAATAAAGCTGGACTGTGATTGGCTGACGGTTCTTTGCAGCCTCCACGTACAGTTTGTAAAGAAAGTCAGTGACGCAGAAAGTCTCATACCCAATTTGGACGTATGCCGGTTGGATCGCGGCCGAACCTAAAACATTCTAGATAACCTCCTACAATCAAGCCCCACCAAAGGCCCAGCTTAGCGCCTTGGGCGACTTACTTCAAGTTCCCTTTAGCTACCACAAGAAGTCTTCGTGCAGAGAAATTTCACAGCCTAAGAAAAATGAGTTCACCAAGGGATTCGCCCGAATTGCCACCATACGACGTTAACAACAATCAGCCCAGCAAAGACTTGTCAGACAAGTGCTGCACGGACTCGATACAACGTAAGATTTTCCTCTAGGGAGGAAGAAACGTAGATTACTCTCCAGGCTTCTAAATAACTAAGTTCTAATTAGTTCTGGATTTCTCAGGGATTAAGTGTTAATCTTGCCTGAAACAACAATATGAGTTCTTACTTCTCCTCACAACTGAAAGTGCGAACGTGTCTTTCGACGCGCAATATACACACTAAAGGGACATTCCAGGAAGAAGGGGCTGTGCGCTCTTTCTTGTTCATTGTATACTTATGCCGCACTTATTAACGCCTGAAGATGCTAATCATTCGATGAACACTGTTTACGTTTTCTTCAACAGAGAGCACGCCTGTAGATGGAGAAAGCGTGAAACCGAAACGAAAGCAGAGAAGACAGCGAACGCACTTCACGTCCTATCAGCTGCAAGAGATGGAGGCGATGTTCGCTAGAAATCGGTATCCAGATATGGCTGTACGAGAAGATATTGCGCTGTGGACAAGTCTAACAGAAGCGAGAGTAAGGGTACGTAGACAAACAGTCTATCCAGATCCTGGATCCGCGTTCCCAAGGGTGAAGTCCCAGTAGCTTTGTTGGTTGGTGTTAAATAATTGAAATGCAGGCATGGAAGTTGAACGGTTGCTTTTTGCGCGATACTCGGCAAAACCCACAGACATTAGCTAGCAACCTGTACATAAACTCCATCACTGAACAAAGAAATCGCGTTTTATTATCGCTAAGCTTACAAGGAACATGCCATGTTTGTTTGCATTAAAACAAGCGCCACTTAAGTCTTGCATTTTGAGTAGGGAATGAAAAAAAGGCGAGCAAGCTGCTTATACTCGACGCGTAAATTATTAACCATACCACAGAATAGCCTGGACCATATTCAAACTAATGGTAACTGCCATTATTAAACGAAATCTTAATCATAGCTTGCGCTCGGTTTCTTTGACATCGAAAAGTTTGCATCACGAAGAAAAACTAGCAAATTGGGATTAGAATCACTTTAAAGACACGAATATCGTCAAGATGTTTGCTTTTTTAATGCATTTCTTCAAGTTGTATTTCCGTGCAATTATATTGTTTACCGCAGGATTCGCCAAACCGTTTCAGATCCACCTGGCGGTAACAAATCTGCCCGCCTTCGCTTTTTGGCCATTTAGCTTTGGAAATTGCAAACGTAGCTAGAAAAGGTTAAAGTGTCATGCTTAAACGCGACGTCCTTTTAAGCCTTTTTGTCCCGTTAAACCTTCGTACCACCTAGATGATAGAACTGGAAGGCTTTCGGTGTTAACACCTTTGCAAATACCTGAATACCAACTGTACCTGTATTGTCGCGATTAGCAAGGACAGGTGAATTTCTCAAATGGCCATAGAAATCGACGCAGAATCAATGGAAAATATACATTTGTTTAAGAACGGCAACAGAGAAATACAGAAAATCCATCGATGCGGTGTAGGGTTCTTTTTAGAAATATTGGGAGACGTTTACAGTTCGATCTGTTCTCTTTGTGAAAACAGCCCAATTACAAAATCAAACGTGTGAAACAGACTTGGTGGAACTCACTTCACTTTTGACACTTCAATTCGAAGGATAAGAGTGTGGACTTAACAAGGCTTTCTGAAAACAGTGACTCGTCGACATTTTAGTCTGCTTTTATTGCGCAGCACTTCAATATTAATATCGGTGACCGCTTTTAAAAAATGTTCATGAACTCGTCATTACTTGGTTTTCAGCAAGAAGAGCACGCTTGTTTTTTAAGTAAAATATTAAATAAATGTGAAACCTTTGTGTTTGTATCTCATTTTATTAAAGGCGAGTTTCACAAAACCCTCACCACAATTTATCAACACATTAAAGCAAATTGCGCATTACATTTCAAAGCTAATGTGTCCGTACATTAATGTACATGCAAAGAAACAAAGGTAAAGAAAAAACAACAGCGTTGACATAAACTTTTTTATTTCAGGTTTGGTTCAAAAATCGCCGTGCAAAATGGCGAAAGAAGGAGAAGAACAACCCGACAAATTTCCCCTGTCAAGATAAAAGCAGCGGAATGGTTCAAGGCGTTAACGGAATCATTCAAGGCGTTAACGCATTCTTCGAAGGAACCAGCTCCATTCGCTACGATACAAGCTCTGACACACCACCGTCGGTCTATCCCAACTACAGCACAAACTACTGGAGCAAAGGAGCATCAAGCATAGGCTACAGTTCTTTACAGCAGTCAAGTAGCAGTCTGGGATATAATTCGTTCAGCCAAATACCTCAGCCGTGTCCCGTTCCACCGCAAATATCAAGCTCTTTGAGTCCGTTCTCCACTCCCATGTCAAGCGATAATGGATCTTCATACACCGCTAGTTCTTCTAGTGTACCGAGCGTGCCGTGCGGCTATCCGCCAGCTTATGGGTATCAAGAACAGGGCTCGGTATATTTTAAAGGTAAAAGTTCCTCTGTGAACCATCATCCGAACTATTCTCAGTCGACGTACAGTTCCTTCCCGTACGGGATGGCCGAAATCCCGATAAATATTTAGAACAAAGCAAGAATCGCCAAGAATGAAACCAAGGAGCTCGTCAGATTGATTGCACGTAGATTATGAATTTTAAAACTTTTCAGTTGTTTAAAGTGATTTTCAAATGACTGGCAATTCATTGCCAGAAGAAAGGTTTTTTTAAAAACAGTTTAGTGGTTAAAAACCGTCATGCCAAGAAAACTAAACTAATTAAACAACGAAAACAATTCTCTTGGAATTAATACATCAGTCTAGTTGAGGTTTCCGAGGGCGTTTCAGTTAATGTTGAATAGAAATTGTTCGCAAAGTTTAAGCTTGGTGAAATTGGATCTATTAAAGTAGTTTATTGATAGATTTCTTTGAACAAGGTGTCTAAAGTAGCAGAGATTATAAAAATGCGTACATTTGCTTGAATTTTTTCCTTGGATAGAGTTTAAATTGGACAAGTTTTCTATGTTGTAGACGCAACTTTATCTTATGCTTCACCGACATTCAAATTTTTATTGTTCTAGGTTGACTCTCAGCGCATATTTTAAGAAGAAGGAAACGAATAGTTTTTGTGTATTTGCTAAAGTTAATGCGTATAAATCTATCAACTCATTGACCTAAGAACGTTTTGATAGTGGTTATAAGCGTTCCCTAATAATGGTTTTGTTCGTTCCCGTGTAGTTCTCGCTTCCTAATCCATGCTACATTGACTAAGTTATTAAGGTAATATCAAACCATTCTTGTATAAGACGATGAGCTGTTGAAAAGTGCTAACTAAAATGAATAAGAATTTCCTTTTTAATCTTAGCTGTGAGAAGTTACAACTCGCACGCGCTTGCCAGCGACACGCCCGTTAGTTTGTTGTAACAGACACTTTAGGAAAGCGCGCGTTAAAGTTTATTACCAGATTTCGCAAGATGAACTCATTTAAATTCATACAAGGACCACTGCAAAACATTGCGACAACATTTTAATGCAATCTCTAGAGGCCTGGTTGTTTTACCCTGGGAATTTTCAGCTGTATTTAAATTTGTACAGTCAATAAAACACTATATGTTGTGCGCAGTCTTTGTGTGGTTAATACACTCTTTTCACAGGCTAGAACAAAAGAGAGAGTCTTATTGTGTGAGTGTTTTCAACACTTTAAGAAGCCGCATATCGTTTCAACTCGTAGGAAGCTATTCAACATACTTTTATACCTTGCCTTCAGAAAAGAGAAATCATACAAAAACAAGGTTATTTTTGTTTTCCGTTTTCTTGAAACCATAAGGAACGTGGAAACGCCAGGATGAAATATAAAAAACGAAAATGCAAATGAAGACTAACAAACCTATTGAAAATAGCTGTTTTCAATTCTATTAACTATGAATGCCAAAAAGCGATAAATATATGCGTTCTTTGCCGGACGGATACCGCTAAATAGAACCATTACTTTGATGTATCTGATAAAATAAGATAGATATATCAAAGCTGTCCACAAAACGTCTTTTTCCGAGTAGCTTAATTGCCTTCTTTCGGTGAATGTGTATTTTGCACGAAATAGTCTTTTGTTGTTCCAAAAGGGACGAAAGGACGGTTTGTTTAATATTCCGCCGACATCATTCAATTAACTAAAATAAGACTGTCTCGCTTTTTCTCTTGGCTAAACAAGAACAAAAACTCGGCGCTTGGAAACCATCTTTATTTACTTTACATAAACTGACAGGATCGAAAAGTTATCAAACTTTGGAATCTTCGGTTAATTTGGGGCGCCAATTTCCAGGAAGGGTTGAGAGCAGAAAGCGACATCATTCAATTAACTAAAATAAGACTCTCTCGCTTTTCCTCTTGGCTAAACAAGAAGCCAAAGCCAAAGCAGAAAGCAACAACATTCAATTAACTAAAATAAGACTGTCTCGCTTTTCCTCTTGGCCAAACAAGAACAAAACTATAGACCTGAAAAAGAAAGATAATATGGAGTCGTTCGCAACTCGGCGCTTGGAAACCATCTTTGTTTACTGTACATAAACTGACAGGATCGAAAAGTTATCAAACTTTGGAATATTCGGTTAATTTGGGGCGCCAATTTCCAGGAAGGGTTGACAGAAGAAAGCGCTGACTTCCCACTGGTTCTTCAAACCGGTGATACAACTATTTTCAATGGTATCGGATGCTCAAAAAATATTAGCAGCAACGATTGTTGAAAATTTGAGTTTGGGACAAAGTTTATGTTCATGAGGTTTTTTTTTCGCTCTCAAAGTGGTCTTTCCTAATTTTTCGTACTTGCAGTAATTGCAACGCAGTTCAAATGCACTAGAAATTTTCGTTAGATTCTATTACAATGGCCTGTGTAGATTCTACATCTGCTTGGGTATTGATAGCAGCCTTTTTTTGATCACACATTTGTAAATCGCTTTTCACATAACCCATGCAAATTTGATTCATAATAGAGTTGAATTTTCCTTTTACACCTACGGTGTCAAAAGAAATAAATAGATAAATAAGAAGCACTGTTGAGCGTTCCGAATTTACGCCAGAAACTTGTTATCTTCTTCTCTTATCCAATAAAATTATCATATATTTCTTAGCTTTGATTAATTTTATTTTTTATCCAAAACGAAAAGAGGCAAATTGCGAAATCCCTATTAATTACAATTAGAAAAGAACTGCTTTTCCTTGGGTTAAATTCTACGATTATTTTAAATCATCAGTTTCATAAACTTTATCAAGGGCTTTCCCTCTATAAACCGGGTAGTTTTTAAGTCCATCATATTTATTTTTTTTGTCTTAATTGTTTTGTTTACCTTTAATATTCAGTTTCTCTTTTAACGCAATATGTAACTGGATGTGCAAAGAGTTTCAACTGGAAACAACGTTGCTTGTCCTCTACAAATTTTCCTCATTATTTTTTTTATTGTTTTAATCTTAAATTTATTACACTCACACCCAAATTCACAGCATTTTTTTCTGCCCAGAACAGAAAGATTATGTAGTTAAAGAACGGAATCGAAAGAGTTTTTTCCTGTCAAATAAACAAGTATAATTTATGTAATTTGACATGAAATGTATAGGTGATACTTTTCTTTAAGTTAAATCGAAAAGTAAGCAAAACAAATATGAGTACTGTTTAACATCTAAATTATGTGATTACGTCCACCTGAAAATTTCATTTAGCGTGGCTTTTATGAAAACTTCACTTTTCACTCGAGAAAATTGTGTATTTTTCGAGAAGTTAAACAATGACCGTCTTATTTTTTGTAGACTGTAAATGAAATAATAAATGCTAATGTGTCGGAAATGGTATTCAGCAAAGACTTTCATATTCGATGTACAATGATACTATTAAAAAAGTAATGCACTGTGGTAATGTGTACTCAAGCAGCTGAGTTTTCCCGAAAAGAACAGTTTCAATGTAGATAAAGTCAGAACAATCTTGCGACTTTGTCGGTGTAGCTTTACTCGACTTAGAGTTAATTAACTGGACGCCGACCAAACCATGATGAATTAATAACTTGTTTAAATAGAAGCATTCGCAGATATTCATTTTTCAATAACTCAAAGCACAGTTAAAATACATTATCTGGATATTTTTGCCATTAAAAGGGATAAATACCTCTATTGCGCAAAAGAAAAAAAATAAGATATGTATTTTATTTCAAACATTTGCGCCTCTGTATTTTATGCAGACATTTGCTGTTATGTCTTTGTGGTTACCAGACAAATCCAGAAACTAGTATTATAAACCATTCGCCTTTATTTATAAAAACATATTTTGCTTTCTGCCTGGAAAGAGTTTTAAAAAAGCTTTTAGGAACACACAAGAGTGATACCAGTCGAACTAGAACTTTCCTAGCTGAATCATGCTGATACGATCAATCTGCTTCAGTTGCTTTTCCTTGCCTTGCCTAATGTTATCCAAGCTTAGATTAGATTACTGGTTACAGTGCCACTAACAAATCATTTCTTATTGTTTAGCTTGTGACACTAAAAGTTAGCTGTCTATTTAAAATGATCGACATTTTCGTGAGTGTGTAAACAAACCAAGAATTAACAGGTTGGTAAACAATCGTGAAATGATTTTAATGACTGAATTATGGCAGAAGTTTACTAAGTACCGGGTTTCCACGTCCATCAAACCGAACGATCGTGAAGAAGTAAACTGTTATTTCCAAAGTCTTTGAAAATCATTTGGATGCAGAAAGTAGAAGCGACCCGGTTTGAACGGCGAACTTCGTATATGACGCACCTAATAGTGCCTATTAACAATGGGTTCATCACATATGAAGTTCGACCAACCGGGCGAAGACCAGTTACAGAAATGGGTTTTAAAGTATGGTAAATTGTGTAATCAAGATGAACTCTGACTTGAGTTTTTTTATCAGTTGACACCAGCCTTATTATTTGGACTTTAGAACTGTAAAAGAGAATCAAAATATATAACAATCAGAGAATTTAAATATTACAGTGATGCTTAAAAGTGGCCTTTCCAATTACCATCTTATGCATAGAGCAAAGAAGAAATCGGGCTTTGCAAAAGGCCGATCAATATCTAGATGAGAGAAAACATACGTGATCTCATCGTTATGCCTGGTAATTGATAGGTATTTTTTTCAACATGTTAACCAGCAAATATCTTTAAGGAAGAAATTTTAACCTTATAAATCATGAATGAATAAAAACGTTTTGATTGGAATGGGTGAATTATTACTTCTCTGCTTCAATACGGCAAACTCAAGTATCATTCAGCATGTTTTTCATTACGTGCAAGAAGATCGAAGTTTTATTGTCCACTTTTAGCCAACGCAGTCAATTGTTGGCAACACATCTTTTGAAACACACACAGATGGTGTGGTACAAAAGAGATTTCACTGCTTTTTGGTCCAGTTAATCAAGCTTATCGCTTTAATTTATCGCACGAAAGATTTCTGTTTTGTACACAAGAATATTCAGAAAGCAACGACAACTAATAAACTAATAACTATCTTTCGAAGATTTACAAACTTAAAAGCATACTGCTGGAATGTTTTTTTTGGGCCAATACATTTATTTTTTCTGTTCATTGAATTAATTTATTGATAAATTAAAAAGACATTGCTTTCCGTGATGCAATAGATATTTTGCAGGTTTTATGGTTTCAGTTCCTAAAACCACCATTCTTATCTTGATGGCTGAAGAACATTTTTTTTCTTAGCCTTTTTGCATAGTAAGTTGTTGTTTTACTCGGACGTTTTACCTGAGAAAAAGTAAACTAATGGGTGACCTCCTTCCTATTTCCATCACATCCTAATAAGCTTTTCCTGACACGTCCGAAAAAAAAAGTGTAAAATAGTTCTGTTGCTGCGGTAACGTCAAAACAGCTCCGGTGCATGAAGCAGTAACAAACACGAATAGTTAAGGCAATTAAGTTCAAAAGCAATCATTTCGGGCCGACTAGAAGAGAGATATTTATATTTTATCGTAGATTATTATATATATAAAAAAAGCTTACACCGTTCTTATCACCGCCGGTTGCTTGCTGAAGACAAAAATAGAACTAATGGCGGAAATACCCAAGTATTTTCTTCTATATTTATTTTGTATGTGTACCAACGTGATAAATGATGTATCCGCGTGCACTCCTATTAAACTGTGTTAGAAGAGTGCCTAAAATGCCTTGAGCGCCGTTTGGACAGGGCGATAGCTCCAAGATAGTTGGGAAAACGGATCGAGAAAAGTTGCTCGAAAACCGCGGGGGGCTTGGGAGAGAAAGGGAAGAGGTGCTTGTAAGCATTGTTTTCAATATTTCATTCCGGTTTACCAGTTCCTGGTACACTCTATGATTGGTCGATCGATTTGTCGAGCGCAAACATGTTGGGCCTTTGAAACCCTCCTACAACTGCACATTTTGACATTTTGACACGACAAATAGGCGATAATATTTTCAGCCATCGATACAATCTCGTGGCTACAGTAACACAATCTCCCGCGGTGGGGGGGGGGGGGGGGGGAAGGTTCTTGCTAGTAATAGGCTAATGGAGAAGTGCCGCTGGATTGACTATAATGGGGCTGCATTTTCATTAGAGTTACTAGAATGGGATCGCACATTTTCGGGATTTGGGGGATCAGAAAATTCAGGTAGGTAGGGATATAAAAATAAGAAGATTTTTACTTCATTAATGAAGTGACTGAGACTCTATTTAAACGCGGTAATAACGGTTTACCGCTGACTTCTTGTTTCGTGTTCACGATTTAGATATTGAGTTTCAGAAGAAGCACATGGTTCTGTGTGAGTTCGGTTTTATTTATGCTTGTTAAGGTTTTTCTTCAGTCATCAGCGTTTCAGGTATCATTTAGCCTTTGAATTTGTTGTAGTTCGACTTCTATTTCGTTTTACTCGGTTAATTTTTATGTATTTGGATTTCAGTGAATCGTTTGTTCTTGTAATAAACCAAGTTTACAGTTCAGCGCATCTCAAATTTCACGTTGTTGCCGCTATAGTAGTGAACTGATTGGGTTCCTACAATTGAGTTTAACCAAAGTGTCAATCTATTTCAGGATGACCTAGTTAAAAAGCTTATTAAGTAGATGCATAAGAAGAGTTGCTACGTTGGGATCGCGAAAATTACATTTTCCCAAAAGTGTCTAAGATGTGGTCTATATTTTGCTACAAATAGACTATAATAGGGTAGGGTTTCTGAGAGGCTAGCAGCACATTTGCCTGCGTCGCAGATGCTCTAAACCTTCTGTATCGAGCGTCCGCGGACTATATTAATGGTTTAGACGAGTGCGTGGGCCGGCTGCAACGCAGGCTAGCAGCACATACCCAGCAAAAATTAACCCAAGTAACCCCTCGGGCACAATCTGTACCAAATCTTTAAAGTAAATGCCATAACGCATACGATAGAGACGGTCCGCCTCGGTCAAATTGTTTTTGAGCACTAGGCAAGATGGCTGGAGTGATAGGTATGAAAGGCCTAAGCGGCGAAACCCACAACACCAAGCAACGACCTGAGGACCTTGTCGGGCTGGGAGGTCCGGGGTTATGCGCCCCCTGAATATTTTGAAAATATCGGCTTCAAATATTTGCATCTGGTGCATTTTGAGGCAGTGTCCTCAGCCCCTATTAGAAAGCTTTAAGGTAAATCTACACAGGAGCCTTTTTTCAAATTCCAGTTATTTTCCACCAGCAGTTTTACAGGGAAAAGGAGAGATAACTAGGCAAGTACATGATAACTGAACAGAACAAAAAAACTTGCGACAACTCAGTTACGGAAATTGGTAATGAAAGATAATGTCAGCTAAACTGAAGCACCAAATGACCTCCGCATCACGCACCGCTGACTCGCCAGGTCAAGGGGACCTTTGTCAAAGTAAAGCATAATACTAAAAAAGGATGGGGATCCACTCTGTTCTTCATCGGCAGGGACGAGAACCATGCTGTGGAGCTGCCCTTCCTTACTTATTCTTGCATTTCTACTTTAATATTCTAATTGATGTGCTATTTCATTTGGTTCAACAAGCACTGTAACCTGATATTTACTCCCTCACCCGCTGGGAGCTGAGCAAATTATTCTCTTTTCCATACGTTTTGAAACTAAAGCATCATCAGTTCCAAGCACTAAAACCGGATCAAATTTGCCAAAAGGTAACAAGACACCATTACTCTCTAAAGACTCAAAACCTTTGACGACGTTCTTAATCCATGAAAATATCAATATACTTGCCCTGAATAATAACAAGTTCATCCTCATCCTTCTGGACATTTTTATTGCTGTGACAATGAATCTGATGCCACCAAAGTCCCGCTTTTCCAGAGAATCCAAGGCAGAGCTTTCCGCTTGTTTCAAGCTGCGAGTCGGTGTGTGTAACGGCTGGCTGTATTGCTGAGCAATTGAACTTGCTTGCCTGAAAAGCTTCAGACAGGTCTGAGAAATTGCCAGGCTAGGATGTAAACAGTTCCTGGGAACTCATTTTTTGTGATCTTCTGGAGAAAGCCAAAGACTGCTTGGGCAAGACGTTCTTTTTCTTAAATATTCTTGCCTTACGGCAAAACCACATTTACTGAAACCCAGCCGGCGAAAACTGCACGCCTTTTTCTACCTTCTTGTGATGACGTTTGGTTGTTTTTCTGTCACATTCTTTGCACTTTTCAAATTCTCTTAGGCGAATTCTCAAGCCACCGCCGTAGCTAGAGTGGTCAGCGGACAACCTCGTCTCCAGGGCGCTTTTCCAAAGCCAGAGAAAACGCCCTGGCACGAGGTTGGTCAGCGGAGAAGCCTCAACGAACTTGATACCATCAGCTGTATGCAGCTGGTGAGACTTATGGGACTGTAGAATCGAGGCTCAAAACACAGTGCCACTTAGCGTCGTCTTGATATAAAAACAACTTTCTACTTGCTAATCCGGAGAAGTTCCAGTCCTTAACCGTCATTCTCAGGAATATCGATGTAGAGAATGACGATAAAACTTTGAACATTGATAATCATGACGTCAGGAAAGCAGAGCAAATAAAATTACTAGGAGTCTACATTGACAAGAACCTCAACATATTATTTTGTAGCGAGTTATGTACGAGAGCTAGCCAAAAGGTAGGAATGCTTGTACGTCTGCGAAACTTAATACCTTGTAACGCGAAGGTAATGTTATACAAGACGTCCATCTTGCCATACTTAACTTACTGTCATTTAGTATGGAAATTCTGCAAATGATCTGATAGAAAAATCGAGAGCATCCAAGAGCGTGTGTTGCGCACAGCATATAAATCTCAAACTGAAACGTACGAGGAAATCCTCAATCGCGCCAAGCTACCTACGCTTTATAACAGGCGTTTGCAAGACATTGTAATACTAATGTATAGAGTAAAATACGGGATGGCGCCAAGGTGTGTATCTGAGTTATTCACGATCAAAGTACACACCAACGCCTAAGAAACTGTGATTTTGAACTACACCGCTTTGATACAGTGGCCTATGGGAGGCATTCGCGGCGCTACCAAGGACCTTTCATTTGGTCAAAGGTTAGTAGTGAGCTCGGAAACTTGACAAGCCTCAAAGCATTCAAGAAACATATACGCGGTGTGGACCTGCCGAGCCATATAGATAATAATAGTAACTGCTGTGACCTGTGTAAATTTTGAGTCGTGGACATTTGTATATAGTTTTAGGGTTTTGGTAGGATCATTCATTAGTCATGTAATAGATTTATTTGCCAGTGTAAGAAAGTGTCCCCAATTACCTAACTGTTAAGCTAAATACATGCATTGACCCTAAAATAAAGTTACTATTATTAACTCTCTCCTTGTGTTTTTTTCGCGCTATTGGGATTAGGGTAAAAGTGGGGGAACATTTCCTGGTATTTTTCTCATCGTGACACACGTTGTTTTCCCTGATCATAGTAACCACGACGTTGAAATCTAGAGGGTAAGAAGAACACATGATTATAATCAAGTCGAACAGCGACAATGACCTACATAAACATTTACAAGTGAATAAGACGAGATTTGAAAGATTAAAACAGTTCTGTCAGGAGTATTATCACATGGCCTACATTGGGAAGATGAAACATACAAGTTAAAGAGGTCAATTGTAACAGCAAGTAATAGTAAAGTGGCCTTACAGGCTGTCTAGTGATAGCACACTTATTACTGACGTGAAGTCGATTCCAAAAAGAAATACAAATAACTAGCAAGCAGAGTGGTTTGGTGATGTTCCCTATTTTACTACGCAATTTGGAAGGGGACTCAGGCTATAAATGATCTTTTCTCCTGCAAATATATATCTAAATATGTTCATGATGTGTAAAATGCGTGCAATAATCTTCCATATTTCCTTTGGGCTCCATTTTATCCAAAACTTGTTCTGACTTGATGGTGACATGTAAATAAAAATGATTAGGCATTCGTGCTTTTGGCACGAGCCACGAAAGCAAAGCTAGAGCGGAGAAGCAGAACGTCAGTGCGTCATCAGACAGTCGGATTAATTAAGCAAGTAAAAACCTCTCTACTTGAAATGCGAAGGGGGGAGGTGATTACAAAATACAGATTCATTTAGGGAGGCTCTGACGGCAGGTGCACGATCTCTTAACCTTCTACCTCTTAAAAAAGCTTGGGGATGTTGTTATAAGGGCTATTTCTGCTGTTCCCCTCTCCCCCAAGCAGTGTTGATTGTGTTGAATTAAAACTTGAATGCATAACGTCAACACTGCACCGGGGAGAAGGGGGGGGGGGGGGGGGGGGGATGGAAGGTGCCTCAATTTGACGAGATATTGCGTTAGTGTCCTAAGAGTTTTGACCAGGGTGTGGTTCTTATACTCTAAGTAAAAAACCGAGATATTTTGTACTCGTTAGACAATGAGCCTTCTGTATGAAACTAATGCTCTCTTCATGAAAGGTTTCACAAATCAGTGGGAGATACAAAATGCTGTGGCAATAAATCTGACTTTTTTTCTTATACGCGAAAGAAAAAATATTATACAAATCTCTTGCAAGTGTAGGTCTTACATTGTGCTAAGGAAAATGTGTAAGAACTCGGAGGTAATAGTCGCGCATCACAGGCTGCGCAATTTCTACTCAAGTATCTTAATTTGTACGGTCTTATTGAAAAAAAAAAAAAAACCGAAATAATGAAGCTTTTTGCATATTCATATAAAACTAAGTGAAGAAGGCACCTGAACTCTCTCATATAACCTATTCACGCTACCATTTGTATTACAAGAGCTTATTAAAAGCTTGAGAATAAAAAAGTTTGATTAATTGAACGCAGACTCAATCTATGAAGGATTTCATTTGCTCTGTGCTAAGACAAACAGACGCCACTTTCGCAGAGTCATTCTTTTTAGGCCCGTCTTTTGCTCTATTTTATTTGGAATTAACTAAGTGACGTTATGTCAGTATCATGATTTACAAGCTTATCATTAAAAAATTAATTCCCTTTAAGATCGTTGTCGGTATATATTTTATTGGATTGGCCATCAATCTGTATTTCGGCTGACTTCATTTGATAACTCAATAAATCTAGATTTAAATAGGCCATAGGCCAATAGCAATTGTGTGTGATTCGGTTTCTTTTTTTTATGCGTACGTTGTTGAACAACAGTAAAACAGACTCCCCAATATTAAGCGATGTCACCAATTTATTCCTCAACACATATTCATAGCTCAATAAACTGTTTAATTCAGCTTTCATACTTTTTTGTTGAACCCGAGGGCGCTAAGTTACAAATATATTTTGGTTATTTTATTAATTCAGTCAGTTGACTAAAAATCAACTGGAAAGTTTGTCACATCCTTTGAGAAAATGGCTAAACCAAATTAGGAAGAGTTTTGAGTACGGCGTAAATCTGACAAAGTTTACCACTCTTTCCGAGTCAAAGAAAAGTTGTTAAGATGTTGAATTTACATGCTGCAAAGACTTTCATTAAAGTTTGGCGTAATTGCCGCTTAATCCTTTCAACTGGAATAATTTCCGATAGCGTTTAGAGTCACATTGTGTTGTCAGACATGTGCCCTTCTTGTTAAAGTCTTTGACTCTCATTTTGTGTGATATTTAAAATAACAAGCTACAATAATACTGTAAACACGTCTTTTTTCTCTGGGGGGCTAATCCGTAGACAATCTAATAACCGGGTAATGAACTCAAGGGAAGATTGGAAGGAAGGCTTTTTCAATATTACATAAGAACGACCAAATATCAGTTAAAGTTAAAATTGTTCACTGAAATTGTTCACTGAAAGCTTTCAGTGGAAACAAACTCCGTGTTTCTGTCTTTGGCCTGAGGAACTGAAAAAGTCCTCTAAAATGCTACTCTTATCTACGACATTTGCCAATTGTTTCATGTCCTTTTGCGCGTAAATATCAAATTCTTCTATCTCCACGACTGCTCATGTAGATTCGGGTGGGCGTAAAGAAATGGTTAAGCCTTAATCTTGCCTTGCTTATTTTACTTTAATCATAGGATTTCATTAAGCTTTCGGCACATCTAGAGTGTAGAGTATTACTTTAATTCCGCTGTTTTGCATACTATCGTAGATGGCCATGCTATAAGTCTTTCCAAGACAAAGTTGCAATGTGTTACAAGAAAATCTGATAATTTTTATGAAATCGGACTACTATAAAGTTTATTTTCAAATTAAAGTGTGCTAGTAACGACATGGTAAGAATATCATAAACACTGCTAAACTACGATTCACTTGTCATGAGAAATTCTTCTCCGAACATCATCATTTTGCTTTGACTTGCATTAAAAACTCAATCGGCCAACTTAAATTCAGTTCGTGCAACCACGAAGACTTGTTACTCTTCATTGATGAGATAAACAGTACATGTATGTTCAACCATAAGGTATCGTGACAGTAATCACGAAAAAAGCTGTGTAGTTCCACGGTAAGAAGTTTAAGAACAAATAAATTAATGTCGGTAACTTTGCTGCTAAGCCTTTTGTAAGTTCATCGGATCCGCAGAGTTTGATCAGACCACACCACAAGTTCAATGATGGAGCTAAGGAAGCGGCTCCGGTCATTCCCCGTTTCCTTTCACCTGCTCGCATTTCCTAATAAGCTAGCGTACGTGATTCGCTTTCTGGTTTTGATCTTTTAGTACACCGTAATTTTAGGGAGTTATTATAACTCCAAAATGGAGTAAAAATTTTAGGTACGGGATAACCCCTTTCTGGCGGTTACTTAACTCCTAATTTGGGGTCATTTTTACTCCTGAAAAGAGTTCTTTTTACTCCCAGTCTGGAGTTAAAATAACTCCGAAATGGGGTTATTTTTACTCCTTACATGGGTTGTTTTTATTCTTTTTGGAGTTAATTTAACTCTGAAATTGGAGTAAAAATTTTAGGTACAGGATAACTCCTTTTGGGGGGTTATTTTAACTCCTCAATATCTGGGGTCACTTTTACTCCTGAAAACTTCGGAGTTCTTTAAACTTCTTTTTGGAGTTAATTAAAAATAACTCCCCAAAAAATAACTCCACTGTAAGGAGTTAAATTAGCCCCACTAGTTGAAAATTACTGTGTACAGAAACTATTTAATCCAATGTACAGCCGACAATGTTAAGAAAAGTGGACCCCACAAGAGTTACACACTATGTTTTGTTCACATAATTGACAAGATGAATTACAACGCTATTCGCAGATAACAATTAACAGCTGATCGTGGCGAGAATCCGGAGACGGAATTTAATAATAACAAGATATTATTAATTACCGCAAATACCGCGGATGAAAGAATTCTGAAACATATTAGGATTCTGCCAGCAATTGAAATAAACAAAATAGCTAGAGTCAAGATTTCTTTCTCAAAAATTCGAGTCACAAACTTTATAGGCCGACGCAAATGTATATACTTTAGAACTGTAGCGAATTGCAAAGAATCACAAAACTGGTTATGCCTTTTTAGTCGTAAAAAATGAGAAACTTGTCTTAAGAACATTGGCTTGACTAATCGCTGTGCAAATCAGTATCTTCATAAGGGACCGTTTACACATTCTTCAGTCTCTTTTCTTTTGCTTTAGCACAACCGAGTCTTTTGTCTCTAAGGGGCTGTTTACGGGGAGAGGTGGGGGCAGGGGGGGGGGAGGGGGGAGATCCTAGCACCAGGAAGCTCCTAGGAGAGGGAACAACTTTTTGTTAGGTTTACATGCAGAAACTGATTTCGAGCCGTGTGACAATAACAAACATGCCACTTGGGCCCTTCTGCTTTGTTAATATATAACTCCCTTTCAGCAGCCGCTGGCTGTTCATCAGCTCATGGTAACGCTAAACAAAATTGACGGCCTTCATTGTCGTGATTACCCACTGAACGACCTGCCGCCATTTTTGTCTAGTTTGTCCCTAGTACTAGGATGCTCTTGGCCTGAGAAGCAGTTTACATGGATACTAGAATCTTCCTCGTGCTATAGGATCTAGCTTCCTACCTCTCAGATAGGAAAATAGATCCTAGCGCAAGGACAAGTACAACCCTTTGCATGTAAACTGAATACATATGACACTACGATCATCCGCCTTATAGGATCTCCCTGGTGCTAGACCCTAATTCCTCCCTCAATGCAAACAGACCCTGAAAAGGGTTAGTTTGGCATAACTGTTTCTCTAAACCCAGTTTCTCGAGGAAACGTGAGTGGCCATCCCTTAACACAGCGCGCGAAACTCTCGGTAAAAACATTTATCGTACCTGTGGAACTATCGGCTTCTTTTTATTTTGTTCATGTAATGCAGTTAAGAAATAATAAAATTCAGGACGTGAAACGATTGAAAACAGAAAACTGTGTTTCACCAACTTATCAATTTTATTATATAGATTGGTGCAGTACAAGGACGCCTTGCTAGGGGTCCTACGATTTATTACACATATTTGGTACACTGTATTATCGCAGTACGCTTAAAGTGTACTTCTTCAGTTCATGTTTTGTAACACTTAATCTATATCTAACCAAGAATTCACTTTCTCAAATGACTTCATGCCTTTGACGAGTAGTCAATTCATTACTGATAAACGCTTATCTACACTTTCGGATGTTACGACAACCTTTTTTCTCCCTCCATGGATGGAAGGGTCGTGAGAGTGCTCACCGTACCATAAACACACATCTGCTTGAAATGTTACAATTTAGCATTTCAGCACTTTACTAGGGTTCGTCCTATTTTGAGCTCTTCAAATTCCATGACTTTTTTTCCATGACCTTTTTAAGTTTTCCTAGACCTTAGGTTTAGCTGTCACATTCAAAAATTTTAAAACTTTCCAAAGTTGTTTTAGGGTATTTATGGTCCTTAAACAGTTCAACAAACACAAACTCTGGTGTCCACCAAAATGTGTGCCATTTGCGCTGGTTAATTACTCCTCTTTATCAGCCACATTGTCCTTGCCTTGTCATCTGCAGTAACTTATCTACCAAAAAAAACTTTAATTTTCCATGACTTTCCAGGACCAACAATTCCATGACTTTCCAGGTTTCCATGACCTGTACGAACCCTGTTTACTAGTGCCTTGTGAAATAAGCAACGAATACCACAAAGCTAAACAGCGTTCACCATTGGCCTTTGGCTAACTATATATCAGTTAAAATTAAGAAATCTTGGAATCGGCACGCTGAATCATCCAGGGTATCATTATGACTTTGACAAAAGCTTTTCTATAGATGTCTTGTTTCTCCACTGAATAAGGAGAACTTGGAAGGCTGTTATACACAGAAGAGGAACTTCTGTCGGAGAAGCTGAACAATGGAAATGTACCAGATGTAATATCGATGTTAAGAGTATAAATCCCTTAAAAGTGTTGCCTCAATATTGTACGTTCAAATTTTAACAATATCAAGAGGAACAACAACCGTTAACGTCTGAACTTTGGAAAGGTGGATTAAAGGTAAAAAAAAATTGTTGTTTTCGAACAAGGTGAATTTTATCATATCATTTAATTTCGCACTTGCTTATCACATTCACTTTACCAAGCTGGTTTTCGACTCCAGGATTGAAATAAAGTGACAAGAAAGGACACCTCAGATATTTTTTCGTTCATTAATTGGTTCATAAAAACAACCCCCTGATAATCTCAGTCTAAGCTCTTCTTTTTGGTATCTTGCTTTGGGCCTATGAAACGAATTATAATAAGTAATTTCTCTGTTTTCGGCTGAGGTTACTATGTGTTCAAAGAAACTAAAGAACTCGCATAAGCATATAATAAAAGGTCTTTGGGAAGCTTCTTTCATTCAAGTACTCTTCTCGATTAGACTGCAATTACTTCCTTCATTAATGTCACGCGATTGGAAAGCAAGGGGTTTTTTGCCGCAAAGATGCGATTTCTAAAAGCCATCTGACAGCTATTCATCCGTCTGAGCTTGATTCACTTTACTGTGTAAAATTACATTAATAATTCTCTTATCAAAGTAGCACAGCGTTATTGTGATGTAATCTCATAACAATGGATTCTATTGGTTTGAAAGTCCTTGTAATGAATCAACCACACTGGTGGGTGAGGCTAATAACACACTCATTGGCGTGACAAGCGATACGTGATCAGAAAATAATGCGATGATCGAAGCCGGGCGGGGGGCAGATATCGTAACCTCAATTATTTCCGACCAGCTTACCAGGCGTTTATAGTGAAAATTGGTCAAGTCAACACCGGGTCTATTAGCAATAATACCTCTTTTTTCATGAGGGCAACTTATCATGCTTTTCTCTCTGACTATCAAAGGAATGAAAACAAAAATTGGTTTGGTTCTTTAAACTACTCGAAGTGAAGTAGCAATTTACCCACTTTTAAACTACTGTATTTGTTTGTTTCAAGGTCCTTCAGATTTTGCCGTGACGTCAAATTGGATGCGTGACTTGGGTTAATAAGGGAATTAAGCTAATCTCCCGGCAGAAATATAAAGTCTTTTGCTGACACAATGAAATGCGCTAACAGTTATTTACACTTGCAGGATGTGGGCACACATCGGATTCATCGGCAAAGGGCCTAAAAGAAATCCATTGTTCAGATAAAACGATTTATGTTTCCGCAGAAAGCAATCGCTTTCCTAAAAATCTTAACAAAAACTTTTACGATAACAAACGATTACAATCTCGCGAGCGACCAAGCAAGAGACGTTAAAAATTCACTTAAGGGTTCAAGAAAAAGACAATTTTCATTTAGATTTTTGTTTGATTTCAGTGTTTGTCTTTTCTCCGTTCTTTTGACTAAAATCGTGCAGTTTTGTTGAACTAGGAATTAACATAACCCGCTGCTCCTTCAGGCGTTCAGTCGCACCCGAATTAAATCTTCGTGTTGGCATTCAAAGGCCTCCACAATTTCGCGCAATTTAAAAGCAACAATTCGCGCGATTAAACCTTGAAGCGTCGAGAACAATAGCATAACCCTTTCGTTACTTTCCGCAAATCATTTCGGCCGACTGATTGTGCCGTAAATCACCGAAATAAAGGAAAAGACAAGTCCGCGACACTATTCATGATGGGCATGCCGCCTTCATTTTTCACGACATTTCCTGACAGCACGCTTATTATGTTATCACTAGGCCCCTCCCTGTTAGGGTAGCTTAAATGATCACCGAGCCACGCAATATACAGCAGTCTATCAGTCGAATGACACCTTCGTGAAAGCGAAGAGAGAAACCAAGTCCATAGATTCAAGTCATCAACATCTCCAGTTTACCAAAAGGTAATTCAGTATATCTTAAGTTCAGTATAACAGTCTATCGGCTGAACTTATGAATTCAACAATCGGTTAAAGTGTTTACACTGTTTAGCTTACAAGTACTTTTTAGAACTGCCTTCATTTGCTTTGAGTGCCCACTTGGCGACAAAGGAGTGTGTATCGGTATATAGAAATGTTAGTCAGTTTACTGAACCAGCAATCGTCAATCTTTCCTGTGAGAAAGTATTTCCATATTCTTTATTCTTATAAACACAAACGACCTGAGGACCTCTTTTCCATCAGCTTTCGACAGAGTTTCTAAACATTTGACAATGACTTAAATGGTACAGCTATTGCCTAGTGTTCTTGTGAACACGCGTCGTTCTTTAAATCTGAGCTTGTGAAACAAAAAGCATTTTTGGGAAGCCGAGACAACAAAGTGCAATGTCGGAGCCTGAAGCTTATTATTAGGTGACAAAAAAACGCGTCACATCCTACAAAATTTAGCCCATTGCTCCGGAGCAAATGCAATATATTTGCGTTAAGAGGATTACTCAACTCTAAACTAAAACACATTCTTGAAACATTCTTTTTCAATAATAAATTAATTAAGCCATTAAGCGTGACCAATTCATGACTTACATTGGAAGTTTGCCCCTTAGGAATCGGTGAGACATGGATCGCCATCCTTTTTCGATTGAAAACATCCTGAAAGATACACGAGGTGCAAGTCGCATCCTGAAAATAGCACCGACTTCAGAAGCGCTCGCATTGGCTGAAAGAATGGCAGGTAATGACTATGTTCCCTAGTATTCTGTTCAAATGTAAAGCCACTTAAGCAGGGGCACCCAACGAACGAATCTTTTCAGAACTACAGTCTAAAATGGATTTTTCTATACTTTAGAAGTCTGTTTCGAGAGCTGCCCTAAATAGTATCTATCTGTTCGAAAGTTTTAACTGTCCCGACAGGTCTTGAGGAAAATGTGAGGATACGCGGAGTAACCCTACTTTCATTAGAAAATTTTAGGGGACGATTTTTCTTTATACAGAAATTTTCAGGTGACCTTTTTTTTTTTTTACCAATAATCGCCAAATCTTGTGAATAAAATGTGAAAAATCAACTTTCGAATAGAAAAACACCGAATAGCTTACAATAGATGAATGGAACAAATTTACGGTTTCCCAGAATATTTCAGCCTTTTTTATGTTATAGAAATTCCTAGGCAATATTGTTCCTTTAAAAAGTCGTTGGATGCCCCTGATTAAGCTTAAATCAGTACTAGTCATTTTACATTACTGGATAGCAACTGAACAGCAACTAAGAAAAGTTTTGCTCTCTTACTTCCATTTGAATGGTTACACTCTGACGACGCCATGCACAGAGTGAAAACTACATATCAATTAAAATTAAACGTCAGCAATTGACTCGAATGTTAGTTTTGTTGCAAGGCTGGGAGGAGCACTTCTTCGCGGTGCAGTTTAAGAATTCAAAACATTCTAAATTCAGAAAGTTATATAACTTTGTAAATATAAGAGAGCATTTTCTGCGCGAAGATTTTGGCTAGCGTCATTGAGATTTTCAGTCGTCGCAGTCAAAAGAGATTTAGCGAGTAGATCTTTGAAGTTCTTCAGTTATACTATCCGGGTATAGGAAATAACTGGAAAAAAAAAAACAACTTTTAAATGACAGCAATAATTTCAGATAAATGTTAGAATAAGAAAAGAAAAATCAGAATTAGTATGTTAATTGTCCTGAGTAACAATCTTTTGCTGCAAAGGAATCCTTTTTTGGTTACAAAACGTGACGAGCCAACTAAACAAGGAGATCCCGCATTGAAGAGTCTAAATATTATTCTCTGTGTTATATATCAAGTTACTTCGTAAATTCCCAGCTTATAAGAGAGGATGGAATATGTCCAATAAGGAATATGTACAGCGCGGGAAACACTTGGAATTAGAACTCTTTTTCATTTAAATGCTGCCACTTTCGCAATCTTTATTGTAGCTGCTCTGTCGTAGGAAATTCCTTTGTTTTGCATGCCATCCAGTCAAGCGGCGCAGAAGCAATGTACGGTCTCTATTGATTAAAAAAGGAACAAACTGTGTATCTATGACAAAGAATACTTCCTGCCGCAGTTGATAAACATAAGGGCGGAAGCGCTTATTATGTGAGCTGGTATCTTGCGGTAAGTATTAATCTTCTAAAGTCTTACCGCAAGAATAGAAAACTACAAACTTCCCTGGGAATGATTTTTTAAAGGGTTGACGAAGCATAGTTGTTGTCTCCTTTTAGGTGACTTGAACGGCTTTCGCTGCATGTGAGAAACAGCTTGCCTCATCCGCCTTAAGAACGCAAGTTCGAACTCATGTGACTTAGTACGAATAATGTAACTTTGAAATATGTCAACTTTGTAACTAGGTAAGGACATGTTAAATAATAACAGAAACTAAACTGTCTTGACCTGATCTGTACCTAACTTCAGTTCCTCATAGACTTCATCATAACGTCAGGAAAACTTCTTTTAGTTAACGTTTCAGGACTAGACTGCGAGCACACTCTTATATTTTTCTTTTCAAAGTTACTGCGAGAAATCCAAGAACTGGGCACACGAGCGGCGAAGCCGCGAACCGCCATGAACGAGGGCGTAAGCCCGAGAAGAAAATAAGTCTTTTCTCGTCTGATCTTGATCCCTTATTGTGACATAACGTCGTGGTTTGCAATTGCGCTAACTGAGACAAGAACTAGACGAATTTTAAGAGAATTGGCGGACTGCAAGCAGTCTATTTCAGGACTGACGTTTGGCAAGAAAACAGTGAATAAGATTATTGATTTATCATTTTTTCAATGATTTCTATTAAAAATACTCTGCTAAAAGGCATGACTTTTGTAATGCACCAATTCAACCGAAGGAGTAACATTTTTATGGAATTTGATGGTGAAAGTTATGGTCCTTGGTCTAATTAAGTTCCACAGTAGGGTGTTGCCTTAGTCGTCGTCTCAAAGAGGACCAAATATTCTTATATGCATTTCTTTAGCGCTAATCCCTAAAAAGTCCCATTAATCGTCATCAGGATTGTTCCTTTGTTGTGCATAATTGTAACTGTCAGTTTTGACAAACATGTAACTTCCTGTTTGCGCTTATCTAGTGCACGTTGATTCAATAAGAGAACCCTTAATCAGATTTATTGGCATGATATGTCAGTCCAGAGGAGCCAATTAATTACACTCCTGGACAAGCCCAGGTGCTACAGTTTACACAGCGGCTAGCAGTTGATAAAGTTTCCCAAATTAGTTGTTTAATCTGTATGTACAAAGTTGCTTCTTTCTCTATTTTTATCCCATGCATCGTCTGACACCCAAGCAGGGAGTTTACAAAAGAAACAAAGGATAGCGAGTTTAATTGGAGTATCGTCTCGTTTCTGAAGGGATACACTCTTAACGCTAAGGGTCTGTCCTTTGTCAATTGCATACGCATCGTCTATAGTACTTATACAGATGGTCCGTAACACTACGTCATAATATGGAATAAGACTGTATAACTCATTTGAAAAAAAAAAAGGAAAAATAAAAACATTCCACTTTATGTCTATTCCCCTCCTTCTTTTCTTGCGTCAAAGATGAAATTTTCGTCTTGAGGGACACCTCTTTTGAAGGTTTCTTTTAAATATTCTATAATCAAGAATTAATTATTTATTGTCTAGTAGTGGCCTATAAAGACGCGCCGGAAATTATAGCGAAACTTTAATAAAAAAAGTAGGGAGACATGAGTCGTAGCTGTCATATCACAAACTTTTCCGACCTCGAACAGGAGCCAATTTACAAAATTGAATAAACAATGGCGAAAAGTTCATTTCTTAAGAACAATGTACGAAGCACTCCTGTGATTAATCTGGTTCACTTGTACACAGATAACAAAAAATTAGCTCATGTAGGGGCAGTTGCTATTTTTAAAAGAAAGTTCTGTAACGGTTGAATGACATTTTACCGCCAGTGTGTGCATCTGCTGTAATCGTTGGCCTATGTACGATTTTTCCGGTGTTAGTCAAACTTAACTTAGTCGAACGTAGCACTGACTTTTCAGGTTACAAGTTGGAGATACGGCCTCCTTCATACTAGTAACACAAATAAAGGGAGGTAACAAATCAGCTTCTTGTAGTTTATCAGTGTATAATGGTCATGAGCATTTAAGATATGTGAATATCTTGGTGTCATTTTTGAGAGAAAGGTATGAATAAAAGAAAAGAAAATTTATATTTTGACGATGGAAAATAAAGGGGAAATAACACTTTTATTACAGATATCATACTCAAAGTCAGTTGCATGGAGGGAAGGAAAATTCGTCGAACAAGAACAACATTTAACCAGTTCCAGCTGGAAACCCTAGAAAGAACCTTTGCCAGGACCCACTATCCTGACTTAATGCTACGAGAGCAGCTAGCGGCCTATACGAGTCTGCCAGAATCACGAATCCAGGTTAGCTTTTCGCCAGAGCCAATCAACAAAACTGAGGGCATTTTCCATTTGTCAGAAATGACCGGCCATCCAATTCCCGTCGTAATGAGAATTTCACTTTTAATCGAAATTGTCTAGCCAGGTCAGTCAATTCCTAAATGACATGCACGAAGGAGATGTTTTTTTCCGCGGTAAAAATGCTTAGAAAAGTCTATTTTACTTTCAAAATTACTTGTCCGATTTTGGAAAGCGCCCTTAGATTAGTGGTAAAAGTTAAAGCGGACGAAAACAAATGATTGAAATCCCATAATTTAGAGAGCACTGCTGACAGTAAAAAGGTGATATGATATAAAGGTGGAATGCAAATGATTACAACTTCCTTTCACCGACAAATCTTTTCAGTGCAACTCAGCTGACCTAGAGGGAGGGAGGGAGGGAGGGAGGGAGGGAGGGAGGGAGGGAGGGAGGGAGGGAGGGAGGGAGGGAGGGAGGGAGCTACAATCTTGGACAAAATAAAATGGAACAGCAAATCCCCATCCCCCCCAAATCAAGGATGAAGCCGCGCGAAGGGCAAAAACGCGCCATTTTCCCATCCATGATTTGGGGGGGAGGGGGGAGGGGGGAGGGGGGGGGGGGTCAAGGTTTTCCATTTATTTTGTCCAAGATTGTAGCTACAGGAGCTTCAACAAAGCAGACAATGTGAAACTCGAACTAAAAGAGTACCAGGAAAGTAATAAGTCTTACAGAAATAATGTAAGGTTTCTCGTTCTCAGAGTGCAAAATAAAAGAGTTACTAGTTTACCTTTCACCGAACATCTTATGTTAGTTACAGTTAGATACTGTTTACTATTTGCAGACTTAAAAGTGGAGTCCTTCTTCGGAAATATTTTAAGAGTTTTAATCTAAAAATAACTTCAACATACTTAATAGAAGAACCTAAGCGAAAACAAAGGGATTTAGCAGATTAAGCGCTCTTTACAAACGAGATTAGAATATAAAGTTATAACTCTTTAAAGGATCTGTGAAAACGGCAGCTAAAAAAGGGGTAACGAACGTCGATTAGTTTGTGCCAATAAGTCCAAGTGAAATTACGTTTTGGAAGTCAATTGGTTACGGAGTTTCCACTGGATTCAGCTATTGCCAAGTTCTTGATACATGGCTACCATGAAAGTAAATAAAAACTCTTTTGTACTATTTCAGTTTAAACACCTGAAAACTGGTTTTAAAAGGATTTATATCAAGGGCTATATTTAGAGTCTTCGTGGGAGACTTTTTCAGACATTATGGTAAATAGCGTTCTAGTGGCAAGTGACTGAGAGTTCAGACGGCGCCGATTAAGGCAGTTTACAAGACACAGGCTTACCACAATGCTTGACCAACAAAAATCAGTAAATAACGTATTTAACAAAGAAAGAGTGCAAAAAGCCAAAAAGCCTTATATTATATTATTAATACACAGAGATATTAATAATAACTAGCAGAAGCAAATTTGAGAAAAGGAGCGAAAGTTAAATAGCTTATACCAGTTAATTCTTAGCGATCAAATGGTCTTCTAGACCCTGGTTAAAAATAAGCGACGGGCATCATTCGACTGCTACACTTAGTCGTATTGGATTTCCCCATAAGTATTCTCTTCAGGGTAGGTAAAGCCGGGTGGTATTGTGTAACAAAAGGTAGAAGTTTTTTGCGTGCGGATTTGTTTCTCTGTTGTAGGGCTGTCTTCCTGTCGGCAAATCTTACCCCAGAGAGGTACTTTCTTAAAATAGCGGCAGGGTGGCCTCTTTAACAGGCGGTTTTGAAAATTTCTGATATTCCTCTCAAATTTGATCAGCGAGGCATTAGTTCTTAGAAGCCTGAGGTTAGAAGCCGGTTCAATGGTCCAGTTAATGCTCATGCCTGAGTGAAAGTGTGTTTAATAGACCTATTCGGCTAACTCAATGTTGTACCCAATTGAAATCTCCTGGGGTTAAGATTCTTTGTGTATTGTATTTGCATTATTATGTGGCATCCACATTGAGTTAGCCGAATACGTCTGTTAACTGGATTCTGCGTTGAAATTAGTCTTAAAAAAGTAAGGGCAGTCAGTGTTTTCTTCTATTTCCACTTATTGACAGAAAATGTATGTTTGACTTATCAGGTTTGGTTCAAAAATCGTCGTGCTAAGTATCGCAAACTGAAAGGATCTAAGGAAACCGAAGACAGGGAGACAGAGGAGAGACAAGAAACAGGAAAGAAAGACAGTGACGATGGCAGGGACACAGCTGAACCAGAAGATCAGTCCTCTCTCCCGCCTAGCAAACGACAGAAGTGTGAAAGTGATCGGACTCAAGAAGGTTGCGCCACAATTCCTGCGCGCCCAACACCAGTTAGTTCTGGATACGCTGCACGCGCATTCCCAATTGCTCCTCGATTATCCTCAGGTTATAGAAGCCCATATATGGCTAACTGGTCTGTACTATATGACAGTCTTAACTATCGTCCTACTCCAATGACCATACAGCAGTTGTACACTGGCGTAGGGATCATTCACTGATTTTGCCGGCCCAGAGGTTCAGGACAAATTAATCGCCTGAACAGGTAGATAGAAGCCCGGCACGGCTAAAAACTGAAGGCATTAAAGAAAAGAAGAATAGAGACATGTTGGGATAAAAAACTATGATATTATAAAGCTGCTCAGAGCGGAAAAAGTGCTCGTTGTAAAATTGTCCCGTTCCTAACTCCTACCCCTATAGTACATTTTAACAAAACGGCGGGATTGTAACAAAACCTTATACCATCTCTGCTGTGGATTGATATTTTTTCAGAAGCCAGTTTATTTTAGCTTAGAATCCTTGTTTCAGAGGTTGTTCAGGTACTGTCTTTAGATATTCCATGATATCTAAAGACAGTCGAGACATCATTTTTTCAGCAAGAAGTGATAAAATGTAAAAAAGGTACAAGCTAACTATATTAAAGTTAAAAAAGACTAAGACTGTTCATGATTAACCTATAAACAGAGATTAATAACAGGAGTTTAAATTTATTGGACTAAAGACACGGCGTCGCGGTTTAAGCGGAAAGGTACATTTATTTATTTAGACGCTAAATTGCTCATATTCATACTCCAAACATTCTTACTTACAGTACACAAACCATTCTGCCTGCAAATAGTAAATACGTAAATTAAACATACGTTTCTCTTGCATAAGCAGATCCATGTAAGCTACTCATTTCAAGCGCTAGACCATGTAACTTTTGGGGGTGCAGAAATTAAAAATAATATTCTAAAAATACCCCTTCATTAATAGACCGTTCAACGGGCAGTTGTATATGGTTACTTACAAGATTGATTTTACTGTTATTATAAAGACAGATTACTTTCAAAGAACTAGATAAACAACAGCAAAACAAGACAAAAAGCCGTAAAACTCATAATGATTTTCAGGATACAGTAAAAGTCCGGAAGTAAGGACATAGTTTAAAGAACCGGTTGGGTTAAATTGGCCCGTTAAGCCCCCTCTATTCCTGAAGCAGGTTTTTATTTTTAGAAGTTTATACATTATATACATTACAGATTTCTAAAGTCATGTGTTCAGTGATTCAATATTCCTTATCAGCTTATGACACCCATTTTTACATAAATATTTATTTGGCATGCAGATTTTATATAAGGAATCAGGCGTGAATACTTCCAAAAAATTCTATTGGCTACAAGGTAATTTTTCCTCCAGAAAATAACAACCTATTTAAGAACCCTGAATAGTCTACATTCATGCTAATTACCATTTATGTTAACGCTAACTTGGGAAAATCCATGTTCTTACATGCGGTTTTTTGTTTCAAAACTGCTCACTTGTAGAGAAGTATCTATAAATATTAAGCGGTTGTAAATAAATTGTTATAAACCATTAATAGCTTTATTATAGCAACATAGAGGAAAGAAGGGTTGTTAATATTTTATACCTATTTATACACATGATTGTAATATATCAAGCTCTACGAGTTTCGTACTTTTTCATCGGCAATTTATACGTACAGAATCGTTAATAAAGGAATTTAAGTTCAATTGTCTATCTTAAGATTTATGTTTTATTGCTTGTGTTGTTGTATTTACACAATAAATCATACAATTCTATTTCCTCATCTACGGGTATGTATTTCGGTCTGGCCTAATAGAAAAAAATACAGCTATGCTATTGAAAAACACTTTTACAATACGAGATACTCAAGTGATAAAAACGATTACAAGAAAGCAAATCTAGGCAAGTAGTTAGTCTCAGGCAATACCCTTCTCCACCTAAGACAATGTAGCGATGTAGTGATCACACCTTCACTGAAAGAAATCAGGTTCCATCTCTTATTTTCTGAAAAGTTCATTTAACCACTTCTAATATTTTCTCGTTATTCTCACTGACTACAGGTTATATCAACTACAAACATGGTTGTTTTTAATTTATATCTTATTATCCACTACTCGCTTGTCCACCTTTATATTTTTTCTTCTTTTTTCGTGTTTTTCAATTTAATTTAGTTATTTTTATAAGCAGGGTTCGATTCATTGTTTTTTTAAAAGATCTTTGCCTTGTTTAAATCCCTATACATTTTGCTACCCCACCAGGATGGTAGGGCGGAACCCTAATACGCGCATGCTATACAGTTTTCACCTCAACACCTCCTACGGTGATCAGTATTCAATAAATACCAAGGGGCTCCGCTCCAGCGGGGGGGGGGGGGGGGGGGGATGGGGGGGCAAGAGACGAGGTCTGGGACCGAGAAACAGTGTTCTCACAACTTGCAAAGCGATCACCCTGCGTGATGGTCAGCGGATAATTGCAGCATTTTTCCCACAGTGAATATTTTTAGACTTTTTAGAAGCAAGAAGCGAACCGGCAGAGGAAATCAGAAATGCTTAAAAACTGAAAAAAATAATATCATGCATCTTTGTCTTTCTTGCATATCGTATTTGTTGTCTTTCGGTACTGAAATTGCGGGGGAAACTAAAACGCAACTGCGTTAGATCTTAACCAACAGCAACGCGCTCGATCGATTTATAGGTTACATTGTTTTTGCCGGGCAAGGATAACTTGATGCTGATAAAAATTACTGGAGAAAGTGTCAAATGTATCGGAAGCAAGTATACTCAGAAAGCTTTTTAAATATGAGCTTACAGCTCTACATATCATGACTGAATAAACATCAGATAAACATTCACACTTCATAACATTTCACTTCGTTTATTACGATCAGTCAACACCTTGAATCCAAAGTTAAAATTCAAAACGATCCTAAGAAACAAATCAAAACTACTACAGAACGCTCTGTACCTTGCAAAACACTGCTCCGTAGCACTACTATTGGGGGCCTATATGGGAACCATTGTTATGATAATAATCCAAGATGGCGTCCTATTGTTTCATAGCCCAACCCTACTCCCAAGGGAAATGACAACATCACTTACAGCTTCATTAGCATACCAACCCTCACGTAATAACACGAGGGTCAAACCCTAACCCCAGAGGGGTACCCCTAGAACTCATTACCATGGGAACCCTAACCTGAGGGGGTACCCCTAGGTTTCATTAGCATACCAACTCTCACCTAATAACACGAGGGCATAACCCTAGGTCATTACCATGGTAACCCTAATACGCGTCTATTATTCGAACGCGTGGTGAGGTCGATTACATTTGACATATTTCAACATGGCTATGACAAGTGTAAAGTCCTTGCAGACTCTTGCGCTGCAACAAACAACAAACAAAGACCTAATGGAATTTGTCATTTTCTGGTGGGGAAGCCAAACTACCAATTCTATTTTACCCATATGTTACAGAGGTTAACAGAGGATCGAGAAGTTCGCAAAATCGCTCCCCTGGAATCATCTCGCCGCGCAAGCAATGGAGCGGTACTTACACAAAAAGCGAATGAAAGGTATGTTTATTGTGTTTATAAGACTATCACCGCTTTCCCCTCTAAAACAAATCCACACTTTTTATATTTGTTCAGAGTCTCATACCATTTTACAACGTTTTCGGCCTGAGTATTTGTATGATCGTAATGGACAAAACCCCTGGAAGGATGGAAAGATGCGACTTGTTTGTACTTATTGCTATTGGCATACATCTATACTAAAAGACTTGCCTATTCATAGACGTTGTGTTGGATGTGATTTACAAGACTATTTAAATGCAACTGCCTAGGAAATTGACTGTAACCTGCGCGTCTTTTCTTATTCTTTTAGCTGTATCCAGAGAGTTGAAGGAGAAGTTTTTGCTGAGATCAGTCATCGAAGTTGTTGCCTCAATGGATACCGTGTTAAACGAAAAACAAGCTACTCACATTTGGGAACGTCATATGGTAGTCGACCCTGGTAAAAAGAAAGCGTTATTTGCAAAGGACTTTCCCTTGGAAGACTGGTTAAAGGTTTTATCCACGCAAACATGGGAAGACGAAAGTAACGATATGGTAATCTTGGAGAAAGGTTTCAAGACTGGACATTTCCATTATTTTTTGTATGTCTTCAATCCACCAGCATGTTGGGTCTGAGGTTTTCCTACTGACAAGATTGCAATTTATTACTCGGAAAAAGTGAAAGGTGAAAAATGGAATATTATTAGTTGCTACCCGTTTACATTTGAATATGACAGCTTATTTTGTGCTCGAACTAACTGTTGTAACTAACTAATGTAACATTCAAAACTAGACGTAAAAATTTCTTTTGTTCCCTATTGTATAGAGCAATGAGCATGTACAGGCTGCGCTATTGTAAATAGGTGTCTTTTTGTTGAGTATTAAGCACGTACGCACTTCTTAACATGTAAAACCGTTAGATTTTTTTTCCTTGGGGACCTGAGTCAACGGTGCTTTTTTTTTTTTTTAACTTAGTTGCTCGTTTGAAAAGACACTCATACCCTCATTTTATGAGCATGGAACAAGTAGGCATTTTAGCGTTCTGTAATGGATTTCACTTGCACGAACACTGTTTTGAATTCAGAGAACTTGGTTTATGCAGTCTCGGTGGCAATAATCACACCCTCTTGAAGTACTGCTGTAGCTAGGATATCCACACGTATTCTCCACAGATCAAAGCCTCTGTAGAACGACAAACACTGTTTTAAAACACACTCAACCATTTTATTTTTTTAAAAGCGCTAACCAACTGCGCTACACTGCCAGTAACTACGTTTAAAATTGTATTTTACGCATACATTCTGGAGGTTCATCATCGTAACTTGCAAATTCGAATTTCCATTCTTTTAATACATATTTTGCCCGTCTACAGGAGCCAAGGCAACAATCGGGATACCAGTCTAATCCCACCCCCTCTCTGTATGCCTTATCCTTTTCTTTAATACAATCCTCACACAAAATTATATCTAACAGTTCGTCAGTTCGTTTCTGCCAGAGAATCCGTTGAGCATTGACTTCCTGCACTGTGGGTTGAATTTTCAGCATCTTACGTAACCAACCACTCATAGTACAAGCCATCACTCTCGCACAGCAATCATGCCAAATATCAACGTTTCCATGGGAATGATCTCTACACCAGTTATTAACCATTTCACCGCGGCTCATGACGTGAATAGTACCGATGGGGAGAGACTGTAAGTCTTCTAAGCCAAACCACTTTAAATTGACGAATGGAATCTTGAGAGTTGTTAAAAGGCTGGTAAGGCCGTTGTCGCCAAACAATCCCACAGCAGGCTTTTGCGGGGATTTGTACAATTCATACCAGGACACCAGATCATGCATCACTTGGGTTTGTTGCCGGTACAACGGATTATCGTATACATTTCTGTCATTCATTTCTTCAAGGACATCCCTAGAACAAAGCAAGATTATTTAATCCTAATGAACGTGGAACCCGTCTTTCGTATCTACGCATAGCTGTTAAAGCTGGCGTTCCATTATAAAGTTTTACTAATTTACGTCTTTCCTTTCTATAATTGATCGCGTACCCACGTTTTATTTTCATGTGACCATCCAATAACATGGATGGCCTCTGTAAAATCACTGTTCAACTTGGCATTAGGAATACCTATCATATAGGTCCCAATTTACTACGTCACCCCCATGCAAGTGATCTTAAGAGTGAAAAAATGGACCCCAACACGGATCGTACTACCATGTTTACGTTTTCTGATTATCTCCATGTCTACAAAGGAGCAGTGTACTTTTCCATGGTCTACGATTGGCAGTTTGTGAATTTAGAGCAAGCCTATAAACTCGCCACAACCCATGTCTACAAACCACCAGCCGTTCTAGACAATCACTTTAAATGGCTCATGGAAGATGTTTCTAGTTGGGAGTTGATCAGTGGAAGTGGAGGAGTCGATTTTGAAAAGTTGGAAATCTCGCCTCATTATTGGAACAAGGTGTTGGCTTTGTGGTTAACAAAAAGCGGCAAACAGTACAAAGAGATTTGGAAATGGGATACGGGGCGAGTCAGCAAGGGGACTAAGTATATCCTTATTTTTGAGATTTATATGACAGACAAAACGTTATTTGATAAGACAAGTGTGAGTGTCCATAACGAAAATTGGATGTGGTGCTACTTATCGTCTGTTTATTCAGGCAAGTATGTACATGAATACCATGGAACACACATGTTATACTATCATCGTATTGTGGCCACTTTTACAAATTCGAATCAACGAGGTAGCGCTGGGCCTTATAAACTGCGAGTGGAAATGACCATCGATAACGTCCCAGATTCATATCCTTCCACCCTGTGGGATTCTGTGTACTTTGTCGCGTATGGATACCCCCGAGACTGGACAACAGAAACGGATACAAACACCGTAAGAGATGTCTACGACGGTCATCCTCTCATCCCCAAATTAGTAGTACCACAACCTCAATTATTACAGGTTCCACCGAGACTATTCCTAATCCTAAAAATAAACAACAAAGTACGCAAAAATCCACCCTCAAGCCCGCCATACAAGGCAACAATGCTCTTCGACCCGCGTTTGTGTATTGTAATGTAGGAGAAAGCAATATGGTTGGAAATCAGATCACCAATTTCTTACGAGATGTGCCTTATCAAGATGAACCTATCTTGTGGAATCCTGAACAAATACACTACACTCCAGTGAGAGGAAAGGTCATAGAGATTATTGAAGTGGAAGTAGCAGAGAACAATGGAAAGTTATTAAATTTAAACCGCCATGGAGAAACACAACCCATTTGTTGAGCTAATACAAGATTAACAGCAAAATAGGGTCTTGGTTTTTGATAGGAAAGAACCAATCCATTATTGCGTATCCAAAACGTAAGCTCACCGCCTTCTTCTTTCCACTCAAACCTTGGTACGTAAAAATCACCGTAAAAATCACCGCTTACCGTAGGAAGTTTACGGTATGATCTGAAGAAATGACTCACTCAGTGATTCGTCTCCAGAACAGTCCCATAGTGCAATTTGACACTAACGACCCAGTCTCACGCCTCACTTATAAAGAATGCGGCACCTGATTGGTTCTTACGCATTTACATTGTTTACCAGCCAATGACAGTGCTTCAATCTCTGAGATATTTAATTTTCATTCTGTTTGCTTGTTTTTGCAGATATTTGATGTTTTTACACTGTGTGACAACTAAAAACTGCATCGCTCTTAGTCAATCAGATTCTGGAAAATTTTTTCATGATGTCATTTAAAAATCATTGAACCTATTGCTGTCCAGGTTGTACATCTTAATCCTATTGTAACTGTCGACGTTACCTCCGTAGTAAAAGGTAGAAGCATGTCTTTGTTGTGCAAAACCTAACGTTACGAACAACCATTCAAATTTTTACCAGATCTTTTCGATGGAGTCAGTTAAAGAAAATTAGATTTCAGCAACAATCAATAATCGAGGCACACGCATAGTCTATGAACTGGTCTTTTCAAGACGACTTCCTCAATATATCTATTTGTGATAATGTATGTTTGGAAAAGTGTCAACCATGGCGCCGGCATGTTTTGAACCGTCTTTTGGCTGTTCCTCTCCCATAAAGTAACGCCTGTTATTCCGGCTACACGAATTAAGTCAACCTTTTCCTTAGCCGACAAGCAGGTTCACTTGTGCGAGTTTAGGGAAATATAGACGGCACTAAGAGCCGCCAGTGCGAGCCGGTGGGGGAATCCGGTGCCCGGGGTACTTTCTTAGCAGCTCGGCTGCCCGCGCGAATTGACTTGTACCCACTGTTCTTGCGGCTCCGCCGCCAAAACAATACAGCACTCCCACGCTAATCCCGCCAGCGACGCAGGCTACCCGAGGCAGGAAAAATTGAAGGAACGAGGAAAACTTTCAACTTTCCAGCTCTTAACTTTCTTATCACTGGCTCACTCCAAAATTTTCCCCCAACTCGCGCAAGTGAGCCGCAGCTCGCTGGTTATATTTTCCTCTTTTAACAAGTTAGAAATAGGGCACAGTGCAACAGATATCCGAAATAAAAAACAATACCCCAGCTGACCGTGAAATAGGTAGTAGAATACTACACACTAATACTACAGGGTGTCCCAAAAGTTCGTTCCTCTAATTTCATGCACTGTAACTTTTAATCAAAACTTTATTTTTAGATGAAATTTCTTGAAGATGTTTATTTCTCTATTAAGTACATGTATTCAGAATTTCAGTATCTGGCAAGCCCTTTTTGTTTTTTTTTTTTTTTATCACATTCTGTAGCCGTGGCGGCATGAAGTGGGATACAGCGTGTAGACCCACAAATGACCCATTTTGAGCTTTTTTATCACCTGGTGGGCAGGGTCCAGTTCAACACCCAAACAATATTTGTTTAGTTAGGCAGCTGAAAAAAATATATTTTGGGCATTCATCCAAAAAAATTCATCCCAGCCCCCTTCCACTGCGAGGCTTTTGTACTTCTTTACAAATTTGAAACGGGCTGCATGGACGTTAATTGGCAGACTGAGCACAGGTTTTTTGCCATCTCAGGGGCCTTTGATTTTAAACATTTTAAACAGCTTTCCAAGACCTTTTTATTTGGGTTGCTAACTATGTGAGACTGAGCTTCCTTGTCGAGTCTCCTATTTTGTATCTAGCCTTCTTCAAAACTATTTTAGCTGCTTTATTCAGGGCTTTTGGTGTTCCCCTTAGTTTCTTGCCTTCAAAACCTTCATTTCTCCATGATTCTAGCACCCAACATTCGGATTTTTCCAGTTTTTTTTTTTAGCAATTTCTACAACAGATAAGCCAGCAAATCGAAGTATACAGACTTATACTCTCAAGCAGCTGAACGTTTTTGCGCTAAGGGGGTTTATCTTTCGTGATATTCACCGTCCGGCAAAAAACAAGGAAGGATTTCGAGCAATTCGGGCTATGAAAAACAAAAAAATATGTGGCTGGAAAACATTCTCGCGCACGCGCACCTTTGGCTCCGACGTACACCATTCGAAGATTTGAGTCAAGAGATGGCACAACAAGTATGAAAATAGTGAATTATATTGAAAGACACAACTTTTGTTGAAATGATTTGCTTACCAAGTCCAATCGTACTGAAATACAGACTTATGAGGTAGAGGAACGAACTTTTGGGACACCCTGTATTGTCTTCTGTTGTTTACCTCTCGCTATTTTGAGGGTCTGAATGGGGAGGGGGGGGGGGGGGGAGGGGGTCCACTTGTCGGTTGTCGGTTAAATGTTCAGTTATTTTGTCGGTAGTCGGTTAAAATCTTCGATCTTTGTCGGTTGTCAGTAAATCTCAGTTAATAAGTAAAAATACATGTTAGTTATTAATATTTGCTATGTATTTCACTCACTTTCAAGATTTTGATCCCTATGAAACGTGTAAAACTTGTAAAAATGCATCTTTTGATTGACCTTTAAAAAAAATTCAATAACTCTGGCCCCTGTTGTTAAAATGTTGGATAGCGCTATCCACTGGATAAAAATCTATCCAGTGGATAGCGCAATTGGTTTCCCTAATACTTATCCACTTGATAGCGATTTATCCGTTGGGTAGCGCTATCCAACGTTTGAACAACAGGGGCCTGGTCTGTTTATGCAACATGATGCCGTCTGGCCTACGTAGCAGTCGTCGAAAGGGGTAGGGGATGGGGAGGAAGGGAAAAAGGAGCTTTTCTCCCTCCCCTCTCCCCTTCCACTTTTTGCGCCTCCCGCGTAGGCTAGATGCCGTTTATTAGATGAAAGAATAACCTAAGCGAAGTGAAGTGGTACCGATAAAATCACCAAAGCTTTAATTGCAAATACGAACTCGGGTTTCCCTGTTGATTACAGGGCACAATAAAAAGTAATGATCAGAGGCTTTTATCGTTTACGAAGTCGTTCGCGTGGCTTGACAGGCTAAACTGACCCTAAAAACCGTGCAAGAGAGAAACCTCTCAGGGGCACCCAACGTCAATTTTCGGGAAATACCGATTTGAGATCTAGAATATTTCGGAACATTTGTTGTAAAATTTCTGGCTTACCTGCCTCTCCTAGGATTTTCGAACATCTAAAAAATGGTATAATTGCCCATTTTTAAAGGATTTTTACCCTGAAAAGGTCAACTAGAATTTTAGGGAGCCTTTTTTCTGGCTGAAATTTTCGAAAAGGTAAGTTTTGATCCCTACAGTTTTCGGATCACTAGACTTTCAGCTAGGAAATCCGAACAGATGAAAAATTTTGAGGGGATAAAAATATGCCTCTTAGGCTGGCTCTAAGCCTTGATTTTCCATTCTTGTAGGAAATAATAGGTGGTTCTTTAAAAATTTGGCAAAGTAGTGGTTGGTTTTGTACTTTTCTTTTATATTAGACACTAAGGGCTGGTATTGTGTCTCGAAAGGCAACATTTCTTTTTCTTCCTTGCTGTTTTGTTTCAGGAGCGAAGACAGTTTCTGCGAGTTTTATTTATTTTTGATAGCAATTTTTATGTCAAACTGTGTTGGTAGCCTCTGTCCATCAAGCGTTTTTGTTTTTAAAACTTGAAATAATAATAATAACAATAATAATAATAATTTACCAATTTATATAGCGCGTATACATGTGCTGATCAATAGCGCTTTACAATCATATGTTTAAAAGAAATTAAAACGAAAATACATTACCATGAGAATAAAATAAACTAAGTTACAAACTATAAAAAATACTTCTTAAAAAAAGAGATTTTAAGTCGAGATTTAAAACTGTCAAGTGATGTTGCTTGACGAAGCTCCACAGGTAGCATTCCAGAGTTTCGGAGCTGCCGCGCTGAGAATGATCTTGCTCCCAATGTTGTAAGCATCTTTCCCTTAGGATGGTCCAATAAGAGCTTACCAGTACTCTTTCCTCAAACGTTGTTAAATTGGCTAAAAGCTTTTCCTTTGAAAAATCAGTGTGTGACAAGGGACGAAGGAAGATTTCCGTTTGTCTAAAATGTGTCTTTACATCAAGGATAGCTTTTTAGTTGAATGTTGTGCCTTTGTATGCAACTGTCTAGAACCCGCCGGGGGGGTACTCAACAAATATTTATACGGGGAGGCTCCGCCCTGAGGTCCAACCCCTTACCCTTTTATATGCCATTTTTTGCCAGTACCCCTTTCACATACCTTGTTTAGAACTTTGCATCTCTTTTAACTGCTGTAAATGCACTGTCTTTTAAATAGGAATCGATCGCAAAACTAAAACGTTTTCTCGACTTTATAAAGCCATAAAAATCATCTGTTAGCCCTTTGGGCCCTTTCACAGACACAAATGACAGATTTCCCTGCCCGCTTTTATATGCTTCTACAAGGAAAATCCCTACCCTTTCATGTCCTGAAGCCTGAAAAATGTACCCCTTTCGGGCGGATCCTCCACGTATAGGCCATTATAGGGAGTACCCCCCCGGACTAAAAACATTGCCTCAGTCGGAATTACGGTGGTGAATTTAACAGAAGGGTCACAGTGGGGTATGTAAGTTTGCTTGTTCGAAGAAGGCTACGATGTCTGAGGTTTACTTATGTCCCATAGCGAAAAAAATGTCACGGATGTTTGCTTTCCAAACAGTTGGGTTAAAGACGATTTTGCCTTTGTGTTTCAATATATGCCATGAAAATGTTGGCTAAGGAAAAGTCCTGTGTTTGCACCTATCGCGGTGCCGTGGATTTGTACGTGAACTACTTTCCATTGAACTGGAAAGGTTCTCGCAGGTAATGTGCAGGAATAGGTGGGTTACTTTGTAGAAATTTTCATATGCTACGCAAACTATTTCAATATCCTCGTTTAGTGGTATATTTGTGAAAAGACTTGCAACGTCCATCGAAAGAAGAAATGTTCGGTTTTTCACCATTGTCATTTCAATAAAATTTAGAAAGTCGGTGGTATCTTAGGTTACTTCCCAGAAACGTAGGAAAAATACAATACGCTCCTTTTTCTGTAAAATAAAATATAGATAATGTCTATCCATGTCGCTAGTCGGTTAATATTTTTACTGTCGGTAGTCGGTAATTTCGCCCTTTGTCGCTAGTCGCCGGGTTTACCCCATTCACACCCTCTATTTTGCACTATTTGTTAGAATATGTTTCACGGTTCAAGTAAAATCACTTTAACAGCATGGTTGAGCATACTTTTAGCGAGTTTTTTTATTTAGTTTTACATTTAAATTGATTTATTTTGACTCGAAAACTGTCCGCTGTCTGGATAGCCTCCCACGCAGACGTTCGGCTACTGTCTGTATAAACGAGGCAAAAAGAGTCCGAAAAGTTGCTTGACAGTCAATCCCACTTGTTTTGACTCTATCGACGCGCATTTGGGAACGAAAACAATTTAATCTGACAAATACTAAAATAAACTGACTAAATGGCTGCTGATAGATAATTGTCGAAAAATTTCCTTTTTTGACAACACTGAGAGTGGATTTGACTTTTTAAACCCCCTTATTCTGTTGTTCGGAGTTACAGTTCATTCTTAAGAAATCTGGGAGCAGTATCCAGAAAAAAGCTTCTATGTATTAGTCAGGTAGTCTGTAGTCAGGCCGAAATATTTTGGAATCGGATACAATGGAAGATATCTAAGGGTACACCGAAAGATAAACTAAGTAAAACTAACCCTACCTTTGGATCATTGTTAAGGCAAATTTAGTTTTCAGCTGTCTTTAATATCATGCATTTCTCTTGAATAAACGACTCATTCCGGCGCCTTCTAAAAAAAGTGATTCTGTTATCATGGAAGAAATTTCAAAAGTTTTTCGTCCAACGGAGTAAACAAAGGGCAGGTATAAGGCCTGGATGAAGGGTAAAAGATGTTCAAATAAAATTCTTCAATCCTAAGTTCATCATGAACGTAACTAAATAAACAGTACCTTGTTTTTATTTTGCAAAGAGTAACCACACAGGGTGACTTCTACGATAAAAAAAGACCCGGGTAAGGCCATCGGTTGGCCTTTATTAGGCGGTTTCCGGGTACATTTATCACTGTCATGGAACACAGCGTAATTACATTTGCAGCTGGTAATCTACACTGAGAAGCCTAGTAATTTCAAACCAGATTTCATTTGGGCATTTGGAGTGTATAGGTGTCTATGGAGGCTAACCCATTCTCGATTGATAGCATTTTAAAGAAACCCGGCCCTTCTCCCAATGTAGAAGAAGAGGTGAAGGAAGCACAACCCTCGAAGTCATCCGAGGCACTGTCGCTAGCTGTAAAACTGGCTGGTAAGTTTATGTTAATTCACGTTTAAGGCTGGGAAAGGATAAAGGTTTTAATAATCTAGTGCTCTAAGTGACTTTCTTGAAAGGAAGCAATTTAAACTGTACATGAACTGGAATTGGCCATGAAATGGTTTTAATCGGCGGCTTAGAAACTACTCGCTAGCCTGTTCATTACATCACAATTACAGTGCCTAAGCATACAATGAAAACCCGATAGAGTAATACCCTATTGAACGACGTTTTTGGCCCGGATTACATTACAGTCGATTCAGGTGTATTGGACACGACCCCGATATTAGGGATCCCCGTTATAAAGAATGCATTTTAACAGTACCCAATTTCACTATACAGTGGAACCTCGATATAACCCGGGGGGGTACTCCCATATATGGGTGATATAGGTACGTGCCGCGGAATAGGGTATGGTTTTTGAGGTTCTCGGTCCTTAAATAGGGTATCTTTTTTTACCCTTTTGTTTCTGTGTCCCTGGTGTGGTCCTTCGATAGGGTAGCTTAATTGTATTATCTAATACTGGAGTGTGAAAACGTCCGCCTAAACGAACGGTTTTTTTAAAACTTGATGTATCCTTTTAAGTATGAACAAAGTGATTTTGCAACAGAGGTTTAATAGCCATTAAGCGGGTAAATACACGTAACGCCTCTTCAAGCCGCATTTTTTGTATTTTCCTTGAATAGGATGTCATTTTTCGGCTTTGGGCCTTAAAAAGGGTATCAGTTTCGATTTCTTAGTCATTAAATAGGGTTAGGGTTCACGAGCCTTCGCGGCACACCCCTATCCAAAATTCGCGGGAGTACCCCCCCCAGGGATATAACAAACCTGTATAAAACGAAGTCCTCGGTATAACGAATGATTTTCTTTACCCCAGTAATAGTAAAGTACATGAAAAATAACCTCGATATAACGAAACAGCGAACAACTTTTGCCAGTCTCTTGGCTCTTCGTTATATCGAGGTTCCGCTGTATCTGTTAGAATGAAAATAAGCCTATGTAAACTTGAAGTAACGTTTACTCAAGGATCACAAATAAGTATGCTATGGTTTGATCCTATCTCAACATTGACCGAGCGGAACGGAGCACTATTCTTCACTGAACAGTTCGCTTTTTTGTACGTTCACTTTTACAGCAAATTTATTTCATCAGATCTTAATGTTGATTCTTTCTATTAACCAATCTTGTTTAGACAGCTAAGGTGATAGTATGGTTTCAACTACAAAGTTAACGTAAACAAGATAACAAGGAGTGAAGAGGTATTCTTTTCAAAAACGGCTCTTAACAGTCATAAGGAGATGAGGAGTAAGACCTTCACAAAAAATAACGGCGAGTTCTTGAAAGGAACCCCTCAAAATATCCTTTCTGTTGATATTGAAATCAGCGGTATAAATTTATCACTAAGGGCTTTGTGAAAACACAGGGGTTTTGCTTTCAAAAAGTAGCGACAACTATTTATGCTTTGGAAATCAATCTCCTCTGGGCTCCAACTCCACTGACGAAGATAACAGTGACTGGTTTGCCAACTGGAATATGATAATTGACCAAGAAAACAGAAAACTTTGTAAAGGAGAAGAATAAAAAAAGATACACAAAAATTTCAGCAAATTAATACCGTTTCGATATTTACGTGACCTTTTGCTAATCGTTACTTATCAAACTAACTAGAGGGCTTTCTGCTAACCAAGTTGGCGCCGACAAGAGATACCTGAGATGTCGATAAAAATAACAACAGCAATAACAACACATTTCGGTAATCTATCAAAAACACTGTTTCTTTTATGTGGTTTTTTGCAAACATGACGTCTTCCTGAACGCTGTTGAGCAATTAAGTTGAAACAAACTTTTTTCACTTATTTCATATTGCACCTATTGAAGGTAATCCCTTTAGCTTTGTCAGGTGTTAGAAATTAAGTGTTGTTTTAATTAATTTATTTTATCGGTCACTTTCTGTCATAATCTGCGTGCGTGGGTGGGTGCTTTTTTTCTCTCTAGCTCCGCTTCGCGCTTCATCAAATAAATGTTTTCTCATTTACGCTGAATTTGAACACACTATTTGCTCGTTTTCTCCTTTTTTATTCTTATGTAGCAGAAAAATCTTGATATAATGACAGAAAATGGAAGCGCCTGGAGCAAGTACAGGGAGGGGGCGGCTGTACACAGGCTGATAAGGCCCTGAATCCATACCAAAAATATGAAGTGGAGAGCAAACTTGTATGGCTTCGGGAAGGTACATCCCCCAGACGTATGCTCACGGCTTTAAGCCATTAATCAGTCATATCGTTTATATTGTCTGCAGACGGTATAAACTGCATATATGTAAGAAAAGGGACAGTGGAGCTTTCAAAATATCATTCCTTTCGCTCGTATTTTGTAAAGAAGTTTCCAGATGCACAGACACGTTTTCTCGTTAACTCAAAAAGCTGTGTTTTACATGTTGAAAGAAGAAACGAAAGTTGCCATAAGGAAAGTGTTACCACATAACTTAGAACTTGTTTGCAAAAGCTTTGAAAGGCAAACTAAGAAATTTAACAAAGGCCCATTCTTTTAAAAAGCCATATTATCAATTATACTGATCTGATAGGCGATACCCACGTACTCTCTCTGTCGGTAGGAATTTGGGAATGAAAACAATTTAATCTTTTAGACACGTCGTAAGCCTTAACATAAACTGGCTAAATGGCTGCTGATGGATACAACTTGTTATAAATCATACTTCACAGAGGCTCGATGATGGAAGGAATTTTTTTAGCTAATACCTTAATCCCTTGATATAAGAATAGTTTAAAAAGCGTCCTTGAAGTTCAAGCTTGATCCTTGACAAATTACAGATGTATGTCATTGAAACTTGACGATTTTTTTTATACTGGCGAAGTTACGGCGCCCATTTAACATCTTGTATCTTGCGCAATGGCACTGACCCGACTGACCTAAAGGCAGTGTCGAAGGAATTCACCAAAACTCGACTTCTTATTGTGCTATTTTCAACAACCTTGTTTTACTTCTGAATTATCGCAGTGTACCCTGTTAGCCCTCGCAGTGCACTCTTTTAGTTTCATGAAGTTTCGATGTTTAACTGGCTTACGCAGAAATGTAGATTGTGTTCGAAAACCTTGATAAGACCCGCGACGGGGACATTAAGCAACATTTATCAATCTCAAATCGGATTAGGCTTAATTGAATTACCAGCTGCTTAGCCCCTACATCTGTACTTTGCACAATCCAACTAACTAGCGTCACTTGCTCTTAGCTGTGTAATTCTTCGTCAGTTGTTCGAAAAACGCCCAGCGAAAATCGCTTTGGCTTAATTCATTTTATACTTTTCAAAACACTAGCTTAAAATTTAAGGTCACCCAGACTTCATTGTGTTGTGTCTCTTCAAGTCACCCTCAGGCTATTCTTTCGAAGATCATTGCCCTATCCTCTGGAAGCAGGAAAGACCGTTGTGTTGGAAACTTAGAAGCTGGGCGCGTTTAATAGAGGAATGATTTTCGTGAGCGGAAAGTTCAGACAGGGTTTTGTCAAGGTTCCCGTAAACAGAGCTGTCCGCTTACTAGAGTGTCCAATGAGAAAGTTTCGATAGTATTGGCAAACAGATTACTGTTATCTGAGAAAATAAGTACCAAACTTACAGAAAAAATAAAAGCTTATCTAGAACTTACCTTTCCGGTAGATGTTATCTTGGAAGCTCGCCAAGAGAATACTCGCCGTACTCCACGCCGAACGCGTACAGCCTTTACTCATCAGCAGCTTGGAATTCTGGAAAAATCTTTCAGTAAAACACATTACCCGGATGTAGAATTAAGGGAGCGACTTGCTGAAAAGACCAGCCTGCAAGAAGGAAGGATTCCGGTGAATTAGCGTTGTGCGTCTAAATTATCCAGGGCAAATTATAATAATATGACTTATTAATAATGACTTTTATAGGGGTGCCAAAACTACTGATATCCAGGTAGCTTTCGTTGTTTCCAACAAATAAGGACAGAAACAAATATTAGAAAATAAACGCGAAAGAGGGTACGAATCCCAACAGTTGAACTGGCCTGAGGCAAACCACTTGGCTATTTACAAGCGTGTCGGGAATACCGAGAACAAATCCAGTAAGCGGGTACGTCGGGGAGTGAACATACTGTAGAATGTTAACACTCAAAATTAAAAAGATCTGTTTCAGCCCCTTTTGGAGCCATTTGAGCACAATTTAGGCCAAAATAGCTCAATCAAAAGGCTATTCCAGCCTACGCTGGGGCCCATTTCAGCCTTTGGGTCTAAATCAACCCTAGCTCATAATTGGACTCTATTGGCCCTGCTTTAAGGGAGCCAAAGTAGACTAAAAAAAAATAGGACTGTATTTAACTCACCGAAACAGCCCCATTTTTAGGGCTAAAACAAATCTTTTCGATTTACAATGTACTGCATAACTAGATGTAAAAGTATCCAGGAAAGTGGGAATCGTGTGTCTTGGCCGGAAAAATACTATTTTTATTTAAGACTTGAAATCTTAAACAAGGGTTTGACAAAGAGGGCGAGAAACGTCAACTTGTATGTTAACCCTCTCTTATCTGCGGAAGCACACTATGGATAGGTTGGTCGCTGAATTTTTAGTTAACTCATTAAACTATTTACAACAACCACAAACTTTACTGGAAGGAAGATCATTGCAGTTATATACTGTACGCAAACTTATGCAGTTGCAAATGCATAAGTTGCGTATATAACTGCGATGATCTTCCTTCCAATTGCAATACTTCTTCACTCCGCAGTTCACATATTATATGATTTTCATAAATTCAAAATTTCATCATCAACCACAAACTTTCTTTCAAAAACCGTAAACCTTAACTTAACTCTGTTCTTTAAAGAACATATGTGACATAAAGGAAAACAACAAAAGTCACATTAACTGTGGCATAAAATGGTGTAGCACCAAGCCGGCAAACACATACAAGGAACACCCTTCCTGCTTCAATTTGCGGGTTTGACTGAAAAACTCTGCATCTTTCTTGCCGCAACTCTTTTTTAAGCGCTGTCATGAAAACAAGTTCTCTTAGTCATAGTGACGCAACCAACCGTGCTTTGCAATATTTGACACTAAAACAGCAATCTACTTGGGCAGAACACTAACACTTAGTCTTACTGTCGCTAAGTAAACCTTAGGGAAACTCGAATTACACCTTTCTGCATGTGAAGGTGCATTAAAAAGGTGAGGTACGCCTGTTAAATGTTGGGCACATTTAATTTCAAATAATGTTCCTCGCTGCGTTATATCAGGTTTGGTTTAAGAACAGACGTGCCAAATATCGCAAGGGGACCAAGCGCTATTCATCACCAGACAACCACGAAAACGAAGAGGAAGAGATTATCGTCTGTCACGCACCTCAAATTCAAGAAACCCCTCCTTGTTTTCTGTGTAACACGACAGCTATGCCATACTACTGCAACTATAGCGATATTTTGGAGCCTGCACTTAGACATTGTGGATTGCCCTCAGAAATTCACACACAGTTTCCTACATATCATGGACAGTTAGCACACAGTAACATATATCACAGCTTGCCTTGCGCCAATAATCATGGAGTAAATCATGTACATTTTGGACGTACATGGACTGGTTAAAGGTGAAGTCAGCTCTCTCAAAGACAGTTAAGAGCAGCACTATTAATTAAGAGGAAGGTACTTAAAAACAGCAGGACTGACAGAACAATCTGACAGTTCAAACTACAGAATCCAACATACTAGTCCGATGAAGGATATTATTACAGTAACCATTTTGGTCACTTGTAAGGTAGGATGTTGCAATTCGTTGAACAACAATATCTCGAAATGAAGTCGAAATTTTGCACAACTCTTTAATTGTGACATCACGTCTTACAATTAAGTTACCAAAGTGGTTTCTGTAATGATTTTCCTCGTCAGATTTGTATTTTGGTCTATAATTATAAACAGTAGCTCAGACCCTCGGTGTCCGTTTCAGGGAGACGTCCGTTAAGAGCAGCCTAGTCCCTAAGCGTTCTCGGCGCGGTCAATCCTGGACTCTACCGTGAGCTGTGACGTCAACGAGAGATACCAGACTTCGCGCGGACAACGGGTCAAGAGAGAACACCTAGGGACTAGGCTGCGTTAAGAGTATTTAGTTCATGCACTGACGTACGTCGAAGAAAGAGGACAATGCTACTCTCAATCTTGTGACCAACAGACGAGGCACGTTTCACTGCTATAAGATGGATACCGCTGGGCCATGGCAGGGACCTCAGTGTTTCGATTAGTTGCTCAAGTTGCCCATTCTGAAGAGAACGTTGAATGTAATCTGAGTTCTTTAAGGGTTTTGAAAAGTATAGTGGGCATGAAAAAGGAACGAACGAGAAACTGGTCCTAGTTTCTTCACTGATAATAATCCGTGGACCGTTTTTTGGGTCATGATTCAACTTACTCCTCCCACCCGAGTGCAAACGTCCGCCGGATTCCTACAACGCTCTTGTTCGTCAGGTTTAAGGACTAAATTTGGAGTGTTTGTTCTAAAAAAAGCAGGGTTCTCCTGTCTATGATAACGTCATATCATGCATCAAGACCTCATACGTCCGTTAATTAGACATTTATGTTTTTTTTCTTTTTTTAAAAATCCAGTTCACTCGTTCAATAAAATAAAGAAAAATAAAACTGCGCTGTTCAGCTATCAAAGAGAAAAAGAAAAAACGAAACAAACAAGACAAAACAAACAAACAAACAATCAAAACTAAAGTACAAATTCCAAGGCTGTTAAACCGTCTCCCCTAGGCTTCCACTTCGAGGTGAGTTCTTAAAAAGGATTGAGACACAAATTATATATCATAATTTCAAACGCCGGCAACAGACAGAAGTGCAGGTGCCAGTAAAAAAAGATCCACGAGTCCACTAAAACAGCGTGCGGTCTGAGAGACGGGCCATTGTAAGCTGCCACTCACGTTGTTGCAAAAGAAGCAGAGTTGCATGATAAATTAAGGCAATCTCGTACTTAATATGTTGACAGAAACCTGTGTTACTGCCAAAAAACAGGTTTGACCAAGAGTGCGTAGGCATGACAAATTACTTCCTACAGGTAGGAAGCATCGTTTAAAATCTAAATGTTTGCTTGGGAAATGGTTTTAAGTCATAAATAAGTTCCCTAAAATTGAGGTCGGGCAACGGCATGGTTTCTTCCCTCTTACTTTGGTGCAACATAAATGACATTTTGTTCTCAGTTGATATCATATCTTTGATATTATATATTCAAACGTCGAGTCTGTTTAGAACAAGAAACAATGTATGTACGTAGCCGCTTCGCAACTCGCTCTCTCTTTCGCTCTCCCTTCCCCCACCCCCCCCCCCCCCCCCTACAGAAGGCTATCCTATGTAGTTTTTGTTGTCGGCACCATTGAAGATTGCATCCGAGGGGTCCAAAATTTTGTTAGCCTATTCAAGGCGTTCAGATCGTGGGGAACACGCCGTACTCCATTATCCGAACGCCGGTTGGCGGCTTACAAAAAAAAAAAAAAAAAAAAGAGAGGCCGTTTTTTATTGCTTATTTGGGGGGCGGGGGTGTCGGAAAAATTGAATGTCCAATTTTCTTTTCAGCCCCCCAACCCCCCCCCCCCCCCCCACTTTTTATTTCGCTCCGCCACCGCGGGAAAGTCAATTTGCTCCTTCGAACAATTTTTCTTTTTACAAAAAAAAGTAAAAAGTCGTTGGGTGCCCCTGAACCCTTCTTGTTGGTACAAATCGTAGGACTTATGATCAACTGCATCAAACTGAACAGTGTCTGAACGGTGGTAGTTGGTCAATCAAAAGCTGTTGTTTAATACGAGGAATGCGATTATGTGATGTGTTATCACGGATTTTTTAACCTCGTCTTTGGTAAAGCAAACTGCCTATGGCTATTTTTACGGTTCTTGTTAGGATTCTTAATAGTTTCCGTTAACATTTATCAATGTCAGTTATTAATTGTATTTTCACTTCACCTGGGCAGCTCACGCAACTGCATCACACATGTACGGCTGGCGGGAGGTTGGTGGGTAAGAAAGCGGACACTGCTTCACCCTACTTGGTAATGCCCAGTCTGAATTCAGTTTCTATTGATCATATTCTGAAGACGACAGGTTCTTCTCATGTATTGAACGAAGAGAAAACAGAGCCATCAGACGAGTACAACAATCTCAACCCACCACGCAGGCTCTAAGCCTTGCTGTAAGTTAAAAAATAAGAATAGCAGATAGGTTTTCTTTTTATGTAACAGCACAACTTATGCAATTGATATTTCTGCAATGGCCGAACGGGCATGTTGATTAATAGGAAAACCTTCAGTGTCCATAACAGCGATTAAAAAGGGATTTTTTCGTCAGCAATGCCAATAGGGAGGTACTAAAAGTAGCAGAGTGAAATCGTTTCACTTTGTTTCTTCCGTTTTTAGGTTATCGGATTAATTACGACCATTTCACAACGACGTCGCAGCGCTTGGCTACTCCACTTCACTTTTTATGTAAGTGGATTACTTATCACAAAAGCACACTTTTCATGGCGCCATAGCTGCCACATAGCTATCAAATCTGAAAACTGAGAGATAAAATCCAGCGACTAGTTCATTTTCATGTCTGGAATTTGCTTAGTCGAGTAAAAAGTATAATATTTTTGTGGTAAAAACGCATCTTAAGTCCATGCAAACAATTGGTCCTGTTTTCCGACCTTTGTTTCAACCATTAAAGATGAAAGTTACAGCCTCGAAAACTGAGCCATGGCTATTTCCGTACAATTGCACTTAGTTTATATAAATAACAGATCTAGATTTTTACTCAGTTTACTTTAAACTGACCTAAGTCAGTCTCTCAAGTATGTGCCTTCAGTCAACAAAGGTCTAACTGAAAGTTCGGCTTACTTTCCCAGACTAGGTGCTTTAGGAAACCAATATGTTCATCAGTTATATAATATGCATTTGCTGTGATGAAATCTCCTTCACTCTTAATTTCACCTAAAGGTCTTGAAAGTAATATGTGAAAACATAAGTCAGTCTGAATGTATGATCAATTTCCTGCAGTGGGAGTTAATGAACGGACATATAATATCCTAACCTTCAGCTCATTAATCATCCTCGATGAATAAATTGAAAACTGATACATATTTAGGCAAATTCCGTCTTGCTTTTTGCATTCTCAGTTACATTTGTGGAGAAATAGCTCAAGACTCAGTAACATAATCACCTCGTCCATAGACAAAACTCTTACGTCTATTGATATTAGTATAGGGAATATTAGACACTGCCTGAGCGCGTCTCTAATTAAGGAGACAGGCTTCAGCCCTTATAGACCTTCCCAGTCCTTACTTTTAGTCATGTAAAATACCAATAATGGATAATACAGTTATTTGGGTAGTACGCTCGTGGATCATATTTTCAGGGGTAGAATTTAACATTTTCGACACTTTTTAATGGCTTGTTAATGTAACATCCATCATAAAACCATGCATCATAAAAAGTAAGTGAGGAACGACACAAGTGTCATCTCGAATGCTCAACACCAGGCCCCCCCTCCTATAAGATCATAACCTCTACAAGGGGATCCTGTCTATAGTCAGTTTTCCACAATGTCGACCGGCAATTATGGTTTCAGGTAATTGCATGTTACTGCGAGACGGTCGACGGAGTTCCAGGCCAAGCGAAACCATTTTAAAGAAACCTCACCCTTTCTCAGTAATTCAAGTCGAAGAATTGACACTGGAAATTCTTCTTTCGAACGTAACAGTTTGATTTTGAAGACTACGCAGCAGAAAATAAGTCCCAGGGATACTCGTGATAACAATATCATCAAAACATGACCTCTCAACAGGCAAAACAGCTGTGCCATTTTATTGAGACATTAGATGGTCTTTTTCGTATTCATGCATATAAGCGAAGATATTTCTGGGAAACTGCCCACCTACCCCTCCCCTAAGCTTAACACTTACTTCTCACTTAGGGCAAAATGATGCCTTAGGGGAGGGGTAGGTGGGCGGTCTCCCAGAAACCCAAATTGATCCACGTAAGTTCCGATATTGCAATGGAAACTGACAATAAGGCTGCGCCATGCCATGGATTATGTGTTCATTTATCATTTTATGCGTCTGATAAAAATCAGGGGGTACTAATGAAGAAAATTCCAAGACTGCTAGCTATCTCTCACACATCGCTTCTATTGGTATTCATTTCAAAATGAAAACAATTTAATCCGGCAAACAGGAGGACGAAAAACTGACTCAAATTGACTAAATGGCTGCTGATAGATAGCGGTCGGTAAAAAACCGAGATGGACCTCATAAATCATAACTCCACAGGATATCACAACTGGGGGATTTTGGATTGTTGATACGTTAATCCTGTGTCAGAAACAAAATTTACAGGCTTCGCATATGTGTCGTGAAAATCATTGGCTAATCTTTTCCTTTTTTTAAAATAATTAAACAATCAAACTTTCCGATAACAGTGCGGAAAAGGTCTCGCATGGTAACTCCACCCTGAGATAAGCGGGTAATTGAAATATTGTAAACGTTGAGGTATCTTATTGCTCATTTAATAGTATTAGCACATCATTCTTCAAATAAGTAAAGATGAAAGGCCTCGGAAATGACGGGATTCTTCGTACGTTTCTATAGACCATACACACTTCAACAATAATGAGCCTTCGTTAAGAGGTCACTGCATGCAGAATTTAGAAGTACAGAGAGCCGAGCTGTTGGCATATTTGACAGGTTCTTAAAGCATTTATCAATGTCAGGTCTGCGTTCTAATTGCTTTTACAGCTACATCAGTTAGTTAGCAGACACGATTAAGAGAGGGCACACACGTAGGATTCTTACACATTAGACACCGCAGTTGTTCAAGTGCATACTGTAGTTACCTACAGAAGCTGGTCATACAAATGAGCGTCGCTTGCACAAACGAAGGACTCGGTGGATGCAAAAAAGACATTTGTTTTCCAATGAACACCAATCCATTTTCAATTGAAAGAATATTAAAAAAGAACACACCGCAGCCCTCAATCGAAGGTTGTCATAGCTTGGAGGCCAAGCCGGAATCTTCGAGATCAACCGAAGCACTGTCCCTGGCGGTAAAACTGGCCGGTAAGTTGTCATAAGTAGGATGTTTCGAAAAACAACCCTTGCCATGAGTGCACGTTCGAAGACAGTTTTGTGGACCAAGTCGTGTAGCCATTTAATAAATACCTTTAGCCTGCGTAGCAAGCGTTTCCGTTTGGTTTCAGAGCAAATAGAGACAGAGGAACGGGATTTCGGTTTTGGTCCTGCGAGAAATGAAACGAGAGCCAATGACTCTCGTTCCTCGTTCTTTGCTCCGAAACCAAATGAAAACGCTTGCTAAGCAGGCTAAAATACGTTAGGCTCACTCTGATATTCACGACACCGGCATGCTGTTTCTTACACTGAAGAACCAACAAATATACATGTAAATCTGCTATATGGCTATAAAATAACGATTAGATAAATCTGGAGAGCAGTATGGATTTGCAAACGAGATCGACAATCTCAATGTAAACAAATGTTGTTTTTGTATAACAACGTACTTCATTTGGACTTAACATGTCTGCGTCATATACCATAAAACAAGTTGATTGTTTAATCGCAGTGAAAAAAAATTTTCACGAAATTGACTCAGGCATGATTAACGGTATGCAGTAGGAAAAGACTGAAAAATAAAATAGATACAACTGTACCAAACTTTTACTTCGTATATCTTTGTATATATTTAATCCTCTCCGAAAAACAGACACAAATAGTGTTACTCCTCTTTAATCTCAGTTCAAAGGATTAGCTTCGTAGTGCTGGAATTAAAAAAACGTGGACTCCGTTTTTTTGTAAGCTTACTTTCTTTACTCTTTCTGAAAGAATTTTTAGGCAACTAGAGACAGTAAGTCGCATCAATAAAATGGCAATTGCCGTGACCGCTTTTAAGGTGCGGTTAATTATAGTTTGGATTAAAAACATTGAAACCTTATCAATCAATCCATCGTAAGTGGCATCTCTCGAACGACATGAGATTGAACGCATAGTGTTAAACTAAACAAGTTAACAAGGAGCGGATAGTTTAATGTACAATCCTGACATTTTGTTCTTTGAATGAGCTTGATGATTCTACCTCTTCGTCAGCTCCATAAAATTACATATCCATAACACGAGGTGAGATACGAGAATTCACTAAAGAATGTCTTGGGAAATTGAGTCTAAAATATCTGTCATCTGGTATTTGAATACAAAAGGGGAGAAATTCCAGCGAAGCCGTTTAACACTTTCGAAATATCAACACACTGGAAACGTGGTGCAATGCTTTAAAAATGGATGAAAAAACAAAATTAACTAAATATGATTTACTCATAACGTGTGCCAAACTTTTCAGTATTTATCTGAGAGCTTATCTATTTAACTAAATGGCCATCTCCGATCAACCTGGCGCCAACAAAGTCTGGAAAATGGCGATAAAGAAGAAGACGACTTCAAGATCACCAAACTCTTGTCAGTTTACGCAAAAAAGCCAGATCAAAGGAAATAACCATTGACATCTGACGTTTTTCGTGACCCACGAACTTGGTTCTGACCATAGAATCTGCCATACACGTCAACGCAAACCTTGAATACTGACACGACGTTGTATGGAGAAATTAATACAGCGTCCAGTCTGTAACTTCCACCCAAGGAGATTAGAAAAACAAATCAATTCTGCCCTCAGGACCTCCCTGAAAACCATCCATCGTATTATTTTCGTTGTTGTTCCTTTTTACGTACACGAAAAAGATTGCGTTGTTAATTTTCTGTCCCAATATCGAGTCACATCCAGCAATTCTTCTAAGATGTTAATAAGAACGTATTGTTATTAATACTTGTTAATAAGTTCAAGGACATGCTCCTCTTTTCTTACAACCTGATATGCTATCTGTTACAATTTGCATTTCTTTCAGTAACTGTAAAGGAACAAAAATGATTTTAAGGTAGCTCGCCCCAGTTTGCCGCATTTTTTCAGGGCGTAGATTTTGACCGAACAATAATGTCAACACCGCATGTTGCTGTTATCCCTGCATTAATCAGTGTTGCTGAACAAGTTATGGTCATTTACCAGGAGATGAGCTACCGCAACAACAGTGTAATTTGTAAAATGCCCTTAAAAATAGTGTTTCTCCAAAAATAAGCTCGATAACACACTTTTATGTTGCAGACTTTCGATCAGCATGATAGAATACAGCTATTTCGAGAAAGGTTGTCAACAACAACAACAATAAGCTTTATTTGCATGACCATAACAAAGTATTACAGTATTGCAAAAGCTACTTGAAATTAATCATTGATTCCTTGTAAATTAAATATTTAAATTAATTTGAAAACGTGTTAATCATTGTTTATTTCTAACCATCAGTAGGATTAATTATTCCGGAGATGAGTTTGTCTCTCAATTCAAAGCAAGTTGATATAAATGAAATTAATTGGATGCTAATAAAATAGTCAGTAGAATTCATCAGATAAGATAATAAGGACTCATGTGATTGTAGTCGTAGAAATGGTATTTTAGGTTCTAGTTTAGAGAAGCACATATCTCTTATCGAAGAAAAACTTGGACAATCTAATAAAAAGTGAGTTTCATCCTCAATTCTGTTAAAATTGCAAAGATTGCATAACCTTTCGTCACGTGGTATATTGTCGTATCTACCTGTCTCAATCCTAAGTTTGTGACTGCTTATTCTCAGTTTCACTAATGTTTTCCTAGAAGGATTCTTTCTTGTTAGATCTAGGTAGGCAGAAGGGCTATAATTCGTTTTCATTTTATAATAAAAGTTAAGTTTTTGTGAAAGTTGAAGGGTCTGATTCCAGTAAGAGATATATTTCTTTTGCATAAGATCTACATATTGCTTAATTTTACATTTATTCAGTAAATTACAATTAAAGCCTAGGAAATCATAGTAGTCAGTCATCTTCTTAAGACTGGAGTAAAAAATGTGGACTCGACAATTCCGAAAGGTAATATGGGATATTATCGATACACTGTTCCCGACGACTGTAGCTGTCGAACCTACTTTTGTTGCTTTCCTTTAGCACTCGCAAACACATTTTCATGACCTTTCGTGCCAATTCTTTCAAATTTCTTTGATCAACAGTAAACTCAAAACCACCCACAATTCCTTTCGGGATTGTCGCGTGCACTTTTTCCGACAACCTTTCTCGAGATAGCTGTATACTTCGATCGTTCTCTCTCGCTCTCTCATCCTTTGCCTTTCTCTTTATAAGGAGTTTTGTAGCCAACTTTATCAACTTTCAATTGGAATTGTGGCTTGTTATCTTTTTGAGGAAAGGGACCAATTTAATCTCCAGTGAGTAGTATTGTTTGTTCTCTCCTTTGCTCCGAGAGGATTTTCTCCGGGTACTCCGGTTTTCCCCTGTCCTCAAAAACCAACACTTCCAACTTCCAATTCGATCTGGAACGCACGGACACGTTTAAACGAGTTCATATGAACTCCTATGTGCTTCGTGGGTAAACAAGCATTTTTTAAAATTTTTTTTAAACTTTAGTTTAGGTAAACAGCAAAATTGGCAATGGATTTTTCCCTAAAATGTTATTGTTTTGTGAGTGTAAGTCAATTAGGATTGGTCAAAATATCCAAAACGAGGTATCGGTGGAAAGCTCTATCTTTACTCACATTGTTGCTTACCAACTTATTAGCTTAAAAGGAACGATAAATGGGTCGACGAAGGGAATATGCATCGTTTCATATGGAACGAAAACAACCAAAGCCGTCGTCGTTAAACTTTACCATTCACACCCGTCGAAAGTGAGTGAAGGAAAGAAGGAACCAAGGAAAAAGAAAAGAAAAGAAAAAAAAGGAAAGAAAGGAAGAAATTTGATTGATTACAGTCTATACAAGTTTCTTGGTGTAGAAGAAGCTGAGCTGTAAGAAAACAAAGTTGTTCTAAAGAAAAGCTGAAAACGTAGAACGGTGGTTTCACATTGCCTCACACCTAACGACGCGGAAAGGGTGCTGGCCATAAGGCGCCTGGGTAGGACAAAATCAGTGATCAAAAAAGCGTCCTCAGACAGTGGAACAGTGTGTCCCACAGACTCCAAGATGGCATATTAGTGCTATCAGAAAGCGTTAAATAGGACGAAAAATGGAAATCGCCCTAAGAAAAATATACTAGCAACTGCCAAGAACAAGGGTAGGGGAGGAAATGATGAGTTATGTTGGTTGTTTACCATTTACACGACCAAAGCGGTCGGTTCACGGAGTCAGGAGCAAAATTCAGTGCTGGTAAATTTCATTCCGTAATCGTGTTTACCATTTGCACAAACCAGTTTCTTTTATTGATAAACCGCCGCGAAAGCTTGAAACTGATATCAAAGATGGGTTTGAACAAATGGAACACGACAGGGAAAACAGGACTACATTGTCAGAAATTCCGTTGCTCCCGGAAATGTTCCACTGGGACGGCTCAAAAAAGCCATGTTCCCGTTACTTTCTCACCAGATTTCCCGGAAACCTTTTTGTAAGTGATAAACAGCCATCAATCATTTGTTTAAGGACAAATGACTGACTATTAATCTTATTACCTGAATTTTAGATGTGATTTTGGAAGCTCGGCAGGAAAAAGCTCGTCGCGCCCCAAGACGCACGCGTACGGCTTTTACGCATCAACAGTTAGGAATCCTCGAGAAAGCCTTCAGTAAAACGCATTACCCAGATGTAGAAATGAGAGAACAACTTGCTGAAAAGACCAACCTACAGGAAGGGAGAATTCAGGTATAATTGACTGAATATTAAATCAACAAATCAACAAACAAACAAACACAGAAAAACAACATGTCACAAAATGATATTCCTGCACTGTAAAAAAAGTGCTATTAAACCGCGCTTTTAGCCATAATCAAGATGCCGGGTTTGTACCCTTTTTATTGGACCAAGACCTCAAGGACTTATCAAAAACTTTTAGAAATTTTAGGGTCGGTCGCGTCTTAAGAAATCATTGGACTGCGAGATCTCTTCCTAAGTGGGTAAAGTTATTTAATGTTTCTCCAGTCTACCCTATACACTTTCATAAACCTGTTCAAGATAATCTGTGTTGAGATAAATTAAAGCGTTGGGCCAACTGAATTTGCTTGGAACGCGGTTTTTAAACGCTGGCTAAACTCCCTTTAGATAACCGGCCCCTAGAGTTCTGTCTTGTTGCCGGCATTAGGTCTTATTAGAATTCGTTTTTCGTCCCAGAATGGTTCTAGAAGATCAAACAAATTAAATGTTTATACACAATTTTTATCAATTTCCAACTTTACAAAAGATCCAATATAATTAACGAAACAAAAACACTCGCTAGTCTTATAAAAAGCTTAAATATTGACCGTTGACCGTAAAAGCTACCAGGTCCAGCCCTTTAAGACTATATTGGACTGGGTTTGTCATCAAAGTCAAGTCAGGAATTTTATGTTTATTGGAAATTTATTCTTTGCCCTTGCGTTTTAGGTGTGGTTTAAAAATCGACGTGCCAAGTATCGTAAAGAGATAAGGACGTATTTTCTTCCCGAAAGCTACGAAAGTGATGAGGAGCACATGACAAACTTCTGCCCAATGACAACGGTACATTGCACCCAAGGGCCTTCATCGTGTTTTCAGTACAACACAGTTCCCTGTTATTATAATTTGAGCGATTCTGTGGAATCACTGACTTCTTTTGGATGTACTACGCCCATGTACACGCGTGCGCAGTTGCCCGCACAAAGCCAGTTAGTGCATGCCCATGGACCTCATGGCTGGAAGCCAATCAGTAATATGGCAATTGATCATCTACGTTTGGGGGAAATGTGGCTCGCATGAATACTACTTTTAAAGGAATCAAATGGAACTACGGCCACGTTCTCACGTTTCTTGTTCCTAAAAGCAAAAACAATAGTAAAGGAACCAGAACTTTCTCCTTAAATGATATCTAACGTAATAATTTGATTGGCCTAAAAAGAAATTGAACAGCAAAGCATGAAAAGCATCATTGACACACAAGCAAGGGAACAAGTTTAAAGCCTGTCAATTTTATTCCGTTGTTTTGTGACAGTGTACTTTATCCATCCATGTATATAGGTCATTGCCAAGACCAATTAGAAAATAACAGCTCATTCAACTCAAAAACTAGCCATTACCTACTTTATTATTATTTGACGTATTGGTGATACGCATGTCAGTCAAAATTCACCTTTCCACAAAGTTTTAAATTTCCGAAAAATAGATGAATGTTCGGCAACCACTGAAACTCTCGTAGAAGAAGGGTGATAATATGGTCACATATCTTTAGGAATGACACAAACTCAAACAGCTGCGTCAATCATGATAACTTCCTGTAATACAATCCCGGAGAGGGTATTCCCTATAATGGCCTACACTGGGAGGCTCCGCCCGAAAGAGGTACCTTTTCAGGTTTGTTGAAGTTATGAAAGGGTATTAATAGGGAAGCTGTCATTTCGGTAGGTATAAAGGCTCAAAAGGGATACCAGATGTATCTTACGGCTGCGAAAAAGTCGAGAAAACGGTCTGGTTTTGTAATTTATTCATATTTTAAAGACAGTGCATTGACAGCAGTGAAAGGGAACGCAAAGTTATAATTATAACTACGTAAGTAAAAGGGGTACCATTTGCCAATAGAAGGTGATCGAAAAGAGTGCCTTTTCTGTCAAAGAAGGGTAAGGGGTTGGATCTCGAGGCGGAGCCTTCCGGTATGAAACGTCGCTGAGCGCTGAGTCCCCCCCCCCCCCCCCCCCCGGGGGGATGAAAGCCATTGACAGACACGACGTACTCATCAAAGAAGGTATCAAGATGACAGGGTTCGTACTCGTTTTTGAACAACCAGTCATAACACCATTTACTACGACTCGATCCAATCTATAAAAGTTTAATCAGACTTGACTAGTGTAGCTATGCCACTCGGATTTTCTTTCATTATATAATATCGAGTAAAATGAATTCGAAAACGGGAAAAAAGTCGGGGACATTTAATTCGATTTTTGGATATGGTGGGCAAATAAGTGTCATTCATGATCAGTTATCTAAGTGGTCCATTTTAGATTCGTTTGACAAATATACATAAATGAGATTTCAAAGTGTAATAAACTAAACATCTGCTACGTTATGCACTTTATGAGCCCGGTGTTTCAAAAGTCATAACCTTTACTATAAACTAACAAAAAGATTATTTGTTTTAGGATGTTTGTAATCTATAAAGTCAGCTATGAAAATGTCTATTCCGGAAATGCATTGCTAACAAATGCAAAGCCTTCGTTCAACTAAGTCAGTTAACAAAGCTCTCACTAAAAATAGGTCATGGTGGCTTTTTTAAGGATAAATTGTCAAAATATAAGGGTAAGACGAGTAAAGTCATTGCCAATAGGTATTCTTTTTTTGTGAAAAATAAATAAAAAAATCAATCAATAAATTGATTTGCACTGTAAATAGCATAGCAAAGGTTCAGTTTCGGATAGAGGTTGCATTCAAAAGTCATGTGTTAATTCAGCCGTATTGCTGGACATTTAAAAAACATATATTTACTCGAATGAGTTAAAACCGACCTTAAACGCATCTGCTATCGAGTGTGGATAAGAAGAAAATGATTACGCTATCTCGGGTATGTTCATGGGTGTCTCTTTTAATTTATGTTTAACCAGTGACTGGTACTTCTGGCGGCGTTATTGTTTGTCAAGTTATAACGAATTTAACTTTGTTATCGTTTTATGAAGCTCAAACTTTTCTTCGCAGCAATTGAACTCCAAAAATAATGGTCCAGTTTGCTATTGAAGAGTATATATTTAGCAATTGAAACTATTTTTTGTCGGCTCGGTGGCAAAGATGAACATGGACTGACACTTGAAAAAACTGGGCCACCGTTTTCAAGTTTCATTGCTCTGCTTGTCATATCAACAAAAAATTATTATGGTTAGCGCTCCCTGATGAAATTTGTTTAAAGCTTCAATCATGGACAAAAGTGTTGGGACAGTTATACAGTTCGAATTAATACACGCGAAATTGTTTCCGCACGCTACTAACACTGCACGTTCCTACCCTCTCCCCCACCCCACGGACATGCATGGGTGGGGAAGGGGGAGGGGACATGCATTTGTAAAATGACAGCACTGCTTTTTGCGACATCACGTGTGAAACGCATAGAATTGAAGTTACGCTCTAACTGTCCCAAGGACTTTTGTCCATGATTGTAGTTTGTAACTTTACCGGAGCATTTTTCTAGGTAAGTAATGAATGCAGTACAGAATTGACATATAACAGCAAAATCCCCAGAATATATTTCAGCTAAACCCCCTAAAGAAACAGACTGAGAAACATGATGCAACTAACAGTCTTCATGAGTGGAATTTTTGTATTATCATTGGCCTGTAAAACAGGCGAGTGAATCACAACCCCCATGCTTTCGCATGCAATATCGACATTCTTAAGCTGGGGAAACTATAGTATCATTTCCTAAGCCCTCCCTTGTTATTGAAATACGCTAAAAACCTGTTAACCTAGCTGTGTGTTATGATTTATTTCCTGACCGACACGATATAAATGTATCACTGTGGCTCACAAGTCTGTTTTTGCGAAAACCCTAATGACTTCATTAAATGATTTTTTAATTCACCTATTCTTGCTTTGGAAATTAGAAAATTAATTCAGTTTTACAAATCGATGAAATGGAATGTTGTGTAGGCTTGCAGTTTAAGTCTACAGTTTATCGAGAAATGACAATGGGACAAGCCGAGAAAACTAAAGTTTAACTGAGAAACTATAAAAACCAATTGTTTGGATTTTTTCCCATTGTAACAGCCGACGAAAACGAAAAGAAAACTCAAGGCAATGATGTGTACTACTTAACAAGGGGATTTAAATCGAAATTGCAAACAGGCAATGGCGACGCGGTTTTGCTATGGAAACTTCGATCTGCAAAAAAACTTCATTTCATACAGTATGAGAGGGTATGAGTCGATTTTCTGGCTTATGTGATGCGTCCTTGTCAAGCCACCTTAAATTAAATTGTACTAAGGTCAGTCGCAACTTGCAGGATGAAGGTCTTGAGGTTCGTTTCGCGAAATTTTCGCGAAGGCTTATCGGGGCCAGCAAACGTTTTTGTGAGAGTGATACTTGCATCAAAGGTTCGAATGGTCTCAATTTTAAATTATTTGGACAAAATTTTTCAAGACCAATTTTGTTTTTGTTGGACCGACTAAAACCAGTCCAGGATACATGAGATTGAACACTATTAATAATTGTGTTGTTTGTTTATGTTTTTTTTTTCTATACGATTGAAAAACACTCGCGAGCTATAGATCACTAAGTACACGAACGTGAACCAACAAGAAATGATTGCGAAACAACAATTTTGTTATTGGACCTTTCACGGGTTAATGCAGCTTTGTGGTATAAAGCCAAGTCTCCAAGTTTCAAATTTCCCAACTTTTGCAACACTAGTCCTTTAATTTGACTTAAACGAAAAACAAACTGCAAGATAACCCTGGCTATTATTCGTTTAGTGTCCGGCGAATCGTAGACGAGAACTCAAACATTCTGAACTGTATCATGTACTGGAAAGCTAACAAACACAGTTGAGAACACACACTCTAGCTTCACTTAAATTTCATCGTCTGGAAAAAACTTATCTTACCAATACACAGCCTCAAAGATTTGCTTTTCGCTGTTTAAAAGTTTTCTCTTGCAAGGCTTAACAGCTGCCCTTTTACTGTCTTGAATTTCAGATTGAAGTGAAATGAAATAGCCCTGTATAATTTCGACTTATAGTGAAAAAAAATGAGTTGCAATACAGAGTAACAAGGTCAAAATAATGAGAAGTATCTTCAGCCTCATCTTGTTTGTATAACCTCGCGGTGACTGAGCCTGTACTCCTTCTACACCTGTGAGACAGGCACCAATGTCTCTGCTACTTTTCAAAATCTTCATTTCAGCGCATCGTACCCTAACTACTGATTGAGGCACAGGAAACATCCCTTTGGTGAATTCAACCCTAGATAATAGTTAGAGCCAACTAAATGATAACAAAATACACAATATCAAGTGTACTCACAGCTGATTTAGAGCTTTTATTTTATCAGTACCCTGTTTCTTACAAACTAATTGTAGATTTTATCCAGTATAAAGTCAAATAATGCTAGCAACACACGTACAGCATAACAAACAGTACAAGAGAAAAGTGCATTGATTCGGTGGCTTTTATTTCGCCGGTATACACTTTATAATTCAATCGTTGTCACAAACGGTGAGCACAATCTGTTAGAACCGGTGAACAAACGGTGAACACAAACGGTGAACACAAACAAACAAACGGTGAACACAATCTGTTAGAACCGCCCTTGTAGCACAATAGCACTGATTAGGGCTAATTACCAAAAACCCATGCTAGGGACACCTTGAATGGCACGTCAAACATGAATAGGGAAAGTACCGTTCTAAAATAACTTCAATTGTCAAACTTGACAACTTCATCCATAAATTTTAAATTGTACAACTGATATAATCCACAAAAAAGTGGCTTTTCTTGTGATCGATGCGGCTTCATATCAATGGCAATGTCATCCCAAACAAACTCGAGCCTTACTGACAGAGCAATTATTGGGAAATCTTTTTCTTAAACGATCTCACTACTTCGTTTTTTCTCTATAAAAAAGCAGACTGAGATTACGATATGGAGGTAGATAGATTCGAGGTGAAGGGGGTGCAAAACAACTGCCTGCATAATGCGAGAGGGAAACATTGTCACTAAGGTGCCACTAAATGAAACACATTACGAATTGGTTTAATTCAATAAAAAGTAAGGCGTACTAAAAATAAATTAAGAATACCCTGATTTTAAGCGCGTATGGCAAAATTAAAGAGAAAAAATATTTGACAAATAAGACCGGGCGAGAACGCCAGGGGCGTTGTTATTGCACAACATATTTTGTTCCGTGGTTGGGGGTTCATCTCGTACAAGAAAACTTTCAAAACGAGTTTAAAAAAATGTGATACAGGAATTTGTTGAAATTTACTTTTTACAAAAAACTGGGGGAGTGTAACAGTTTGTGAGCCGTTTCTTCAGCCCTTGATTTACTGTGAAAGTGTGATGCTTTCTATTGTTAAGTTATCTTAAAAATTGCACTTTTAGCCACTATAAATCACGGACAAATACATTTTTAACAACTATATGATCTGCACCAATGTAGATAGAAGTCTCTGAGGAAACGGTCGTTTACAAGAGTAGTATATTACAGACTTTTAGATGTGTCCACAGTTTAAACTGTTGAGAAAAAACAAATATTTAAATTATCCCTTTCACAACTGAGAGTAACCAAGCAAAAACATGTTATAAAAAATAAGACGTTACTTCTTACGAGAAAGTACTTTTGAAGAACTCCAATTTGTCACACAGTAGGTGTTACCATATATTGATACCGCTTTAGTTGATTTGTTTCGATGCCATATCGTACGTGCTCCTTTTCGGTTGCGTGATATAAGTCGTCCATATGGTATTTGTGACTGAGTAGATTAAAATGGTGAATCGCAGGTTACAAGGTAGTAAAGCTCTTTAAGGATATAAAAGGAAATATCCCGAAGCCGTTATAACAAAAAGTTGTATTAGGGACGTCACGTTTACAGAAGAATATTATTAAATTACCGTCGAATGTCAGCCATCTATTCACGTCATTCTCGTCATTATTCTTCGATGTTAAAATATGTTAGTGAAAAAAAAAAAATTGGGGAAAGTCGACAACAAAGCTAAAAATATTCCAAAGGGTGCTCAAACCAACTCCAGAGACGAAGATAACCGCCCCAATATTCTTCATTTATCTTCCAGCTGTCTGGTTTGCTTTCCTTTTCCACACATAAATCCTCACAAATCTTCTATAATCTTTAGGGTTTCAAACTGTCTATTGGTCTTAAAAACAACTAGTGGTTATATAAGTAAACATTAACATTGTTTAATGGATTAGTGTTCTAAAACTCCCTTTTTCGCACGCAGAGGTTCACTGCCTAAATTCAGTATGCACAAGTTTTCTTTCTAATTAAACAACAAATTTGAACAACCCGGCCACTCTTACTTTAGTTCTGTCCTACTGATCATAAGAAAGTTTTCACGCTTTCATTTATATTTCGCAAAGTTTATAGTATTTTACGCTTTTCATTAACAATCCTTGATATATCCTTTCAATGCAATTATTTTAAGCCCGTCCAGAATGTCAAACATTTTTGGGTGGTAACCCTTTGGGCGCTTACAATCTAATTTTGTCTTAAAACCCGGAAAGAAGTTTTCTTCTTATGTCTCTGAGGACTAAAGCAGCAAAAAGAACCAAGCCAGTATACACGAGACCATGAGTTTTAAAAAAATAGTCTTAAACAATTAAAAAAAATGTGCGTTTGCTAATACAGAAACGGTCAGTCAATCCCTGAGATGGCAAAGATTTCTAGGTAAAGCATAAGTATCAGCTAACAACCAAAGTTTATATATAAAAGGTTAGGGGACAAGATCTACAACTAACGTAGCCCACCACCCTTGAGTTGATTTAAAGAAATTAACTTTTCCCTATATCTCTTAATGGGGCGACAAATAAGGGATATCATTTAGTGTTTTTTTTTGCGAAATTGCCCCCTTAAAATCAAGTGCATATGGTCTCTCGTATCAGACGCTTCTGGAATGAGCTTTCCTGCATTTACCACGATAATAATATATTCTTAACATAAAAATGGAAAGTCGGAGGTCCCTGTTGTATGACCTTATTTTCTCGATTAACGCCAAGTGGAAAAGAGGAAGTTGTAAATAAGAACCCTCAGTCATTTATTTGTGGTATAAAGGGACTGTGTCACGTATGCCTGGTAGTTCACCTGTCCTGATGCGCTACGGAACCTAACGCTAGCAAGAAAAATTACTTGTAAACGACAAAATTACAGCTTCTTCTCCAACAAATATGCCTTTTAAGTGTTAATATATCAAACGTTAAATACGACGAAAGTAAACTTTGAAAACTGTTAGACTACAAGTTTTCAAAACCCACAATTGTAATCGTTTAATCTTCTTCAACTTTTTTCCATCTGTACCTTCTTTCGTAGAGCCAGTCAAACCCGGTTATTACGGACACCAAGGGGGGCACAGCAAGTGTGAATTAACAGGGTGTCTAATAAGCGGGTCGTCTTATCTAAGGCAAAAGTACACCTTTAGTGCGAACAAAATACTATCTATATTTTTATATTTCAGGGTAGTCTATTCTTTGACAGCTGCTAATATTTGAATTTTGATAAATTTCGTGACACAGCTCCTCCAAGGTTAAGAGAAAGATACACGGCTGTTAAGGAAAAAGGACTGAGAACTCTTTTTTGAGAATAGCGAGCCCGACAAATTGCAGATTCAAACAAACGCCGGGCCTAACAGAGGAAGTTTCGATCTGGGAATCTTGGCGCATTTGGACCTTATGACTAAATGTACCTTATACTTAATCTTGACGCAATTTCTTTGTTAAAAAAGGGGTGATTAAGACGCTCTCAAAAACTAGAAACTGTATCTTTAATAGGCTCTCAGGACAATTAAAATACACTGTGTGGGAACAATGGTGCTTATTACCAAGCCATACAGGCACAGACATGGACAACTTTCATGTTGCTGTAACCGCAAGCTTATGCTTTCCGCCATCTATCCAATGGCTTCACTGAAGATCTCCAAAAAGATTCTCTAAGTGTGTCACTGCATTCCGCTGTGTTAGCGGGTGCATATTTTCCGTATTTAACTGCCCCGATGTACTATAAGCATAAGCCTACTCTATTCGAGGGCATACAAGTTGGGAGATTAAAAATAGATCCCTACACTTGTGTGGCTCACAGAATCTGATGTCCGTCTGGTTGCTTATTATAATCTTCATGACTAATTTGTAATTTATCAACTCTATGTTTTCGGGGAAAACTAGGCGTTAATGACCTTTAAAGCAAAAGGCGCTAAAGTCATTAGTCTCAACGAATTTTTTTTTTGTTATTTCTAATCTATATAGGGTTAATTATAGTTTCCTTTCTGATATACGATAACAATTTGACCACATGATGTGTAGACGTTAGACGTTTGGGACCGATTAACGCCCTTGATTAGCAGGTTTGAGGATGCAATTCGATAGTCGTGTTCTGTAATTGTCCTAATTAATATTTTGATAGCGCCGCAGACACATGAAAATGAATCTTGAAATTTCTACCTTTCTATTGACACTAAATTGTTACACTGAAGTTGTGTCCTTACTGTTTGTAGCGTTTTTTAGTGTTAATGATTTTGTTGACGGAATAAAAAGAGAGGAAAAATTAAGCTGATTTGGACAATACTGTCCATCTCGCATAAAACCGACATCATACATAAGAATTGTTTCTACAATAAAAACTTTTGAAAGTTTTTTTATTTTGTCTTCGTTTTTTAATTTTGTTTAGACCCATTTGAGTACGTGTGCATCTTGTAAGGTTCCTCACAAACTGTCGGAATTGTATAGAGTACACAATCCACTCGTAAGATCATTGCAATCGGATTTGTGCGCGAGCTAAGTCTCCCCAATAACGTAACTATTTCACCGGCGATCAGCTTTATCTTCCGCAAGGAAGGAGGACGGCCAAACATCTTTCAAACAAAGTGAGAACATCCTTACATAAAGCAACAATAATTAACATTAATAATCAGGGGCCATCTACGAAATATTCAAGCTCTGTCTAAGCTGTAAGAAGAATTTCTCTCGTACAGCTTCTGCTTGTGTTCCGTGATGGCTCGTGTTTATTCCTTGTCCTAATACAATAAGACTTAGTAAGCCAACTTTATTGTCAGTACGGTTTGCAAATGAAAGCCATGTCAATTAATTGGTTTTTATTTCCTGACTCGTAAGACCGGTATGGTCTTTCTTCTATGCATTTTTCATATTTTGGAACACAATTAAACAGTATAAATGGGCCAGGACAATAATTATTGTACAACTCAACTACTTTGCTTTGTTTTTCCAACCGAAGAGCCGATTCTTGAAAATAAGTCGGATCGGATCATAGTTTAGAGTTACCAAAAACTAAGTGCCAGATATAACATATATTTGTCTATTTTATCAAAACAATAACTCAGGCTTTCTTTCAAGGTTAGAGCTTAGTGACCAGGTCACTTGGAAAAGGTGTACAAAGTTTCAACATTTCATTCTAACTACCGAGCAGATGTCCTGAAAAAGTTCCACTGATTACTTGATGTAGCGTACAATATATTTCTTTGCCTTGACACAATTTGACCCTAGTCTTATATTTGTATTTCATTAGTGTTAATCTTGTATATACTTATTCAGGCTCTATCATTTCTTTTTTGGCTTACTTTTTAAAGGGGCTGTGTCACGGCAGTCCAGTTCATCTTGTTTTACTTTGCCAATTACTCTCCCTCAATCGCTATGGAACCTAAAGTAGGCAAAGAAATTACATGTAAATGACAAAATCAGAGATTAGAGACAATCAAATATGTCCCCTGAGTATTATTTTTGAAGCTGTAAACAGCAGAGACAAACTTTGAAAAACTCTAGGCTGAACAGTTTTCAAAAACCCTAATTTCAATCCGTTTCAATCTTCTTCAGTTTTGCCCATCCGTGGCAGCTATTGCATCTGTTGTGTTATTTTAACCTTCCTTTGATGTTTTAAGCGGTTATTTTATGTTTCTTTTAATTTAACGGGCTGAATTTCGTGACACAGCTCCTTTAAATTGCACATTTGTTTATTAACGGGCTATTCAGTAAAAATGTGAAAAAAAGAAGGTAACTCACTCTCTTTAATTCTTACTAACAAGCAGAAAGACTTCTTTGAAGGAACATTCGATTGTTCAAAATTTAGAACTTTATTACTGCGGTGAATACAGCGCCATAGTCCAAAATAGCGAACCAAGGTCAGATCGCTTAATAAACACCGGCAAATATAAAAAGATTGAGCGGTAAGGTTTTGAAACGCCTTCCGTCTTTCCGCAAACCGTTTTTGTGGTTATAAATTTTACATCTTTCTACATCTATGGGTATCCTCAACTTTAACAGTACTATTTTGCCTTAGCTTTTACATTCAGTTAAACACAACGCCACTCTCTTTCAATAACAACAAAAGAACAATGCGAAACTCTAATCCAACAATGGGATGTTTACCCACTTTGGGATGGTAATTTGTTTAGCATGAGAGGCTTCCCCTGTAATAAGGCATTTTAGCCCCAACATCCGCATACAAATTCTCCAGACTGAGCTCCATACATTTTCTTAAAGAATATCATAAGAGAATTTGACAAAACTGAGATCAAAGCATTTCCTTTGCCGACTGGACTTTCTTAATTCTCACAATCTTTTCTGTTGATTATCTCTTGCAATTGCTACAAGAAAATTGATGTTGGTCACTCTTGGCACTTAAAGGGCTAATGATGTAACGTTCTAAGAATTAACCCTTGTGACTTTAACTTCATAAAGTGTCATAATTTGGTATTAAAGTGCTGCACTCTACAAACACTTCTTGTAATTCGTTAAACAAACTTGTCTGTAAGTCGCATCGAAGGCAAGATAAAGATCACTCCGTCATGTACAAAAGCCTCGCACAAAAGGATACCCAAAGGGACTAGCTGCATTGATGTGAAATAACTATGAATAAGAATCAAATGGTCACCAAGTTGTTATTGTGTGGTTTGCTAGTTAAGCGTGATGCCGTGACTGAATGATTGTTTTAGTAATCAGCTTAATTGGCCAATCGTAGTTTTTCCAATAAAATCTGGTTAAATTATTCTCAAAACGAAGTAAAACTAGACAAAGGTATGATCAGGAAAGAAAAACATGTATTTATCCCTAAAGGTAAACGGAAAAATTTAATGCTAACAAAATAATAATAACAATAATATGAATTATTATTAATATTTTTTACCAATGAAAAATCGTACATTCTACAACATGCTTTTTGTATCTTTTGTTTTATAGTTTTGTTTGAGTTATCTTTAGAAACTTTCCTGAGAATCGAGACAAAGAAGAACGAAAAAGAGATATAACACACAGTAAAAGTTTAACTTAGAGAAACACTTTGACCTTTTAATAAGAAATAAACTCCAAAGGCTTAGGCAAATCGAGAAAAGCCGATAAAGTTAAAGAAAAAGAAACATGAAAATTCTACCAAATGACGTGCCATTAGTACGTTTTTTACAGTAGAGAACAACTTTTAAACCTTTTTGGAAGTTTACTAGCATGTAGCAAGACTTTCCGGCGAATATGATTCTTCGGATACTAAACATTTGTTAAATGCCTTCAGCTTAAAATTTTATCACGTAATAAGGCAAGCCGAGTCTCGAATTAAAGTGCATAACAAGGTCGTGTGTGGGCAGGCATCAATTCGCATTCATCACACCGCATATATATGTTGATCTTATTACTCTGATTTGTCAGGTCACGATAAAGTGACTTTCTTGTTATTGTCGCCCACGCTAAAAAATGGGGTTCACTTAACATATTATGTGAAAGTAGGCCTCCGTGCTTGTTTGAGTTTGCTTTCTTTGTGCAAAACAAAGTACCCTATATGCCGTGCTCTACTTGGCGTAGTACGTAATTTATATACGATTACTCGAGGGTGCATGGATTTGACAAAGCTTGGCTATATGGACGTAGCACGCAACAGGCTTTCATCGCGTGTTTTGTTGCCCGTCGTAAGCTCTTCTCGTTCAATGACCAGCCCGTAATAATCAAACGGTTAAGAAGGCTCATTAGTAAATAATCTTTTTAAATCCTTGTGTAAACTACTTTTAGGTAATACTGTTGCGATGCCAAGAGAGAGGTAAGCATTTCTGGAACACGAATTTGTGTGTACAGTTTTTAGGAAAGGGCTTTCAAATTGAGTTTAGAGTCACAGGCTGGGAGAAGAGGGAAGTCTAGAAGCAACGCACGGACATGTACATGTCATCTCTGTTATCTTGACGTTATCCTCCAAAATGCAATACCTTAATCTTTTTATTAAAATTTAATCTACAGACTAAGTACCTATTACACCATTATTTGTTTAACGCTAAAACACTCAGCACATCAACTGCAAAAACGATTGTCTCTTTTTGTTTGAACTAACATAAGCAACAGTTTTTACTAGCTTGCAGCTTGTACCTCTTTTTCTGCGAGTTACAAGCTTTATGTAAGCAAGAAACCATCGCATGTTTGACTACCCTTGTCAATCTCTAGTCATAGTCCGCTAAAGAAAAATCGCTTTAAGTCATTTTCATCCGACAGTCCGTATAAATATATAACACTAATGTTAATACGCTATGAGTATTATCCCTTCAAAAACACGCTCCTCTCCGTTAAATCACTGGCCTTATGAAAACATATTCACGTTAACATACAAATTTACATTCTGTGTTTTACGGATTTCAATGAAAAATTAACTCCACCGAGTGGAATTTGATGATGCTCTGAGAGACTGGAAGTTTATTAAGACGATAGAAAAGAAATGTCAGCATCAAAGAATAACGCATGACTAGACAGGATTAGCGAGTTCCGTAAAGAGTGACAGATTTAGGCTTTAGGAATGAGCTCAACACGCTAGTTACTCGTACAATACTAAACAAACAAGCCATCACGCATATATTATACTTCGGAAAGGCGAATGACTTAATTCACTGCAAAGTCTAACAGGAGACAGTCAAGATAAGCCAGAAGTCAGGGAAAGGTAGAAAGCGCTCTTAATTTTTTTAACAAGAACAGGTACAGATTTTTAATGATTTATGCACTTTGTCATTACAACACTTCCGCACTCTTCTTCGACTACTTCTAACTTTTTCATCATTTTTTTATATTACTTTTCCAAAACAACTTCCAAAACAATTTCAATTTATTATCAATGGAAGATAACAATTATTATAATAATAATAACAATAATAAACATCACTGCAGTAACCTAAATTAATTACAAATTTTTGACTCAAGGAAATATCCCATAAATTGATTTCTTCTGGAAGTAAACTATAATAACTGCCTGATTACACGTTATCAACTGTATATTCATGTAGTACGTTCACTTTAAACATTATAAGGCTTGAGATATCTGCTATAGTTTCCAAAGATAAAAAAACGCAGTTGTCGCATTGGTCTTTCTCCAACAACCGCTCTTCTAAAGTTTGTTTAATTTTTAGGAAAAAAACAATCAGCTAGCTTTAAATAAAGGTTAGTCCTGTTTACGCTATTGATTTAACAAGCGCTGTCAATTTCTTCAGATTTGATGGGAACTACCTCATCAATAGCTTATAACTCTGAAAGAGGCCGCTACCAAGAAGACTATGTTGAAAACCGGAACTACGGAGTTAACAATATACTAAAAACGACCAAAATGTTACTAACTCAGTTATTTGCGCCACAACGGAACGAGTTTGCTCGTCTGATGATCAGTTCCCGTTATTTATAATAACGACCGAAATCTCCGTTTGTTAAAATGATGATAATATTCTATAACGCGGAAGTCTACAAGACCAAAAAATCAAAGACGATATCATCCTTATTAAAAAAAGGTAACTTTGTGAACGTTTGATTATTTTAAGATTTTCCTTTCGTCGTTCAAAGCGTTCGTAAGAAAAAAGCTTTCATCTTGAAAAACGAACAAATGATATAAAAAGGCGTTTTAGCTAGAATTAGCGAAAAAATCCGTGTCGGACTTTATCCGAAGCTTCAATGTTACTATTGCGTAAGCCACGATAAAAGGAAATTCGGACTTCACTCTCAAAGAATAAAGACAATTAGTAAAGTTTACTGATAGGCCTAAAACAATCCAACGAAAAAGCTAATTTTGTTCGACACGACGTACTAGCACAAACATAGCGTGACCAAAATATAGGATTACCAAGAAATACAGGTCCAACAATACTGTAAAGCGATTTAGTTAAACACAAGGAAGCCTAAGCAGGATCAGGTGTGTTGTTGTTGGCTGGGAACGGAAAAAGCTTTGTATTGTGGTAAATGACGAAGTCAGCTTTCATACTTGGCGTACTAGAGAGATTATTCACCAACATGAATTATCCCATGAAGGGGTGAATCCGGTATACATGCATGACCTGAGACATTACGTCATGAAGCTCCAATCTTTGCCTGAACATTATTTTCCGGGTACCATCCATTTCCGATAAGAATCCACCGCAAAAATGTTTACAGTAACACTCTCTAAGATGGGCGCCTTTAAGACCAGTCCTAGGTGTCCTTCTTAGAGAAATATCCACCTTATAGAGAGTCAAATAGAGGGGGTAAAGAAGGGCAGGGATCAACTCTAGGTGTCCCTCTTATAAAAGGTGTCCGGTAAGAGAGAGTAGACTGTATTTTTTTCTTTTTAACTGGATCTGATCTTTTTGCCTTTTCCACCACTTTTAAAAGTTTCGGCAATGGTTGTGGCCTCTAGCTATAATTTGAAATTACTTTCGGACTAGAATTCTAGAAGTAGTGTTAAGGTATAATACTGATTGTAAAGGAAGAAATGCCCAGTGTGATTGCATATTTTACCAAACAGAGTAGATTTCGGACCAGTTATAGGGTTTTCAAAGTTGAACACAAACGCAACTTACAGTACAAAGCCTTGTCAGTTATGGGAAACCAAATCAAGTAATCCGGTGACTGGAATAGTGTAAAGATGGAAGCAAAAACACAAACATTATCTTATCTTAAAAAAAAAAAAGACAATTCTCAAAACTCGGCCTAGCTAAATAAAGCCCACGGACGGGAATAATGTCTTGGAAAACATGTACTTTGCTTAATGCCGATTTTTGGAATCATACATGCCCTCACAATCACGATTTAAAGATTGAACTATCTTTGAAAAAAAATGTAAATGTTGTCGAGAATTTGTAGGTTTTAGCTGATTTTATAAGGGCTTCTTGTGCGTTTACAAATAAAAGACTATATCGTAAAACCGAAAGTGAATAACAAATCCAGCTGAAAGGAAATTCAAAAAAGATGATTGTCTACAGCCATGCACTTAGTTTACGATCAAGACAAATTAAACTTTTCCTTATTACATCTAAATCAAAGTCTAATCATCTCAGCCCGGTTGCAAAACTAAAGAAGACGGAAGTTATATATTTCCTTACTTAACGATTTACAGCAGAACGGCATCCTCTATTTTCGTGGCTTAAATTATAAATCGAGTTTCTTATTTTAAAAGATGATGATCTTAAAAATCTATCGCTTATTTCAGTTACATAAACGTGTTGGTCAGAAAAAGAATTATTAATAAATATTTTGTCTCTTGTCCAGCTGGTTATAATACGTTTCATGCACTTTGTCACGTAACATTTATGTAAAAATGGTTTTGAAAACACACTATGATCTTGGATGATCACAGTTTCTTATTTAATTAATTACTCTTTTCCCGGTTGTACGCTTACAAAAGCCCCTTCCTAGGAGGTCTGCTTGGCTGCAATTAGGTCGACATCAATCAGTGTCTTCGGCGAATATCTTGAGTAAACTATCGGCATTACACATAGATAAAGGTGTGTACTTTATGATAAACCTGGTTTAGGGTACATAGTATCGGAGGCTGGCTTTCTAAAGCGCGATTTGTTTAACCCCATGGCTGGGTTTTCTATTCGGAAATGAGCAGCTTCAAGAGAGCAAATTAAAAAAAATCTCTTCTCGGCATCCTTGCGCTTTGTTGCAAAGCTCATATGGATTACGTGTTAATATCCTTCTGTGCCTTTATCAAGTCGAAACAGAATTATGCATATGACAATGGAAAGAAACATTTAAGCTTCTAAATGAAATTTGGGTGGTTTCACATCAAAATGTAAAGTTTTGCAACTGGACAAAGGTATTTAAAAGGACATCGATTAGTGAAGAGAACCGGCCTGGAGGCGCCATAAATTAGATTTTCAATGTACCCTCTTCTCTTTCACAGTTGCTTGCTTATGAACTCATTATAGGATTTACTCTTCCTCGTTGAAGATTGATCACTTTAGCTGAAAAATGAAGAAGGGCGAAGCAAATCTGCTTACAATCTTTTCAACTAATTCTATTCAATTCGTCGTGAGCTTTTTTGGTACAAAGAAGGAGTGGTGAACCAAGCTTTCAATCACATGTTTAATACGAAACACAAAAAGTGCGTATGCATAACAACTTGAAATATTCTTAAGGGTGTAGATTAATTTATATCGCTGTAAAACCTAGGAAACGTTTTATATTCTTTAAAATATGGTTATTGTTGATAGCTGTAGTTGTCTACGGCGACTGCTTAAAGTCTCACTAAAATTGTATTAGTTCGCAGTGGTTACTCGTAAGGCCAAAAAAAACCAGAACGCGCTCGCGCTATGCACAGAACATAGTATACCCTACAATATTTTCATATCAACTTTTTGATGGACTGATCGCCTAGAAAAGTGAGCGATAAATAATTGAAATTAATGTACTGTTATATTTTTCGTAGAATATTGAACAGAAAACAAGAGGATATTAAGAGGAGGGAAAATATACAGGTTCTCCCTTTAAAGCTTGAGGCGGGATAGACAGCTGATAACAAGCATATCAAAGACGTCCAAAAATACAGACAATAGCGTGCAAGATGGAATCTGATTTGAGAAATTCGTCGTTTTCTATAGATAACCTCCTTAAACCTGATAAATGCGACTCAACAGAGGAGCCTCGCTCAGCGGATCGGGCGTTAACACTGGCTGAGCGATTAGCTGGTATGTAGCATGTGATATAAGTATAGAATACATACTGTATATTAGAGTGCAAACCAGAACTTTCTTAGCTTTTAAAAACATTACCAATGTCAAACACAAAAGGTCATCTACCTTGATGTAGTCAACAGAACCAAATGTAATTGTCACGGCCTTGCTCGAAATTTGCCTTAGTAGAGAATCTTTTCACAATGGATTCACCGTAACATACGATTAACACATTTTCTACTCAAGATTGTTTGCTTGTTGTTGTTTTAGCTTCCGTTTTCGATTTTTAAATTTACACTGCAGTAAATATTGGGCACTCAGGCTGGAGATTGTTTTTAACTTTCAAAGATTTGACTGAAAACTTGGTTAGCATGCTTAAAACACTCCGTATCTACGTAGAAATGGTAGATTCGTTGTTACTTAAACGCATGATAGGTACCTCAGTAGAATAAAGCAGCGATTTTACCTCACTGTAAAGCAAAATACTTTTCTGACTTCTGGTAACCACCACTTGAAACATAAGAGTAACGCTTCTGTTTTTGTTTATTCTCTTTGAACAAAACAGACAAAATATGACAAGAGACAAGATATTTTCCAAAAAAATAAACTATTCTCTAGAAGTGAACGACCATGTGGAACCACCACATGAGTTCACGCTACTACCCTATACCCAGGCGAGCCCATTGGTAAAAAGTTTCCGTTTATAACTTCAAAAAAGAGAGCGTGAAATAGACATAGCGGCTCTGGAAAATGTTCTGGCTTGCTTAGGAGAGGATAAACGCCTTAGTCCAAATGAAATTTAAGGAGGTAAAGTTGAAAAATAATAAAAAAAAACTTTGTTTGTTCCTTCCATCAGCCGAAAGCAAAGTCAAGCCAATCATACTTTAATAACAGGATGAATTTCTCCTTGACTAACACATGTAACTTCCTTGACTAACTTGCTCATGCACCTTCGCCTTGACTAACACATGTAACTTCCTTGACTAACTTGCTCACCTTCCCCTTGACTAACACATGTAACTTCCTTGACTAACTTGCTCACCTTCGCCTTGACTAACACATGTAACTTCCTTGACTAACTTGCTCACCTTCGCCTTAATTTAAACAGTATGAATTACGAAAATCGAAATTCAACTTAGACAATTGAAAAGTAGAAAAGGATGGTAAGTTTTAAGCTCGGTTAATTCACGAGTCCTAACTTAGTTCAGTGGGTTAAGAGCGCCCGCGAAGTGTCTGCGAACTAGGTTAGAATCCAGACTGGCACTTTTGACGCGTTAACGCGTCACAAAACCCTAAGAGCGTTTGCGTGAGAAGCATTACACAATTTTCAGGTGGACTGGAAGTTTTCTAACTTTATCAGCTGAATAGAATGTTTGTGATTTTTTTTTCTAGATATCATACTTGAAGTGCATTATGGATCATCAAGAGGAAAACACCGACGCACGCGCACCGCGTTTACTCACCAACAGTTGCAAATACTGGAAAACACTTTTTCCAAGACACATTACCCGGATGTAGTAATGAGAGAGCAATTGGCTGCCTATATTAACATTCCAGAATCAAGAATTCAGGTAACTGAAAGTATTAACTGTATTGGCAAAAAGTGTTATTAAAATCTGAATAATTTCAACTTGAGAAGAGTCAATGCAAAAGATATATCTGCTTATCTGCGGCAGACTAGCTAAAAGAGGATAACATTTAAATTCTATGACCAAAGCTTTGACCAATGATCTCCTTCACCCTCAGATAAGAAAATATATAGAGGATATTACATGGTCCGCGCGGAGATACGAAATTGCTCTTCGAGAGTTGTAAAATATTTCACGAGTGAGCGCAGCGAACGAGTGAAATGTTTTTCAACACTCGAAGAGAAATTTCGTATCTCCAAGTGGCCATGTAATGTTCTATTTATTATATAAACACCAATGAAATACAAAACCATTTCACTTAAATAGTTTTTTGGTGTGAAAGGCGCGATTTATTATGAAGCCATAGCAACGGTGATATTTTCACATGTGAAGATAACATGTTATTTTCACATGTGAAGATATGAAGTTTTCGCGCGAAAGCTCACCTGGTATTTCATTGGTGTTTATATAATAAAAATCCTTAAGGGACTTAAAATAGTATTTGGGAAAACTGGGGCAACTTGGCAAGTATCATGATGCTAATAGATTAATATGCAGTCCAAAAGAAGTAGTAATCCACCATGATAAAATAAAGCGTAAATGTTATGCCTCTTTTCCAAGACAAGTAAAACAGCTAACGAGCTGGCGTAAATAAAAATAATAAAAAAAACATGTTAGTGTCGAATGAGCCGATTTACACAGTTTGCCATGCCATGAAACTGAAGGCGCATAAAGATGATTCTGTTATTTGTAAAGACACTCACGAGTAGAGCCTGGCCTCCTTCTATCTTCTTGATCTAGGAAGAGAAAATGAGGCTTTCCCTGAATTGCGTCAAAGCCAAACCTTCTGGGAGCGTCAAGACGGTTTTTCTAGTGTGAGCCATTATTGATAAGCCGACGGTCATAAATAAGCCTGCTGTACCAAGCGCACGGCTATTAGGAATGGGTTCGAAACTGTATCCCACCAACATGCAGCGCATGCCTAACAAAGATATCACGTAGAGTCTTTCTCGCCAACATCGAGCAAGCAAAAAAAGGGTTTTCTGACAGGGTGGGCGTTGTAATAGTGTTTAGTGATTAATACTTCATTATTAAATTTCAGGTATGGTTTAAAAACCGAAGAGCTAAATACAGGAAGCAAATGAAAGACGGCGAGGAATTAAATACGGCCGAGATGGAAAACAAAGCGATGGAACGTCACTTTAACAGTCAAGAAACTCCTTGGAGCCCACAACATTTTTATGCAGCCGGTGGCTTGCCATTTGGACCAGGGAGCGCTGTTTCAGCTCCAAGCAATTTCGGACAATACTCCTGGTCATCTGTGCCGTTGTATACCTCAAGTCCTTGCGCGTGTATACCTTCCTACTCTGAAAGTACAAAAAGGGCTTGGTCCGCATGCACGGCGTGTTATGAAAATACGGACACTAAAAAACATTTAAATTGACTACCAGTGGCTTTTTCTCTTTAACCCTTTAAGCCCCAGTATCCACATACAAATTCTCCAAACTGATCTCCATACATTTCCTTAAAGAATTAGTTGAGAGAATTTGTTCAAAGATCAAAGTATTTTCTCTTAGGTGATCATTTTATTGATTCTCATAACTTATCTCTTTACAGAGTATGAATAATTGTAAGGAGAAAATTGATCTTGGACACTATTGGGACTTAAAGGGTTAACAGCTGGTATGTGGGCGGCCGGGATTGGTTAACTTGAGTAAAAAATATTGGAGGTGTCTTTTTTTGTGTATATAGATGTAACACGCCCACTGACACCAAATTTCAGTTAACCTTTTTCACGGTAGTTATTTGAAAAAGGGAAACTAACTTACATTGTAAGTTTGGCATTTAAGTATTCTTTTCGACTTAAAAACTTTCATCAAAGAAAAACTGAGTGATAAAATCGCATTGAGCAACAACATAGTGAAAATAGATAGAGGATTATCAATATTGGAGAAGTAAAATATCTTAGAAGCAAAAACAAACACATCCCATTGTTTGTAAATATTTGGCAACTGAGAACTTAAGTTATAATTAATAAACTCAATCACTCGCCGATTTGAGCCTCCAGGATAGTAAACTTTGTACACTTCTCAAGTGAAATAAATTGTGTGTTTTAGTCTAGAACATGCCATGGAATTGATTTAGGTATGTTATTTCACAATTTAATCCAATAGTTACCTAAGGGTGTGCAAACGACGTTTAGGAAACGCTAAATCCTCCGACGTTTTTAAAATTTCAACTTGAATGTCTAGTTTTTGGATTAAGAGCAGCAACCTGGTTTCGGATTAAGATAAGAATTCCCTGAGAACTAGACAGTTTATCAAATCGCACTCAATATAGTGCTAAAGTATTTCTAGAGATTCAAGATAAAATTAAAAGTTAGAGTGAAATCTGGTCATAAAAGCTAACATAGTGAGGGAACACAAAGCTGAACTAAAATAAGAGAAATATCACTTAATATAATCTAACAAAAATGTAGAAATGTCTTGCGCAACACGAACAACGAAAAATTTATCATCAGAGACGGGAATTACATCTTCTTCGCAGAACAACAACGATGTTCACCAATTCAGCTAACAAGAAAGGCTGGGTTTCCAGCCGGGGGTGTCTTGATGGGAGAATCGTGCGCACATTGAGACACAATTAAAAGCTGCATACCGAACCTACCGAACAAAAGTCATCACACTCAACTGGTCATCTTTGAAACTATGATTGATAGCATAACTGAGTCCTTTTATGTTGGTACATGGATTAAAATTTGAATGCATTCACTATAATATTATCATAATTTAAGTACGACGGAGAAGTCCTAAAGATGGGCTGGGAGAAGATTGTGTCACAAAACTCCCTGTATATTTAACAGTTAATGAATGAGGCTGAGTATCTTATGAAGAATTATGGAGATCGAGGAGGGTGTTATCCGTCGAGGCCGTAGGCCGAGGCGGATAACACCCTCCGAGATCTCCATAATTCTTCATAAGATACGAAAGCCGAATTCAATAACTGTTTTATTATTCATTCAAAATAATTCCTAGTTTGAAAACGTAGCTAAAACATGCTTACCTCCATCGATCCATCGATGTTCAGTTCATCTTCGATAGTGTACGTTTAGGTTTGTCCAGCCCCGCAAATATTCTTCAAATAGCAGATGTCGCCCTTTGAGTTGTCTTCTTGCTGTTCTTGCCATGTTTTGATCTACTTTTCCGCCTAGTTCTTACTCTTGCAACGAGTGAAATGTCCGCCATTTTTCAAGTTCACATTCAAAACAACTCAACCTCGTCCCCAGGTCTTCTCGGTTAACGGTGCCTTAACCTGCGAAAACGCTGCATTTTTGACGTCATTTCCTCGTTAAAGTCAAAATTCTTCCAAATTTGGTCATCAGTAACTGGTTATGGTGAACTAAACGTGTGCCTTTAGCCAATCAGAATCGTGGAAATATTTTGAATGAATAATATAGCACATTATCGTACATGAATAAAAAGAACTTTTTACTCAGTGTTGGCTGTCTTGTTAGTATGTGCATTACAAGTAGGACGTGATGTAGAAAATATTCAAGAATCCACAAAGCGTAAGACGTACGCTTAATTTTGTATAATAAAGCACTTTTTAGTAAAATAAGAGTTTTAATTTATAGTAGAATTAAAATTTCACTTCGGTCAAATGTATCTCACACCGACCTTTGCCTTTTGCTTCTTTCTTGATTACCCTTGGTTATAACAGAAATTTCCCGTCGGTGTGGGGGATACTCTCTTAGAGAATAGCCGAGAGGCAATTACACTGTAGATGAAGCCAAGCAATAAAGCCAACTATGAAAGAGAGAAATTAAATAAGCTGCGATGAAGAAGAGAGAGTAAGAAAAAGGATATGGCCATAAAGATTGAAGAAGTGAAAGATAAAGAAAAGAGATTGAAAGGAAAGATTTAAAAGGTACTAATAGAAGAACAGAGGGCGTGCACATGTCACTAACAACAATTTCTTAGCGTTTGTCCTATGATTTCCGTAAATTCTCAGTCTGTCAACGGTAATGCGTTAACGAACAACAAGCACAAGTGCTTGTCAACGACAGCATCGATGTGTATATTCTGGTGAAAGGAAAGGGTTCCGCTGAGTGGACATCGTCTTTATACAAAGAGACAAAACGGGGAGTCGGAGGCCCCTTAAAATTCTCCTCTGGGTACACCCATGTAACAGGGTTAATTAAGTTAATTTATGCTTTATAAATCAATTGTTGATGTTGTTGGCGGAGTCCCACTTTGGGTGAGCTCTTATCAGATAATGAAAATTCAATTTTGGGATGAATTTGGCCTCAGGAGTGGCCAAATGTAGGGGTACACACCACAGCCCGGAGCAAGGGAAGAGTGACAGGGTAGCGACCCTCCCCGCCCCACACCATCGTCTTTATACAAAGAGACAAGGCGAGGGGGGATGGGGGCGGTCCGAAGCTCCTTGGGGGGAACCTCTCTGTATAGACCATTATAGGGAGTCTCCATACACCACAGAAAGCCGCAAAAAATTTAGAAAATAACTTCGTCTTTCATATCGGCACTTAAAATCCCTATGGTATCAATGAACTTTTTTCATTCAACAAGTTTCTCTTGTTTTTCACATTCCCATCAAAAACAGTTGCTCCACTTGTTTGATATATATGTTGTGGTTCAAATTTATCCTTGGCTTAAATTTGATTTCGCTTTGTTTTAAACTCATTATCATACATTAACATACCCAAAAGGGAAATAAAATTAAAGCTATCTCAAAAAGCGACAGGGTTGGTTTATTACAATTTACGACTGAGAGTATAAAAATAGCAACAAATTGCTACCGATGATGATGATGATGATGATATTAATAATACAATAAATGCAAAATAAGTGCAAAATCAACTTTATTAATTTTTCATAAAACCTACAAAGAAAGCTGTAAAATTTTTCATGAAAAATAAAACATATTTCTAAACCAACGTAAATTTTTTCACACAAATTCCTAGAAAAAAGTAATTTAAATGCACAAAAGTATAGAAATTCCAAGAAAATTATACAGAAAAATTCTAGAGGATGCTTCCTCAACAGTAGTTTTAATGAAAATGTGCAGATTTTAGTAATACGAAATATAAAAATTCCTAAAAATCATATAGGAATGTAAATTTTTTTCGTTAATTCCCAGTGGACAGTTCCTTCCACACTTCCATTGTCAATGGGTGCCTTGACAAATTTGCCTTGACATTAACACTGAAAGGATAATAATATTTAACAATTATTCCTCGAGCCCGAATGGGCACCCAGTCAATAGCCCACGAGCCCCAAGGCCGAATGGGCCATTGACTCAGAGGCCATGAGGGCGAGAGGAATAATTGTTTTAGCAAAATCCAACTAGTTGGTAAAAAATATCGAGACCAAAACAACTTAAGCTGGCAAAAAGAGATTCAGCCGCCATTGTTTTGGTTTTCAAAGCCGGCGCTTTTCTCTACTAGTGGGCTTTAACATATAGCCTAGTAGTAGCTCAACCAATCAGAACGCAGCATTGATAACATACCACTAGTTGGATTTTACTAGACAGATTTAGCCAGGGCTAAAAGAGAAGCTCTCGATAATATTTATAGTTTGCTCAAACAAAATATAAAATCGTGTATTGCTAAGCGCCGAAGGTAACGAGAACGATGAAAAAACAACAGTAGGTCTAATTAGCAAAAAGGCAACTTTGCACATGCAGCACAATTTTTGTGTACATTTCTTTGCCGTTGTTTTGCACGACTACAACGCAAAAAATTACAGAAACTTCCTGGATACACGTTTTATGGAGGAAATGTCGTACTTATTCTTGTTCACTTTTTTTTTCACTGTCGCTCATTTTCACCCTGGTGGCCGCTAGCATTTCTCATTTTCTCGCCGCCGCTACAAAACTTCATGTTGTTCCTCCAACAAAAAATGTCTCCTTTGCTTTTTCTCTCTCGCTCTAGCTTTTTTTCTCGTTGAGCTTCGCTGGCCTGTCGCCCTACTTTCTCTTTTTCTCTTTCTTTATATTCCAAATTTGTGGACATGACAATTAATCTAAGCCATCGGCTGGAGTTTAGGCTTAACACTTTAGGCAAGACGGATAGTTGTCTCTCCTTCACAAGGCACGGGTGGCCATACGCTTTTCCGCCAAAATAACTTGACATTTGGCATCGGCTTACATGATGTGTGTGTACGGACGGGATGGCGTACGCTACGTCATAACCAAATTTATCTTAGCGATGGGGCTCCGCCGCGTGTGCTTCGCGCGCGGGAGCTCCGCTAATCATCATCATC
>JBBMOI010000005.1:25545000-25687500 GCA_038088405.1 Porites divaricata
ACGCAATCGAATTATATAGTTTTTAAAAGATGATTTTATTTTTTAAGCCCTTACCTTAAACCATTTGGTCAGAATTGTAGCAGCAAACGAAAATTGCACAAAACGCCAACAAACCGTGAAGTGTTGGGAACAAAAGGAAAACAAAGCTTCTAAATTCCAGAAGTTTGGGTGAGGTACGTTTACATCTGATAAGAGCGGTGTCCGATCAATCATACAATGCATGTGAATGGCGAAATTGAAATAAAATAAAATAAGCTAAGTTGTTGTACTCTGTTAGAGTATAAATGACGGAAATAGGAAGGATAGAAATAATTTTCCTTGTTCATAACCCAAGTTATATACACTTAATGTAAATACAGATTACCAGATGTTTATATGACCGTATTTGGCAAGTTCTGTCCTAAGTCAAACTGACACTTGAGTCTGTTGAAGCCTTCGTACACAGTACACGGGTCTTAAGAAACAAATAATGAATCAAACAGAGTTTCTAGTCCCAAATGGAGGATCACAAAGAGGAACGAATGTAAAGTCGTCCTCTTTCACGATAGAAAATTTATTGAAGCCTAAGAAGAAGAGAAGCGGCTCAGAATGTCCCGTGGAAACTCCTTCCAAGATAAAAGCACTTTCCGTGGCAGCTCATCTCGCAGGTTTGCATTTTTCTCTTTCACCTTCCGTTCTTTCAAAAGTACGAGTGTACGGTGAGCTTTTATGAGAGGGTTGTTTCTATAAACCTGCCAATTGAGAATTTGTTTCAGTGAAATCTATCCCTTTACTTGCAGTGCTGGGTATAACATTTAAAAATGGTGCAATTGAAGTCATTATCCCACGTAGAGATGCTTTCTATGCTACAATAGCTAATTGAACTAACACACTGATTTAGTAAATTGTTTTACCAACCATCTCCAAATACGTTTAGTAAATTGTTTACCCAACCGCCTCCAAAACGTTTGAGCCACGATCCTCTTATGTGATGCAGTTTCTATTTCTTTTAAAAATAAAAATGATTTAGGCAACAGCAGTGGCCCTGTTTCCTCACATAGTAACCCTTACTAGGCTAATTATGGTGTGAGTTGGCTGAATATAGGCCGATTGTGTGTCCTCCGTTTGCGTAGGTTTTTGTGTTAAACAGTCTAGACTAGTAAAATACAGACGCAATAACCATGCAAGTGGTGGATGCAACCACCTGGGGCACTGCTAAATCGCTACAAAATGTGCTCAGTGAACATCAACTTGAATCATTTCTTGTCATTGATGACTGTCAGTTACAATATTGAATTTGTCCACTGCTGAGGTCAGTACACTTGTAAGTTCCTGTCGTTAGTTTAAAACGGACAAAAGTCACAATCTTTCCTCTACATTTCAACACTCCAAATTTTAGAATACCACAAACATGCATCAAGATAAATTCCAACACTTCGCCTGTAACCAACGCTGAGTCTTTACGTTTTTCAGTCAAGATGATCACTTCTTTAGTCTCGTTTAGGTCTAACAAGGGTATTCTTAAAACCATTTAACGTTCATTTATATAATTATTGTAGAGCTTTAAGGGCACTGTTAGTTGTAATGGCACAGATTAATGTTCTCGCGAGCAAGAACTGTTTTACTAGTGGGAAACAAAACAATTATTTCAATTCTTTAGTCTCACGATTGAGTAACCACCTGTCACTCGATTGCTTTGCCAATAAAACCAGTCTCTACCTCCCAGTAAGATAAATGAAGTTTTAATCCACCAGTTGACAAGACAAACGGAACCGTTTGAGACTTCCCAATGAAAGCGGCAACAGACAAAAACAGTGTACGAACATGATGTAAGGGTTTGGATGTCAAGGTATAGAGAGAGCTGAGCTAACTTCTGAAGAGCGACTACCTCTGCTTAGTGCAGTTAAGAACTGTTCGTGTGTGAAGGAGAACTGATGAGCTTCATTAACGGAGTTTCGGTCACATCACAAAAACCGAGTAAAATAAAGAAAATTACTCGCTAGAACGAGACAGGAGAAGATTGGCCTTCTAGTCAAAGGTAATAAATACAGATGGAAGCCATCTCAAACAAGTGTACAAATTAACCAAGTCCAACCTCATGCTAACTCTAACCAAAACAAATCTTCAGTATTTGGCAATTTTGAACTTGAGCAATTTCTCGTATCCCCTGAGCTATGATAATCGCAATTCTACTGACACGGAAATTTTGAAAAACAAGCTTAGGATTGAAATCGACGCCATGTGTGCAATAAACAAAAGTGGTCAGTTGGTTAACTCGAAATGCGCATAAATAATAAATGTAGGTTACATGGCTTAAGCTAACAAAGATATATAGTACATGTATACCTTTATATTTCTAGTTGAACATCCAGTACACAATTTATAGACAAATTCGACTCAGACTGACTTAAGGGATATTTTCCAAGACATGTAGAAACGACACTTGTCGGTATGGATGTCTCGGGTCCAATTAGTTACAGACACACACAAAGTCTGAATCAAAGGTTTTTTTTGCAGAAGCAAGCCTTTTCAACGACAACTAAGCCAAATAATGGCATTGTCCATTTGAAAATTGGGGTGTAGCTATTAGGAATGGCTTCACAAAAATTTATGAGATGGAATTTTAACAAAACTATAAATCAAAGCATTTAGCCATTCTCCGCTCTTTTCTGTATGTTAAGATATCCACATACTGTATCTCTTTACACAGTACAAACATTTACAAGGACAACGGACTGAGAAAGTTATGATTATCCACGTAAAAATCGGGGATGTAGCTATTGAGAATAGATTCACGGCATTTTATAATACAACTATAAATCGAAGCATCTCGATTTATAGTTGTAAATATACATCCTTGTTTGCTATTTTCTGTATATTTATATGCCCCGGCATAAACATGTACGTCTATGTATTGTAAGCATTTTCGAGGAAAACTGGCTAAGTCAAATAATGCCATTGTCTATTACAAAATTGGGGTGTAGCTATTGAGAGTGATTTCTCGAAAATTGATGAGATAGAATTCAAATACAACTGACAGTCGTAGTATTCAAACATTCTCCGCTCTTTTCTGTATATTTATATCTCCATATATGTTTTTATATATTGTAGCAAAGTTAAATTTGATCAGTAGCATAATTTTTACCTACGAAAAAAGGCTAAAATGGCTCGATGAAGAAAATAACCTAAATTCCATCAAGACAACGATTGTATAGAGCCCACATGCATGAAATTGAAGTATTAGTTACTTGGTGACTGATTGTCAGCTGAAGAAACTCAACGAAAGCACAGAGGAGGAACTGTGATTTCTGGGGAGTGCATGGTTTAACATACACTAGGAAGCTTGCTTTGTGAAAAGAACAATGGACCTTGGGCTGGTTTTATCGCAGTTATCACAAATAACTCACGTCGTACTCCTAACACGTGCAAAGATGGCAAACAAAGCCATGTTATATTTTTAAACGAGCACTTACTTATGGCGTTCCGTTGCGGACAAAATTATACCGATAGTAAAAACATGTTAAAAACATAATACTTAAGTCGAAACTTGTAAAATACATCGAATACAGTAAAAAATACGAGTCGACATTTGCAAAATATATGTTCACGAACGAAAAAAAAACATGAGTCGAAATTTTGAAATTTGAGTCGAAAAAAAAATCCGAGTCGAGTTGAAAAAAAAAAAAAAAAACGCGAGTCGAGAAAGAGAGAACGCTGACCAGTTGTGTTGTCAATCGATGTCTTCACTTCACCGATACGAGGGGTATTATATACGAGGCTTCGATCCAAAGTTGTGGTTTGTTGGCTACCAAATATTGCAGATTTTTTCTTCTCCCTTGGTAGACTTATCGAGGACTTGGAAAGGCAACTTAGTTCAGCTTCATATGAACCAAGCTTGGTTTCATATGACAGTTCAGAATTCTTATTTTGGCGCCGTGACGAGTACAAAAGGACACTTGCAACTCTGTCGTCAAGATACTGTGAGACTTACGGTACGGTTGTTTAGAAATAGGGAAGTTCATCCGTGTCTACTGTAGTGATTCCCTTGACCGCTTGATGTCGATGCCGCGAGCCAGTGTGTTGCTGTAATTCTTTTTAATGCTTGTCGGTCCTTGCGTGACAGGTTTTGGCTTTGTTATTTGTATCTCTGCCAGTTGTAACCTCTCGCGAGGGCTCCGATTTATCTTGACGACAGAGTTGCAAGTGTCCTTTTGTACTCGTCACGGCGCCGAAATAAGAATTCTGAACTGTCATATGAAGCTGAACTAAGCTACCTTTCCAAGTCTTCGATAAGTCTACCAAGGGAGAAAAAAAAGTCTGCAATATTTGGTAGCCAACAAACCACTACTTTGGAACAAAGACTCGTATCGGTGAAGTGAAGACATCGATTGACAACACAACTGGTCAGCGTTCTCTCTTTCTCGACTCGCGTTTTTTTTTTTCAACTCGACTCGAAATTTTTTTTTCGACTCATGTTTTTTTTTCGTTCGTGAACATATATTTTGCAAATGTCGACTCGTATTTTTTGCTGTATTCGATGTATTTTACAAGTTTCGACTTCAGTATTATGTTTTCAACATGTTTTTACTATCGGTATAATTTCGTCCGCAACGGAACGCCATACTTACTAGACTCTCTTAGATAACAAACAGGAAAACCCTAACGTTACATCCAAGGATCTGTTTTGCTGTAATTGTAGGTCACGATACATCATATATGTTACCATTTGTATGATCTTGGGTTTCCTTAATTACGTTCGTTTATTGTCTACGTACGTTGAGAAGGTTCTGCAAGAACCCTTGTTTCAATGCTTTACGGTCAGTTTTTGTATTGTTTTTGCAAAAGTCTTTGATACTGAAGTATTTGTTAAAACATCCACCCATGTTATATATGTTATACAGAGTCCGCATGCTTAAACACTTGTAAACATGCAACTATTCTTGGCCAACGTTTCTTCATGACTAAAGTTTATAACCTAAAAGTTACTGATCCCAAGCAAATTGCGAAATGAGCACAAAGTGCACAAACAAGCGTTAAACCAAACCCTAAATTCACAAGTTCTACCAGCTTTGCACGTTATCAAGCTAATCAAGCCATTATTTCTTTGATTCAGATATCATACTGGAGGCTCATCATGGCTCTTCTGTTCCACAGTGTCGGCGCACGCGCACTGCCTTCAATCGTCGTCAGTTACGTGTCTTGGAAAGTACCTTTCTTAGAAATCCATATCCTGATGTGGCTCTGAGAGAAGAGCTTGCTTCCTTAACAAATCTACCCGAATCGAAAATACAGGTATATTTCGATTCTTTCTTTGGCAAGCAGCGTGGCCGAGCGGTTAGAGAGCTGGACTTGTAATCTGGAGGCCCCGAGTTCAAGTCCCGCCATAACCGCTGGCTGGATTTGTTCTTGGTAGTCCCAAGTTCAAATCCTCGGCCACCCTGCCTCGTAAATAGCCAATTGGTTCGCCTCCTACCAGTTGGGATTCCTAAGCCTATTATGTTTCATATGAATAATTGATTCACTATAGAGCGTTTTCACTCACGTGGCCAGCATCTATGCAAATTTATTGGAACAAAAGAAAACGTTTGCAATAGAAAAGAGTTCAACTCCCACAGGATTGGTTTGGGACACCAACATGGCCGCCGTTTCATTGTTTTGGGACACCAATATGGCCGCCGTGACGTCATGTGAAAACACTCTATTCCTGAAAAGCCCCATAAGGGGAGAGGATAATCAAGTATTTAATTTTTTCTTTCTTGAGTTGCAATAGCAATTCATTTGTCAGTAGTATAAGACACTCACTTTGAATAACATTTCACACTATACTGTAACATTAAATCTGTTTCTTGTCTCTGTTTCGTTTGACAGATTTGGTTCAAGAATAGAAGGGCAAAATTTAGAAGGGACGGGAGCAGTTTTAATTCCTGTCCATCATTTCCAGTTCACTGCCCAACTTACCAACCATTTCAAGGACACTCCTACACAGCAACAGACCGGTCTATGGCGTTTTCAAAACACGAGAGACCCTCATCCTTGACGAACAATGCTTACCTTCAAAATCAAGTGATACAAGGGAATGGCACCAGTGCTTTCCATCACCCACAACGAAATTCCAATAGTTATCCTGCCTTTGGAACTTATGTTTAGGAATTTCAGATTTCTGGGATAATCATGAGCATCCATTTTCCATCTCCACTGGCACTGCAAGGAAAATGAAAGTCAACCACTGAAGATCGAGTCAAAAAATCGTTTTTGGTTTTATGTTTGCTTCTACGGAATTTACGGAGTTATTCCGCAGCTTTTTAAAAGGACTTTTGTAACAAACTAATTTTGAAAATCATTGGTTGATTTTAGTGTTTCCTCCAGCAATAAGGTCTTTGTACTAAAACTTTCATGACGCATTTGCTGTTTTGATATCGCTGATATGACGTACTCTGCGATCGACTGAAGTATTGAATAAAAACTATACAAAGGAGTAATTATTTGCGTCTTTTTATTCTCGAGTACCAGTTATTTGCGGCATTTTATATTACTTTAAAAATTTAGATGGACCAAGCAATATCACCAATGAATCTTTATAACGCACTCGAGAGAATGAGGAGACCTGACGAGGGTCAAAGGGAACCTACACAAGCTGACTAAAAACTTATCCTTATTTCTTAACAAAACAGGTGACCATAGCAATAATACCATTAAATGAAAACCCCAGAAACAAGCTCGGTAACATCACTTTGTGTATGGGTGTATTGTGATATCATCTCATTTTACTAATTCGAAAATGTTAGATGCTTAAGCAAGACGTTCTCGTTGCCTGTAACACTACCGCTCACTTTCCCGTCATCACCAGTGACCTCAAATTAAAGAAACCTTAGGGGCCGAACACTTTATTTTAAGAGGAGGAGGGGGTGGGGCAAGCACCACTTTAACAGGATCAGTTTTAAGAGTTTAATAGTGGAGTTTTCATAAATACCTTATTTCACATTGTAAGCCTAAGTCAATTGCAAGATGGCCCTTTTTATAAAACCATGTGTGTTGAGTGTATCCCATTTCTTGTTGTTGTTCAGAAGAAAAAAAGGGAGAAGTAGTTCTGAATGATACTGACACCAGTTAGTAAAAGTCCAATGATCCGTGATTCACTGATAAAGTTTAAGGTTGTCGAAGATGAAGAGAAGTCAGTTGTACCACAAAATATTAAGAACATTTCAATAAAACAGAAAGGGAATCGCTGAACTCTAGTTAATTGAGTAGGCCAATTTTTCTTGTATTTCGACAGATACGCTGATTAATCCCCAAATAAGGAGACTATGTCTGTCCCAGTGTTCCTGAAGCGGCCTTTCAGCAATGTTTTAGTGGCTAATACGTCAGTCTTGACAGAAAATGATAAATTGCTTTTCAACTGAGCGCGATAGCAAAATACAAGTTTATTTACATACGTAACACATGCAGCTCGCATAGAGAGATAAACCCAGCTAAGGAACAGATTTTAGAATCTCTCTAGATAACACCTGGAAATCAATAGAAGCAATCACTACCGGCTCGCGTTCGGCATCTTTCACAGCGTTTATAAGTATGTGACCTAACTGTACAAATATATTATCTCCTATTGCCTTGGATAATATCTAACTTTTGTAATAGCGTGTATGTATAAGGTTTTAATAAATGTCTCCCTATTTAGTCCCTATGTAAACAACAGTTGTGGTGCTCAAACTCAAAAAGCACTTAAAGAGAGTGAACTCCTATATTTTCACTTAAATCTCGCCACATATAAAGGGAGGGAGCATAACAAGAATGGTAAGTAACAAAATACAACAGAGAAGGGGTAAAACATAATCACCTTGAGCACTGTATATGTTACAACTGATATTTGATGTGTTACTGGATTGAGATCGTTCCAGCGAAGCAAACAAAGTACTGGATATCATTCTCAGTTTACCAACTACTTTAGCATGTGGTGACACACAATTAGTCGTGTGTTGAAGGAGCTAATTCATAGAAGCTGGTCCCAGATACTTGCGCAAAACCAGCACTCCTCTTTTTTACAAAGAGATTACCAGAATTTGTTTTGATGGGAGAATCGGCAGAGGAGCTGCCATTTTCAGTTGCGAACATCTTGAAGGTTGATTTACCAATATCGGAGGTTAAGAAAAAGGGCGAATTCTCTTTCAATGCAAACAAGGCGCTCACTCTCGCTGAACGAATCGCGGGTAAGTTTTATTCCTTTGGAGTTGCGTGTTAACAACACGACAACCACAACATCTATACTACTAAATGAAGCTACTAAAATGACTAGTTGCTACAGAAAGACGATGTTGAATAGTTTCACAAACACCATATTTTTCTAAAGTTTAATGATGCAAGTTCTGTGACTGATGCACATGTATCAAAACTAGAACTGCTTCCATCCTTAAACATATAAAATAAAATAAAATAAAATGCAGCTTCCTTTGAATCGATATATTTACAACCCAGTAGTGCGCTATATTCCTATTTTTTTTTTTTTTTTCATGATTTGGCAACAGTCGCACTTTCCTCAGTAAGATTCAACTGTGTGCTATCAAGCAAGTACGTATGCTTTCGAGTGAATACTTAAGCTATTTAAAAAGCTGGCCTTTCTGTTTTTATTATTATTATTATTATTATTATTGCGATCCGGCATTATTGAATAGCACCTTGGTCATATCTTTATTCACACTAACTGTATTTTGTAAAACTTTGATGAAAAATATGGTAGAGTCAGTTCGATAGAAGAAAAATAGACAAAGAACGTTTAACATTTCCAAGCTAGATCAATCTTACATTGAAGGTCCTCACGGAGACTTATTCACGTAGCTTTGTTCTTGGGTATCTTTAGAAATTCAATGGATGATGAAAAGCTTTTTAACGTGGGTCTAAAGATCATAGAAGAAAACTGTCACGAAAATGATCAACAAGATATTCAAATATTATTGAGACAGGCGGACTGAATTTCGCCTTAGGTCAAACTCTATATAATAATCAGTTTTAAAAAATTGTGTTGAACAAAATTTTACGAAAATTGCTTTTTATTATATAACCACCACGCTTTGGAATCCTATACACTTTTCCGGAATATAATAAACCTCTCCACTTCTTTATTCAGCGGGCACTACTAACATCATAATGGGCGGAAAGTAAAATCCCTGATCATTCATGTAAATGACTATTGACAGTGAATGCGTTTCAAACCACTACTTAGGTTTTATCCCTTCTCGAAAAGCCAGGTATACTTAGGGCACTCCTGTATATAATACAAAACAGGCACATGTGATTTCTTCTCTCAGAAAGCCCCGCCAAAGATACATTCTAATCAGTATGATAACCAAATTCCCCACATCTGCCTTACATTTTAGAACTGACTACCGTTCAGTAGGTTGAGCGAAGGTCGCTCATTATAAGAGTCGTCGGCCTAGAAATTCTAAGAGATTAAGAACCCATACACTGGAAAAGAGCTCCCAAAAGACAAATACCAAATATTGCTCCCAAGGTATTTTTCTCGGTTGTCACTGACGAACAATATTTCAAAATACTTTAATGAGTAATCTACTCAACACCAGCAATTCACTGTGTTCCAGGTACGCAAGATTACAGTACACTGAGTAGCAATAAGATTATGTTCTCTTTCAAATACGGTCAGTTGATGAAATGAACACGATTAATAATTACATTCCAAGTCTGGCATTCCCTGTCAGTATAATTAATAGCCTTCGAGACGCCGAAGGATGATAACCTCGAATCCTTTTACGTTATTGTGTTTAATTATTTCTCAATATGCATTGTACAGGTAAAAGGATTAAATATAAAGATAAATTTAACAATTTATCATGATATGGCATCGGGTGAAACCCCTAATGGAAAGGGCAAAAAGGGTTCTATACCGGGTACCTTCATTCTTGCTTTATTCATTCATTTGCTTCATCACGCATTTAATGATTCACACTTTCCTTTCATACTGTCTGCATGCCACTCTTAGAATACTCTTAGAAAAAAGTACTCATTGCTAACTAAGTCATTTGAATATTCTTTAGACGTGATTATGGAAGCAAAGAACAACGCAGAGGGTGGGGGACAGAAGCGTCGCCGCAAGCGTACAGCCTTCTCTCACTACCAATTGATGACGTTGGAAAATGCATTTTCACATAATCACTACCCAGATGTGGTGATGCGTGAGCAGTTAACAATATGGACAGGCTTGCCTGACTCTACCATACAGGTATGAAGATTCTGAGGCGAACAGCATCAGAGCAAATAAATTTTCCGTTTTGCAGTGAACACAAACCAGATTTCCCTTAACTGGGTAAAAAAAATTTTCGACAACTTCAATTGCTTTCATGTAATTTCTGAGTTCTTTGGAACTTCGCTTAGCTTAGTTTTCATTCATGTTTTATAAATTATTATGATGCTTCACTGTTTACGAATTATGAGAATAACTGCTCCGTTTAATTATGAGACAGTCTTTCTGTTTTAAAAAACATTATGTAATGAAAGAGTGTATGAATGAGAGAGCGAATGAACGAAAAAAGACGAATGAATAAATGAAGGAAGGAAAGAAGGAATGGAAGAACATTATCAAACTTTCAATCAGTAGGCATGAAAATAACGGAACTCGCTTTAGGTATTGTTCATAGCCGAGTTCTTCCTGACCACGTTTAGCCCATCATACCTTATATAATATGTTTAACTTTAAGTGACGAAATTCTCAGAAAATCCGCTTTCACTGCAGATCTGTCTAAAAACATGAAAGGTAACCGCTAGGAAGAATATTTACCCTTTACTAAAAGTGTTTTGTCATCACTGCAGGTTTGGTTCAAGAATAGGAGAGCCAAGTTCCGCAAGGAAAAAAAATGTTTTATGCTGGGTGTGGACAAAGATCAGGGTGTCGAGGACTCAAATAGTACGGGAATATCATTGCGACCAGCTCTCCGCCACGCGGCTGTACCATCGTTGTCATCTCTGTCACCTGCAGCACAAGACAACACAGCTACTACAGTGGAGCAAAACCAGCTTCCACTACCTTTCAATGGCGGATCCGGGGGAGGGGCCCGGGAGGACCGGACCCCCCTTATTTTTAGACTAAACTGAGGCCCGAAGGGCCGAAAAGAAAATTCTTTTGAGACCCCCCCTTATGTCACTCAGGGTCTAGATGACCCCCCCCCCCCCCCCCCCTTATATGAAGGTGTGGATTCGCCACTGCCTTCAAACGTTTCTGTGTCATCATCGACATCCTCTTGGAAGATAACGTAGCTGGAATATTATGACTATTACTGCTTCCTTGAGTTCTAATTACGCTTGCTTCTGGATAGTGATATCTACGGAAAAACGGACAAGATTAAAGAGGGCATGACACTAATCGAAGTCAAAGAACACTACAGACCCCTCCAAGAACCAATGGTAGAGGAAACCTCTAAGAAAGTCCGAAAAATTATCACAGAACTCTACCAAAAGAAACACATTGATGAAATGACATTTAAATGGTTATCTCAAACACCGAACCCTCCACGCATTCCAGTTTTTTACACTCTTACAAAAACACACAAGGTCAACTTGTCAAGTAGACCAATAATCTCTGGATGCGACTCCCCTACTGAGAGAATTTCTGCTTTTGTAGATACTCTTCTTCAACCAATAATGAAAAAACAGCAGTCATACATTAAAGATACAACACAGTTTATTAACGTCATTGAAGGAACGAGAGTTCCGCAAAATGCAATCCTTGTCTCAATGGATGTTACAAGCTTATATACAAATATACCGCAAGAAGAAGGTATCACGACAATATGCCATGCATATGACACATTCTACACGGCAACACCCCCTATACCAACACATTATCTTAGAGAAATGCTGAGACTTATATTACAAGAAAACTCCTTCCAATTTAATGGAAAAGACTTTCTCCAGACCCATGGTACGGCTATGGGGACTAAAACAGCAGTCTCCTTTGCTAACATTTTCATGGCTAAGATTGAGACAGCAATTATCGATCAGCACAGTACAAAGCCGTTGTTATGGAAAAGATATATCGATGACGTGTTTTCCCTATGGGACACTAATAGAGAGGAAATTAACAACTTCATTGAGCATGCAAATAACTATCACCCTACAATAAAATTCACTGCTGATATTTCTGATAAAGAAATCATCTTTCTTGATACTTGCATCTACAAAGGAGCAAGATTTGAAAAGGAATCTATCCTTGACACGCGCACTCATTTCAAGCCTACTGAGACATTCCAGTACACGCACTTTAAATCGTGTCACCCACCCGGAGTCAAAAAAGGCTTCGTAAAAGGTGAAGGCCTAAGACTACTAAGAACTAACTCTTCAGAGGAGACTTTCGTAGAAAACATAAGATTATTCAAACTACGCCTTCGAGCGAGAGGCTACCCTCACAACCTTATAGACAAAACGCTCTCGGAAGTAAAATTCTCTGAAAGAAAGAAAGCTCTCAACGATAATACAAGAGTGCAAAAACAAATATTGCCCTTTGTAACGCAATACAACCCATCTGTGCCTAACCTTAAGCACATTTTAATGGAGAAATGGCATCTTATAGAATCACAACCTAGACTTAGGGAAATGTTTAAAGAAACTCCAATTATTTCTTACAAGAGAGGCATTTCATTAAAAGATATACTGGTTAGAGCCAAACTGTAGTAAATCTCTTCAAACACTACGCGTTGATAAGTAATTACATTCATGCGACACGCTTGCGGGATCTGTGAATGGCCTGTCACCATTTATTTACCATACAGGCGTTTTTTTTTGGCGTTTTGCAGATAAGCGAAGGCAACCGCGAAGCAAACGAGGAGCCAGATCTGAAAAACGCGAAAGAATGCAGGTTATAATATGTATAATGTGTTATTCTTCTATCATGACTTATATAATAATGATAAACAAAGAGCTTGTAGAGTCAGGTAGAGAGAGCGCGGTTCATAACAGTCTTTAGCTACGAGATACCTCTAAGCCACTCTCAGTTTATTCAGTTTTTTTTTTTTAATCAATAAATAAAATTATAAAAACATTTTCAGCAATCGGGAATCAGTCATTTTATATGTATGAAATGAGAATGGCTCGGATACTAAGGTCTACCGACTAACACAAGCTGGAACTAGAAAAAGCAAGAAAGCACTAGAAAAAAAAGTGTCAGTTAAAACCAACCTTGGTTCTGGAATTATGTGTTAAGACCTTTCACTGAGATATGTGGCACTTAAAAATCATGCACACATATTCATCTAAGAAAATTAAGGTGGCGAAAAGTGCGAACATAATCGTAGGAAACAAATAAGATGGGGTACCAGGAATAAAGGCAAATAGAAACAAACATTACCACACCCAAGGAGACACTTCTGAAACTTTGGTTTCCCTGCAAATTGCGGTAAACCCACGCTCCGGGAGTTATTAATGGAGTAACTTTGAAACCAGATAGACGGAGAAGACATTTCTAAAACGCGTCATCCGTTACCTCCTTTCTTCCGCAAAATTTTCCTGTGAAATTCTTCTGAAAGATTCAGCACAAAAATAAATTCTCGATGCACAATTTTGGTCAGATATCCTTTACTTAAATATTTGTATATGAGATTCAGAAAAAAAAATGAAATTACTATCCTACGGTTTCTAAAGTCGCTACAGTGCGTTACAGTATACATGCTATGTGTTACAGTACACTGACAGTTTAACAGACCTTTCTGGATGTGGCGCCCAGTCACAGAAACGCCCACGTTCATTAATCTCTCAGCTTTCACTTAGCAAGTTTCATTTATTTAGACACGGTTTAGACCTTCCCATGTAGTTATCTTAACCTCTCTGCTCGTTTTTTTTGAGAACTGACAATCAGAATGGAAAACTTAATAGCTAACTGTAGCGTCCCTAATTCTTAGTGAGTACCCAAAGTACCTCTTAGTAAATTCAGTATCACCTTAAAGTTATACATCGCAACGTCTGACCAGATTTCACAACTGGTTTTTTGTAACCAAGGAGTTCATGGGCGCCTATCGCAAGGATATCCGCGTGTTCTTTCCAGCTCATACACTAGGGAAGCGGCACACAAACCATATAAAAAAGAAAAAATGTCATGCCAATGCTTCCTTACAACACAGCAGGCAAAACATTAACATTCGATTTTCACACCCTCTCTTTGGGGTAACGGAAAATCAGATTACCATAAGGCGATAATGAACACTCAGGGTTCCCTTGAGCCCTTGATCGGTTTTTACGGCTTTGTTTTATAAATTCTGAAATAGAAGCGAGATTATCGGCGGTCTGTAAACTTTCTATATAATAAACACGTGCTCACTTTTGCAGCCCTGAGAAGCAAAGCACACTGTGACACTGACTGTGTCCCTTCTCTCTATTTTCTTAAGAGGGACGGAACGTTTTGGGTATATATACCCGTACAGCAGATGTGCTCAAAGATGTGCTATCAAGTAAGTCTGTGAATTGTTACTTGAAAAAACGTACATGCAATTAAAACTACCACCATTACGGTTTGTGTACATTGTTGTTATTATTCTTCTAATTACTTTCTACGCAGGAGGTCCATGATAAAAAGTAAAGACGTGACTGGAGGGGGAAGTTGTTTTTCTCCCGCTTTCCCTCTATCACCTTTTTTTATCATTATCAAAATCTAAAGGAACATGAACTAAAAAAAATGGTAGACAAGTGACAATTCGATAGGCAGTTACAATGAAAATCCCTTCCTACAAGTACTGATTAGTAAATTGCGGATTTAATGCCATTATGAGGGATTATAGCATCGGCTTAGAAATGATTTGAAGAGCGACTAATGGTTTTCAATAAATCTTTTCTTTTCTACATCAATTATGTTCTTCTGGCGGAGAACTGAAAGTCGGGTCTTTTATTCGAAGACAAAAGGAGCAATTAACTCGAATAGAAAAGTAGCTCTTTGCTCTCTTAGTCCATAACGAGAAGCAAGTTTTTATATTTCTGAAACGGTCTGATATTAACTTTCGCTACCGGACAAATGTAGAGGCCAAAAGTCAAGAGGGGCTTTAGTATCATCTATTTTTTAAGTCAAAAATATATATAAGATAATGGCGTTCAAAGAAAGCTCAGGCAAAAGTGCGATTTACGCGTATCAGTAATAGCTCCCATACAAAAAGATCGTGCTAATTGGTTACTACCACAATAACTGCCTTTAGGTGGGGTATAGTCATTTCTAATTAAATTACCATCAATCAGAGCGACAGGTTTCACTTATCGGCATTTTACCAAAACAAATACCGGCAGCCAAAGAAGGGAGATTTGGATCATCAATCAAACACGTTATAGGGACGACGAGCGAGTTTCGCATGCGAGGTTTGCCGGCTGTTTTGGATCACCAGCAAAGTGAGCAGGAGGCTTAAGGTATCCGTTATGTTAATAACCTCTGGTTTATATGCGGTGTTAGAATTCGGCAATGAACTAATTTCATTTTTGTCGGTTCAGGTCCCCAATAATCTTCTCTAGATAAGTGGAGGTACTACACAGTTTTCAAAAGAGTGTTTTCAACCAGTTTCCGTAGCTTAGTACCGCAGCTCAAAAAATCCACTGATTAAAGTTATACTCATCACGTACAGTATGCTTCCTACATTCGTTTTCTTTTTGGAATTTCTATGCCATTTTGCTATCCAAAAAGTGGTTTTGAACAAAGCCTTTAGGAACAAATATCGACCTTTAGGGCTAATATACTGTTTGTATAAAACTCTCACCCGAAACAATGTCATAATTGAGGAATTGTAAATGTTCATGCTAATGCATAAAATATTGGAATTGCATGCGGGCCACTTAGTGAAGTGTCCACAAAATAATCGCATTAAAATACCGACCCTGTAAGGCCGTTTTCGAGCTAGAGCCATAAGAGAGTATGTAAACTAAGACTTTAAAAAAATACAGATATGAACGCAAGGGAAATTACTATGTTCAGTTGAAAAGGCATACGCAAAAACTCAGGGGCACCCAACGAGGATATAGTTCAAAACCACTTAACATAGCATTGTTGAACGTATTTTAGTATTTAAATGGTAGATATAGGCATATTTTTATCCCCTTAAAACCTTTTCATCTGTTCGGATTTCCTAGCTGGAAGTCTAGTGATCCGCAATTATAGGGATCAAAACTTACCTTTTCGAAAATTTCAGCCAGAAAAAGGCTCCCGAAAATTCTAGGTGGCCTTTTTTAGGGTAAAAATCCTTTAAAAATGAGTAATTATACCATTTTTTTAAATATTCGAAAATCCAAGGAAAGGCAGGCAATCAAGAAATTTTAGAACAAATGTTCCGAAAATTCTAGATCTCAAATCGTCTTCCGAACAAAAAATTTTCCGAAAATTGCCGTTGAGTACCCCTGAAAATTGTGATGTCCGTAATCTTAATTAAAATTCTCCCAATTCTTTATGGCCAAACTAAGAAAGACTTAGAGATCGTTTTCGTAGACAAGAGGAATTTTCGGATTTCTCGCGCATCACTGCAGAGGATGTTAGCTCAGCAGGTATGAAACTCCCGTAATACCGGCGTTTGACAGTTTCCAGAAAACACCACAGAAGTTACGTAGTAAAACCACGCCGACTTCCGACTTTAAAACCATGTGAGCTCATGATTGCAGCCTGAAAAGAACGTTAACGTTTATCTGTGTTTCACTCTAAACTTATCTGTTCCTCAGGGTTGCGGCTTCGCTTTTTGCAACAACTAAGACGATCATCAGCGTATGCCTCATCATCTTACCTTATGGATTCTGCGTCGTCATTTTCAATCGACAATATATTAAGAAATAATCCATCTTCGAAAAATACAAGCCAGTTGTTTAGTGGACAGAATGGACACCGCGCTCTCACATTAGCGGAGCGCTTAGCAGGTATATTGTAGAACTTAATTCTTTCTTAATTTGATATATAGGACTTATTAATTTAGAAACAGAGAGAAAGAGTGAAATTAAATTGACCATCTGTAGAACACTTCATCATCGATTAAATCGTCAATGCGAGTATGAAATGGTGATTGACTTGAGCGGTTTTACATGTAAATCCATGCAGTTTTACAGAATACTGAAAACGCGAAGCCCTCATTCATTTGGGTTATAATCCCACGTAGAAACTAATGCTATCCTTGCTTTTGTCACTTGCTTCGAGAAAAATATTCTGGCCAAGGATAAAGAAGTGCCTTCAAATCTATTTTAAAGATGTATTTCAAAAGAAACAGCTCTTAGTATCTGTCAGTATAAGAGCTAAATGGATAGAGGTTGTTTATTTGGTATGAGTTGATGTTGTTTCAAAAAGCCCAGCTTGTGAGTTATCATTCAATTCACTGATTTATCTCACACGCCAGTCATTTTCCCGGAAATTTACGGTGGCTCTGTTTCGTCAGTTTAAGAAAAGATCTGTTTTCAGTTAATGGGAAAAAAGTACAACAAACTCTGCCTTTTGCACGGTGGCACTGCGGAGTAATCTGGTAAATCTCACCTCAATGCGACTTTATGTGGCTTTCCCTTAATATACTTTCATTGCCATTTAAACCAGTCAGTAAAATTTGTAAAGCTACATGCAAACGGCGCAACAATATTGGGCAACTGGTCAACAATGTTGCGTCCGATTGCACGGGGTTAAAAGTTTTACCAATTTCAAGCTTTGCTCAACAACTCGCAGCAACATCCAACAACAGGGTGTGCAAACGGACGCAACATGTAACATCCAACAATGCTGGGAGTTGTTCGTCAACAATGTTGCGTCCGTTTGCACGTTGCTTAAAAATTACATGGAACGAAAGCTAACAAAAAATGAGTGCCAAATCTATTCAGCGATTCTGAAACTCCAACTAAAACGTAAAAGAGAAAAGGTGGGCGATAGTATATCAAATTGAAAGGCGGAAGCACCTTTCACACGCGCAGACTCGGGCTGGCTCCCTCAGTAGCTCCACTGGGTAGTCCAATTGCCTCCCGTTCCCCTGGGAGACTTTTGATTTTGGGCGGGAGGGGGGGGGGGGGGGGGGCTTGAATGCATTCCAGTGCTTAAGTGACAAGGGAAAGAAACATAGCCATGAGCACGGTACATTTATTTGGTCCGCCTTTGGTTTATTCCGGCAATATCATATGCTTTGTTTTTCAAATTAAAACGAAAAACAAAAACTCGGAGGTACATTGATCGTGGCTGCCATCTTGAAAAGCAACAAAAAAGACTTCAGTTTTTGACTCGTCCCAACTCTCTGGTAGTATTAACGTCCAAGATGGCCGGACAACGTTATTCCTGAAAACAATTCATGGATCGCGCTCCAAAATACGCCTGCTTTGCAGGCTACCTAATTTGCGCCGCGTTAATTCTTATAATAATAATGTAAACTAACTCTTTTTGAAAAAAAAAAAAAGAATTGTCTTTTGCTCTGTTCTACTGAGAAATGTTCTCCTTTGGTCAGAAAAAAAAGAGTTATGAGCTCTCTTTCTCTCTGTTTCATGAAAGTCTATATTTTTCATGCCCAGCCTGGATATATTATCTAAAGTACATTGTTAGGTTACGTAGTATTGTGTCATTGTAATAATACGGAAGTGACCAGGAATGGAACTGTCAAATAGGATTGTGTGTTGTTGCAACGTGTTTACGCCGTCCGCATGCTTTATCCATATAAAGTACGAATGTTTTTATAGTTTGTCAGCTATTTTTTACGAAAAAGGAATAATTTACCATACTTTTCAATGGTAACATAAAGGTTATTTTAAAACGTGTGTTTTTAAATTCTTGCGGGTATTTATTTTCTATCAACATGAAAATCCCACATTAGATCATCCAATCTTCCAGTTATAGACTCATAAAGAATTAAACTGAATTTTAACCTGCGAAATTAAAACGGCTGTTTTCGTAGGCTAACTGAATTAGCTTTTTAAACTTTCATAACTGAATTCAAATTTCGCAATAACCCTAAGTTAACTTAACCGGGCTTTGAACAAGCCGGCCCAGATAATATCTATGGTTAAAATTAAACTAGCGGAATGTGTTTGTTGCAGATGTAATCCTTGAGGTTCACTACAGTACCGCAAGGGGGAAGCACCGTCGATCGCGCACAGCTTTTACTTATCAACAGCTCCAGCTACTAGAGAACACCTTTAGTAAAACGCATTACCCAGATGTTGTCATGAGAGAACAGTTGGCACATTGCACTGATCTTCCAGAATCAAGAATCCAGGTACGAGGAATCCCTGTCACTTAAAAATTGTGTACCATCAAAAAGGTCATCATAGACCAACTAATTGACATTTTTCACAATCAAAAAAAAATATTTTAGCTTAATGAATAACCCTGCCAACCACTCTTTTTTATATAAGAATATATTTTATAAGCATATTGAGGCTGAAATTCATAAACCAACCCCGGGCTGATTCCTTTCTCTAAACGCAAAACTAACCAACAAAACGAAAAGAAAAGAGTATATATATGCCGGCTTCTGGTTATGTGAACAGTTGTTTGAAGAAATTACAGTCAAACCTTTCTGCAAAGGCAATCTTGTTGAAAGAAGCCATTGGCCATTGTACAGTGGTAGCCATTCTGGTGATGAAGGGGTAAAAGGAAGAGGGGTAGAACACTCATATTCTTAAATATATTCACTAGAGTATAGAGCGTATTCACTCACGTTGCCAGCATCTATGCTAATTTATACGAACAAAAGAAATTGTTCGCATAAGAAAAGAGTTCAATTCCCACAGGGTTGTCTAGACTGCTAGCAGTCCCTCAGGATGGTCACGCGAGAGAGGAAATCGAGCGAAGCGAGCGAAACGGCAAAAACAAGGAGCCGAGGGGAAGCTGGGGAGGAGGCGGGAAAGGAGGCAGTCCCTCTTCTTCCCGTCTCTCTCCAGTTTCCCTCTCGGCCATTTCGCCCTCTTCAGTCCTGCCGCGCTTAGACTCGACTGACTGAACAGGGGAACAGGGACTGCTCGCAGTCTAAGGGTAGTCTTGCTACACCAACATGGCCGCCGTGACGTCATGTGAATAGGCTCTATCTACATGTAGGTAACACAAGCAAAATGGGTCAGCAAAACAGAAAACAAATTTTGGCAACAAAAATATTTAAAAATACAGCAGGAAAAGGTACAATGAATATGTTGTGGTTCAATTTTATCGGACACGGACACACCTCATTCGAGCGAAGTTTCATGTTTGACTCCTCGTTCTTTATTGAACAGACAGTGGTATTTACATTACACATTTTACGTTACATAGGTTTGGTTCAAAAACCGAAGGGCCAAGCACAGAAAGCAAGAACAAGTGAGAAAATTTAAAAATTCTGGCAGCGGCGTTAAGCATTCCTCTAAACTGGAAAAAACATTGGATAACGCTACTTTCGAGAGTAAGGCAACGATGAGAGTTCCATTGCCGGTCCCACCGAGTATAAGTCTAACAGACGACAGTACACCGTCATCAGCAGAAACGACAGTTGCAACAAGTCAACGTGAATTAGCAATAAGTGCAAAGGTAACTTCAAACACAAGCGCCCAGATATTTTCCCATCATGGACAGCCGTACACTTACGAACAATATCCAGTCAACCGGTGCAATAATCAATGGCTTTGCTCTGATCTAGAGTCTAGTTATCCGGCTCTACCAGCGATTGACAGCGGCGCTAATAGTTGTTCTGGTTTTGACTACGATATGAGGCCAGAAAGAAACATATCAAGTGCAACATTCTCTACGATGAGACCTACTTCATCAAGTATCGATTTGTGGCGATGTCAGGCAGGCTTACACAGCGGCTATTGTAAATGGACCGGTCCTACGGGGTGTTACCCATACTGAATTATATACGCATTTCACATGTTGATGGTTGTTGAAGGAGCGAGGGGAGGAATGGGAGGCGGAAGTCTGATCTAATTAGAAGAAGAAATGATCAAAAAGAGAAGCACCCGAAGCAAACTTGAATACCGGCGTGTTAGTTAAACACGGGCATGTCATATTTTGTCTCAGTTTTCGGTCTCCTATAAGTAGAGTTTATTTAAACGACTGTATTATTTCATCTCTCTCCTTCACACCTTTCCCCCAAAAAAGATGCTTCATGAATCACACAATTGTAGTTCCGAAGTCTTCAGAAACTGCTGCTCTCTTACTTGCTTCTTTGTTCGTTTCTTTTTGTTTGAATTCTGTGAAGAACAGGATCACCATCCCGATAACTTGGTGAGCGAAATCAGTGAACGAGCAGAGAGTTTCAAACTAAAAAATCTAAATTTATGTTCGTTTCTGTTACTGTTAGTATGCCCTTTGGTTCAGTTAAAAGAGAATAAGTCTTGATTTGAGAAGCTGTTTCAAGTTTCCTCCTCATTCAATAGAGCGATTTTCGTATGACCTTGAAAAAAGGTTTCGGTAAGTGTTCGTTCTTTGTTTCATCAGCCAATGGATGAAAAGGTCAAAACATGGTCTCTTTGTATTCCCGCCAAAGAAACCCTAATATGGAGAAGGCATTGTTCGATTGGCCAATCGTGTTGTAGTATGACGTCAAAGCGAAGTATCGGTTGATTTCTAGAAAGTTCTCGGGCATGAAGTTTTTTCACCTGAGCGTTCGCTTAACCAGTGAAAAGCCAGACGCGTTTGTCTGTCCGTTCGATAAACCAATCAAATCGCTCTATTTGCGTTCGTTTGTCGTTTCTGTTTTGTTCGCGCGCTTTCATTTCAAGGTCATACGAAAATTGCTCTACACTTAAGAACGTTTTGTTGGGAGAACACCCTTTTACCTTCAATAGGAAGTAGTGAGAGAAATTTTAACAGAAAGTACAACTATTTATAAAGGGACATTTGTGCAGTATAAAAATGCATTTAAGGCATATTCTGCTAGAAAAATAAACGTGAAAATACTTTAGTTACAATTGTTGTCTATATCTATGAATTAAGGCTGAGAGACCATGTTCTCAGGGTCGTATAAGACAATATTTTCATCAGGGTGTCTTTCGAGAACAGAAAAATTGCATCGAGTACATAAACCCTTACTAATGTTACTATCGTTCAAAAGTACACTTTACATTACCACCAATCGACTAGCGGTAAACGTTCCTTCGTGACAATTTCAAGGTTTTCTGGTTACCCTCAACAGCTATCATTCATGCTACTGTATTGCAATCCACACTCTTTCGATCTGCCCTTCAGAGTTCATTGCGCCAAGGACGTTATTTTTCTATCTACAAATAAAAAGATGGAGAATTTTTCTCGACATTTTCACAGCCATAAAATCCACCTGGAGCCCTTTTAGGTCATTCTACAGACCGAAATGAGATGTCCAAGTTTGCACGCAGTAGCAAAAATTGCGAAAAATTGGAGAAATCGCAGCTTTTGCTAAAAACTAAATTCAAGAGTTAAAGGAGGGAGATTGGTGCCTAGCAAAAACTGCGATTTCTCCAAAAATTTCGAAAAATTTGGAGAAACGTCAGAATTTGCTAAACACAACTGAGGTAATACGAAAACATTTGTTCAAGAAGGCAATTATCAAATTATCCAAAACAAATTGAGAAAATTTCCATTTCCTGTCACAATTGCATAAATATGTTAGCCGAATAGTTAAGGTGATTCCCTAGTTTTGCACTGCGCATCTTTTACTGCGCATAGCAAGATGGCCGCCTTAAAAAGGGGCATGCGAAGTGACATTATTAAAATGAAGTTGACTGGAGAGAAAAGCTATTGGAACTTTTGCTTGCGGTTGTTTCTTGCCGAGGTAAGACTCAGTGTGTTGGGAATAGCATAACGTAAGCAGTACGCGTATTGCTGAGTTCTACTTCCTTGCGGAGAACCTTGATAGTGGATGTTTAACTTGTGCTTACTCATTTTGATTTTCATTTAAACGCTTTCTTTATCACATTGTGTCTTAAATGTGATGTCTCGAGGTAAATTCTGTAAAACGGATTTTTTAATACTTTCTTCCCCCTTTCACATACATTCTATTCTGAAACTCGCTCCACTCCTCTCTCAAAAATCGGAGAAAATGCATTTGGCGCGCACTTTTTGCAGCTCTACCGCAAAAACGAGTACGGTGACCCCCATTTTTTATTTCATGATTTTAACAAGGACAGTGTTTTCTTTCGATGAGAAAAAAATTGGCACAAATCTATGTTCAGTTTTTTGGCAATTTTACTAAATTGTACGGATTGAGCTATCACGGGTCGAATAGCGCGTGTCCAATTTAATTCTATTTTGGAACGTAGAGTAAAAACAAGGGCATTAAAAGACATTTTTCTGGTACGTTAGTGGATAAACAATACATTAAAGTCAAATTCTGTACTGTGCGATACCACATAAGACAAAAAAGCAAGGCTGATTTTACAGGCGGGCCACATGCATCATCGAAAAAATATCTCCTTTTTGTCTAGTTTTGGGCTGCGCGCGGTTTTTGTCAAAGGGTCCTTAATAGCCGTATTTGTCAGCATTGTGACGCCAAAACAAGCACGTTCACCCCCACTTTTTATTACTTTTTTACCATCTTCTTGACTTGTTACATCAGTGTACTAAGTTTCATCTACAATCTATGTTAGGTTCTTTTACTAGGGAATCACCTTAAACTGACATCAAACCATAAAAAATATTTAACAATTATTCCTCGAGCCCGAATGGTCTCTGAGTCAATAGCCCATGAGGCCGAAGGCCGAATGGGCTATTCAGTCAGAGGCCATGAGGGCGAGAAGAAGAATTGTTTTAGTAAAATCCAACTAGTTGGTCAAAAATATCGAGAAAAAACAAGTTTATCTAGTAAAACGCGATTCAGCCGCCATTGTTTTGGTTTTAAAAGCCGGTGCTTTTCGCTACAAGTGGCTATAACATATAGCCTAGTTTTTGCTCAACCAATCAGAACGCAGCATTGATAACAGACCACTAGTTGGATTTTACTAAATACTGTATGTATATCGTTTGGATTCACCGTACGTCGCGACCACTCAAATGAAAGCCTGGCTTAAGTGTGCCGGCAGTTAAATAAAAATTTGATTTTGACCTTTCATGGACAGGAAAACGTTTATCCGGTAACGGTAAGTATATTGCTATCTAGTAAAAAATCCTTTCCGCTCTAAATCCGCTAACAGGACGCGTATTGCTGCCAAGGCTCTCTTATTATCAACCAAACATCAACAGGCCAAATTCTCCTGTCTATCCCTGTACAATTAACAACTGAAGAAAACGTGAGGATTATGCGCTAAAATAAACACGCTCAATATCAAGTTATCCCAAGATTCTCAGTCTATGCCTGCGATCCTCTATGTCATTTATCCTTCATTTGCGTCAAATTAAAATGTGTTTCGTGTTCCTGCCTCTTTATAAAAGATTCTCTCAGTTTCTACTCTCAACTTCGCCAAATGTAAAGAAATCGCCGACGGAGTGGCGCAGGTATCTACAGTCCAGTATCTCACTCGACAAAGTAATCTCAACCGCTATAATCGTCACTTTGTTTATTTTTATGAGCAGAACTAGGCTGAAATGGATGTAAATACAAGGGAATATTACTATGGATGAGTAATTTGTGTTTTTGGTGTATAAAAAGGGGGCAGAAGAAGTGGTGCGAAGGGAGATTGACAGTATGAACGTTGGAGAAACTATCAGCCGACATCCATCGATGCCCGTTTCGTTTTGTTTTATGGTTGGCGAAATACTATTTACGACCGAGTATATAGTTTCTGGATCTATCTCAGGAAGTTATCCCTTCCATGTGTAGAAACCCACAAGCTTGTCATTTAGTTGTAGCTTTGAATTAATATCGTGTATAAATAAAGGTTGTATGTATGTAAGCCCCATAAGAAACGTTGACTCTAATTGAAGAAAACGTAGGGTGAATGCTATTGACGTATTATTGACATTTGAATGGTACAGCAGATGTTAAAGGGCGTAAATTTTCGGTAACTGGGCGAAAAACAGTGGTATTCAAGGGTTCCCGCCGCATTGAAAGCCCATCCAATTTTCGTGTATCAAGCCTAGCAACATCACGAGCTAATTTATTTAATCAGATTTAAAGATTGTTTATTTCCCTCAAAGTAAATATAGGTAACTGCTCATGCAACAAAGATTCTCGCCTTTCACAGCATAACGCGTTTCTCGTAATTAAGTTACGAACTAATCTCCCTTAACCCTCAAAAGCACTCATAAGTTTACCTCACTCGTGGACAGGTTTTTAACGCGATACACTGGCACTGGCAAGACGCGAATGTTTGAAGAAATTGCAAAGTAGAAAAGAGTAGAGTAGTACCAACTTTCCTTCTTCTTGCACTGTCAATATCCCCAATATTTGTCGGAATAGGTTATACAAGTGGCACTGCGGTCCTAATCGTGTTGGGCCAAGTAAGTCACTCATAATGTTAAATAATGGGTAGAAGGCCATGTTAATAGTAGAGTACGATAGAAGTGCGAGCACTTTCAAGTTTTACGTGCACTAAGAGTAACGAGAGAAGTGCTCGTGATGAGAACTCCACGAAAAGCACGAGCACATGTCGAGTGCACTATAAAGTTTGCAAGTTCATTAGTGTTGAAAAGTGTTTATGGAGTCGAACAATACACTGACAAGGAGAAAGGTTTTGAATTCTTTCAATCAATGTTCAGGGCAATAACTTCGCGCGCGCTCGTTACTGCCACGGAAATACGGGCATTGTACATTCTTCAAAGCAGGAGAGTGAAGGATTGTACGGGGTACATTAAACTCATGACAATATAACAAAGTCGTTCTGACCAATCATTCGAAATCATACTACGCGAACTTCTTATCTTTTATACAAAATAGATCGTTGGAGCTTAACTTGACTTATATAGTGACATTAACGCCGCAAGCTCTAAACAGAATGGTGCATCACGTAGGGGCACAGTCAGTGGATTAGTTGCGTAGCGTAGTTTGTTTTTTCTGAGTCCATCAATGATCACAAACTAACATTCATAATGTGATATAACAGAGGTAAATCAAACCTATGCACGTTGCTTCGTTGTCCTTTTTCGTCTCTCTCCCCCTTTCTTTCTTTCGTCTCTTTTTTTATCCATTTCATATTTCACTTGAGAAACAAACACTATTTGTAAGTCAGTCGTCCAGGACTGCCTCTCGGAAGAAAGACCAATAACATAGGTTGCAATTTATATCCTACGTTCTATCCACCGAACTAAAGTTCGTCAGTGCAAAAGAAGGATAGAAGGAGACAATGCTTAAGAGAGGGGAGCTCCTGTATAGTCTTGCAAGCAAGAGTTCCCGTGCGAGCAGGTCACTGAAGTTGCAAACGAGCAAATGGCAATCAAAAATTACACTGAAAATTATCTGTAGAAAGAACAAATGGTGGTCACCTGGTTTGAGGGTTAAGCTAACCAACCGGCTATCTTTCATTTCAGCTTAAGGCAGCAATAAACAATGTCAGTGCCGCTGTAGCACTGATAGAGACAAGACTGCATGCTGGGTTCACTAATCTGGTTTAATGAGATCACTACAAAAGGTCACGAGTATTATATTTTTTACATTACTGATATGAACCTTACGTAGTATCAAGAGCGCGTGCCTTTCCCAGAATTAACCTCTTCACTAAAAGATTGTTTTTATTCATCTAGTTTGGTGTGAAACTACAAGTGCTATGTTAGTTTTGGTCGATGTTGGTATGTGCCACATGTGGCAAAAGGTTCAATGGATTTTCCTTTATAGTTTGTGTTAAAACAAAGGGTTGGTAGCTCCTGAACACTTATGGAAATTTTGTCCAGCAAATAAAACATGATCGAGGTTATGGAGTACAAAACGCCCGGCCCACCGCTTTTCTTTATTGCCTTCACGTGGCTTAGTTGCTAACAAGTGGTGAGGTACCGTTCATCGTGTCCGATTTCATTGAAAGTGAAACCCAGCACTGAGGATACAATTGCCTCTGACTGTTACCGCAATATTGTAGCTGACCTCGACTGGCTTTCATTTTATCTTATTCACAGGTTGGGTGCTCAAGGTCGTCATCTCGGCATTAGAGGACATTTGCTGTCTAGCCTAAAGATCAAGTCGACCTCGATGGCATATTATAATTATCTCCAAAAAAGCACCATGGAAGGTAGGTGATATGCGGGCTGAGCGTTTACCCTTAATTCCAAGGTCAACTAAGAAGACAAGCGAAAATGAAATGATCGATTTGAAATGACTGATTTGACTCTGTGGACAACATCCTTTAGTGCCAGCAACTTAAATTAGATCTCCTCAGCATAATTATTTTGCTAAACGTTTAGACAGAATATTAGCTTATTTTGGATTTTTCGTGATTTTTCTCTTTGGCACTCTTTCGTATACGTCATCACAACTGAAATACGCTAAATATTTTGACTTAATTGGTATCTGCAATCCTACAGTTAGTTACACAATTACACGTAATATTTACAGTAGGAGACTTATTTTTCTGGCCTAGAATGGAGAGGTTCGAGAGCCCGTAGTTTCCGAAATGAATCTGTTCAGCCTCTTAAATTGAATTTAATATATATTTTTTCATTATTATTTGCAACTTTTACGAATCTTGAAACATGAACATTAAAAAACAACGAATTTCTTGCAAAATACCCTTCCAGGTTTATGTTTTGTCCTTATTTGTGGTGAAGGGGTTAACCATTCCTGACCTCCTGGCACAAACATGTTATTAATTGGTATAAATTATTCCGTGGAAACAAACCCTTGCTAAAAAGGTTTGTGAAAGATAAAACCAAAACGTTTACAACGAGTAATCCTAGTTAAATAAACTGCTCTTCCTAAACTGTATGGAGCTATTATGATTCTTGACTCACGCTCTTCGATTCAGTCGTAAACCATGTTAGGCAGTATCATTTCAAACTGAGGGACATCACAGGAAGTGAACTGCAGACTAGCCCCTCACAAGTATGAGATCTTAGATCTTTTTTAGTTGTGTTTTTGACTTCAACTACTGCAGGGCGGAAATTTCTAGAACCAATTCCTGAAGTCTGCCGAGCCATCTTTTCTCAGACAAAAACTTTTGCTATACTATTTCTTTTCCTTCATAAATACAAGTGATCACCTAACCCATCAAAGAGAGAAGGGGGGGGGGGGGGGGGGGCCTTAAACTCCCGCTCGAATGGGCTTCCTGTTACCCTAGTTAGTTCTGTGGGATTTTATGAGCGCAATTCTTTTTTACCGCGGAGGAAATTAGAAAAATGCCATGTATGTGTACAGTCCTGACAGTCCTATAAGGATACCAGCACAGGATTGCACTTTCTTCGAACATGATCACGAAATCCGTGCTCCTACAAAATGAGTGCCATGTGAAGAAAGTTTTCATGAGTACGGTCGGTCGAAGACAGCATTTACAGGCAGAAAATTATATGGACGATATGGAATGAGGAAGGAGATGTTGACAAGAAGTTCGGTAGAAATGAGCACGAAAATTCAGCACTGTCTTTAATTAGCACCATACTACCAGGTACATGTGCTAGGTTTTACGTTCAACCCCATTATTGCAACAAATTAGAGAAAATTTGGAACTCTCCCAGTACCTTGAGGGAAGATTTCAGATCCGCCGCACTTACGACGATCACATGACAACATTTGACATTAATTACTGGCGTAGGGCTAACAGAGAGCTACGGATCTTTTTGACAGTTGAATAGCGTAACAGGTGTTGAGGAGCATAAAGTTTTTTTCTGACAGGGCGATATAAAGCAATGCGATAACTAGGGTATCTACTAACGTGAAAACCGCAAAGTTAAAAGAATACCTCTCTTCAATGTTAAATTCCCATCCTAGGTTATTACCATCAAAATTCTGTCTCGCTCTGGTTACCCTCTATTTTATAACATGACGTGTCTGTCTTCAAGGCAATGACTAGAAAATTCTTGCTTCCAGCGAAACGCTTTAAGTTCATTTCCATCTGTCATTTGCCTCATTGGATCTCTCTTCTTATTAATGAGCTCAGTAACAGTCGAGGAATATTAGAATATGCTTTCTACGAGACACGAAAGCTCTTTTGCTCAGCCATCCGCAACAATTTCCATGATATCAAGACAGTTTAGGTATCCAGCGTTGGTTTTCCGTAACGTTTTTCAGAGACCAGTCGTATGATCATTTCCTAACAATAGGAACCGGAAAAAACGTGTCAAGGAAGGCAAGTTAACTGATAGAGGTCATAGAGCAAAGATCAAAGTGGAAATGTTAAGAAGAATGTTTCATTATTTAAGCTTGTATTTGCCTTCGTTATAATTTAATTAAGAAGGAAAAATGAAAAATAATAAAAAGATGATAGTAACTATTCCATTATTTCATCGGTTCGGACTACTAGACCTTTCAACTCACGAAAAAATAATAATCATCTCGTAAGATAAATGCAACCGAAAAATTAAGACACTGCTAGTAGTCAGTGTGCTATAATTATAACTTCACTATCAAGAGGGCGCGCAAGCACGTCACACGTAGAGGCTTAGCTCACTGCGCATCTTGCTTTTCAGTCTATTAAGGAGCAAAGTTAACGTTAGTGTACTTCAAAGTTTTGGTTTTATCAACTGATTTAACAAGGGAAGATTGGCTCACTGTGGAGAAATGGATAAGCTGAAGTTTCGAGCTCTAGCCCTTAGTCAGAGCGAACCAGGGTTGAAACCAGGGGACTGTGGGTTGCCGGTATGTGGTTTATACACCGGAGGTTGGAAACGTTGTTGCATGGTGGCAACGTGGTAAAACGTGAAGCGTTCGTTGATTCCGTTGGGATTGAGAGTTTCGATTTGAAGGATAAGTTTTGCTCTAGAATTTTGAGGCCTTTCGTGATACCTTGGTGAGGAAAGAGACCGCAGATTGCCATTTTTCGCTGAAATGATCGGCAATATTAAAATAGCGAGCTACTGGTTTGATACGTCCTTGTCGTTTCTCTAAACATCTTGATGAGGTACTTTTCGGAAACAGTCGCTTCATTTTATCTTTAACGTAGCCTACAGGTGACGCAAGCAAAGAAATTGGCAAATGTGCATGTGAATCTCACTTATTTAGTGCAGTTGTTGAGAGATATTACTGAATGCATGCTGAGTGAACCTATTTTATATAATGAGACCACAATACTGAGGACACGAAAGAGAATATGAGGGTGTTTGATTTATTATATTTCGGCTTACGTCTACATTCGCTGCTTTTTTCTTCTCGTTTGGCTCTAAATGTCACTCCAGTCCCTGAACACCAAACGCCGCCACCGAAATAGCAGAAACTTGTTTTATCTTCATGCAGACAGAAGATAGAAAGGGTACTCGTGCTAAGCATCCGGGCCCTTCACTGCACTTTTAATGAGTACATCTTAAAACCGATAATTCCTGATTTAAAAGAACTGCAAATAGCAGCAGCCCCGTACATAATACTGAAAAAAGGCTTCTTTGAAAGCAAAAGCTATTTTGTCTAAATTGCCTGATGTAACCTTCCTCTTAATTTTCTTCATTTTAAAACAATCTGCCTTATTACGCACGATGTATCCAATAATGTAACACCTCCAAACGTTTCCAGCTTATTTACCTGTTCTTCAAAAGTACATCATCATAATACACGATTTTCTACGGCTGGCAATTTCTAAATTAAGCCCTCGAGATCTGACCCCCATATGGAGAACTTCTTTTCAAGAATTGGTACGAAAATATGGAATAATATTCCCGACAGTGACCGTGCTCTACCAAAATATAATTTAAGAATACCTACAGAGTCGGCTACTGCATATTTTGATACAGGAGGATACTTATGTTAGCGTGCGTACTTTAATTGGCATATTTAGTATATATTAATGTTTTTAGTTTAATTTCACTCATACGTTGTTTCGTTTACCTACATGTATTTTAAAGCATATGTATTCACTGTCTAGTTGATCCGATATGTTGATGTTCGTTTGTATCTGCGTAACTTTATTGTTACGATTCAAACCTATTATTGCAACTTTTTTACTTTTTCTCAATTAGCTATAGGCTACTTTGCGGGCAAGGATAATTAGGGCTTGTATCAGATGTGTTTTTAATAAACTTGAACTTGAACTTAAGCTGATTGAAAGGGCTCATCATGAACTTGCGACATATTTTCACTTTATTTAAAGCCGCTTAAAGTCAGGGTGGACAACAAACAACCAAACAAAAACCTATGATTATAACTTATAACTAATTTTATTTATTACCGTAAATCCTCTATTAAGCCCCCCATCTCAAATAAGCCCCCTCCCTCTAATAAGCCCCCCCTTTTCAGGGGAAGAAAGTTAATAAGCCCCCCCTCTCTATTAAGCCCCCCCTCCCCACCCCCAATTATTCTTCACTAATAAATGATAGGCTGTATTAATCAATCACGACCGCAAAACTCCGTGTGGACTGATCCAGGATGGTTTATTACCAACTGGAAGTTCGGATTTCATTCTGATCCTCGGCTGCATGACTTAAAACTTCTTGTACTTGAGCTTTTCCACTTTGTATTCTACTTCTTTATGGAGAACTGATACCATCGTCGTTTCTAAATTAAATAAGCCCCCCCTCTCAAATAAGCCCCCCGTCTCTATTAAGCCCCCCCTCAAATGGGCCTGAAATAAATAAGCCCCCCGGGGGGCTTAATAGAGGATTTACGGTACTTAATGTCTACTCTCCTTTTATCAGGGGCACCCAACGACTGTTTTCTGTAAAGTATCTGTTCGGAGAAGCAAATATTGCCTAAAATTTTCTTTTGCTTGAGGACGGCTAAAAATTTCTAGATGAACTTTCCATTCATGTACAATTTTCGAAACTTATCTAATATATTCCCTATGATTTCTGAAGTATAATTTTTCATATTTTACTATCCAGGTTACGCTATTTTTCTTAGAAAAAGGAAACCTAAAATTTTTGATGGAGAGAGGAATCAGAAAAATTCTCACTTTCGTAAGACGTTAAATTGCACCTAAAATTTTCGGAAAAATAATACTGAAGCCCTAACTTGTAATTTCGAAAGGACTTAAGTTCCCCAAGGATGACCGAACAGATAAAAATTTTGTAGCGCCGCCTAGAATGCATTTCTAGAGATCTAAAAGTACTCTGGATAGCCTAAAAAGTGTTTTCAACGTATTTTGAAGGAAACTGCCGTTGGGTGCCCCTGCTTTTATTCGGCATAAAATAATCGAAATACACAACAAACGAAAATTTGATATCGGATTATTGGTATGCCGCAAATGCAAACAAAATAAATCTGTTTTACGTTTCCACTTAATCTAAAGATCACCCCTATAAACCAACATGACCTTTTAAATGTTTAATTTGTTTGACCGGATTAATGAGCAACTGTGAAATTCCCAAAGCAAAGTCAATATTATAAGTGCAAAACAAAAAAAAAGTAGTAGTTACTACGACTAGTGACTACGACTTATGCAAAACAGTTTCATTATGTGTCAAGATGTTTCCCATTTTTCTCCAAGTGTACATGTCATGACTGAATAGCCCCCACAACTCCCCGGTAAAAGCAAATGTCAGCATGTACACCTCGACAACCTTGCACTTGTCAAATTTCATGTTAAAGGGGTCAAGGTTAATGTACACACCCCAGCAAACTTAGCATTCCGCTTAACTTCTTAATTCCAATTTTCGTAATTACATTATCTCTTCTGTCTAAAAGTGTAATGAGTGGTATTGCAAGCGACTCGACTCGAATCACATCCGGCCGGTCAGATAAAACCTCACTCGTCCCACGCCGTCTCTCAGTTCTTGTTTCGTCACGCGTACCTTCCCCACAAGGATTGCGTGACGAACCAAAGGAACCGTTCTGTGCGCGCACTGCAGGCGAGTGAAGCGATCTGTCGGTCTCGTGCGTTTTCACATGACAAGCTAGCAAACAAATGCGTAGAAAAAAAAAAACTGAGAAAAAAAAGGGCAGCGTTCCTCTGCAGCGAAGATCTCTGGGTGACATTTGCCGCTAACTTCCTTTTCTTAAGGCGGCTGAACACAGTTTTGCGGGCGGTGAACGGTAACTCGCGTATTTTGTTTAAAAACAAACAAAACAAAACAACAAGGTACACAGAGGACGATTTCTCAAAATCTACTCATTAAAAATTTGTGATATCTGGCAGAATTTTTAGTTTTATCGTATTCTAAATGATGAAAACTTAACATCTGAAGTTTAACAGATGAATTTTGTAACCCATTTAATAATTACAGTACAATTATATCACTGATTATCTAAAAACACGTCCGCTACAAGTTGGTGAAATAAGTTCCAATTGGTAATGATTAATTATAGTAGGCTGTGTGCAATTTTAAAGGAAACTCTAATCAGCGAATTTTATGTAAACTGAGCAAAAGTGAAATTTTAAGGTTATATTCAATCGTTCATGTTGCCATGGAAACTACGAAAACGTCAAAGTTTACCTGACAATCAAAATCTTTCATCAGGTATATTTATCACTTGCGAAGTTTCAGCTTGTGAGCTGCAACCTTTCTCTTGCCATGATTTGGCAAATGACATGTACAGTTTATATACTCTCAAACTGCCAAACAGTGTTCAGCCACCTTAAACTACAGGCTGCGCTTAATTTTACTCTACAAAAAGGTACAATATGATTGGCACAGTGTGGGACAAAGCGCGTTAGAGGACAAAGGGGCAGGAATAGCGCGAAATCTGATCGGAAAATAAATGTCTCTATACATTTCACAATTGGCTGTAGCTCCTAAGATTCCTAAGAACTTCACGCTATTAAACTAAACCACATCAACCTTATTTTCTGAGTCTTATCTCATTCTGTTTTAACGTCTTTAATCATGTAAGGATTTACTGTTTAGGAATAGCTACATCTGTGTAGAAGGAGAGAAAACATATATGAAGGTCAGGGCAATTTTTGAAGCCAAACAGTCGCATCACAACATCGCTTAATATGCCTTTCACTGAGACCAAACGTTACCACTTGAGCATAGTAGAAAAGATTCACTGACGTAAAGCTATTCTTTCGATATTCCTGTTTAAATCATAAATCATAGCAGCCGCCCTATATATGCATTGAACTTTCTGGTGTTACATTTTCCCTCTTCCAAATAACAATATATAATACCTGACTCTCAATCCAAGGATTAAGATTTCTTACAGGTAGAGTGCAGATACACATGCATGTACTTTCACTTTTCATGTACACAAAGCGTTGCTCGCATTGCACCACCTGTGCGACAATTGGATACGATATGCTAATCCTATTATCTTCTAATTTACTGCGTAATCGTAGAAATTCGTGATGAACGGAAGGATTAGCAAGAATGCAGCGAAGGAGCTGACGACCAACGAAAATCTGCCCTTAATCTTAGTTGACAAATCACTCAACATAAAGCCAGCAAAGGTATGGAAGTTCGAAAGTACCTTAAATCATGCTCGACAAAAAGCAGCATGTTACAAGTAGTTCCATCTTTTTGCGCTCCGCCATAACTGCCTAAAACGAATAAATAATCGAACGTGATCAAAGCTGAAGGATCGTGCAAATACCGAGGAACTTGTCCCGAAAATGATTAATGATCATTGTCACTTAAGGATAAGGATCCTAGAAGAATCAAAAGATTTTATATGATGCACAAACCAAATGTACCATTTCCTAATCGTATTAGTCAAAATCTGAAAGCTCATCGCTGTTGAAAAGTACTCGGAAAGAGAATGGAAGAAATCGTTACTTCATGCAACATCACCAAAAAATGAGTCTTATGCATTTTCAGTGGAGCGTTGGGTCTTTGGAAATTGTAATATGCCAGTTTGAAATCTCTTTTTTTGTGGTAAGGTTTTAAGTTCCTAAAGCACGCCTGTCAGAAATTTCCACCGAGCTTGCAGAAAAATGTTCCCTTACAGGCCAAGGCCGAAGAATATTAGACTTCTCATATTTAAGAAAGAACTGCTGAGCAATTACAAAGCCGAGATCAGCCGACTACCGACGCAGCCACGTTGCTTGCGGACTGCTTGTGCACCCACAAGTGACAGTAATTAATTTTCCTCACACAGTCACTGTCAACTGCACACAGCAAAACAATGAGCGACGAGAAACACGACGCGACTTATGAAGCAATGAAGCGACATGTCCTTGAAACAGCGACAAAAGGCAACTGAAATGGCGACAAACGACATAAAAATGGTTTGAAACTGTGACAGAGACGACAGCAATTTCAAATCAGCGAACTAGTGAAAACACAGAAAGGGACACGGCTTGCTTCTCAATATTCGTAACAACGGGTTATGAAACTCAGACTAGGGACATACGTACCTCCGCACCCACAAAGAGGGCCTCTTCTTTTTTTTTAAAAAAAAAATTATGTCAAGTGCAGGGAATTGAAGACGTTTGTAAACAACTATTTTACACAGAAAAAACCTTTAAGGTCCTCTGCGTGGAGCCCAGCGACCGGTATATATTTAGCACAGGTGCACACAAAGGTATTTTAAATTTGATCGTGCGGATGGGAAGCGAACTCTCAAACAAGTGGATTTTCCTTTACATTTTGGGATGTTAGGGGCTATCTTGGAAAAGAAAGCAAATCACCACCTTTAGGTGGGGCAAACAATGGAAGAAATTAACTTACCATCAATCAATGACACGTTCTCTGTTCTGTAAGACACTTGACAACCGGGGCTTGTAACACTGAGTTTGTACGGGGAATGGCGAATGCTAGTCTCTGTCTTCGTAAAACTTAAACGTCTCAATGATGATTATTTCGTTTGTGCAAGCGTGTGTGTCTGAACATCCATGAATTTTTGAAATCTAAAAGAAAAAATATAGGTAAATTTATTTTATGAGCTATCTTAAAATTTGACACTACAAAGATCCCTGATAAGCTGCTAAAAGGAAAGGGAAAGACAGCTTATTTCATTAACCTTGGATAGTCATACTTAAAAATGGCCAAACATTTCGTCATAATGGCGGAAACCAAAATTGGCTGTTAACTTTGTGTTAAGAGCTAAAAATATCGCAATGAACTGATTTGGTAACAAAGAAACATCCCCTGTTTCGAGTTGACATACATTACGCACAAATCACAACAAAGTGCTTGAAATCAGTAAAATTACTGTCTCAGCCTGGCCGCAAAGTAAACATAACTTTGATTCGAAACTTGTGTAAGATGGACGAAAGTAATTAACAGCACTTGTAATGTTAGGTAAGTGTGAGTACAACACAAAATGAATGCGTTTTGAGGGCGACAGGGTCTACTTCCTGATAAACAACAGGACACACCCAGTTTCGGCAGATGAAAGGATTCCAGACTGTACAAATTGACGGCACATTTCATTCAAGTCTCATTTGCGGTTCATGATCCTTCCTCTAGGGTTCCTTTTTCTAATTTATAACTCAGGTGGCATGGAAACGAAATATTACCCATTTAACATTACGAATATCCTACGGGACGACAGTTTCTCTCCTAATCGAGGTCACTTCAGAAGTGCCAACCAGCACCAGGCAGCTGTACCCCGTTCCTCCGCTGCAACAATGTCGCTAGCGGAACGCTTAGCAGGTAGGTCTTTCCCCCTGATTAGTTTTACAAGCTCGAAAAGTTTCTAATGCAGCTTATTGGAAGCTATAAATATTAGCTGCTTTGACGTGGCAAGGTCACTTGGTCATTTTTCAATGCCTTTTCTGTTGACCTGTGCCATTATAAAAGAAGCTACGCAAATGTGACGGCAATGAACGTTTCTTGTGAGTTGTGATTGATGCAAACAAGAGATGAACGCCCAGACGACGGTTTTGTCTTCTCGGGTGTCTTTGAATCGTGATGTTTTAGACAAAATGACATAGGCTTAATCTTTCCTTTTTGGGAAACTACCATTTAGCACTGAAGTTTGTTTTCGGCACTAGTTTGGAGTTTGCAGCTAGAAGAGAAAATGGCTATTGTAGTTTGTAACGTAATAATCATGGTTTGTGGCAGTATATTTGTTCTACTTCTTCAAGAAACACGTTTTTGAAAGGAGTAGAGAGTTTGTAACCGGTAAGTTGTTTTGTACAGAACACTAAACTTATAGTTCATCATTTACGGCGACGAAATTTCACACTGTATACAGAATACCTTCACGTGGTAGACGGTTATTTAGTTCTTGCACTGCGTTTTAGCATACCATTAGTGTCTGCGTCGCCAAACACCGCCCGTTTTCTGACGCCTTTAAAATGTTTGAAAACACGAAAACAGTTCTCGCCTGAAAGGTGCTTTAAAGATTGAGTAACAATGTTTTTACAGCTAATAAAACGCTTAGTGGTTTGATGATTGTTAGTTTAGAACCTAATAATCGTTAACAAATACACTGGATCCCTAAATTAGCTTCCAGCAGCGCTAGTTTTCACTTGAAGAGGGTTTATTCCTCTACTTTCTAGCAGAAAACTACAGTTTTAAGGAGCCACTTTAATTGACAATTTCCTTGAGTGAAGAAAGACAGTTATACATCAAATTTGTACTGAATGATATATCCTGTTTGTCGCGGTTAGCATGGTGCAGTTGAATGATCAGTCGCATGCCTCGATCCTCTCAATTTAGTCAGTCAGTTAGGAACAAAAATTGCTTCTTTTGTTTACCACATTACCACAAAATAGTCACCGGTTATGAAAAATTAAACTCATTCTCTCTCTTTCTTGAAATATACAAAATCATCTTAGTTGTCTGCTTTACACGAAAATATATCGCAGTTTCTTTGAATCTTGGCATAGCCTGAAACCTCGAGGCCAACGACACTGGAGTATTGCTGAACCGAAAATGTGAGTTTTCGGACCACTGTAGAACGAAAGATTAGAGGTACACCCAACATAACGCCGTCACCTGAAGTAAAATGTTATCTCTGACTGGGACTTGTTGTACGCCGCGAAATCGCCAGTCTTTTCTTTCCCATTGCTTGAAAAGGTAGTTTAAAGAAAACTGCGTTACGGAAATATGGTTTTGGTACAGGCTGGCGTTAGAAGAGTCTCGAAGATTCACTTGTATATGCTACAAATCGAATGAGCTGTACATACGAAATCTTCGTGTTCCTTTTCGCAGAATGATTAGAACCTCATACACATTTTTTCTTGAGAAGCTGAAGCGGATGCGGCCGGTGATGAAGAAATGATTTATGGCCGAGTTTACAGTATCAAACAGTTGTTTTGTCTTTCACGGTAAATCGAACATCATTGTTGTACTTCTAATCTTGGTTGTTACGACTACTCTAGCATGTATGCGTCGGGTTTTTACTCATCATACCTAATGTCTTTGAAATTCAGCAGCTTAACAGAAAAAAGACGTCCCAGTCACATACAAGCTAGTGTGATTTGAAATAGTTATGTTTTTCTCTGCCGTAACTACTGAGTAGTAGCTGTGTTTGTCAAGAATCAACATTGTGAAATCAACAGACTTTATTTGGCTACTCCAAACCTGTAACTGAACTGTTTACAGGGACACTTGATAATCGTGTTGAAAAATATGTTATAAACTGAGTGTTTTCATAGTGAAAAAAAGGAATTTTAGTGGAAATCCGTAGCTGCTTACGGTTGCCACATGAAACTGCGTTCATTCATGTAGCATGCAAAGCCAAAGAGTCAAGACAGGGAATTTTAGGAAGTGCAGTTTCATTTCCATAGACTTTCAACTGAGAATATATCATTAATTATTTTTAATAACTTGCTCAGAGTGATAATATGCAAAGATTTTCTACTGCTAGCCACAAGACTCAATGCGACTGTGAATTGAGCTCTCGCAGCAACAAGGCATGGAAACATCGTTCTTCTATGATTGCGGGCTATCAACTAAACTTGCCCTGTGTTTTTACGATATAGAGGGGCAAAGTGGTCTACATCCTAGTAGACTAGCAATAAATGGAGTAACTAATCTTCCAAAGCAGGAAAAGTGATCAACAAACAAAGCATTCCTTCGCACACTGGCGCTTATACAATGCTAGAAGCGTACGAACTCCACACCCCTTTGAAGCTGAAACATCAGTCACTGCATCAATCTCATTGTCTCAAGAGTGTTAATCTGTATGGGCAAGAGGTGCTAAGCAGCTTATTTACTGTCCTAATTTGCGTGTTTAGCCAGGTCTAGAAGCATTTCATGTTGCATTTTCGGCTTAGCAACTTACGCGTTCTTGACATTCCAAAGAAGCTGTCTTCTGTAGCACCACAAGTTGCGAGGGGTTAATCTGTGATGAAATGCTTATGCGTCTTGTTTACTCACTAAATTTGTTTTGGGTGGTCATTGGATTTTGCCAAAAATATATATGTAGGAAACGTTTTCAATGATTATTTCTTTCCCAATTTTAAATACCTAAATCTGTTACATGATGGCACTTTTAAGCGGTCGGGGCTTGCTAAAAAGGTGGCAAAGGGAACCAAATGGACATTAAGATGGCAAAACACATGATACCTTGTCCGATCCCCTTTATCGCAAAGCGATTTCAACTTTGCAGGTCACAATGCTAATCCGTACATATTTCTTTTGGATATGACCTTTTCACGAAGTGTAACTAGTAGTTTTATTAGCGCAAGACTGAGTGCACAATTCCTTAATCGAGTTTGAAGAGATGGCGGGCTTAACTTTTCAAGACTGGGAACTGGGTGACCTTACGACCATGACAAAGGATGCCAGAAATGGTAGGATAGTTTCAGAGTTTTCAGTTTGTCGTGTAGGAAGGAGGTGTATTATCACTCTCTCCCTAGTATTCCTGTCTTTATTTCCCAGAAAATAAATCATAAATCAGTCGTAACTTAATAGCATAAACAGCGCCTGTGTTTTGCGTGTTCATTTCCTGTTAATCGATTGTTCTTCCGACTCATAATTATCTTAGGTTATGTCGTGAAACCTCTGATGCAAGGGGTACAAAGAATGATTCAAGAAACACACAACCTACAACTATTCTTAAACGTTTTCTTTTTCATTGTGTGCTATCATTTTCTTCAGTTTTTTGCGCAAAATTCCAATTAAACACCACGATCGGTAAATCAGCTGAATCAGTAGCATATGCTAATAACTACACTCTCCGGTCGTGTCATAAACCCTTAGGCGAAGTGTTTGTTAATTTGCTAACATAAACTCACCGGGAAATCACAGCAATTCGTTGTTAGTCGTTTTCACGAAGCGACACGGGTTAAATCGCTGAACAACAGAGGGAACCAAAATCATCCGGTTAACGATTTGCTATTATTTGACCAAAAGCAGAAATTTCTACTTAAGGAAAAGAAAGGAATTTAAAGTTGCTTGGTCTTCTTCAAAGGAGATGACGGAGGAAGATTGTCACACAAACAAAAATGGTAACTTATTTTATATTTACTTTCCAGAAAGAGCCATTATAACCTTCCACTGTTGCAATGAACTGACAAACAGTTTACTCTATTAGTGAAGTTTACTTTAATGACTAAAAGAGTGTTTAACAGAATACAATAGGAACAGAATAGCTTAGAGACTTAGTATGCAATCAAGCTGAAATTTTTGAAGCTGCTGAATACTTTATCCTAGTCCATCGATAGTCTAACACAGTGCTTCTAAAACCACTCCGCTTTACCTCGTGTTTCAATCACTAAATCGATTCTCTGACATTCCTAGGTAATCTGTGATTTCAAGTTATAACTTCGCAACTTTAGTACAAAATACGCCCGCAGCATAGAAAGAAACCTACAAAATGGATGTTAAAAGGAGTTTTAATCACTAGAGAGAACGAAAAAGAGAGAATTTCAAATGGCATAGTTTTTATCGTTGCTATTGTTATGCTTTTTACACCATCAGGCCATTTTGCTTTCAGTGTGGTGCCTGAGGGAAAATAACGATACGTTTTGACCTCAAAGTGCGTGGTGGAGCAATTCCATCAAATCCTGCACAAGAAACAATTTGTCAAAAACGACAGTCGCATGTCGGCGATACTACTAGTTTGACAAATAAGGCGCCGAGTACTACATCCCGACACTTTGTACGTGCCTATTTGCCTTTTAGAATGATTAATGACCCTGGAAGGAAACTTTAGTGGCGGAAATGGCACCGACTACTTAGGGTCATAACTAACTCTAGAAAGTCGTTAGAGGGACGGTTCTACACAGTTATCATTTTGTGTGATAAGGGTACAATAGTTTCCTTTTTACTCATACATTCCGAGGTCAGGAATTTTGGACTATAACAGAAAACATCTTTCGATCGCTTGGCAGTGTAAGAATTTCCACTTGCCCAAATAAAAATTTTACCAAGAACTGGTTTTGGCCATGAAGACAATGTTGTTTTATGCGTGAAGAAGTGAAAGAATAAGAGGAAATAGAATACTAAAACAATAATGCAGATCCTTCTTTGGAGCTCTAAGTTTCATTGAATTAATTTGCGATTCCCGTAAAGATGGACACTCGATTCTGCAGGTGGTTATAACCAAACAGTATGTCTAGAAGCCCTGAGTAAAGATACCGTTTAGTACGCCTTACAGGGGCAGAGTTGACTTTGTGTTTCACATTTTTTCCCTGATTTGTGTTGCTGGAATGAATGATAGTTCAAATTTGTATGTTTGCCGCACTGACTGAAATAGAAATCTTGTTAAATAGCTGTAAATGCTTCAGAATACACAGACTTTATGAAAGTTGGGGCCTCTTTGTTGGGCATAACATGAATAGTGCAAAGAAGATCACTCATCATATGTTTACGATGTCAGGTTTTACTTCTTAACAGACTGGCTGCTTCTTTGGTGTACAACCATTTTTTATTTTATTTTGGGGGTTCAATTACATAGGGAAAATTATAGACCTAAACCTTTCTAGATAAAGCCCTTTTATTTGTTTTTTCAATCGAAAACGTTCTTAAATACGCACATTTGCGATGGGCCCCGGGGACAATTTTAGTCGAATATTTTGAGTGGTGTCAGTTTGTAAGAGAGAACACTGAAACCAGTTAAACTGATTCTTCTGATAACCAAGAATCTAGGACAGTAAGTCTCTTGAATATTCTCAATAAATGAAATGTTTTGGAGAATTTCAAATAATTATCAGAAGTCGAAGACAGATATTGATCATAAACGTATGATGACAAATAAAATGGCAAGTATAACTGAAACTCTAAATCAGTTACGATTGACCATCCGTCTTACACATCTGTGTTTACTCTGAAACAACATAACAATTAAACACAAGTATGCGAGAAAATCGAAGACTAACCTAGAGAGGCCCACAGTAGTTTCACTTGGGCGGGCCATGATCTCTGATCTAATAACCAGAGACCAAAAGATTAAAGTTCAGAACAGTGACCATCCAATTGGCACAAAGGTTTAAGCTCAAGGATGTGGGTCTTGGTACACCCTTGCAAATGGTTGCTTTATGCTGTTAAACCTATCGAGTGTCTATTAAATATAGCAATTTTCGGACGAAGTAAAACGAAGAAACTTGAAGCGTTTAACTGACATTAACATTTGGTTAAACTCGGTCTTGGATAGTTGAAGTGCCATTACAGAAAAACGAAAGGTAGTCAAGAGCCTATAGCACAGTTTTGATTATATACTCTGTAAAATAACTAGTTTTGGAGATTTTTAATAAATAATCATTATGATAAATGTTTGAAGTCACCACATTCTGATCATGGACACATGATGATTAAGAAAATCTTTTCCCCAATTTCGTGTGATCAAATGTCTTGCTAAAGTACTTTTACAACTATAAATCACTTCCAAGTGACCATCAGTCTAACACATCTGTGTTTACTCTTCATTAACATATCAGTTAAGTACAAATATGTGAGAGAATTAACTTGAACAAAAGACTGGCACAAGTATGCGAGTAAAAATAGACGTGGACAAAGGTTGACCATGTGATGTGGCTTTACTATGTGTAATCAGGTGGCCCACAGTTGTTGAACTTGGGCGGGCCATAATCTCTGATCTACTACCCAGAGACCTAAAGATTAAAGTTCGGCACAGTGTATCCATGGCACAAGGGATTAAGTAGCAGGATGTGCACCTATGGTCAGTGCCTTATGGCCATTTTCGGACGAAGTAAAACAAAAGAAACTTGAAACGTTTGACATAAACGTTTACGTTAAGTCGGTTTTGGACAGTCTGTACGCAAATGAAAATTCAATATTTTGTTTAAAGTGATAAGAACGCTTAATATGGTGCTCTCCTTGTGGGAAATCAAGTAAACCAGAAGGTGCTTCACCCACACACTCTACACCTTTCTTTCCTAATTGTTCTTAACTTGTATGCTCTTAAGATGACGTTTAACATCGCAAAAAGCTTCTAAAATGGTTCTTAATATGTACATTTTTCGATGGGCTTCAGGGACAATTTCAGTTGAATATTTTGAGGGGTGTTTTGTGATAGAGAACAAGGACGGTTACAATAACCAGTTATACTGATTCTTCTGATAAAAAAGTCTTCCTACTAGACTAAGTTAGCAATTTTTAATAGTTTTTGAACCGTAACGGTCTTGATGTGAACACGGCTAATTGACCCAGTGCCATTACACAAAAAAGGAAAGGTATTCAAGAGCCTAGGACAGTAAGTCTTTTAAGTATATTCTGCAAAATAAAACGTTCTGGAGAATTTCAAATTATCAGAAGTTGACGTCATAGATACTAATCATCAACTTTTGATGATTAGGAAAATCGTTTCGTGTTATAAAATAACTCGCAAGGGTACGTTTTAAACTGTAAATCACTTACAATAGAGTACCAAAGTGTGACGTCATAAAAAATTGAATTTGTGAAATTATGGGATTCGTCAGGATATTCTGAAAGAAAAACATCCAAGAGGCCTTCTTGCCAAAAACTATAGCATTGTGGGGCCAATTGTCTCTGAGATATTAGCCCAGTTATGCTCTGATGACTCCATACAAATCCTTCTAAATTTGACTTGGGTCATAACGTTTAGACCCAAGTCAAATTTAGAAGGATTTGTATGGAATCATCAGAGCATAACTGGGCTAATATATCAGAGACAATTTGCCCCACAATGCTAGTTTTTGGCAAGAAGGCCTCTCGGATGTTTTTCTTTCAGAATATCCTGACGAATCCCATAATTTCACAAATTCAATTTTTTAATGACGTCACACTTTGGTACTCTATTGAATATCAGTCTAGCACATCTGTGTTTACTATGAAATAACATCTCAGTTATGCACATGTGGTATGCAAGAAAATCAGTTGGCTTTATTAATCAGTTTGGCACTGCAGTAGTTGAACTTTGGCGGGCCAGGATCTCTGATCTCCTAGCCAGAGACAGTGACCATATGTATCCATGGCACAAAGGTTTAAGTGCCAGGACGTGGGCCTTGCTGCACCTTTGCGAATGATTGTTTTACATAATGTTTTGGCCAGTGCCTTATGGCCATTTTCGGACGAATTGAAAACATAGATTTAAAACGTTTGATCATAACATTTCGTTAAAATCGGAAAAGTTGCGTCTTTCATCAATAAAACCTTGAGTGCACAAATTGCATTTAACTTAATGCTTAAAATGATAAGTGTATTACGAAAGCCGCAACATAACTTATCTCAAAATTGCCTCTCGATCGCCTGACAAGTTTTAAATTGAATTTTAACAAAATGCCAGTATAACTATTTGAACGTTCCGCGATGGCTGGTGTTAATACGAAATAATCGTTTCCTATAAATTCAAGTTAATTGTCTGTTTTAGAGCAAACTCACATTACTTAAATGCTGCCACAGCAGTTTCAGTTATTGAAGTACAATACTTGTAATCAACACCAACATAGCCCCTCGTAGTTGGAGCGGCAGCTGCGGGGGACTTGGAATTTTAAGCACTCACCTGCCAGATACTGATACAGTCAACTCCCTCTAAGACGGACGCCTTTGGACCAGCAACAAGAGTCCGTCTTAGAGAAATGTCCGTCTTATAGAGAATCAACTTAAAGGAATATAGAAAGGCAGGGACTAACTCTGGGTGTCCGTTAAAAAAGAGTTAACGGTAAACAACTCGGTAAATATGGGTTGACAGGTCTGGGCTCAGTTGTTCAAAAGGTGGACAGCGCTATCCACCACCGGACATAGGATAATGTAAATTTTTTTGTCTTTTTTTTTTCTAATACTCACCCACTGGATGGTGATCTATCCGGTGGATAGCGATATCTACCGTTTAAACAACCGCGGCCAGATACTGGAAAAGAACTCTAGAATTCAAGCGTAGAATATTGAGCAGTCGAGCATTGACGCCAACTTCTCCAATGCAGTATCCATAACAGTAAAAGAAATTATTTGCTTTGAACGCAGATGTTATTCTTGACAATCAAGATGATAAAGGAAGATGCAAGCAAAGACGCATGCGCACTTGTTTCACTCCTCGGCAACTTCAGGTTTTAGAGCAGACCTTTTGCAAGACACATTATCCAGATGTGCTACTAAGGGAGCAGTTAGCAAATTTTACAAACCTACCAGAATCAAGAATACAGGTAAGCAAGAATTACTTGGTTTTGGTGAGGAAACGGACCAAAATGTAACAGTCATTTGGATTACAGTCAACTCCCTCTAAGACACATCACTTTGGGACCAGCACTTTAAGTGCGTCTTAGAGAAATGTCCGTCTTATGGAGAGTCAACTTAAAGGATTATAGAAAGGCAGGGACCAACTACGGGTGACCCTCTTAGCGAGGTGTCCTTCTTGTAGAAGTGTCCGTTAAAAGGGCGTTGACTTTATCCGTCTTATAGAAACTAAACTTAGAGGATTATAGAAAGGCAGGCACTAACTATTGGTGTCCGTCTTACAGAAGTGTCCGTTAAAAGGGAGTTGACTGTAGCCGTCTTATAGAGAGCCAACGTAAAGAATTATAGAATGACAAGGACCTACTCTGGGTGTCCGTCTTAGCGAGGTGTCCGTCAAAATAGAGTTGACTGTATTACTGTTTTAGAAAATCTTTCTAGAATATGCTGTGGATTGACTGGATAAATCAAGGGAGGGAAGCAAAGAAGAATATAGAAAGAAACAAGAACGGGAGAGGGGTGGTATGGGAGAGAACAAGAGTAATCTATAGGCATTTGTCGGGATTAGCAACAGAGAAGAGAAGATTGAAGTCAAAAAATTCAAACTTGTAAAATTATGGGATTGGTTAGCGAATTCAGAAAGAACAAGGTGAAAAACGCACAGTTGTCAAAAATCGGTCTGTTAGTGCAAATTGGTGGGTAAATATACGCACCGGTTTGCTCTGATGACTCCATACAAATCCTTCTAAAATTGGCTTGGATGGTAACGTTAACCATCAGGCCTTGTTTATCACCAATTTGCAGTAAACTTCTTTCCCATAATTTCACAAATTTAATTTTTGTTACGTCATCACTTCTTATCTCTATTGCCTCGTTAGGAAAGTCTGTTGGTTCTCATTTAATCAATGTCTTTCTCAGAAACTTTTAATTAATTTTGTTTGGTCCTCTTACAGGTATGGTTCAAAAATCGCAGAGCAAAGTATCGAAAACACGAGAAGTCCGGAGTTGAGCTAATATCAAAAACGAGTCTTTCAACTCTCTGTAATGCTGAGACCATGGGAAACAGGCATGAATGTTCACTCTCCCACCTCTCCTTCTACCAATCTCCAAGAAATAGCAATCGGCCAGTCATGTCACCTGTTCTCAAAAGAAAACCAGACATGGAACGACCACACGATCATGGCCATCACCTTCCGAGCATGTCAACATTTCTCCCGCCAGTTCATGAAATGCTTCCACATAACATGATGTCGGCATCGTTTCACCCATTCTCTTGCACATCTGAGCCATATCGACAACAATCATTCCCTACGTACACCCTCAGGCATTTTGCTGATGGGTCTCCATTTGGTTACAATTAATACTGTTAAAATATTACTATTTTTTGTTTTTATAGTGAATTAAGTACTTTTGAATTGCCACTTTCTTTGGCTTTTATTGAATCCACGTTGATTGAGACAGTATCTGATCATACTTACGAATATCCATGTAACACCATACCAGTGTACTGTTGTTCATAAATTTGCTTACGGGCCGTGGTGATCTGTTTGTATTTAATTTTTTTGACGAAAGAGGAACAAAACTTTGTATTTTCATTCCAACTTTCTGCTCTGTATGATGTTCTTGGAGCTTATTGGCTTATTGAGTGTGTATAATGCCCTACAACGCACGATTTTCATGCGTTAATGGCTCCTTTTCTCCTCAGGAGCTGTTTTGGGAACTTTAAAGAGTTATTTTAACTTGACATTAAATTATAATTTTTCCTTTCAAAGCTTATTTCGATTTACTTACTTCCGTAGTGGGACATGTTGCTGCAGTTAATATATTCTAAGAAATCGTCGCTTCTATGATGCAGAGCACTCCGTTTGAATAACTAAAGTTTTAGAAACCTGTTCATGATCAGACCGCTAAGAAATACACCTATTAGTAAGTAGAATAGGTTGCTCTTAATTCCTATCTCACTCACCAATTTTATTGCCGGTGTAAAAAAACCATTAGGGACCTTAAGCTACACCGTTTTTTTTTCTCTTTGGGGACGTGTAGGTGATTATTTTTGTAAAGTAGTCATATAAAAGGGAACAATGATTTCCCAGATGTGAAAATAATCACCGTTCTCTGGCATCGCCTAGTCGTTTTTTTTCGGGGTAAGAAGTATCTACCGTATTTACGGCTACTGGTACCAATAAATTCCTCGTAGACGGAAACGGTTTATCTGTACGAAAATTTGCTTACGGCTTATCATACTTGCACTCCTGTACTACTTTAATAATGTAACGAAATATTATGAAAAAGCTATTGGTCAGGGCTTTCCTGTTTGATAAATTTGCCTATAATGTTTGCCTTGCATCAACCTGTTTAGAAAGTACGCAATTTATTACACGGAGATCATTAACCAAAAATTGTTAATTTAATGTACATGATATACTTTTTGGTCGGTTAAGTAAACCTTTCGGTTTGTTTCACCTACTTAAAAGGGGCTGTGTCACGGCAATCCAGGTCATTTTGTTTTATTTTGCCAATTACTCGCCCTCAATCGCTATGGAACTTAAAGTAAGCAAAGAAATTACATGTAAATGACAAAATCAGAGATCTGAGACAAACAAATATGCCTCCTGAGCATTATTTTTGAAGTTACAAGCAGCAGGGATCAACTTTGAAAAACTGTGAGGCTGAACAGTTTTAAAAAATCCTAATTTCAATCCGTTTCAATCTTCTTCAGTTTTGCCCATCCGTTACATCTCTTGTTTCTGTTATTATTTTAACCTTCCTTTAAAGTTTTAAGCGGTTATTTTTATGTTTCTCTTAATTTAACGGGCATTTTGTAATTTCCTAATTTGGCTGAATTTCGTGACACAGCTCCTTTAACTATAACATAAATAAAGGAGGCCGAAATGTATACCTATTATATTGGAATTCTCTCTAGACACCTTGGGAGTGTGTAAGCTCAAAACTCTCACGCCATTTAGTAGCTTTTGACTGGATTTAATTCAGCTCTTTTTGCTGAAAACAGAAGAGTTAATCGTCGTACATGACCCATCCAATTTATACTATATCAGATCTTGAATTATTTAAAACTGTGAACAATTAATCAAATGTTGTAAATAAAGTAATAGCGATCATAATCTTTTAAGTTGATTACTGGACTGACAAATTCCCATGTTTAAAGGGACTATGCCAGGAGGATATTGCTGTTTTAGGTCAATTCTGTGCTAAAGTCATAGCTTAGTACCTTTACCCATCAACACAAAATGCTGCGGCCTGTAAAGTTATGAACAAGAGAGCAATCCAATCTGATCAGGGAGTTATCATATATGATTTTCGTATATTCATAATTTCATCATCATCCTAGCTTTCATGGGTTTATAACGAACCAATTCAACGACCTGCTCCCAGTTGGCTTGTTAGCTTAATTGGTAGATCGCTGCCCCGGTATGGCAGAGGTCAAGGGTTCGAATCGCGTACAAGCCTAATTTTTTTTTTTCTGGCTTTCTTTTCGCAACTGCATAAGTTACGTATATAACTGCCACGATCTTCCTTCAAATAATTCATAATATTTTCTTTGGTGATTTTTGCAGACATAGCTTTGAAACTTAAAAGAGCTATCCCAATTTTTTCAAGTTTCAATATTTGTCCATCCTTGCCATCCTAGCAACAGAGAACAAGGAACAGTTTTAGTGCGAAAACAAGTTATAGCTTTTTAAAAAGACAACAATTACAGCGTGACAGAACCACTTTAACCAGCTTTATACCTACAGTCTGATGGTCGAAAAATAGAATTTCTTAGCCTACGATCGATCACCGTTATGCATGGATAGACTTAGGATAAGTTATGTTTTAAGTTTTCTACACGGTCTAGTTGTCTAAGTGCTTTAACATTTTCGTTCGAACGAGAAGTAAAAATAGGAAACCATTCTTTCAAATTTTAATGTGTTGCTTTACAAACAAGCAAAGGTGCTCGCTGATTTGAGTGTATGAGTTTTTCGCGGGGCATTTCGTTCTCATAAAGCCAACTTCAGTTTCCTAATTCAACAGAAAATAACAGACTCTACTCAAAAAATATCTAAGACTTCAAGAAAGGACATAGAAGCAAAAAAACATAAGAATTACTGAATAATTAATCTCAGAGCTGAGAAAATTAGTCACCAATCCGCTGCCACATACAACCTTGACACCCCGCACACAATTACTCTGCAGCACGGCTTTGATAACAACCTATAAGTTTATTAAATCTTCAATTAGTTTGCACATCTGTTCAGACCTTTGACGTGCAATTGTTAGTTACCCTTCTCCTTCTGCTCGTTTCTTCAGAAAAATAATGGAACGAGTGACATACAGACTGGGTAAAAATGCTTTTCAAATTTTTCAGCGATTTTCAGCGAGTTGAAGTTGACTCTAAGCACGTGAAAATCAACAAAAGACATGAACAACCTTCACTTAAGAGAAACTAAAGGCAACAACAAAAGCGCAGTAACTTTTGAAAGACATCTCATCACACGATCTTCCGCTTATGTGAGTCAACATGTTCATATAACTTTTACCAAAAAAATAGGTAGGAAGCCATAGCTTAACGAACCTCGTTATCTTTAAAATGTTTTGGTATCAATTACAGAACAATAACAGGTGCTGTTGTAATCTTTTTCAAACAGCACACCCGACGCGACATTTTTTTGTTTCAGTGCAGCTAAAAATCCCATTGTCCTTACATGCTTGCCGCGATTCTACGCTAATCTTATTATAATCTAACCCCTGTTAAATCGCAACAGACCAAGACACGATACGAAGATACTCCTTAATTTCAGTTTCCGAGGGTATCAAATTAACCAATTACATTAATTCAACAAAAACAAGAAACATCAAGACTTTAATTAGAAGTTGGTGACCTTGTCTTATGAGTAGCGTCTTTAATTACCAGTAGATAGTATAAAGAAAAGAGGAATTTGGTACAACCCAGAGGAAAGACCTATAACACAGTGGACATCGAGTAAAGGATTGGTAAGGAGTAAAGATCAACAGAAAGCTTGTCAATAAAAAATAGGTAGTCGGAGAGCGTACTCGGTGACTTCTCAATTTTTTGTCGCATAAATGAAATGCTCATTTCAAAGAAGGAGATAGATCCTTGATTTAGTTTACTATAGACGGCGATTTGCATTTGTTTCTTACAAGCGTATGAAAAATCTTTTCGCCTATATATATATATATATAATCTTTTTGTCTGGCAAAAAACACGGATGTTCGCCGAGCAATTACTTCACCTAAATGGTAAGTTTACTTTTCCTTTAATTATAACAGCTACTTGTCATGAGACTCTCGTGGTAAACGATCAAACAACAATTCATACGTGTTGATAAAACTGAGGCTTTTCTGTGATGTTGGAGGTATTCCCAACATTTAAACTCAGTTACTGATACTCGATCCTTTCTGTGAAATGGAACAGTAAATAGCCGGGCAGCGAATAAAAGAATATTATTTTCGTTCAATCAGTTGCACCAGTCTTTCTCGGGTAAGGGTCTGGGGAAGGATAGACGAGAAAGCCGAGAACATTATTTGTTAGGTAGCTAAGGAAAATTCTTCTTTTGTTTAATAATTTTGATGGAAAACGGCTTGGGTCTTCCTAGACATTTTCTTAAGTGATCGCTGAATGACGCCGGCAGCTTGTAATTATGGGCCGGGTTGTTCGAAGCTGGGTTAAGATAACCCAGGGTTAGTGCGAAATTTGAACTCAAATATGAGAGCTTAAAAAGCAAATTCAGTTTAATTCTCTCTGCCTACAATTCGATGATTGGATACTCGAAAAAGAATAAAGAAAATTATCCGAGAAAGTGCTTTTGATAACAAGAAAAAGAAACCCGGGTTAAAATTTAACCTCAGGTTAGCTCTAACCGGCGTTCGAACAACTGGGCCGTGATGTACAATCACAGTCAACCCTCTTTTAACGGGCACCTCGATAAGACGGACACCTAGAGAGTTGGTCCATGCCTTTCTATAAAGACGGACATTTCTCTAAGACGGGCACATAGTGCTGATCCCAAAGGTGCCTGTCTTAGAGGGACTTAATTGTAATCCTCTTCAAGATGAATGAATGCGTCCATGAAAGATTATACCGTTTAAATCCCTTTAAAAGCCTATCACTAACAATAAAGAAAAAAGTCAACATACTGAACTTTCTTATAACTGAATGTCTGATTTATTAACATACAGTGGAACGTCTCCTTTGGGACACCTCTTTTCAGTGCAAACAAAATTTGGTCCCAGTATTTGTTACCTCTATTGAAGGGACACCTCTATTCAGGGGAAATGGACACTTTTTGAGGGTCCCAAGGGGGGGATTAACCTCCATTCAGGGGGACACCTTAAAGCACTCAAAAAGTGACTGACCACCAAAATCATTGATTAGTTTAACTGTACACTAGTCACAATGGCGACAACTTTCAAGACATGAACTATCTCTGTCACTAAAATCGATGTACTGCACTTGTGGGAATTCAACACACAACATCGCAGAGATAAGTTAATCGTGATTTTTGATACATTACCTAGTTACTTGAAATAATGACTGCAGCAGATACCGAGCCGTGAGGCAGAATAAAAGAATCTATTTATTGGTTAATTATCAACAAACCCCAGCCCAATCTCCATTCAAGGGACACCTCTATTCAAGGGACACTTACCTTGGTCCCGAGGGTGTCCCTTGCATAGAGGTTCCACTGTAATTAAAGTTTTAGTCATCCTGGCTCCTGTTTTTCAAACGTTGGATGGGGCCATACACCGGATTAAAATCTATCCAGTGGATAACGCAATTGGTTTTCCTAATACTTATCCGCTGGATAGTGATTTATCCGGTGGATAGGTTCATTTAGTCTACATTAGGGCTGAATACATACAATGAAATATGTAACTAAAAACTACATTTGAAATGCACATTATGAACTAAAATTATATTCCTGTGCATGCTTACAAAAAGGCTTCTGTTTTCGTTGCATTTAGAATCTCAAGCAGATCAAACCGATGAGAAATTATAACAAAAAAATTCACAAAAAATGCATACCCAATGGATGACCAGAAACCTAGCCGTTGAACACACGGATGCGAACACAGTTTTATGGTCGTTTTACATACAACTCCTAGTTGTTTAGCACAAAAAATGTTCCCAACTGAAACCGTTCAGTTGAACATTATTATTCCTTCAGCGTGAAAATTTATCCACTGTATCATCGTCACTGAATTAGTAAGCTTCACTAGCTATAAAGTATTTTACTCCTCTCACGGGACAGAAACTAGGAATAGCCCGGGTGACGAGGTTGAAATGCTAAGTTCAAGGTGGCATTAGTTATGAAATGACATCGAAAATATTGAAAGTGAGTGTATCCCTATGAGAACTTCTATTTATTGTTCTTACTCGACAAATGATAATTAGGTATACACAGATCGGAGTGCTTTACGCGGTCGCCCTATATCTGACGCTCGATCATAGGCTACATGAATTTTCATAAATTCAAACCGCGGAAATCCCCGAGTAGTCTTGTATGTACCCTGTATACGGAAATTGTACGAGGTATTATGTACAACTTTTGTACAAAACTGTGTCAGGTGGAGGCGTATGAATTTCGTTGCACAAAATACTGATGAAAGGTGTCAGAGATAGATTCAAATTGCTTTCCCTATGGGCTCATAAAAAGGCAAAGAAATGGTTGTTTCTTAAGAACGAGTGAGGGAAAACTTTCACGCATATCAATGGTGCACAAACGACGGTTGCGCGAACGCAAGATTACTGTAAATTTCTAAATCTGTAATAGGAAAGCTGTTTTTAACCGCCTGATTTTTCTTCCTAAATTTTCGTTGGCTTCTGTCCACCTTCATCTTGTTTCATTAGGGAAAAAAAATCAGGTCGGGAAAAAAACATTTCCTTTTGAAAAATGTATCGATCGCAATTACCCGACTCAAGTAAATTTCTACAGTTTATTCGATCATTTTAGCTGCATTTTAAGCTGAATAAACCGCAGAACACAACAACAATATACTCCTAACAAAAAGCTCAACCATAAATTGTGCACAATATAATCATGCTCGTAATCCTGATTGGAGACCACTTGCTTGAGAACGTTGTCTCCTTGGCCGTAATTTACTCCTACACAAATCTTGGGTGATCATTTTATTGATTCTCGTAACTTATCTCTCTACAGTGTATGGATAATTGTAAGGAGAAGATTGATCTTGGACACTACTGGGGCTCAAAGGGTTAAAATGTATACACGACTCTTCTTGAGAAACGGACTTACAAAAATGTTTTTCAAAATATATCTGGCGGTCTTGGCCGAAGACCGCCTGCTTCATGTATATAAATTTAATGAAACCGAAAAAGGGCAGGATTTGAATTTCAAATCATTGTTCAGAATGCCGCTCATATAAAGTAAAGTCTAAAAAGCCATAATACAGTAAACTAACATGTTTTCACTAACAGGGAAAATCAGAGTATTCGACAGAAAGACTACCGGACTGCGATCTTCCATCCATCTCGTTTTTGACACGGCATGGATGTTATTGACAACAGTAAAGGTAAGTAACAAGATTAGGAAAAGGAAGAGAACATTTTATAATGTTTACACAAGTGCAATGCTCATGATTTGTGATTCCCAACTGGCCTTTATCCAAATAGCTACTCTGGTGAAAGTTAGCCTGAGTATCGGGCGTTCCTGGGGGGAAAAAGGGAAAGAGAGAAGCCCTCTAAAATTTCCTCTCCCCTAACCCCTAAGGAAGGCTTTTACAGTCAACTCTCCCTCTAAGACGGACACCTTTGGTACTAGCACTATGAGTCCGTCTTAGAGAAATGTCCGCCTTATAGAGAGTCAACTTAAAGGAATATAGAAAGGCAGGCACCAACCGTGGGTGTCCATCTTAGCGAGGTGTCCGTCTTATAGAGGTGCCCGTTTAAAGGCAGTTGACTGTATCCGTCTTATATAGAGCGTCAACTTAACTGATGTTTATAGAAAGGCAGAGACCTACTCTTGGTGTCCGTCTTAGCGAGGTGTCCGTCTTACAGATGTTTCCCTTAAAAGAGAGTTGACTGTAATACTTAGGCAAGGAAAAAGCGAGAAGCTTGGACAATAGCCGGGATCTTAGGCTAGGGAGAAGAGAGAAACTTGGACGAAGAGGCTTGTTCTTAAAGATTACAAGGAAAAGTTTCGAATGGAATGCAGTTCTTTTTCATATTAATTCAACGCAACTTTCTATAAAATAGGGAATAAAAATTCTGCTAGATAAATATATACTGAATAAAGGCATATAGTACAATCTGCATATCAATGGCGAGGGAAAACCATATATTAATGTGATTGATGACAAGAAAAAATAGCCGGGATCTTTTCAAATTTAGTAATTACAGCATTAAGATACACAACAATTGAGGAATCTTTTATGAACAGAATGCTTAAATCGATGAGTCATTAAAGTTCTCACTCATAAAAGGGAAAAATTTTTCAAAGGCTATCTTTTAAAGGAGTCTAAGAATCCAGTTTGAAGTTTTTGCAGTCCAAGGTTACTTTTCTCTTAGAATACAGCTCAGTTCGCTACAAATTTTATAGCTTTCTTGACAGCAGATGAATATTCTTTTTTAGTAATGCCTAAGGGGAGAAAAAAAAGCCTGCGCGTAGTCACCAAAAGTTCTCCTACAAGAAAATCTTTGTCAATGTTGAAGTAAACTACTACTGAAATCGTTCGCAAATACACGAGGACCTGAGTCTGTTAAAAATGCCTATTAATCATACTAGAGTGGTTGTCCTGAGATGATGAAACTAGATGTTAAAATGACTTATCTTAAATTAAATTACGAAAACAGTATTGAAACGTTTTGTACAAAAATATGTATAATAAACTAAATCCTTACGGATACTGCATTCAAGGGGATACAACTAACCTAACTTGTTTGGTTTTCGTTGAAATTCTTAAAAAAACAGTTTTAATTTATGTCCTCGATCGTTGATGCCAGAAAGCTACGTGCAGTTCTAAAATGGCAACTGATAAAGGTCAACTCATTCTGTAGATTGAAGAAAAAGACGGAGATTAGTCTTCGCTTATCAATGTCATTTTTAAAGAAAAATTATAAATGTTTTGAAAGGAAAAGCGCGAAATGGGCGGCGTGTTATTAAATTCGCTTCAAAATTTGGACAGGATTCTTAGTGTGTTGTATTTCGGTTTAAATCTTTGCTAAATGATGAATTGTGGTTAGTTTTTCTTGAGTTTTTCAAAGACAAATCCGTGCGACTTTTAGTGTTTGCATCATCTGGTTGTGTTTTTAATTACTTTCTTCAATGGAAACCGATATTCATTCCATGTCTGGGGTTCGAAAGACTCAAAAAGTCTTCAAAAGTAATATTCAATTTACCCAGCATTAATCACTTTCTAATTGTTATTGGGCTATTTAGTTAAAACAAGTTCCTATTGTCTTGCAACGTGCGGGCAGGGAAAACAATAGCAAGCTATCTTAAAGATATTATCCGTTGAGTGCACTGATGTCAGAAAAAGGGCCGTTTTATCCTGATTTAGAGCCACAAGGTACACAAACACTGTTTATCATGCAAATTTCTTTCTAAAAGCTTTCGCTGCTCATGCAAGCTCAGTCTTTGGAGTTCAGTCAAACTTGAGCATCGCATTAAAACAGTCTTTCCTTTTTCTTATAAGACAATATCCCAACGAATCTACTTAACCAGGCACTACACAGATTCCGAAAATATTTAGCGATGAGAGCTTGTCAAAGATATGTACGTCGAATGTCTTCCTATTTTTAAGAGAAACTGGTTGACAGGAAGAAAATCTTTTTTCCGTCGTTAGCCGCTAAGAGTCTAGATTGCGATGATACAGTAATACTATATATCTTTATCATGTGCGAAATACAACCGATGCTATAACGCCCCTATTAAAACTCCGTCCTCTACTTAATTTTTTGTTTCTAAAAGCCCTCAAAAGTTCGATACCTTTTCATCTTATAGATCATCAAAAGAGATTAAAGCCTACAACAAAACGCTCTTGGCAAAATGCTGCGTACTAATTAAAACTCTTGTTTTAAAATGTAGACCCTTAGGTTTTCATTCTCACTCTTTTTGTTTCATCATTCTTTTCTGGTTCACTTTTGGCGGGCGGGAAGCCCTTTTTGTCCTTGCCTGATTAAAGGAGAAAATAAAAGTTGTCAAGGGCCGTTTCTCAGAAGTCGTTTCTATCATTTAAAATAAAATTTGAGTACTAAGTTAGCACCTCATCAGAGAACTGTGTTTTCTTTTTCTTCAGGTTTTCAAAACAAAACAGTAACGAAACAAATTGATTCCAGATATAAATGATATTGACACGTACCTCGTATCACGTAATTCTCAGATTTACACTGACATCTGTAGAATTACGAGCAGAATGAATAAATAAGTAAAAAGATGGGTCCAGAAAAGGACTCAGTACACTGACAAGGTGAAAGCAGGGAAACGGGTTATAAATGAAGGCACTACAATTTAGGAAAAAGTTATTGTTATTGATGCCGAATGTAAACTAGAATGAATATTAGTAAATACAGCATCGGAAATATAAAGTTTTGATTTGAAATCTCGGTGGGATCCCCAAAGACAAGCAAAACTTAAAGTTAGGTTCCTTTGCTAGAGCATTGTCAAACTATCGTCCTGTATGATGCTTTAATTGTAAGAATAGGAGATAGTTTGTATTTATTTATCTCAAATAAAATAGAACGTCGAAGAAGAGAATTTCATTGTCATATTAGAAACTAGGATGCACGTTGGACCTTCTGTTTCTATAAGAAAAGCAACTCAAAAAACTTGAAAATTCTTTTAAATTATAAAAGGTGGTTACAAGGTTCTCCGCATGTAAAGAAGTGCTTTCAGTGTTAGTTATGGATTCATACTATAAATGTCTGGCAATGCGGAGAAAAGTTAATGAAAACGCAAAGGACACAGAAGATGCTACTGAAATTTCATGCAGGAAAAAAAATTGGTTTTCGTTTCTTCATGCTTTTACCTAGTTGCCGAGTGCGTAGTTCAGTATTCATTGGTAGCTTAATGTAACAAAACGTCGAGTTTGATGTTTTAGTTGGCAAGGAGAAAAAAATCTATTTGAAAGACAGCTCCCTTGTTTTGATACCTAGAACAGGAAAAAATCAACCAAACATAAAATGAAGAGAGTACATGGTCTAAAACTAAAATGACGCCCGACTCTGGGAACTCGTCACCTGGGTATTTAGATCGGGAAGACAAATTTTTAACTTTGTTTACTTAAGATCGAGACACTGACTTAGTAAAGAAAAGAAAACCTGGCCGGGTTGTTATTTTTTCTCTGTCGGACTTGAATTAAATCTAAACGAAAAAAGGTAGTGAAATTATTTACGCTCATTTTGATATTTTAAAACTGCATCATTTTTAAGAGGGTTAGGGTTACACGATAAGAATTAAAAATCGCATTAAGACTATGAGGCTAAGGTGACTTAAAATGTCAAGTAATAAAATTAAACGTTCAGTGTTTTCACACGTTTTGTTATGTGGAATTTCACGCTAAGTCAATAACTGTAACAAGACCCTTTAGTAATTTTTGCATTCTGCTTTAAAGTCTCGCGGTCTACCCGTTGTCTCTGCAACCTGTATCTTCCGTTTCATGGTTTCAGCTAACTAGCCTAAGCTTCACAAAAAATTTTAATTCATAATACAATAAAGCAAAAATTTAGAGAAGTATAGGGGAGAAAAATAACACATTAGACAGTAGATATCACAAAGTCAAATGACGGGGAAAACACAGAGAAACACAACCCTACAATTAAACCTATTTTTAAATATAGAAGCTTAAATATGTTATTTGGCTGAGAAGACGCTAAAGTTTCTTCCAAAAGACGAAACTCAGTGTTATCTGTCTTTAACTACTCTTCAAAGTAAAATTAATGTAACTCGACGCTGGCTTGTGCAACATTCTTTTCCCATAGAAGTGGTGGCTCATGAACTGTAAGAAAATGAAAGAAAAAAGGATGGACTTCTAGGATTTAGACTTTCTGATGAGTATATACTTTCTAACAGACCACTCATTAGTGATAACCTTCTGTCTTAGTACAAGAGGAACTGAGAAACGTCTGATCCTTTTTCAACTCTAAACAGGCAACAATCTTTGGCAAAAGCTATTTCTTGAGAAAGCCTGTATCGAGGATAACCTTTTGAATAAACGAAGTGTGGAATGTTTTGAAGACATTCAGAAATTTATCCGAAACAAAATCGATGTTGCTGTTTAATAAATTTTGTTATTCTGGAAAGCATTTTGTGAGAGGAGAGCATTGGGTAGGGTAGGGATCAAAGCAAGCTGATTAAAAAACGGTTCGTGAACGAGACTGTCACTTTTGTAAGATTTTCTTAGCAAACAAATATTTTTTTACATTTTTCTTCTAATTTTGCTGGAAAATGTGAATCACCTCATGTCTGCTTCACAAAGTTAACTGAATGCAGTACTTGACGCGGTGTTGCATACTCAATGATATCCATTGGTTCAAAATTAACAATTCTTTTCAGTTCAGCTGAAAATGAATTACAAACGTTTCATTATCCAGGATTGACCCAGCACGAAAAGGTTTCACGAGTCTTTTGAATTCTTGTTTCAAATAAAACCTCAAAGTTTTCTTTTGAATGAATAGAACACAAGCATTTTCTTTTCAACGCACTAGATATATGGTTACTACGTATTCAGTTCAAGACTCGGCGCCGGTTTGAAAGATTTGTATATCTCAAACTTGCATTGGTTCCATTTAAGAAATTAAAATTTGAGCCTTTGAATATTTTGACTAGTATTCTGCCGCAACATAATGAAAGTTCATGATCTCCTTTAGAGTAAAAGATACTGCATGATCTAACAATTACATATGCAATACAAAATTCTCAGTACTGAATTTACAACCTTACACTTCTTAAGGATACGTCAGTTAAAAAACTGAGTTTGCATTGGTCCACTTTCGCCGGAGACCGGATTATTAATTCATTTCTTTCATAACTTGTGTACGTGAATCTCTTCAGCTTATCTACATACTTTTAGAACAATACAAATTCTAAATATTTTGCTGGGCGATTTCCGTCAACATAAAATTAGGGATATTCTTTTGCAGATATCATTCAGACTGGTGACAAGATAAACTTAAATAACACATCAAGCTGGTATACCTTTCAACCCTTTAACACGCTATTTACGGACATCCAAAGAAAGACTTTTTCGTAGTGAAAAATGACTACCTTTAAACTGTACATTTCAAGTGTCAATTTGTTACTGTTTTATTGAAGTGGGAGGAGACAATGCAAAGCCTTCACACAAGACATTTGATTTAAGTTTTTTTTTCTTAGCACACTCATAGGAAATGAACGTCTTTCTTGACTATATAAAAAAAACAATTCCATGGGATACCAACAGATTTTTGAACTGAGATTTCATTAATGCCCTACGTGTAGGCAACTGAGATTGAGAAATTAAGTGTCCCGGCGGAAATGAAGTAAAAATCACCCTTAATTGCTCTTTACATTTCGCTTTTCGCTCATCAAGGCAAATTGTTCGATATGATAGATGATATTTGGCAATGGAAATTGAAAATTCAATTTCCGACCTATGATGGGTAAAACCGTGGATAAAACTGCATCATTGGTTTCTGAAACAAATATCTTTCTTCAGTGAATTTAATGATGACAACGTTGAAAACAAAATCAATTTTCCAAAACTAAACAGTCATAGGTTAATATTCAGTCACTCAACTGCGGAATCGTTTAACATCTAATGTTTACTTGCATTACTTAAAACAGAACGAGAAAAAAGTATATATTTGAGATATTTTGACGGTTGATTGACAACATTCGGTACAACAATGAAAAAATTAGCTGATGAAAACGCCGCGCGTTAAGTAGTTAAGACCTAACGAGTTTTACTAGTCATTTACACTTTCACCGCCAAATTTTCAGTTTCACCGCTAAATAGTAAAGGACAAGGACAGTTAATGCAATTTATTTAGCGTCTTTTCTAACGAAGGCAAATAATGACATCTTAAAATATATCTATATTTCGTTTTAAACAGTTTAAAATCACTGTTATGTCCTTCTTGTACCGCTTACTTAACCAGCCACATAATGAATGTTTTCACTTTTAAAGTAACACATTTCACAGTCTGCTTCTCATTCAATGAGACGCGCATGCGCAAAAGCAACGCGAGTTTTGGGTTAATTCGCGCTTCAGGCGTCAGTCCGTAAATTACCTACCAAAAACAGCGAAGATAACAGTGCTAGATTTCTCTATCAAATTGCGTAAGAGAAAGGGGAAGTGATAAAAATGATAAGGGGCATCTGTTTACGCAGTTTGTGAAACTTGTTTAACAGAAAAGGAAACCGAAAATTGAAAAAGGTGATATTTAAACATGTAAATGTCGATTAAGGCAAACGCAGCGCGAAAACAAAACTTACAAATCGGTCTCTCTAATGTCCGCTTAGAGGAAATGAAGCGGCCTGTCGTAAGCCGCATAGTGCACTGGAAATGCGATACAATTCACATTAAACAAATCTTTGGCATTTGTGAATGAGGCTATTGCAGATTAATGAAAAATTCTGCCGTTTTTAATTTCTTGAGAACAGGGATGTTTTCACAATGTCTTAGTGAAAATTACACTTCAATTCATCGTCAGTTTGTCCACATTACAAATATTGCGTTAGGCGGAAGAACATTTTAAAATGGAGTAATTTCCGGACGGTAAGAACTGAGATTGACTTTTACCAATGCGAATGAAATCAGAGGTCAATCACTAGGAAGGTTTTAATTCCGAGTTGAACTGAATGCATTGGTAATTTTGTTTTATGGATACGTGCTGTGTTGAGAAGGGATTGTCACTAAATAAATAGATTAACAGTAGTTAATTACTTTTTATTATGTATCAATCAGATAATTTGCCATAGTGGCAAGGAGTTCAACAAAGGACTTTTAAGAATTTTAAGATTGACCGCAATTCTGAGATTTCCCTGCGGTCTGTGAAGCAAACAATCCAATTTGCACCGTAAAAAAATTAATTTTTGGAACTTGAATGACCATTTTGGCATTTTAATGAGGACGTCCAACGAAGGTGCAATTATTATTCCTGGTGGGAAAGATTTGAAGACACCGTGTTTCAATACCTGTAAAATTATATTTATGAACATTTTTCTCAAATCGATAGAGATAAGATAGCAGCCCGTTTGTTATCATTGTTACATACATTTTCAGAAAACAACATATTCTCTTTTATCTTGTTGGAAAATCCTTTTGTGGAAAAAAATTAAACACTATTTCTTTTCTTTTCTTGGACGGAATTATTTCTATTTGAATACGGATTCGTCTTTTAAAGTACTGTTGAACAAATGTATAACTAAGAGCATGGCAATATTTTGACTGGAAGAGTCGAGCCGGCTTTACTCTGTATCCAATTTGAACTGCACAAACAGAATTGAGTTAACATTTGGCGTAGCCTTTCATTACAATGTAACAAGTGTTAAGGAGATTTGAAAGGTCGTATTCGCACTTCCATGAAATTAATTACATTGCTTTGAGTCGGTACATCAAACTGTAATTCTATGCTCACATCATTGAGACGAAGTATGCATTTTCTCTTGTTCGCATACACAAAACATGTCTTTCTTATGTCCCTTGCATAATAAATTAAGGGGATGACCTGTCTTGGACAAAAAGAGTAACATTTGCCTAGCTCTGTTTTTTCATATTTTGCTTTTTCATCTGGCGTGGAAATTTAGAATCTGCAGCAGATGATAAAATTTTCCCCATAAAGGAAAAGTTTATATAGAAAATTACATAAAACGCCCAAACCCTTTGTGCCAACAATAAAGGAGGAAAGGTGCTGTTTATGTTCAATGCATCATCCAGAAAATGGTACATTTCTCTCAAGTGCTGAGAGCCAAATCACACGTCGCGCGTTAGGAACGCTAACAACAATTACCTGAGCAGCAAGCTGTGACAAAGATTGCCTCCGACAGCTCACTGTCTTTATGAAGAAGATAGAAGAAACGGCAAAACGAGAGGGGTGTGAAATTTAGGGGTGTATCAAAAATTGGTACGGGAGGGGTAATTAGATTAAGGCAAGCCTACCTTGAGCCTCACGTGGGTTGAACAATTTAACCACCATCTGTTTACTATTTAGTATTCTATTAGCCATAAACGACAGATGGCAACTGCATGCTAGAATCCCATGTGAAAGTTCCCACAAAGGAGAGCGTTGTGGTTCACCTACGATTCGTTGTATTCTCTCTCTCTTCTTCAGCCCCATTGCTCAGTCTTGATTTGGCAATGTGACTCTATAAATAATATAAACACACAGCTGTGGTGCTGAGAGAAGAAAATGCTGATGATTTAATTTGGTTTTAAAAAGATTTAAATAGGTATAAATTCTGAGTGAACAAGAGAATTTTAACAGTCATTCAGGGGTGATCATTCGCAGCGAGCAAGCATCAAGTCACATACAGAATTGAAAACTTGACCGCAATTTAATTGCTACTGAAACCTTTAACCGCAAGGTACGAAAACTTTAGATCGTGCAACGCAAGTTGTTTTAAACACATAAGTGCTAATCCCTGAAAACACCCAACTGTTTTAGGTTATACTACAGCGTCAAGTTTCGGAAATCAAAACGCCAAAGACGAATTTACGAAGCCCTCGACCTCGGAGAAGATGTCTCACCTCGGTAGGTACAGTTTGTTATCATGGTGCACTCCAAAGCCTATTTCCCTCAATTTTTCTGTATCGTTTTGTTGTTGTGTTTCGAGCGGTAAATCTAGCTTGGATTTTTCGTCCGAAATTGTTGTTTAATTTGCAAGTTAGTCAACCAGAATGAAACACTTAAAATGGAAAATCAACCGATGTCTTAGATCTCACTAAAAAGCCAACTTTCCAAGGGGCACAGAGTTCTTGTAGGTTCGGTTTAAACGATGTCATACTTTGAGGCGTCGTATCTCAGTTGGGATCGCAGCAAAGCAAACTTGTGTATGCGTTATGCTTTTAATTTTCACTTTTCTGATACCCGTTTATTGTATAAACTCGGCTACTTCAACTTTTGTTATCCTCAGCGTGGTCTCAAAACTTGAGCATTGTATCTTCAACAAAATATCCGCACACATACAGGTAATAAGAAACTGACTATTTCAAATTCTAAGACATTTTCATTTTTCAAAAAAGAATTAGTATCTATATTTGCTGAAGATTTTTGCACTACCCGCTTACGAAAAGCGCCTTCAGTCTCACAATCTATTGCGTCACGCCTTTTCAATACAGACATTCTCTCTTTTCAATGCGTGTACACATTTAAAAAAATGCATTTTGTTTGAATCTTTCAATTTTATATCAAAGGGGACTTTCTGAAAACAGCGTTTCTAAGCAATTACAGGGCCGACCGAAAAGGACAATTTCATGTAAACTAAGCGCCAAACCTGCTTTCCGATGTCAATACAACATAGAATTTACTGTACTGTCATGCACAGATGAGTTTGATTTTGCACATTTTTTATTGGCACGAATTGCTACATAAAGTGCATCCAAAATTTTTTTCTCGCGTCCAGTGGGAAATTGCGTGTTGAGGGAACATGATTTTTGAAGCATTAGGTGAAAAACAAAAAAATGCGTTGCACGTCTACGATAAACTAACCTTTATATTGAAATTCAAGTTCAGTCCCGTGTTGGTCGTCTTCTTTCGTTAAGGTTAACCTTAAGCATTTTCTCGTCGAAGACCTGGTATGGTCATTTAGAGTCCCTTACTAGGAATATAAAAAGTCAATTATTTTGTTTGAAACGCCATTTGAACTTGAGCTCGAAGTGAAAAGTCTTATTTTTTAATCTTTGTGTCTCGCGTGGCTAAAAACTATATTTCTTTTCTTCTAATTCGTTTAGATTGCTCGTTTGTACCATCAATTGACCTCGCGTTATCAAGAATGATTAATAGTTTCTTTAATTGTTGGAAAATTAATTAACGCAGCATGTTAAGAGAGAAAATGGCAATTTAGCTGGACGCTTGAAGATTAAATAAAACTGTAAAAGTAATAAAGTAAAAAGAACGCAAGCAATTAAGGCAGCGAAAAGGCAGTGGTTGGCACTCACTCATATCATTTTTTCTGGTAGCCACCACTTAACAGACATTACAGCAATTTGCAGCCACAGCAGCAAATCAAGACATGCTTTAACAAACCTTGGAGCCGAAAGCCTAAACTTGCCAAGGAAAGGACATAACTCTAATGCTTACATCCTGAGTTTACATGGTTTCATGTTCATTTCGGTTAATTTCCAGTGTTTACTTACTATATAGCACTTTAGAGAAATACTTTTTTCCGATAATTCATTGGGCTCTCATCCTAATTGGTTTGGCACATGCAGGGCAAAGGGATTCTTCACCGCGAATTAATATTTAAAATTTGTGTACTCGCTAAAGATACAAAAGAAATTTTTTCAGGATACACCACAGTTACAGGCGACCAAATATACACATAACTGTTTTTAATGTTTTGATTGTCATCTATAAAGAGTGCTGGCACAAGAATTTATGCGAATGCACAACAAATTGTAATAGCCCTGGAAAAAAATTGTTATGAACAAACCGCTTTTTATAACAAATATCCATCTTTTTATCTGTAGTCAATGATGAAGTTTTTTGATGCCTCGCTCCGAAGTGACTCTCAATTCAAACACACACATATCTCATTTGTAATGAGCCTCTTTAATACAAAGATCGGTTTAAATATAGATTGCGTTGATTATTAGTAATCTGCAGTTTTTTAATCACATTTTTAGCCCATGATAACTAAAAACTACAGGCTTATCTCACGATTCCCTTTTTTAAGTAAAGAATTTCTTTTTCGTTTGTATTTTCCTCTTTTATCTATTATGTTTAATTTGTTCTTTAAGACAAAAAAGCCTAGTCCCGTTGCTAAATTTTAGGCAAATTTGCCATATATTTGGCGTAGAGTCAACTAGAATACGGTTACTTGCCGCGGCCATAGAACAAAGGTATCGATTGGACGGAACGAAACCTCGATTAAGCCGATAAGTTCACCCAATTTTGGGTAATTTTTTTCCTCTTACAAGTCGGTCATAGAGGTAGCTAGTGGTTAGGGCAGGAGCCCATTAGCGTCTTTGACTTAGCCTAGCTGAGGGGTCGGGCTGGGAGCAAGGAAATGTCTAAATTTGAGAAGACCGGTAAAGGAAGAAACCAGTTATACCCAAAAATTCAAAAGACTTAAAAGATTTAAGATTAGACAAAATTTAGGATGTTACAAAAGTGGAGACACTAATGCATTGCCCAGCCTTGGTTAGGCCGTTAACAACCCAAATAAACTGAAAATGTGAAACCTAAAAGTGTCATAACTTTGCCCAGACGTCAAAATTAATGTTTCTGTGCATTTCTCTTGATCGTTTTGAAGCCCTTCCTCTCCGTGTTTACGTTAGCCTGTTCCAGGCTGTCAAATAGCGGGGAAGACGCGAAAGTGAAAGGCACGCGAAAAGTTGGCGGGGCGAGAAAGGAAAAAGGCCCTTCCTCTGAACGGGCTATGTTTACTTAATTACTTCTAATTTTTTTAGCTGCCCCGATAGTTTTGCTTTTTAGGTTCTTGTCGAGGCCACTGTATTATAATTCGGGGGCACGGTACGCAAGAGCGTACCTGAAAAGTCAAGGGTAAAAAGGAGATAATAATATGAAATAAAAAGCGAATCATCTGAAAAAAGCAAATAAATAAAAAAAGCGTAAGTTTCTTTTTATTCATTTAACTCTGCTTGTTTCGCTAAAATATTTTTTCTGAAACAATGAGCTCAAACGTGGAAATTTAGGATGGTAAACCTTTTTACACGGGTTTATTTTTGTCCGAAACTAAAAGCATCGATCCCAAATTTCGGGGGATTAAGATAAAGCACAATTCACCCGAGTGAAAAGGTTTACTATCCTAAATTTCCACGTTTGAAAATTTTATAGAGCATATTAATTAATTAAAAAATGCAAATTTGTAATAAGTTAACTTTGTACAAAAGGGTCAAGCCATCGTTACATGGCTTATAATAACAGGGTGTAGCCAGGAAACTGCAACTTGACATTAAGGATGAATTGTTTTGTACATTGTCCATGTCTAAAATTTCAAAAAAAAATGGGGATAGAGTTTAAACAAATCATTCGAAATTGCCGGAAATTTAAATAATTAACCGAGATTCGAGATCAACAAAGCGATCGTGTGTTGCGTGACAGACGATTTTCCACGGGAGGTCAGAAACACGATCCCTGAACATTTTCGCGGTGAGAAAACAACTTGTCGTAGATACGTGAGCCGTCAACCTTCAATTTCTGTTTGTGAAAGTCTAAATATCAACCAAATATTTCTAAAAGAAACAGGAGTAACGTAATGCAATATTAAGAGAAGAATTAGTGATCAATTTTAAGCTTACAGCTCGAACTTACCATTGCTTGTCCATGCAACAGACATCGGATCTCAGCCGTTATGCAAAATTTGTGTTGAATTGCCTCTGTTAGTACATTGCATCTTCTTCGCCCGCTTCTTCGTTACTTTGGTTATGGGAAGAAACCCCTGAAATAAAAACGAAAGAAGCCTTAGTAAACCAATTTCGCTCAATAATTTGAGGTTAAAAGACTGCAAACATAAGCTTTTTGTAAAGGGCTCAAATCTTCAGTTTCTCGCCCATTACTTTTGTTCAACTTGCTCGTCGCTTTCTTGAGGTGTAGGTTATAAGCTGGGCATAAAATAAACACAAACCTCTCCCGTGCTTTCCACTCCGCTCTTAATGCAATCGAATAGAATAGAGAACTTTAGTCGAATGTCGAAAGCCACTCAAATATGTTCTATAAAAAAGACATAAGAGCCAATTTTCAAGAGGCAACATGGCCGAAGTGTCAGTTTGTTTTCTTCCCCGGCGGGCCCCCGCGGCCGGCCCGCCGCGAGAAGCGCTCGTTGACTTTCCCGCCAAAAAGCAGTACTCTGTGGGCCTCGTTTCCAGTTCTCATCACGATCCCTGTTGCAAGCTTTCCAGACTATCAGTACAGTATGGACTGGTTTGTTAGCAAGGACCGGCGACAGGACCGGCGCTTCCTCAGATTTTGAAGTGAATATTTTATTCCGGGCCAGAAAAGTTACCGAGACTTTCGAAGAAACTAGCCTGCGAGCAGCCGCGCGCCCCTGGGAGAGCTTACTCGCGGGCCCCTGGTACCGATTTGATGAGAGGAATAGGGTTAAAGGGTAAAATTTCCTGGGGAAGATTTTCCGTTGAATTTTCGAAGTAAGAAATATTTAGCGAAGATTTTTGAAACTCTGGAAACGACATTGAATGAAAAAAAGGTTAAAAATCCAAGAAGAAGATAATTATTTTGAAATATTTTGTTGGATGAAGTCCTCAGGAATCTACGTAAATGTTTTTGATTACTGAACTTATTTTTCATACAATCATATTATTCACACACAAAAAGTTAATCTCAGCGTGTCTAACTTTTTCGTTTATTTGTTAATTTATTTTCGGTTCGACTGATTTCTCGCGAAGAAAACTGTCTCTGCGGCGTGCGCTCATAACCACAAAGGAGAAAATGGCGGCTAAGGTAGAAGGCTTTTTCTTTGTTCCTTCACCATTTTCCTTTGAACATTTTAAAATTAGTTCTCCTTTCCTTCCCTTACAACCGAGATAGATAGATAGATAGATAGATAGATAGATAGATAGATAGATAACTATATTTCACCTCGGGTTGATGAGGCTGATTAGGCCTCTAGCAAGATTATGCTAATTTGCCGAGAAAAAAAAATAACAAAAAATAAATAAATAATATTAAACAATAAGCAAATTTGAAATTAAAAACATTACAAAATATATATAAATTAGCTAAATCTAGTTTACATAGGTAAAATTTACATAGATCTAACTGCAATCTTGAGGGGAGCTGGTTTTTAGTTAATATGGGGTGAATATAAGTAATAGTAATCAGCTCCTGGCTATATCCACGATCAGCTTTTACAGTCAAGAGTGAGACTGAAGCGTTTAGTGGGCAGCTTCCAGTATATACTTGATTCGTGTTCTCTCCTCAAATCAGCTTCCAATGGCCACCTCTCCGTCCAGTTATATATTACAGCATGGCAAGAGAAACAACTAGCAGAGCCGTAGCTAGCGGGGGGAGCAAGGGGGCAGCTGCCCCCCCGGGCCTGTTGAGCCAGACACATCGTCTGTGGATGGATTTGTTTTCTTTAGACTTAGTTATTTTGATTAGAGTGACTTGCAATTATTTGCCATTTTCATATTGGAGGTCGATTTTTCGGAGACATTTCTCATGAGCAAGTGCTGAAAATTGCTTTTCCGAGCCTCAAAATTTGAAAATTTTCTGGGGGAGAACACCCCGCGACCCCCCTACAAGGGGTCTTCGGCTCTCGCGATAATGCCCCCTCCCCCTTCCCCGTTAAAAAAATCCTAGCTAAGGCCCTGACTAGGCTATGGCTCCCACTTTATTTTCATTGAAAGATTACTTTTTCTGAATGTTTTCATTACTCCTCACTTCGGTTTGCTTCTACTACCAGACTAGTTTCGAAGCCCCCGTAATTTTACGCGAGTTATTAGATTCAGATATTCTAGGGAATACTCCTCCTAGGAGCATTTGAAAAACAACAGATTATACAAATTTGGGAGTAAACACAGTGTATCATGGACAGTTCGAAAATAAAGAATTAATTCTTTTCATAACTGGGAGATCATGACTCCATGGAGAATAGCACAAGCGGATTACTAACATACATCTTTTTACCCCGGCAGCACCCTTTCTTTTCCAAAGCCATGGCGGAATCAATCAACTCGGCGGGCCTTTTGTGAATGGTCGGCCTCTTCCGGATTACATTCGCCACCGGATTGTGCAGCTTGCTGCATGCGGCGTCCGACCCTGCGAAATTTCTAGACGCCTCTTGGTATCACACGGATGTGTAAGTAAAATCCTGGGAAGGTTTTACGAAACAGGCTCCATACGTCCAGGATCGATCGGAGGAAGCAAACCTAAGGTGGCAACGCCTCCCGTAGTGAACAAAATTGTGCAATATAAGCAGCAGAACCCGACGATTTTTGCGTGGGAAATCCGTGATCGACTTGTGGAGGAAGGTGTCTGTGATCGTGAAAACACGCCTAGCGTGAGCTCCATAAACCGCATCCTTAGAAACAAGGCCGCAGAGAGAGCTGCTCAGTATGCCATGATAGAACGGGAAAGACAGCATTTGGCGAGTATGTATGGCTTCCATCCTTGGTCTGCCATCTGTGATCCTGGAATGCCTTGGTCCTGTCATCCTGTGCCACATTCGGAAGAGTTCCCTACACAGGATTATGAAAGCAGAGGTATAGAACGACCACCAGAGCTGACAATTACTACATCCACAGAGAGCAAGAACAGTCGGGACGAACTTAATGAAGGTAACTAAGACATGGTGCCCTAGTACTGTACTTTGCACGAATGTGAATACACTCTTTTTTCAAGCATACCCAAACTAGAATTCAGGCGCGGTGCTGGTGCTCGATCGAATACAAGGCTGAGACATTTGCTCGGGCACTAAAGTGTGCACCGGATCCCTGTACGCACATAATAGGGCCATTAATACGAGAAAAAATAAGACGCGTCTTACATAAGACGCGAACTGGACCATTTATACGAGTATGTCTTATTTAAGACGAAAACAGTTCTTATAAATGGTTCGCGTCTTATTTCTGTTCTTGACTCGTTTTCATGTGAATGTTGCCCGTAGCAACGGCAATCCAACTGGAATCCAAATTTTCCCGCCAAAAATTAACGCATGCGTACTATGCGTTCGCGTCTTATGTAAGATCATCCTCGGAGACCCAGGGGCAGTCAGTCGGGTCGGGAGAAAGGGCGCGACAAAAGTTTTCAAGTACAGGCGAAAGAGCCCCTGGGTACCGACTCTCACCGAACTATTTCCAAAAAGTCAAGCGGATACCGGCTCCTGATTGGGCACAAAAAATGCTTTGTATTATTGTGCCCAATCGGCGAACAGTTTCTCCTGAGTTCTTTTCGTGAGTTCGTACACGACGGCTATTGTTTAGATCACGGCTTGTCTGGCTCATGCACCAAACAGTGACCAAAGAACTGCACGCAGTCAGGAAACTTTCAGTTTATATAAAATCCCCATCCGATTTCAAAATACTGTCTGCTCGAAAACTAAAGACGCTTTTCCGAAAATACAAGCTTGAGCTTATGACAGGTATCAGGGGCACCCAACGAGGATATAGTTCAAAACCACCTAACATAGCATTGTTGAACATATTTTAGTATTTACATGGTAGATATAGGCATATTTTTCTCCCCTAAAAACTTTTCATCTGTTCGGATTTCCTAGCTGAAAGTCTAGTGATCCGAAAATTATAGGGATCAAAATTTACCTTTTCGAAAATTTCAGCCAGAAAAAGGCTCCCGAAAATTCTAGGTGGCCTTTTTTAGGGTACAAATCCGTTAAAAATGGGTAATTATACCATTTTTTAGATGTTCGAAAATCCTAGGAGTGGCAGGCAAGCAAGAAGTTTTACAAAAAATGTTCCGAAAATTCTAGATCTCAGATCGTCTTCCGAGCAGATATTTTCCGAAAATTGCCGTTGGGTGCCCCTGAGGTATTCACGCTTGCATCGGTCACGTCTTGCGTAAATATAGGGAATTTTTAAAAGATACCAACCACGAAAACGACGCATGGAAAAGGGAACTCACATTTTTTCAGTTTCAATCGTGATTATTCCAACTCGCTTACTTTGTCAAATGCAAGCAAACTCTTCTGGAGCTGAATTTCTATCAACAATATCCAAGTTCATGAAGAGAATGAATTTTGTCATTGCTTGTTTACGTCCTTCACAAAACATGAAATTAGGCATTTTCACGGGTAGTCGTGCAGTTGACGGCAAAGAAATGTACAAAAAAGTGTGATGCACGTGCAAGGTTGTTGTTTTGACTTGTCAAGCTATTGCTTATTTGACTTTCTCGTCGCCGCCGCATCTTTAATTTCCCATTCATACGATACATTGTGATGAGTCAAAAACAGAATATTCTTGAGGCAAATTAAATTGCTCCTGCAGATAGCATTCCAAACGTTTTTTCTACTCATCGGTAGTTCCTTCGTTTCTGGTTAGGAAGGTAGAAAATGAAAGTTTCCCTTGCTCGCACAAGCTCGGTGAACGAACCGTCGTGTACGAACTAACGAAAAGAACTCAGGAGAAACTGTTCGCCGATTGGGCACAATAATACAAAGCATTTTTTGTGCCCAATCAGGAGCCGGTATCTGCTTGACTTTTTGGAAATAGTTCGGTGAGAGTCGGTACCCAGGGGCTCTATCGCCCGTACTTGAAAATTTTCGTCGCGCCCTTTCTCTCCACCCGACTGACTGCCCCTGGGTCTCCGAGGATGATGTAAGACGCGAAGGTCATTTATACGAAGTTTTTCTCGTCTTAGCTAAGACGCGTCTTATCTAAGAACAGGTGCAAGGGCTGTTCTAAAATAAGACGCGTCTTAGCTAAGTCGCGTCTTATTTTAGACGAAATGTGCCGTTTATACGGAAAGTTCACGTCTTATTTAAGACGCGTCTTATGTAAGACGCGTCTTATTTTTCCTCGTATAAATGGCCCTAGTTTTTATTAGTTGTGGGGCAGTCCACTGCTTTTTACTGGCTCTAAGCTCATGTTTCAAAATGGCTTCTGACATGGCGAAACGGAGTAACTATGTACACAGTCGGGTACTCAAGGTGTGCATTGGTTCCCGGACACCAAGTGTGGACAGCCCCCTAAGCTTTGCATGGCATGTTTTCATGTAGACTACTGGCAGCTCCTTTTCAGCCAGTCGGCAAGCTGAAAGGCAGGTTAGACTTATACTAGAGCTAACAAGCAAAGTGGTATCTAAGGAACTGCTAGGAGCCTTCAAGTAAGTTCTATAGTTAGCTACGGTGACATAAGGTGTAGGGTATAAACTCTTGTCACTTCGAAGAGTGAAAAAAAAACAACGATATATTGTTCTTCCAAAGAGGTTTCAAGAGACAGACACAGATCCTGTGTGGTCGTTAATCCCATGTATCCCGTTTGTTGTCTTAAATACAACTTCTTCTCCCAAGAAACAAATTCTTCATCTGTGGTGACCTCCCTTTCACAACTGACACTCAACTGTAGCTGAGCATTGTTTGCGGTTTTTCTTTCAGAGAGGCTTAAAGAGGAAATTGATGATGTACACCGCCATATGCAGTGTTCGTCTAAAAAAGAAGCAACAAAAAGAGAGAAGGAAGATAACCTACTTCTGACTAGTGATAACGAGAGGGAGGAGCTGAGGGAAGAAACAGAGGAGTTTGAAGTCGATATACAAGAGAGCACTGTAAGTCACAGCAACAACAAAACCACCGACACCGACACCGACAAGAAACCTTTCAATAGCATTTCCGAAAATACTGGGTATAACAGTGGAAGCGAAAGTGGCAAGGATGAAAATGATTCTCAAGGAAATCAGAAACGAAAGATCCGACGAAACAGAACAACATTTTCCCCGGAGCAACTGGAGATGCTCGAAAAAGAATTTGAGAAATCTCATTACCCGGATGTAGCCACAAGAGAGGAGCTTGCCAACAAAATTGATATGTCTGAAGCTCGAGTACAGGTAGGAACGACGAAAAATAGATTTTTGAATTTACAGTCGTAAAACATGCATAACATATTGAATTTTAAACCCCTAGGTGTTCTCCCCATACCACTTTCGCACCTACTAAGGATTTCTTCGGTTCGTCCCATTACTCACGACATTTACTAGACCACTCTCTCTTTTTCTTCAGATTTAGTGAGGAGAGTGTAAGCGTGCGAGAACGTCGTCGAGCGGCGAAACGGCGAGACGCGAGAAACGAGACGCGTGCTCATTTTCGTCTCTCGCGCGTTTCGCTCGACGGGATGAGCCTCGGGAAAAAGAGAGACTGCTCATAGTCTATTTATGACTATCATAAACGCGCTATTTTTTTCTGCTCACATCTCTTCGCGCCGTCCCCACGATCTGAACGCATAGAACGCCTGGAACAGGCAAGATATTTTCCGTTTGTATGAAGAAAAGTTACCTAGGAGAGAGGATCACCCTCCCAGCCGAGTGAACTTCAGCAAGCGGTTATATGAGGAAAAACTTGACCCATTTGCCCAAGCCAAGATCTGACAACAGCGCTTGCGTATGTCCTGGTTGTCTTAACTTGATCGAGTTGACCCCGGCTGGGTGAACCGAAGTGTTTATATGGAAAACGTTTGTCCCAGCAGACAACCTCGTCCCCACGGCGCTTTTCCCTGGCTTTGACCGGCAGATCATTATACATTCCTGGGAAACTGCCCATCTAACCCTCCCTCCTAGGGCAAACTGACGCAACAATTCTCAACATTGTTGGGCCAACAATGCTGGGAGTTGTTGCGTCAGTTTGCCTTAGGTGAAAAGTAACTCCCAACATTGTTGGACCAACAATGCTGGGAGCTGTTGTGTCAGTTTGCCTTAGGTAAAAAGTAACTCCCAATATTGTTGGGCCAACAATGCTGGGAGTTGTTGCGTCAGTTTGCACGCAGCTTAATCTAACAAATAAAACCTTTCTTCAATTTTCAGGTGTGGTTCTCCAATCGCCGTGCTAAATGGCGTCGCCATCAAAAAATCAACAGCTTACCGCATATGCGTCACTCGCTGCTTGGCGGCTGCTACCCAATGTGCACAGAGTGCGACATGGCGGAACAACCATGTACTTTAATATCAGGATCCTACAGCCCATCAATGAACTCTCTTAGCCTCCTGTCGCCGAATGCCGACAGACTGGGCACTTCTTCCACCTCAATATTAGGAACTGGTGGCGCGCGACCTTGCTCTCCTCAAGACTGTACATGTTCAAGAGTCTAAATTTTTCCATACGCTGCAGTACGCACCCCGGAATTGTGTAATATAGTCCCCTTGAAATGTAAATAGCCTTTCTATGCAAATCTGGATAATTATTTATGGCTGAAATCACGGTATCTAAGTAAAGTTTACAAGAACCCTTACTATGCGTATGCACCAATAAGGGAAATACAGTATTTGAATTCCTCTGAATTGATATTTTTTAATCAAAGTAGGGAATCTAGTTGCTTCTGAAACTGGTTTGGCAGTAAGTAACAAGGAAACTCTTGTAAACGTTCAGCTTGCAACAATACTGCCTGAATGTATTTCGTCCCAATGAGCTGCATGTCCCCTTGGCTTTCCGGGGATGGCTCGTCCAGGTTTTGAAAGACAGGCAGTTTTCTTATATTTAACAATTAGTCGCCGAAGGCGACGTGAATATCGGCGAATAGTCACCGAGACGAAGTCGAGGTGACTATTCGCCAATATTCACGTCGCCTGAGGCGACTAATTGTTTTAGTATAATTACATTGATTATTATTCGAGAAAATAAAATTATTGATCAATTTCCGACCCCGAAACATCAAAAAATCTGGCTGCCATTTTGAAAACTGCTAGCCCTCAATGCTATAATCACCGCGCGTTGATTATAGCGGGATAAAGCGAAGCTCCTAGCCAATCACAGCGCTGTATTTTCGATATTCATCGATGTAATTATACTAAAAGTGCAGATGTAAGGCTCTTTAGTCGGCTATATGAATTGTACATATTTTTAGAGATTTTATAGGGTTGTGTACTACGGACTTTGGTTACCGATTCTTTACAAGAGATAGATAGAGTCCGCTCGGGGTCATAATTGATAAGGCTGATTTTTTAATTTGAAATTTTTCAGCAAATGATAACGAAATTCAAGGCTTGTAAATTGTTAAATGATTATGAATAAACAGAGCCCGTGGAGGGGGTGGGGCAAGGGGGCCTTGCCCCTCCCCCACCCCAGTTTTTGTGCGAAATAAAAAAAGGTGTTCCTAAAATTCTTCACTAAATAAAGATTTAGATAGTGGGACTATGGATCTGGTTTTTACCCTCGTTTACAATAGGGAATAATAACGTAGAGAGGTGATTAGAAAATGACTCGACAGAGACAGCGGTAATTGCGCCTGTTAACAAGCTTTCGGAGATATCATGCGTAGTTTCTACGTGTGAGTGAATTACCAAGTCGAGCTAAGGCAATGAAAGTTTTCATTACATGTACCCCATGGAACTGGGCCGCAGAATAGAAAATTTCAAAAAAGCGGCTAAAATCGCCGCTGAATTAATTATTTCGGCAAAATTCTGACTTAAAAGCGCAAAAATTTTGACGTCAGTGTAAAGGGCATTAACGAAGCCACCTTCATTTAGCCGCTGCCAAAGGACTTTTTGGCGATATGGACTGAGGTACGAAATTCTAAACAAAAAGCCTCGATCTGCTCACTGGTGTACCATCACGTGGTCTGAAATGGAAAACGAAACAAGTTACGAGTGTGTTATGTAAATTTACCTTCTCACAAGAGAATCGGTGTCACGTTGCGAGACTTTGCATGTATGAGAAAAACGCGTAAATTTATACTCTCACAAGAGAGTCTTTGCGACCGTTGAGACTGTATGAGAAATAAAATACTGAAGTCTGCGAACACTAAATATCATTATTTTTACTTTTTTTCTATAGAACTAGGAGACTTGCCTTTGATGTATTCTGCGTTTTTGGTCGGTGAATTCATCGATTTAGTCGAGAACAAAAACCGACTAAATCGAGGAATTCACTCCAAACACAGAGGAATACATCAAAAGTAAGTCTCCTTTATTTATTTTGTAGGAAAAAAGTAAAACTAATGATATTTAGCTTTTGCAAACGTCGGTATTCTATTTCTCATACAGTCTCAACGGTCGCACTGACTCTATGTGAGAAAGTAAATTTACTCGTAAGCTTTTGAATCTCGATACTGTGGTAAATTTATTCTAACAGGGTAATAGATCAAACAAAACCCGTTTTTAACTTTCCCACCGATGCATCACTACTTGTACAGCATCCAGCTTTAAAATAAAAACCTTCATTAATTCAACAGCAGTCAAAGCTTAATATAGCTGATATCCTTACATAAAAAGGCTACTTCCGCATTCTTTTAAATGGCTTATAATTATCCTTGACATTACGTATTGCGCTTACCATGTATAATATATCAGAAACATCAATTTTATCTCATTCACATTGAACGCATAGCAATTCCCTTCCCTCGAACAGAGAGATTGTTCAGTATCGTCATGTAGTCGAATTATTATCATCGGCAGTAATAACTCTAATTAATAAGAATTGAGCGCTGTAATTGTCACTAAAATAATTATAATATAGTGTGATTTTGAGATGACTACTGATGTACATTCAAGCCGAAGCAACCAAGAATAGAGAATGAAAGAAGTTTACGAAGTTGTCGATGAGAGTTCGCAAGTTTAAGAAAAAGCGTGTGATCAAAAGTTCACGTCATAATAATTTCTAGATGCATTGAATTAAATACAGATGCCAGATTTAAAAGATTAAGGTAAATACACATTGAAAGGGAAGCTATGAGGTTCTAAAAGAAAATAAAAAAGATTAATACAACCTTGGCAATTATCACAATTAAATATTCAAGTTATCCGTATGTTAAAACTCCCAAAAGTTTATCATGGATGCAATGTAAGTAAACGTTGACTGCACTCTAGCCATGAAAAGAGCATGCGCAATTTTGCACGGCTAAGAAATTTTTGAATTTTACAACAACGTTAACACTTAAAGTTAATATAAAAACATATTAAGTGTTTAAGAGAACATACAGAAAAAGAGCTACAGAGAGCTAGAGCGAGAGATAAGAAGCCATTTTTTTGGTGGAAGAACAACACGGAAATTTTGTAGCGGCGGTGAGAAACTGTGAGCCAGTGGCCGCCAAGTGAAAATGAGTGTCAGTGAAACAAAAAAAAAGTGAACAAGAACACGTACGACATTTCTTACAATTTCTTGTAACTTGGAAGTTTCTGAAGTTTTACGTTAGTCATGCACAACAACGGCAAAGAAATGTACCAAAAAAAGTGTGCTGCACGTGTAAAGTTGTTTTTTTTGCCAATTAGTCCTATTGTTGTTTTTGCACAGTTCTCGTTGCCTTCGTGGCTTCACAACATGATTTTATATTTTGTTTGAGCAAACTATAAACATCATCGACAGCTTCACTTTTAGCCCTGTCACGTTTTTCACACACAAGTGTTTTGCCGTCCTCTTTTTCTTGCCGTCCTGTTGCGCAGACTCACTACTCTGAAGTAAAGGGCAGCACTTTAAGAGCAGCACACATTCTCGACCCCAGTGCTTACGGGTTTGGGAATGCGCCAGTAAGTTCCCCATTGCCTAGTCCTTGTACGGCGTCTTTCCAGGCCCTCTCGGTCAATGCATTTCGGTGACGTATCCGAGACAAACGGCCGGGAGACAAAAACTTGCTCGGACCACGTGACCCGAAACGCATCGGCCGCGAATAATAATGAGGCCTAGGGACTAGGCAAGGTTCCCCAGAACTCTTGATCTCTCTCAAGAGATCTTTCCCCAGAGCTCTTGATCTCTCTCCTCTACATGCGCAGAAGAGCTCTGGGTCGAGATTGGGGCAGCACAGAAAAACAGCCAGCGGTCCGGACCTCGTCTAACCTGCTTGGGGGATATCGTGAAAAGTAGGCACGCGAGAAGCACGCGAGAGGAGCGGCTTGGGCGTTCTCGCGCTGCCAGCAGAGCTTGCTCGCAGGCTAACTCGAAGGAGGTTTGCAGCCTGAATTTTCGACCAAAGGTAAACTTTTATCATCGCTACACCGCAGGAAACGTTTAAAAGCGAAATAGCCCCACGCATATTGCTGGAAATGAGCGCCGTTTCTCGCGCCATGCTCAAGCTACCTTCTCTCTCCAGACAAGTGAAATTTCTCTCGTTATTGGGTGGCTCAGTCAATGAAGAAAACTCGCAACACACGTTTCTCTCAGTATTTTATTTCTCTGACAAAGTCTCAACGGTCTCTCTGTCATCCTGTTCGTAAAAGCACTGGCTGCCTTTTTCTTTTACCCGGGACGGGTACAACAAGCTACACTTCATGACAGAAACATACAGTGCTCTTTCCCTCTTAGTCATCGGACTCTCGTCGTCTCTCGACGATCCCGGCGACACTCTCGGCATTCTTCATCGAGTGTCTCATCATGGAGGTGGTTGTCGGAACATACGAGCAAGTTCTTGTTGGCTTTGATGTACTTACTGCGGATGAGGAGCTTGAGGTAACATGCACACACTTAACATAAGATAATGAGGACTTATGAGTGAAACAGTTAAGTTTGTTTCCTTTTGCATTTTCCCGAGCAGTACAGGTTAAAACCAAAATTCGCTGAGAAGGAGCACACGGGTTGTATCAAATGTGCAGCCAACAACGGGGCAGTTCTTGCTACAGGGAGTTCGGATGAAACGATACGGCAAGTGATTTTTTTTGTATTAGACTTTACGGTGATATTTTCTAAACGAACAGAGTCGAAAAATGTTTGAATTATGAATGTTTCGGACTGTGACGAAATCTTGACAAGACCCTGTAACTACATAAACTTAAACTTAACATAAAAAGTTATATAGAACGTATTCACTCACGTGGCCAGCATCTATGCAAATTTATGGGAACAAAAGAAATTTGTTACATAAGAAAAGAGTCCAACTTCCACAGGATTTGTTTCGAACACCAACATGGCCACTGTTTCATTGTTTTGGAACACCAACATGGCCGCCATGATGTCATGTGAATACTCTCTATGTACCAATGTGGCTGCCATGACATCATGTGAAGACACTCTATAAATTATATACAGATGGGCCTATGGCTTGGAAGGGGCTTAAAAGTGCTAGGGAGAGGGAATTGCTGATAGCCAGAAGAATATGTCTGTTGGTGGGCTTATAATATATCTGGCCCTAGTTGTTTAAAAAGTGGATAGAACTAATTCCACTGGATGAATCGCTATCCAATGGATAGTGCAATTGGTTTCCCTAATACTTATCCAAAGAGAGTGGTTTATCCGTTGGATAGCCATATCTAACGTTTGAACAACCTTGGCTAGGATTTTGATATGACCCCCAATTTAGTTGCTGCCTCCTCCACTGCCCCAGAGGAAGTACCCCCTGTAACTGATATCAATCTAAATTAAAAAAATAATAGATCTACAGCTGGTCTCAGTTTTTCAAAGAGTGGATAGTGCTATCCCTACTTTTTTACAGGAAGAAGAAGCAACTAGTTTGAATAACGTTACAAACAAAAAATATATCATAAAATCTGAATGAAAACGTAATTATGATTTGTTTTCCGAAAGGCCCTCTGGTTTTAGGGCTTTGAAATTTAAAAATTTTCTGGGGTAGAACAAGCTTAGACCTCCCCCTCTCCTCTTCCCCCCACCCCCCCTGCCTAGAAAAGGGGACCAATGGCCCCTTGTTGATGCAGTCAGTTACTCTATCCAAACCGCTGGTTACTTCAATTTTTATTGAAACCCCTGCAAAGATGATGATAATAATTATTACCGTATTTATTCGAATATAAGCCGAGCGATTTTTACACAAATTAAAACTGAAGTCAATTAAAATTTGGGCTCTAGAGGGGGTCTCGGCTTATAGCTGAAAGTTTTTGAAAAAAATTTTTTTCCAGCGCATGGAAACTCCACTAAATTGGGATGTATTTACTTGTAAGCCGAGCTAAAGTAAAGAAACAAAATATGCAATCGTTGCTGAATTTGAGAGTGCGACTGGATGGTAGTTCGAACTGCATCGGTGTCTCGTCCATGTTAAAGATTCTTGATAGGGAATAACCGTGACGCTGATGGGATGTGACTACAAATCGATGATCAGAGGATAGGTTTAGAATGCAACGCGTGGAACGTGAGTTTTTGCTGCTCCAAATCTTCTGGGAGACGCTGAGCGAGGGTTGTTTTGATGTGAAGGCTGACGGAATGGCGGCGCTTCCATTTCTTGTACCAACCAAGGGACGCTTTAAACTCAGGATCATCGCTGAATTCTTTTGCCGTAGCATCAATCCACTAACAGCAATTCCTATGTGAAACGAAGCGAGAACGTTACTAAATGATCAAAAGGATAAAAATTTGATGATGTGATGAATTGTCTTGACGCTTGTGAAAACTGGCCAATGAGAATCTTTCATACACAATATGTTGTCACATCATACTACGATAGTTTTGAGAGTCACACATTCAACTCACATTCACTCTGCAATCAGCTGATTGATTTGATCGTGTTTCTGTTGTTCGACAGAAAACTTACCTTGGCTTCTCTGCTCTGTAAACCATTCCAGTATTCTTTGATCGAGCTCCGGATACTGCGGCGTGAAGCATCCCATCGTCTTCTGTTTCGCTGACAATTTAATCTCGCTGTTAAAAAGGTTCGCTTGATCTTTCCTCCAGCGACGGACCATGGACTCACTGATGCCATATTCTCTGGCGATTTCAGAATTATTTTCAACAGCTTCTGCTTTGGCGACTATTTCAAGTTTAAATGCGAGGTTGTATGACGTGTGATGAGCCTTGGGCATGATGACAACTTGACTTGAAATAAACGATTGCGAACACGAGATTGTTTGGTAGACACTTACAGACTTCGATTTGTAGACTGGTGATGCCGCTTACCGTAACAACACAGTTACAATAAGTTTTAAGCCTCATTTATGACAATCAGTGTGGTTTTTTTTTCGAAAATGGTAGGTTTTCCCTTAGTTAACAATTCAGTCTTGTAATAATGAATGGTTCTCGGCTTATAGCTGGGTGTTTTCGATTTATTTTTGGTTCTCGTTATGCCGAGTCTACACGTTCAAAGTTTGGGGTCTCGGCTTATAGCCGAATAAATACGTTATTATGTTTAAAGTTTAGAGTTCAGTCATTATTTTTAGCTTCTAGAAGACCTTTCTTTTCATTATGTTTTGCCTTCTTTTTATTTTTCCTCTCTTCCTTTTGGGTCACTATACATGCACAATATAATATACATGTATACCAGTAATAACTGAAGGTTATGAAGTGCGGGCGATAACGATCGAAGGTCAAAATTAATATGCTTCTGCTCCAGTGCTGTGCTTTGCTTAAGTTTCATGTGGTAGATGGCCAAAGTATGTGTGATTACATGCAGATTACTAGCCATAGAGCACTGGTGATCAGATTGGGTTCTATGCATTCCATTCATTCTTAGTGGAAGTGCAAACAAAGCTGGCTACATATGTGCAGTACTTGTACATGTGTAATAACAACCTGGGCCCAGTTGTTCGAAGGAAGATTAGCGCTTAACCTGGGGTTAAATTTTACCCGGGTTTCTTTTTCTTGTGGTCAGAAGCATTTTCTTGGACAATTTTCTCTGTCATTTTTATAGCTTCCAATCATCAACTTGTACACCAGGAGAATTACACGTAAAGCTGAAATGCTTTTCAAGGTTTCATATCTGAATTCAAATCTCACACTAACCCTGGGTTTTCTTAAACCTGCTTTGAACAACTCTACCCTGGAGATTAGGATTGCATTCCCCCCTTGTTGCCCACAGTTACATGTCCCATTTTAGCTTTTATTTATAGTTTGTGTGTCCATATAACTATTGTTGCACTTCACTTAAACAACTTGTTTTTAACAGTTAATGTAGTGGCCTACACTACAGCATTGTATCTACACTGTGCAAACAAACTTAAAACCTAAGTTGCCCTTGATCACAGTAAGGTTTGCACTTTAGAACACTTTAGAACTTGCAAATGAGTTTCTTGTGAAGTTGCAAGTCTGTCTTTACAAGTAGATTGTAAGATCCTTAGCAGATGGTAGCTCCACCCATTTTTTGGTAGAAATCCTGTGGTAGCCTTAAGCATCATTCTTGTTTTTCCCATGCTAGTTACTTGACAATAACATTACTTTATGTGAGATTACTCTCATATTATGTATTATTTGTTATAAGGTACACCTTTGTTAGAAGCTACATCTTTGTTAGAAGGTGTATAAATCTCATACAGTCATGTGTTTGTTGCAGTGTAATATTATTTACATGTACTTATACTGAAGCTGCTCAAGTTACTTGCAGGAATCTCTTGCTGGTAGTTTTTACACTCCCCGCGAGAAATTCTTGTAGTAACTGGAGAAATTATGTACATGCCCATTATTGTTAAGAAGATACCTTATCAGTGCTTGAAATTAGCTTTAGGGTCTGGTCTTCCGCTGGACCAGTAGGATTAAAATTTTCTGGTCCATCAGCAAAACTACGGATCACTCTTATCATTTTCAAATTTTTTTTGGATGTATGCTGTTTGTGTCTGCAAGTTAATACGTGAAACTGCAATCAAATAAACCTAACCATAGTATTTATTTACCTGTACATGGTTGCCAAAACAAGTGTCTTACAGTATGTCCTATGTGCTTTCAGGTTGTCTGTTTGGAAGTTATTCATTCCGATCCTGAGGGAGTATTGCATGTTTTTCTTATTCGGGAATTCTCTACCAAACTCGCAGAAGATTTTGTTTTCCATTCTATCAAACCTCAGCCATTTCAACTTAATTATACCCATTGTAAGATCCTTAGCAGAGGGTAGCTCCACCCATTTTTTGGTAGATCACAGGCTTACATGTAAATCCTGTGGTAGCCTCAAGCATCTTGTTTTTCCCATGCTAGTTACTTGACAATAATATAATTTACTATATGTGAGATTACTCTCATACTATGCATTATTTATTAGAAGGTACACCTTTGTTAGAAGGTGTATAAAGCTCATACATGTTTGTTACAGTGTAATTTACATGTACTTATACTGAAGCTGCTCAAGTTACTGGCAGGAATTTCTTGCTGGTAGTTTTTACGCTCCCTGCCAGGAATTCTTGTAGTAACTGGAAAAATGATGTACATGCCCATCATTGTTAAGAAGATACCTTATCAGTGCTTGAAATTATCTTTAGGGTCTGGTCTTCCGCAGGACCAGTAAGATTAATATTTACTGATCCGTCAGCAAAACTACTGATCACTCTAATCATTTTCAAACTTTTTTTTGGATGTATGCTATTTGTGTGGAATTCTCTACAAAACTCGCAGAAGATTTTGTTTTCCTTTCTATCAAACCTCAGCCATTTCAACTTAATTATACCCAGTGTAAGATCCTTAGCAGAGGGTAGCTCCACCCATTTATTGGTAGATCACAGGTTTACTTGTAAATCCTGTGGTAGCCTTAAGCATCTTGTTTTTCCCATGCTACAATCATGGACAAAAGTAGTTGGGAAGGGTGAATAACTTAACTGCATTAGTTACGCCTTATATCTATGTTCCCAAAAAATTTTGGCTCTTCTTCTGAATGCCCCCCGACCCCCCCTATTCAATGTTGGAACATGTCACAACAATTACGCACAAAAACAATGTAGTTTTGACCAACATTGATCCAGGGGGCGGAGGGGGGGGGGGGGGGGGGGGACAAGTACAAGAAAGGTAAAAAGTGATAACCTTCCCAACATTTTTGGTGATGATTGTGTGAGAATAGACAATTGTCTTTAAACGCTTGTAAAACGTGTTGCTTTTAACATTTCGCTGACATTTCTCGCCCTGGAAATCTATTGATAATGTACTTTATAATGTGTATAGAAATTGGAATGAAACTTTACTTTCGTTAAAATCACAATCATGATATCCTTGTATCTCACATGCATGACATCTCATGGCGTGACTTCAAAATCCACTAGCATGTGTAAGTTGCTTTTTAACAACGTCGAAAGAAAACCTTTATGTTGCTTAATTTTCCGCAAAAGATAAAAGGAAGTTTCCTTGATCGGAGAAAGTGGAAAGAATGGTCATAGCTCGTCTGTTTCATTACATAAAACAGAACGACATGAGAGCATTTAGTAAAAACATTGAGACGTTTGTTGTTATGCATTTTTGGCCTGTTCAGTTAGACAGTTTAATTTTGTGTGATTTCAGCGAGTAAGATGATTTTAAAGACCAAAGAACGAGAAACAACTTGAAAAACAACTACAGTTAACAGGAGGCTTAGTGACAATAAAGGTTTTCCAGAAACACTGAATAATTCTAGTAGCACACGTATGCGTGAAACCTGTGGGCCGGGAGGGGTGTGACATCAGTGCGGAATCTTCTGGACTGTATTCTCTTAGGCTCCGAACTCAAGAAATTTGTATATATCAAGCTGCTGATTTTCCATACAGAAATACATAATTTCAATCTATTGGTTATGCAATTGTATTCAGAGGAAAAATACCTGCAGATAAAAGAGCGTTAGCAATATATTTATGCCAAGAATCTGGCCTATGTTATCCCAAAATTGCTGAGAAATGTAACATATCAACCTCCTCTGCCGAAAGAATTTGCAATGAGAATCTTTTTCAAAGACGACACTCAGGCCACTCAAGGAAACGCGGTCGGCCAAGAAAGATTTCACTCCGTATGAAGCGTTTATTGAAAAGAAACCTCTTGAAAATGAGAAGACAAGGTGTAGCAGTAACTGTTAAGAGACTTGTGACTTATAGTGGACTAAGCCTTCAAACCACAAGTGTTCGCTCGTATTCCAGATGCTTAAATGAGATGGGTTTCTGGTTCTTACAAGCTAGAAAAAAGGGTCTTCTGAAAGAAAGTGACAAAAAAGACCGGCTAGTATGCAAGGAGAATGGCACTCTACGAACGAGATTTCCTAGGTTTTTGGACTGACTAAGTAGCTTTTTATTTAGATGGTGTGTCTTTCATATACAAGACCAATCCTATGAGCACAGCAATGGCTCCAAAGGCAAGAGTATGGTGTCAAAAAAGCGAAGGCTTGCAAGTAACTAGCAAAGGCTCGAAAGATTTAGCAGGAGGAAAAAGGCTGCACGTCATGGTTGCAATAGCTTACGGAAAAGGAGTGATTCTCAAAGAGCCCTATGACAAATTGAATGGCCAATTCTTTGCTAATTTCATTAGGCAGCATTAATTTTTAATTTATGTTTTGAACGTGCAGGACCAAAACGAGATGGAAAGCGTATATTTGTTATGGTAACGATCCAAGTCAGGTGTCAAAATTAGCTATGAGTGCTCTTACAGAAATTGAATGCGAACTTTCGAAGATACCTTCTCGTTCGCCAGACCTGAACCCATGTGAATCTATTTTTCATATTGTGAAAGATTCATTAGACGATGAAGCGGCTGAAAGACACATCAACAAAGAATCATTTGACGACTTCAAAAACAGAGTGTTGCTCACATTCAGCGAGATGGATACTGTTGTTATTGATAAAAACATAGAAAGTATGTCCAACAGAATTCTATCAATTATTGGAGGAAAGGGTTGTTGAACCAAGTATTAAACAAAGTATTTTAATGCTAACATACTTGACTTCTTACACTAGATTAACAAAAGATGTTTACATGAGTAAAGATGCAATAAAGGGAATAATGTAATAAATTGAAAGGAACTCTGACAATTTACACTGTGATTATCTTTTCACGATAATGGCGTGATCACCTGTCAATCATTAAGCTATTTTGAGAACACTAAACCACTACGATTTTCACAATACTCCATCACATTACTCCATAAGAAAATCCCAAATACATAGTAAACGAAGCAACATTCTTGCGAACAAAGTACAACAATGTGTAAACCGTATTAGAGCATTTTCCATTTTTCCTTACTTTATCTACCGAAATACATGTAACTACTGATTTTCAACATTACTCCATTGAAACAGTGCCTAATAAAGGTCAATTAGGTAAGTCAAGTTTAATTTAAACGCTAGCTGTGGAGTAATGTGGTATTTGTCTTAGGAAAAAGCTAAAATGGCCATTAAAAAGCATAACACTAACTCCTTTCAAAGTCCCGCACAATTCAATATAACTTGTTTCTCTTTGGAGCTGCTATAAACGAAAATTCTAATAATTTTGGCTACTTAAGTGGAGTATTGTGGCCTCCCACGTTTGCACCTTTTCACTCATTATGTAATCAGATTAGCGAAGACAATGGACGCGCTACTCTAAGTTTTTGTAAAAAGACCACTCAGTAATGTTGTCTAAAATCAGTTTGGAAAAGCATTGACCACAAGGAATTAACTGGAATTGTGCTGCTGATGGAATTTGTCTCCAGAAGTGGAAAAATCTCCACCTTACATTCATCATTTCAGTGTTTGCGTGGCAAACACTTCCCCCCTTTATGTAAACAATTGGCGCGTCTGATGTTGCGAAGATAGGGGTATCTTTGCTTAGCTCAGTGTCCCGTCTCGAAAAATTTTTGGGAGCTGGTAAATGCACTGTATCTCCCTCTAGCAACAGCAGTATGTCAGCCCACGCTATTATCGAGGGTTTCCACCGAAAATCATTCAACATAATGATTTCTGCCTCTTCTGCACCAACCCAGGCAAAAGTCCCAGTAGTGGGATTACAAAAAGTGCCATATATACTTTTCAATGGGGCGAGCATGAAACTTTTCCCGCAATTGGCAACTCCATGTATAAACAGGTTTCTGTACTTTCCTCTTCCTTTTTCCAGCAACATTAAGACAGCTTGGGCGAAAACACTGACGCTGATTTCATTTCTATTCAGAAGGTTAACTGCTGCCTCTAGCCACTTTCCCTTGCAGTCTGCAACGCATTCGGCAGAATAGGTTTCATGTAGAAGTTGCATACGAGTCTTCTGTGACCTTTCATACTTCGCTTCCACAGTTGCCAGCTCCTGCGCGATAGCCAGACACTCATCTACTGCTTTTCCGCCCCTGTTACATATAAATTCTGCCAGCTCTGTCTTCCCTTCTGATTTTGTGAAGCTGCTATAGACAGAAGCTGCAGTCGCGATTGTACGTTCTTAGTTTGGATAAACTGAGAAACCTCGTACACCGAAAGACCACACTTTCGTTTCTTCTTGTTACCCCCAGTACAGCCAACTGCTTTTCTCTTGTTTCCTGAGATTGCCTTCTCAGTTCTCGGTGGAGGCACATTGCTTAGGTCTGGGTGACCCTCTGAGTGAACACAGAATTCATCTTCCTTCGTGGTGTATTTGTATGCAGAGTAGTATGTGTTGTGAACGGCGCTAAAGTTCACCCTTATACTGTTGCGCTCGTCTAAGAATTGCCGTACCTTCACCCAGCGAGCACGTTTTTCCAGTTTCATTGCCATGTGATAATGGGAATTGCTCTCTGAAACACCTGCATCAGCGTGTAATTCTCTTGCTACAACCCACTGTACAACCTTAACACCCGTCATTTCCATCCACCCAAGCGAAACCTTTTCGGCAAATGCTTCTCTTGTCGGAACTTTCTCTACACTGGCTCTGCTATATGTCACAAGGTACACAAGTCGCTGCTCACGGTTTTGCAAACTGCCATTTACCTCTGCCATTTTCAGGGTTGTTATCGTCGTGCGTCGACCTTTCAAATAGGCCAAAACAAACTATCTTTCGCATTGCAAAACAATTTCAACTCCTCCCCTTGGCATAAATGATAGGAGAACTTTAAACACGTGAAATACTTTGCAGATATCACTAATTCAAGCCGTCCCGACACAACCATAATCATAAAAATACATGCCCTTATGTTACCAAAAATAATAATAATAACCTAATTGTATCAGCCATTTTATTTTGCCTGAAATGATAAAAACAAGACACAGTAACTCTTAATTTTTATGAGAGTACCATTTATGTGTGTTTTCTAAAGAAGTACTTCAATAGAAAGTCGTCGACTTTTGTTTGTTCATGGCCACACCCAGATTTTCAAGACAATCACGGACAACAGTAGTTGGGAAGGGTGAATAACTTAACTGCATTAGTGGGCCATTTCATACGCCTTATATCTATGTTCCCAAAAAATTTTGGCTCTTCTTCTGAATGCCCCCCGACCCCCCCTATTCAATGTTGGAACATGTCACAACAATTACGCACAAAAACAATGTAGTTTTGACCAACATTGATCCAGGGGGCGGGGGGGACAAGTCCAAGAAAGGTAAAAAGTGATAACCTTCCCAACATTTTTGGCGATGATTGTAGTTACTTGACAATAATATTACTATATGTGAGATTACTCTCATACTATGCATTATTAATTTTTAGAAGGTGTATAAAGCTCATACATGTGTTTGTTACAGTTTAATTTACATGTACTTATACTGAAGCTGCTCAAGTTACTTACAGGAATTTCTTGCTGGTAGTTTTTATGCTCCCTGCCAGGAATTCTTGTAGTAACTGGAGAAATGATGTACATGACCATTATTGTTAAGAAGATACCTTATCAGTGCTTGAAATTAACTTTAGGGTCTGGTCTTCCGCAGGACCAGTAAGATTAAAATTTACTGGTCCATCAGCAAAACTACTGATCACTCTAATCATTTTCAAATTTTTTTTTGGATGTATGCTATTTGAATGTGTGGATTTCTCTTCAAAACTCGCACAAGATTTTGTTTTCCTTTCTATCAAACCTCAGCCATTTCAACTTAATTATACCCACTGTAAGATCCTTAGCAGAGGGTAGCTCCACCCAGTTTTTGGTAGATCTCAGGTTTACTTGCAAATCCTGTGGTAGCCTTAAGCATCTTGTTTTTCCCATGCTAGTTACTTGACAATAATAATACTATATGTGAGATTACTCTCATACTATGCGTTATTTGGTAGAAGGTACACCTTTGTTAGAGGGTGTATAAAGCTCATACATGTGTTTGTTACAGTGTAATTTACATGTACTTATACTGAGGCTGCTCAAGTTACTTACAGGAATTTCTTGCTGGTAGTTTTTACGCTCCCTGCCAGGAATTCTTGTTGTAACTGGAGAAATGATGTACATGCCCATTATTGTTAAGAAGATACTTTATCAGTGCTTGAAATTATCTTTAGGGTCTGGTCTTCGGCAGGACCAGTAAGATTAAAAGTTACTGATCTGTCAGCAAAACTACTGATCACACTCTAATCATTTTCAAATTTTTTTTTGGATGTATGCTATTTGTGTGGAATTCTCTACCAAACTCGCAGAAGATTTTGTTTTCCTTTCTATCAAACCTCAGCCATTTCAACTTAATTATACCCACTGTAAGATCCTTAGCAGGGGGTAGCTCCACCCATTTTTTGGTAGATCACAGGTTTACATGTAAATCCTGTGGTAGCCTTAAGCATCTTGTTTTTCCCATGCTAGTTACTTGACAATAAATTACTATATGTGAGATTACTCTCATACTATGCATTATTTGTTAGAAGGTGTATAAAGCTCATACATGTGTTTGTTACAGTTTAATTTACATGTACTTATACTGAAGCTGCTCAAGTTACTTACAGGAATTTCTTGCTGGTAGTTTTTACGCTCCCTGCCAGGAATTCTTGTAGTAACTGGAGAAATGATGTACATGCCCATTATTGTTAAGAAGATACTTTATCAGTGCTTGAAATTATCTTTAGGGTCTGGTCTTCCGCAGGACCAGTAAGATTAAAATTTACTGGTCCGTCAGCAAAACTACTGATCACACTCTAATCATTTTCAAATTTTTTTTTGGATGTATGCTATTTGTGTGGAATTCTCTACAAAACTCGCAGAAGATTTTGTTTTCCTTTCTATCAAACCTCAGCCATTTCAACTTAATTATACCCACTGTAAGATCCTTAGCAGAGGGTAGCTCCACCCATTTTTTGGTAGATCACAGGTTTACTTGTAAATCCTGTGGTAGCCTTAAGCATCTTGTTTTTCCTGTGCTAGTTACTTGACAATAATAATACTATATGTGAGATTACTCTCATACTATGCATAATTTGTTAGAAGGTACACCTTTGTTAGAGGGTGTGTAAAGTTCATACATGTGTTTGTTACAGTGTAATTTACATGTACTTATACTGAAGCTGCTCAAGTTACTTGCAGGAATTTCTTGCTGGTAGTTTTTACGCTCCCCGCCAGGAATTCTTGTAGTAACTGGAGAAATGATGTACGTGCCCATTATTGTTAAGAAGATACCTTGTCAGTGCTTGAAATTATCTTTAGGGTCTGGTCTTCCACAGGATCAGTAAGATTAAAATTTACTGACCCGTCAGCAAAACTACTGATCACTATTATCATTTTCAAATTTTTTTTGGATGTATGCTATTTGTGTCTGCAAGTTAATATGTGAAACTGCAATCAAATAAACATAGCAATGGTATTTATTTACCCATACATAGTTGCCAAAACACATTTCTTACAGTATGTCCTTCACTGGCCTTATGTGCTTCAGGTTGTCTGTTTGGAAATGATTCATTTTCCTTTTTATCAAACCACCGCGTACAGCCATTTCAATTTATACCCATGCCTCCTGGTACTTGCATGTTTTTGTTTTGGTCAAAGCAGGTGTCTCAGATGCTGTGTTAATTTCTTTATCATCTGATGATTGCTTTCATCCAAGGAAAGAGTACACTTTGAGCCTGGTGGGGCTAATCTGCAGCTCACAGGTCGCAGGTCACAGATTGCTCAGTTTTACAACAACCATTGCAGTTTAGTTATTTTTATTTTGTCTCTACCCCCCCGGGTACTCCTTCACAATACCTATACTAACCTGAGATCAAGCATTATTATTATTGTCTATTTTTTGCTTCTTTGCTTCTTTTGCTCGCGAGGGGAAAAAAAATAATGCCCTCCTCCCGAAAACAGAGACAAAGGGAGAGGGCATGATCGCAGACTGTACCTATACGGGCATGTTCCTCCTAAAGGCGTCGTGATTTTGGGACTCTTGATCTAGAGCGGGGTATCCATTTTCGAGGCGTTTCCTAGAACGGGGTATGATATTTCGAACATATGAAAGCCCATCAAATTATCAGCAGCCATTTGAAATTATTCACAGAGAATTTGCACAAAAAAAGACCTTAATGAACAATGCAAACCGTTGCACCCTGTGTTGGTAGGCTATCATAAAGTAGTTATCGTGGGGGTATTGTGTGATATAACGCGTTCGATAACACTAAATTTATAGAACAGGGTATCATTTTGATTGCAATTTTTTTTAAACGGGGTCCAAATTTGGAAGCCCAGGCGGCACATACCCACGCAAATCATAGCAAGTACCCCACCGGTGGGGTCTCCACCGAATGTGCCCGCTCATTTAAGACCTTGAGATGAGATGACCTGAGTGAGGGGGGAGACGCCTCAAAAATAATTTTCCTTTGGGTATTAGGTGGCCACTTGTCCACTACCCTCTTTGACCGGTTATCTCGCTTTTTAAAACATAATTATGGAAACTCATAACCAATGTACATATATTATATTATATATTATCCGTGACCTGTAACCTGCGACCTGTGACTTGTGGATTAGACCTGCCGCTTTGAGCCTTGCACTCATTTTCATTTCGACAGTACTACTTTGGCTCACGTTTTAATTCACCAAAGGAAAAAAGGTAAGGACCTTCAAAACGAAAAGCTGCCATCTTTTATCCCACAGTGCATTTTGTTTCAACTAGAACCTATAGCTAGACTTTCATTCAGCAAGAGAATGCCTAGCGCTTTTTGCTTGTTCATTTTTGAAATGTTTGCCTTTGGCAATTCTTCCTTTTTTAACACTTTTTGGTACAATACAAAAAAAAATTAAAAAATAAAAATAAAAATAACATGTATTTCTCAGAGAGTGATAACTTTACTCATCCAGAGGACTAGTGGGGAAGAAAACTACTTGTTTTCGGGATTTTTTACTCATTTTGGACGAGTGGACGACCGTTAAGTTCGAGCACTGCTTTATGATTGACTTTCTCCTGTTGCTTGCAGGAATTTCTTGCAGATAGTTTTTGCACTTGCTGCAAGATATTCTAACTTGTAGTAATTGGAGAAATCATCTACAGTAAGATCTAATCAGCATGCCCATTAACTATCTTCATTTCCTCTCAGAGCAAAGGAGAGAACCAACAACAAACTCAACCCACATATGGCGTTGACGCGGAGATTTGAACCCCCGCCACATTGGTGGGAGGCGAGCGCTTTCACTACTGCGCCATCCCTTGCTCTTTTGCATGTAATCTTGTACCCTTTTTGGTTTCAGTTACTCTATAGTCATTACAGAACTCATGACACCTTCCATAAAGACTGTATTGGCTGTATCTTTAAAATCTTTCACAGCGTTCTATCTAGGCTGCATTTTTGCGTCAATGGTATGGAGTACTCTATTCTGACACAAAATAAAATTATCGTGGCGACATAATGACACAGAAGGTACCACACATATAAGTACTTCCTAAGCAGGAGGCATTAGTAAATGAAAATTAGAAAAATACTTATGCTTACTAACCTGAAATCAGCATGGGAAATTACTGTCATTTCAAACTATGTGCTTATGAATAGTTTTTGTGTCGGGCATTCTACACAGTTCTGAGAGAGACTGGAGAGTAGATTTCAACCTTCATCATATGTTGCTTTGTTGATCAGTTCCCACTTTGTTTGTTGACTTTGTTGTTTTGTTTTTGTTCCATTATGAAACAACAAAAAATGCTAAGTTTATTTTGTATGTAAAAGAGAATGGAACTGAAATTGAACTTAAAAGCCAGAATATTATGGGCTGGATAAAGAAGGTAAAGCTGGTGGTATACCGTGGTAATAGTTTGGATGATAGTTATTCAGAGCGGCGGGTCTAAAATACAGGTCACTATGATAGAGATAGATGAACAGCATTAAAACTGTCTCCTAGCCCTAATCTCTTAACAAAATGCTCTATTAGATTGAGGGGAATCTGTGTGATTGAGAGTTTCAATACCAAAGTTTAACCCAGACCATTTTTGAAAATGACCCAATTTTTTTCAAAGTGGGACATATGACCCACTTGGACTAATTGAACATTGCTTTCAGTAACTTTATTAATTTTTATGATCCTACTTACTAGGCAGCTCTATAGCTTCAATTAGTGGTACTTCCAGGGAATTCTTTACTAGCTATAGTTCTTGCACTAGCTGTAAGAAATTATTTTGGAATAACTAAGAGAAAAGATTTAAAAGAGAGCTTTTGTATGCTTGAAAATGTAATCGTTTCTGTAATTAGTTCTTAACCTGTGTTTATACAAATGTAAGTATTATTTTTGACACAGCTGCATCTAAGGCTTTAGTGTGTCTTTATAATAATCAATAATATTATTGTAATGGCACAGTGGTAGCTTACTGAAAACTGTGGTAAGCTGGTTTTTGTTCAAAATGCATTTTGAAATGTTGGAATGAATTAGAAATCATTGCCAGTGCATTTCACAGTGCTGGCAAGGTTGTCCAATAAAAATCATGTGGCAAAAAAAGCATGCAGGAAACATATCAAACCATTTCAATGTAACATCACTCTTTCTTTCTATTAGGAGGCATTCACAAGAAGTTGTCATTTATAGCTGACCTATGATTTATTTTTAGGTTATACAATCTAAAGGATCACAGAGAACTGGGTGCCCTGATGCAGCATGAAGGTATTTATGAATACAGACTTTGCTTACCAATCCCGTAATTTTACAAGAAAATTAATTTGATTTTTTTCTGTCACCACACTTCTCTTCTCTATTGTGTTTATTTTTCAGGCTCAATAACATGGTTGACATTTCACAGCAATACACACATGGTAAGTGCCAGTGAGGATAATACCATTTGTGTTTGGGAGTGTCGTACATGGGACTGCCTCAAAACTTTAAAAGGCCACAGGTAATGTGATCATCTTTGCTGTAGACTGAGGTTATTCTTGTCTTAGACTGGTGTTAATTTCAATTAAAGCTGATCTTTTTTTTCCATCAACCACGTAAATTTATTCATCTAGTAAGTATCATTAGTTGCTAATTAAGATGTCAGTACAGTTCACCTTGTCTTGTCTTGTTCTCAATTCATGACTTGTCTGATTGATTAAGCATTGGATTGATTGAGAGAAATTTGATGCTGATCATTGTGGCTCACAATGTATACAGGATTGAGGGAAAATACAGAAGAATATAGAATGCTTGTGTTCACAACCATGCATGGCAGGTTGCAAGGGGATAGTTATGTAATTCTCTGTAAAAGGAGGAATGACATTAAATGCTATGACATCTCAGCCCTGCACCGTGTCTGTACATGTATTTTTAAACTCCAGAAGCTAAAGTACATGTAGGTAACTAATGAACATGAATTTTCATGAATTATACAGTGAGGTACTGTAAGCATATATAGGTAATTCTGTGTATAAAGGCATGTTGCTGGGCACTAATGTGACACACAATGTTTTTCAAGTACCCAAGCCAAACTTACGTACAGTGTTGGTGCTTGAAGGTTAAAGACCTTGTATTCAGGTCCTAAAGTGGGCACTGGCTGCCTCTGCACTCCTATTTTCAGTTATCTCCAAGGCAATCATCCATTGCCTTGCATACTCCTATCTTCCTGCTATGCTCACATTTCAAAATGGTGTCTGGCAGGGCAAAATGGAGTGAAATTAATGTACACAGTTATATATCAGACTTGTAAAGAGCAAACACAGCACCATTATGCTGGTGCTCAGACACCACTTGTGAACCATTCCTGATATTAAATTATAGGCATTTGTTCTGTATCCAGGAGCCATGTTAATTCAGTGTCTGTCCATCCCTCGGGGCGACTTGCATTGTCTGTATCAAAGGATAAGACTTTAAGGTTAGTCCCCTCAAGTGGCCTATTGGAATCTAACTCTATAGAATCTCTGAGGGATCTTGTATTTCATTTCACCTTTGCATGTGCTTTGACCACTTTTTTGGTTGTTCACACTGCAATAACATTAATTGTCTGGTAGTTAAGCACTATTGAAGTTGTTTACTGGAAGGAATGGCAGTTTTTTCCTCTTCTTTTCTTTCAGTTTTTGTTTTGTTTTTTCAGGTTTTTAAAGATGTGCGGTACTCGATAAATAATGTTTACTTGGCAACTCTTATTATTCTCTTTGTTTTCACAGAACATGGAATCTTGTTACTGGCAAATCTGCATACGTTACAAACATCAAAGAAGGTAAGATTGTATTCCTAATTTTAGTTTAAAAAATTAATGCCAGGTACACAGTAGGTCTTGCACCCCAACAAACCTTGTCAATGCAACAAAGCTTCACTTCTATTTGCAACAATTTGGTTCATGAAACATTTGTTTAAAGCTGATGGTCTTATACTGAAAGGACTGGGGCTACATGTAATAAATTAAATGTCGCAAGGGTATTGCTGTTTTAGGTCAATTCTGTGCTGAAGTTATCCCTCAGTGCCTTTACCCTTACGGAAAATGCCCCATAGAGTTATGGAGAAGATATCAAACAAATTTCAACGGGGAACATTACACTAACTATAATAATTTATTGTTTGGTCATTTTTGCAGGCATCACATTACAACTTGAAAACGTTGGTCCAATATTTTCAAGTTTCAATCCATGTCAATCCTTGCCATCCATTGCAATAAATGACAGGAAACAATTTCACTGCCTAAATATACGTGTAGTGTTAAATAACAATTGGACCATTATTTTTAGAATTCAATATTGATGCAAAGAAACATTGTTTTTATCAAACGTGGCTAAGAGAAATTTAGGCTTAGTTAAACTCAAGACAGTGATGGCCAGCTGTCTCTCTTATCAGTGATAAAAATAATGTAGGGGGTGCTCTAATCACATTGCAGGGGCTTGTGAAATTACAGCCATTCTTTTGAGGTCAGGTCATTATGATTGTCACTAGTGCCTTTATCAAGGAGGGTATATAAAATGGGCAGAAGTCTTTGACCTTGTGAATCTTGCTAAGCCTTTGTTTTGTTTCTGTGTGTTTAGCTGCCCTGATTGTCAAGTGGTCTCCATCAGGTGATAGTTATGCTGTCGCCATTGGCAACAAAGTGGTAGTTTATAAACTTGCAGTAAGTATTAAAAAGAGTGTAGAGTATTTCCAATCAACTTTCATCTTGTTAAAATATCAGTAGCAGACATTACCCTGATAAATCCTGCTTGGGGGCACTTTCCAAAAGTTATAACTGGCTGGCTGGATCATGGCTGGAAACCATCTCCTTTCTGCATACTATTAAGTATTTGACTGATCTGGCTGGATAGTTTTGATTAAAGGTGAAATTCTCATTATGATGTGAATGATTTGGTTGGTCAGGCCTGACAAATGAAAAGCACCCTAAGAGCTTCATATGAATTGCAGAAGTGGATGTTGTCCACACACTCAAAACTTAAAACAGTGTAATTGGGTTTTTGTAATTGAGTGAAGTGAACTAAGAACACCAGGAAGGTCTTAACAGTTTTATGGATCTTCAGTTCATAGAAACCTTTTGTGGTCTAGGTATTTTTAAAATTCATTTTCTTTCATCAATTACTGCTATAGCCATTACCACCTGGACATGTTTGGGAACTTTCAAAAGCTTTCAAAAGTTAAAAGATTACCTTGAACGTGTTTTTCAATACTGTATTGTCAATGATTTCTTATACAAAATAATGTATTAGTTTTTGAGTTTTTGACGGTTTCAGGGGGCTTCAGAAATTCAATCCAGCTACAAATGTTTCATCTATCTCCCTAACCAGTCCTCTTTGGAAAAACTTAGAGGGTTGCAGATGAAGATGGCTGACACTTACGAGGAACTTAAAGGGCGTGTAAACCCAAAAATGGTACAATTTTGTTTGATATGAGTAGAATGTATACCGAAAGTACTTCATAAATCTTTTACCTGTTTTTCGATACAAGCGCATTTTGACCCGAGAAATTACCTCTAAAAGTTCACTTAGTCCGCCATTTTGATTCCGCCATCTTTGTTGTGACGTCACGAGTGGAATCTCTGGCCACCGGAAGTCAAAAACATCTTTGGGACCTTTACAAGCACGCGTGTTGTCTACTAGTATTTTTTAGTTTCGACAATGGTAAAACGGTGTGTCGTTGGATCTTGTAATAACTCGAACAAAACCGGGCATTCTACTCATTTCTTTCCAAAAGAAGAAAGAATTCGGCGCCAGTGGATTAAATTCATTCAAGCTAAACGTGCAGACTTCTTACAGCCTACAGAACACTCCATAATCTGTGGCGCTCATTTTGCACCCGAATGTTTTGAGGATGATGGGATGGTAAAAATGGGGCTCAAAGATGAAAGAAGCAATTTAAAAAGCGATTTCGTCCCCACAATTCAACCCCAGCGACCCGAAGCATTGCCCGAAGCGCGTAAGCGGACTATGGAGAGCGAAGAAAAAGAAATACCGGCGACTGCGAGTCAGACTCCTGGCAAAAGGTCACCAACAAGTAGAGCTGTGCACAAGTTATCAGTTTCTAGGTTAAATGTCTTTAAAAAATTCTATCCAGGATCTCAGGGAAAACATGCCTCCACCACTCACGGCTTCTTTTGAGAAACCCTGCAAAGAAATAGCAGTTGAACAGTTTGTCAAGCGATTTGCACATTAATGATCATTGATAGTAAGAGGATAAGAAATACAGTGTCATTTTCTGTTTAAATAGCAAAATCTTAAATCAGCAGAAGGAGACAAAGTAGAACGCAAATTATCAGAGATCTTCAGTACGCGTGCCCTGTGTTTCACCCCAGGACAGTATTCACGCAATATGCCATGAGCATGGGTGCTAGAAAGGCTGTGATTTGTACAAGTCATATATGCCGGGCTAAGAATTAACTATAAGTAGTACCTAGCAAAAGGGATAATGTCATGCAGATTAAGTGTAAACTACCTCTTTCTATTTTAGTGCAGGTTTGGTGGCTTTAAACCAGTGTAGGAGGTGCCAAAATCCGCAGGAAATCTTTGGCGTATTTTGTTTACTGCACAGGAAGGGAGCGCCACTTTTACTTTTCTGCCAAGATAACCCAAGCACAATCGCACAAGTTGGCGATAAGCGATGTAGCAAAATTTTCTAGACACGAACGAGAGGAAAACTGTTAGAATAAATATATATCTAAGAATGTGCAGTCATACATAAACTGTTCATAATATTTTTGTTATGTATATAGTGAAAATGTCAGAACTAGTAAACATAGTCGTGCCCTTTATGACTGTCTGTGCCATGTTGTTGCCTGTATGCATAATACGCCGTTTCAAGGACCCACACATTCAAGCAAGTAGACTGAAAGCCAGGATGTTCTGTTATACAGGACATTTGGACCTCCGTTTGCTCTTCAATTTTTTGTCATATTTGCCCTATTTGGTGACAACATACGCTTTTGGGTACTGTAGGCATCAGCTGACACATTCCACACTCACACCTAAATTACTATAACGAAAAATAAGGACCCCTTTCATAATGGCCCGAGTCCATCCTAGTCTCATGATAAAATTACTTTAAAATAAAGGCAAACGGTATAAGCAATACAATTTAAGTCACACAAAAAAAATTACCAGTCTGTGTTGCCAAGACGATCCGTCTCGCTTTGGGTTTCGTCCTCACAGCTTTGTTGTTGTTGTTGTCCATCTTCTCGTTGAACTCCGCGAGGCTCGTAACGATAGGGAGCGGACCTGCTTCTTCAGAAGGCTCTGAAGTTTCAGCTACATCGCTGTCATATAAACTTACATCATATCGTAAAAATCACTTTCGTTGGATGAAAGTTCCTCTGAACTATCCGAACTCGCACTTATCGCTCGAGCCGCCACAGTAATAATCAAGTTGCGCAATCGACTGGTTCCACTCGTTACGTCACAGGTAATTTAATATTGTTAACCGGAAGTTAATCTACCGTAGAAAACGCCGTCGTTTCGCCTTAGGAACATCGAATTGGGAAAAAAATAATAGCAAAATCGTTTTTAGAATACTTTATTACATATAACAGGATAAACTTGTATTTTTGGCTTTACATGCCCTTTAAGCTTAAGGTTGTACTTTAGGAATTTTACATGATTTAATGTGGTGAACGTTTAATTCGTCCTAGACAGCTGCCTTGTCATTTACAATGGAGTTCTCAAGATATGTGTTAGCCCTTGAATTCCTTTCAGTAAGTATTGCAACTGTAGCATCCTTCTAAAAATGTATACATCTTCTACACATGCTTGCATTCAAGATTGGAAAGCAAGCATTCTTGAGTTGTTATACACTGCATACACATAGTAAATTTACAATAACTGAACCATTTCTCTTGCACTGATTGGTTGAGACCTATGGTTGATAAGAATACAGACCAATGAAATTTGTTTTCAATTTGTTAAGGAGACATGTTTTGAACTCCTCAGTGGGAGTTAAATCCGTGACCCCAAGATATCAGTTTGGTTAAATACTCTGACCGCTAAGCTGTTGGAGACTTTTGTAATTATTATGAGTACTTTTGTAATTATTATGAGTATCATGATAACACTCACAGGGGTGGATCCAAGATTTTTCTCGGGGAGGGGTGCACCATTAAGGAATTGTGTAACTGACTGGTGACGTAAACAAAGTTTAATACAGAATACGAGTTGTGGGTCATCTCAGGGGGTGGGGGGGGGGGGAGGGGTTGCACCCCTGCACCCACCTCCTAGATCTGACCCTGCCTTGCTAAGACGGTCACCCAGAGTTGGTCCCTGCCTTTCTATTTTCCATTTAAAGGACACTTCTATAAGATGGGCACTGCGAGTTGGTCCCAGCCTTTCTATATTCCCTTCAGTTGCCTCTCTAAAGGTGGACTCATAGTGCTGGTCCCAAGGGTGTCCATCTTAGAGGAAGAGTTATTGTAGTGATAATATACTGTTAGTCCTGCTACATATCAGTGTCAGTGAATTCAAATTATCATAAAGGTCTTTCAAAGATCAAGGAGACTCGTATCACAGATGTAGTGTATCGTGTCAGTAGTGTGAAAAAAAGTGTACCTCTGGGCTGCTTCTCTGCTTACTTAACCCTCTTAAGAGGGATCAGCGTTCAAAGAAAGTCATCTCTGATAGCCCGGTGCTAGTGGATTTTGCTATCGGGCAAGTGCTGTTTTTTTAGGGGGGAAATTCCAAGATACAGAAGGATTGTAATCAATCGTGCTTATCAAAAAGGGTTTTGGGGCTAGTTGAAATGACTTGTGGGCTAGTACATGCTAGCTACAGCTTGCCCGAATGGCAGGCTGTAAAACTGACTTTCTTTGCATCATGGCGACCAACATCAATTTTCCTCCAATGTCAATACATAATCAAGACGAAAGGTTATGAGAACGAATGAAAAGATCACCCTAGGCAGGGGATAATCTTATTTCAAATTATTCTCTTAACTAATTCTTTAAGGACACGTATGGAGATCAGTTTAGGTACCGGAGCTTAAAGGATTAAAATACTTTCTATACGTAATGTTCGTCATTTTCTTTGAAAGTCGTTATCTGATAGTTTGTCACTTGCATTCAGTTTCAATCATTATTTTGTTATCCTAGGAAAATATCCTGGCAACAGGAGGAGAATTTGAAGGAATAAGAATTTTAGACATTGAAAAGGAACAGTGTGTTCAGACATTGCAAGGACATGCAAGCAGGTGAACAATCAAACCCCTCGCCAGGCGAGTCTGTCTCGCATTGCCTCTCGTTAGTGGGGGTGGGGGAGGGGGGTGACGCGAAGAGACGGATGACATTTCCGACTTTGTGAAACATAAAAATAACCGCTTAAAACGATAAAAAAAGGTATAAATAACACGGCAAACACATAAAGAGGCACGGATGGACAAACCTGTGAGAAGATTGAAACTGTTTGCCATTGTGGTTTTTGAAAACTTCTTAGCCTAACAGTTTTTCAAAGATCATTGTTGTTGTGTGTAACGTTTTAAATGATGCTTGGGACACATATTTGTTGGACAAGAAGCTGTGATTTTGTCGATCTCAAGTAATTTCTTAAACTCTATAGCGACAAGGACGTGTAATTGGCATTAGAAACAAAGTAAACTAGACCGAAGCCCTTGACTGATGACATAGCCGTAAGTAAGTATAAACTTATCCCTGATGTGCAGTTGACCGGATGGACACATCTTAACATAATGGGAGAAACGTTTCACTGGTTGCGTTATGTGTGAGCTTATATTAGTCATTACATGCAAAGGATCAAATCCGTCTTCAAATGACGCGCAAGTTGCATCAACTCACGAATCGATGAAACTCGCACCCTGTCTTTAAAAGAGAAAAAAAGAACATCCACAGTCATCAAAACGTTTTCCGGGTTTCTCTTTGTTGGCAAAGTCATACTGTGGCGTTTTTGTTTTATTTCTTTTTTTTTTGTTTTGTTTCTTGCAAAAGTCCCTTCAATCAATCAATCATATATTTTGACTTCAGTATCTTTTGTTGCGAAGCTTGCGACAACAATTTGCACTTTGATTGTTTACATCAAACGAAAGCTGCTATAGTTTTTTGTTTCGTTTTCAATGCTTTTTTGTAACCTGAAAACGCAAATTTAGCGACTTCTTGCTAAACATGATTTCAAAAGTTTGAATGTAATAGCGTACGTTCAAGTGCTGCGTTTTAGCCTTCTTATTTGTCTCTTAGCAGTTTTACACCCTTGCTTACAGTCGGTATGCAATTCGTTTGAAGAAACAGTATTAGCATAAAAAATGAGAGTAGCAATCAAATTTTGTTTTTCGATGTTTACAAGCTAAGATTCAGTATCAGTTTAGCTTCCATATGTCAGTTTAGTTTCCAGTTTAAATTCAGTGTTTAGCTTCCATGTCTTCACGCGTAGGCAGCGAAACTGAAGTAACATACGTCGCCAGTAACAACAAAATAGCTTACGCGGTTACAAGAATTTTCCTCTTGATTTTATGTTCGCATCATAACGTCAACTGCATAACCGTTACTCGTCAATTTCTATCACTTGTTTGACTGTTTTGTCACGTCACAAGTAAAACCTGTTTGAATTTTTTAGCGATGATGTCATGCCTTTTCTCATTGGCTGACACCTATTCTATTGTTCTTGCGCTATAAATTGGCAACACCACCCGGATGGTTGAGCGGATCCGTAGAACCACCAAACAATACACTTCTCACCTTTCATTACTTCAATCATATTCATGTTCAATAAATTGTTTTCACCCATTCCCTAAGGTGAAACTATATATCCGTAACACCACCAGACCATATACTTGTCACCCTTCAGGACTTCATCCATATCCAATGAGGCATCGTTCGCAATACACCTAATTATTTCGGTAAAAACTAGAAATTTTACAAAGAATAATTGCCTCATTCACTTTTTTGCTACACAGGAATTTCGCAGTTTTTTATCGCTTTTTTTCCTTAGATATTGCGTGGAAAGACCTGAATATTGCACGAACGGTTCAATAAGTTAACCAGCTATTTAACGTTTTTTGTTTATACAGCGACGAGATCAAATCGTGTGCTAATGAGCTAAAATGTAACCAATACTTCAGCAAATACTCGCATAATCATTTAAAGTACATGTATTACTAGGTCTTTCGGTGGATAATCCTTTAGGAAAAGTGAAGAAGTGAATGAAACAGAAGTTGGCAGTTTCTATACTTTGACCGTCGATTAAGTCGTCAGTCGATCGAATAAAGGGTTGAAAATCTCTGTGTGTCATTCAGCTGGTCAGTGAGAAAAATATACCATTTTTAGCACGGTAAAAATTTAAGCTTTTTGCAGCGCTGTTTGGTTTTTGCATGTTATAACTGAGAATAATGTTTGTTTTTACTTCTCATTTTTAGAGTGAAAGGCCTCTGTATGACGGATGACTTGCTGAAGGAAGAAGACAGGCGCTTGTTGATGTTTTCAGTGTCTTCTGATGGAGATTTAAGAGGATGGGCTTTTAATTCTGAAAATGTAAGAAGAAATTGCGTCTATTGTAAACTTAGCCTGCGAGCAAGCTTTTCATACAGTAGCCTTGCAGGACCCATGTGGGTTATAGCTCTTTTATTTTCGGGCTAGGTTCCATTGTCGTCCTAGTTTGCTCACTGTTTTCCCAACCAATCCCGTTAGTTCTTCCTAGAGCTGCTAGGTGGCCCTCTCCATATCGAGCAAGAACGCGCGAGCGAGCGAAGAGGACGCGATATCGCGTCTCCTCTCGTGTGCCGCTCGCGCGTGGTTTCTCACGATATCTCCCAGGCCCCAGTTGTTCGAAAGGTGGATAGCGCTATCCACTGGATAAATTACTATCCACTGGATAGCGCAATTGGATGTCGTAATACTTATCCTCTGGATAGCGATTTATCCGGTAGATAGCGCTATCCAGCTTTCGAACAACCGGGGCCAGGTCGAGAGCTTGTTCACAGGCTATAGTAAATTGTCTACAAGACGGACACTGTTGGGACTGGTAATGAGTTTTCGCCTAGTAGGGGGTTCTGTCTTCACAGAAGAGAGCTGCAAAGATACACCGATAGGTCGGTGAGCCGCGATATTCCTTGCCAAGATAGATATTGATCTTTTAACAAGGTGGCCCGAAAATTTGTTGAATAACTCTGTTTAGTTTTCCTTGCCCAACCTCTGCACATTGTAAGGCGATCTATTGTATTCAATGGGAGTCTGAGAACTAAGTTATCGTAGCGCGATTGGCAGCCTTTGCTAGGTGATCTGTGACGTCACTGCGGGGGCCTGGGGAAAGAAATTTTAATGCCGTATCCCATAAACCAAAGCTGACGGGAACAGATTGAATTGAGTTGAATTGGTGCGCGCGTTGGTTTATGGGATACGGCATTAAAATTTCTCTCCCCAGGCCCCCGCAATGACGTCACAGATCACCTGGTGCCAAGTATAGCTGTAGAGGATGTAGATCTAGATGTAATTATTCCGTCTTCCAGTTTATCATCGCCTTGGTATATCTTTAGATTTCACTTCATCTGCGTTACGTACATGGTGGCGGATGTTTCTTTATGAGCTCTGGAAGACTCCTAGTTTCCATAGTAATTGGTGGCTTATTAACATTGGCAGCAACATATAATCGGGTGTGCTAATTATTTTATCTACAGAGAAGTGTCGCGCAGGTCTTCAACTTTCGCTAAGGAACTTAAAGTTAGCAAAAAATTACTTTCAATGGCAAAATCACAGCTTTAGTTCAACGAATTGTCTCCTCAGCATTATAGCAAACGTTACAAACAACACCTGTGCTTATTTTGCATTTGCTCTGTTATTTAGACCTTTTAGTTTTGAGCGGTTCTAGTTTTTCTGTTTCACTCTATCTGCTGTCAATTCTCACTGTGTAAATTTTGAAGAATTTTATCACAAAGCCTTGAGCTCTTTACGTTTCTAGACATGTACCTGTCACTGCCGCGCTGCCTTTCTTCCAGGGAGGCTAATGCGAAAGAAGAATCTTTAAAAGCGTCCATTGTACCATCATGACGTATAATCGTACTGTTATTGTGTTCTACAGTTTGCAGAAGAGGCCAAGCTTGTAGCGAGATTCGATGTGCCCGGTAGACCGACTTGCCTCACTGTTGTTGACAGAAAAACATTCTCCTCAAAGGTTGAAGCAATCGATAATGAATTGGCTGTAAAATCTGAGCAACCTTTAAAGGAGAAAAAGAAAAAGGGAAAAGAAAAAGAAGACAAACGAACCGTCAGCACCTCAGGTATTATGATTCCTTTGCAAACCTTTTACGGGCATCAGCAGAGCTGCGAATAACGCTCAAGTTAACGTCGTCCAACGCAAAACCTTTCAAATCACCAAACTTTTTCTGTTTTCAGTATTCCCATACAATTTCCTTTAAATTCTATCCCTCCCGAAAGACCACGAAGTTTGTGTTGGTGCCCAGTGTCTTTCAGCACTCATAAAATGTTTTTTTAAAAAAGTTAAACATGTTGAATTCCGTACAAGCTGAATTCTTACGGAAGACGCTCTTTGGAGAAAAGCGTTTGCTTGAGTTTTTTGTTTATTTTTGTTTTTATATCGTTGTTGAATGAACAGGTGATGAACCCAAGAAGAAAAAACACAGGACAAAGAAGAAAAAATCCGCCAAGAAAAGAGGTCAGAATGCGGTGGAAGGAACAGGTGCAAGAAGCACGAATGAAAAACCAAAAAGTGAACCTATGGAAATGGGAGGAAATGAGAGCGATGGAAGTGATGAGGCTAATAACGATGATACGGACGACGAATAAGCCATCTGCAGGCCCGGCTTGTCCCGATATTCTTGACTTGTGGAAGTCTGCGTCGCACTACCCAACAGGACACAAAACAACAGGGAACATCTGATACGAGTTGACAAAAGATCGAGGGCAGGATTTTGTTCCAAGGCTACTTGCCAGGTGATCTGTGACGTCATTGCGGGGACCTGGGGAAAGAAATTTTAATGCCGTATCCCATAAACCAAAGCTGACGGGAACAGATTGAATTGAATTGAATTGATGCGCGCGTTGGTTTATGGGATACGGCATTAAAATTTCTTTTCCCAGGCCTCCGCAATGACGTCACAGATCACCTGGTGGGCTGAGATCTCTTAGATCTTGCAACTGGAGAAGGAGCCATTATCGTCATTGGTCTCATTGGAATACTAGCTTAATAATCGGAGAAACAAATGTTTGTCGCTGGACAGAAAAAGCAACACGTCTTTCTTTAACAGACATAATGCGCGTTCCATTGGACGCTACTGGTCTGGTAAGACATTGTCCCCAGGGGCTCTTCTCGCCGTTCTTTACTTTTGTCCGTGCCATATATTTTCCGCCCGTTTAGACTTTTCCTCGTCCCCACTATCTGCCCCTGGGTCTCCGAGGATGTGTGAGCTGTAGAAGAAAAGAAAAGTGGACCTTTGAGTTTCTTTTGCCAGCGACGAGCTGTGAGAACGAGAACTCACTTTCTTGTACTATAGAAAACTAGTAGGACTCAAAATAGACAGTTTTCGTTCTACAGTGGTGCAAAAGAAGGTGATAGCTTGTTTTGAAGTACTCGTCGTTTGCAGAACCTAGAAAAATAGGAAAATCACAATAATCAGTGACTCTTGCGTCTAAAATACTTAAAAGGGAGATAGTAAATAGCTTGCGACAGCCTTCACGAAACAGCGCCTAGTGTTTCATCGACTTTGACAACCTTCTCGACTGTCATGTATTTTTATTGTTTATCAGCAGATAATAGTACTGAGTTTTTAAAAAGAATAAACAAGTTGCCAGTGAAGTTTTATTGTGTTCTCCTGCGAGGAAGCCCTAGAGTCCGGCATTAAGAGCTTGCTCGCAGGCCATTGTCATACAGTCTACATTTTTGTGATGTCGAGAGACGATGATGCAAAAACACCTTACTGGAGCAGGTGGGGGTTGGGGGGAACAATTCTGTGGGCCCTTTAAAAGAAAGGAAATTTCTCCGGGGTAGAGTACTCCCTTCATATAAGCCATATAGTTATGTGCCGCCCCAAAAAGGTATGGTTTTTGCTCCTTTTAAGTCTGAAATCGGGTATAAATTTTGCCCATTTTGATCTGAAATCAGGTATCGTTTCAATTCCAAATGAGTCAGAAAGAAGGAGAAAGAGATTTGAAGAACTCTTTTTGTTTGCGCTCTAATCTAAGTAACGATGATGTCATTTCTGCCTAAAGGCCAGGCCCCAGTTGTTCAAAAGGTGGATAGCGCTATCCAGCCGATAAATCTCTATCCAGTGGATAGCGGAATTGGTTTTCCTAATACTTACCCAATAGACAGAGATTTATCCGGTGGATAGCACTATCCAGCTTTTGAACAACTGGGGCCAGGTCTAACAACGTGCATGGATTTTAGAGGTCTGGGCCGGATTGTGCAAAGCTGGGTTACGATAACCCAGGGTTTGTGCGAAATTTGAATTCCGGATATGAAAGCTTAATTAAAAGGCAAATTTAGTTTAATTCTTTTCCTCTACAATTCGATGATTGGATGCTTTATGAAAAATAGGGAAAATTACCCGAGAAAATGCTTTTGGACAACAAAAAATAAACGGGACTAAAATTTAACCCCGGGTTAGCGCTAATCGGCCTTCGTACAACTGGGCCCAGGTCTGAAAACGGGTGTGGAAAATGACACTTTCTGGGTGTGAAATATATGGTCAGGACCTGGCGGCACACCCCCCGCTAAGAATTCCCAGAAATACCCAAAATATTTAAAATGTCAGCAAAACCACAGCAACAAATTTTAAAAACCACTGAGTGGTGCCGGATCTCCCAGTTGTAGACCTGGATCAGTACAATTAAACTTGTAGAAAATATAAAACGGCAAACTGATCCTTGCGGCAAGGCGATGAAGAAGTGAACAAAAGAATATAACAAAAAAAATTGGAATTGTTGTTTGTCCACGCGCGTGAGAGTTAAGAGAGGATGATGGGCAGAAGCAAAGGGAAAGATTCTCTTTTTCTCGCAGTTTTGCCGCTCGTTTTTCCCTTTCGCTAAACAAACTGCCAGCTATGCAGGCAAGCAAAACATGATTTTTGTCACCTTAATCCATCGGGGCTTGGCCAAGGGAGAACTATGTGAACCCTAATCTCGTACCCAGATCTCACTCACTCTTTAGAGTGGCCGGTCGAATAAAAGAGGGCAGCCTGACTTGTACGATCAATGGTTTTATTTCAAAAGTAGGTTGAGTTTGATCGTCCGGGTGAACGTACTACCGCACAGCTTGTCAAAACGTCAGTCACTGTCAACAACAACAGTCCTATTCAGGACTACGTTCACCCGGACGATCAAACTCAACCTACTTTTGAAATGACCCCTGGGTTTTATCGTCGGCAGTTCTCGGCATGCACTTGAACCCTTCCTCGTGTTACTTGACGACAATAATTATAGTTCCTGTGTTCTGCACAAATACGTGCACCGCCAAAAATTGACTCTTCTTTCCTCCTCGCAGGTCCTTACCTACCCAGAATTCTCTGCGTCTTTATTCCTTCATTGACGTGGCGTTTCGAGTCCAGTCCCCGAGTTTGCAGCCGCTGTAATTCTGGATCCGCCATTATCAAAAGTGGGTAGAGATAGTATTTAGAATCCAATAAACAAGAGACCATCTTGTCCTTTATGTAGCGGCTTCTTGCAAATATGGCATCTGGGAAGAATTGTGCTTTATTTCTGCTGGTTATTCTATATCTGGAATCGATCACAGGGGACGAACACACGCATAAAGTAGGTCAATAATATGTAAGATTCTCAGCCATTTTACTGTTACTATTTTTGTAAATATCCGTGTCATTCAGGTACAGACATTTAGATCAAGAAGTTAATATTTTTCTATTAAACTGTGCCCTTATACAGTGTATATAAAATGTATTTGACATCAAATCGAAAATCTTTTTCAATGAATTAAAGCTGTAGTTAATTGACACATCAGCACATACCGAGCGTAGCTTTTATCTCATTCGATCTCTGCAGTACTGCAGCGGATCGACCTTTAATATTTTGATTGAACTAGCAGGTAAGCATTTTATCCATTGTTTTATTTCTTCCAACTAGTGAAACAATTTTATTGATGATTTAACGGTAAGACAGAATTACATCCATCTTACTTTTATGAATATACACTTTTGTTTACGGTCGGTCTAGAAGATAATTATTGGCTTGATCTTTTCTTTTACTGTTAGTTTAATTCTGTTTGGCTTAGTGCATTGCACAGCTGTAATACCGGTAATTATTTTACGATACTTTTGAATAGAGTTCTGACTTGCCTAAACAATCAAGGTTATTTCAAACAATTTTGCAAGCAAAGAGAATGGAAAATAGTTATGCAGAATGCTTCAATGATGCCCTTTTTGGGTTTGCAATGTTGTGGTGCTGGTTTACAGTCATCTCACCACCAATGAAATTGCCATGAAGAAGTCAACTCGTCACCAACAAATAACTCTGAAACAATTGACACAGTTTAATACTTAGGATTACTTGGGACTTTTTAAAACAACAAAGCTAGGTTCTTTTCTTGGTGGCGATTTCGTTGGTGGCAAGATACTGTGGAGCTATATTGATTTCTCATTTTCAGTCTTTGTAAGGTTAAAATAAGGGAAATAATTTATTAATGCTGAGGTCTTCACCTTTTTTAATTCTGTGATATCTGAACACAATAACTACATGTACTTATTACCATCGAACCCACATGTACCACCACCTCTTGTAATCCTTCCTGGTTAAAGCACTACAGTTAAAACTGTTTATAGGTGACCATTTCTCGTAAGCGACTACAGCTGTTTTCTTGATTGTTTGTACCATAGTTATTCGCCTATAAGCCGAGCGATTTTTACAACAAATTAAACTGAGAACAGGTCAAATCTCGCCAAGATAGGGGGTTCGGCTTATAGCCGAGTATTTTCGCCCAAAAAAATTTACGGGTGCTTAACAAGATTTGAAATTCAATGTTTATTCGACTATAAGGCGGGCCTATGAGAAACTGGCCAATCAGAAGCGGTCGTTCCCACGGTTTGTGTAAACATTGCAACACGATCTGACAGATATCAGCTGATTGAAGCATTTCATTGTTTTAAAGAAACGGAAGACTTACCTTGACTTCTCTGCTCTGAAAACCAGTCCAGTAGAGTTTGATCAAATTCAGGATACTTTGGGGAATAGCAGCCCATCGTCTTTCGCTTTGCTGACATTTTTAGCTCACCATTAAAGAGGTTTGCTTGATCTTTTCGCCAGCGACGAACCATCGATTCACTGATTCCATAACCTGTAGCGATCTCAGAGTTGTTCTCGACAACCTCTGCTTCAGCAACGACTTTTAGTTTGAACGCTAAGTTGTATGAAGAACGATGAGCTTTTGGCATGATGATCGATTACGATGACTTTGAAAGAGAGCGATTGTTTGAGACAGGATTCTGAACTCAGGTGAATGTTTTGTCATGTCACGCGTGGTTTTATTTATTTACTTAAGCATGTAAGCCCAGATCACATTAAATTCAACTTACGGTATCTGTGATTTGTCGTTGCTTTCAATTAAACGACCAATAACAAGTGAGTAAATTGGACTTAATGAATATGTTTATAATTCATAACCTACTTTATGGTTGCATGTTCCCCGAGAGGGAAGCTTCTTTTGTTTTTGGTTTATGTTAATTCATCTCACTTAATGACACGCGTGGAGTACTTTGGAATTATTGGTTCTCGGCTTATAGCCGAATGTTTTGCGTTTATTTTTCATTACAATCTAACAGCTGCTGATATGAAAAAGTTTAGGGTCTCGGCTTATAGGCGAATAACTACGGTACTTCTTGCAAGTGACTGTTAGGTGCTTGCCCTGATCCTCTACCAGGGCAATATGGATAGAAAGAAATGTGACATGCCCCAACTGCTGATAATGTGCTAGTTTTTTTTTAATATATTTTTTTTGCTAATAGGTTTTATTTCAAGCAGAGTAATTTTATGTAATGTACTGCATTTTTTTTACAGTCATGCCAGGTAGATTTGATTAATGAATTGAGTATTTGAAAAATGAATCCATTAGTTGTTGCCATAACCAGTATGAAATTAAAATCTGCATTGTGTAAATAGCACTGTCTTTGTATTTGGTCAGATTGAAAGATTTTTGAGTGGATAAAATTGCTTTGAAGACATTAATAGGGACCTTAAGCAAGGACGATGACGACGTCAGTGAAAACGTCGCTAAAAAAATGAATTTGCGTTCTTTCAAACTTAATTGCGTCTATTAGGACCCGCTCAATATGTCAAATGCACGCTACTTTTCCTGGAGTTGAATTCTTAAGGATTTTATTCAAGTTCAAAAAGAGAAAGGAAAATTCGTCGTGGCATGTCCACGTCCTCCACAAAATGACCAATTAGGCCTTTTCACGTCATAGTCATGCAGAGGACGTCAAAGAAATGTACTAAAAACTATGATGCAGGTGCTGAGCTGTTGTTTTGATCATTCACCCTATTGTTTTTTGAAGTGGTTGCTGTCGTCCTTGCTTAAGGTTCCTAATATCAAATTCAAGACAACTAAGATGGTAGAAATTCCTTAACTACCTAATATGTGAATTTACTGCTCATTACACATGCAAGAATGCAGAGATAAATCTGAAATCTACAACTACCAATAATAAAATTTGTTAATGGAATTTTGGGGCGTACATGTTCGCTTGACCAGGCTTGACTGTAAATTGACCCTTGTACCCAGGAAGATCTAATGGTCTCTGCTCACATGGTAGTACACCTGTACGTTATTGATGTACGTGCCTTAGACATTTAGACATTTACTTTTTCAAAATGTTCTTTATCAGTTTAGGTCTTGTCTTTGTTACAGGTCAAAATTAAATTCAGGTTAAATTTTTTTTAGCCTAGATTGATTCTCAATTTCCTTTGTCTCTAGCCCAAATTATTCATGAATTAGAGTTAGGAGAGGATGCACATTGTCATTTTCTCAGATTTTTTTTTAATGCAGGGTGCAAAAAAGTCAATTTTACAGCCTGCCATTCGGGCAAGCTGTAGCTACCATAAACTAGTCCACAAGTCATTTCAACTAGCCCCAAAACCCTTTTTGATTAGCAGGATTGATTACAATCCTTCTGTAATTTGAATTTCCCAAAAAATAGCACTTGCCCATCCGGCAAGTTAAGAACAAAAATCACTAGCCCAATATCAAAATCCTGGCCCCGGACGATCGGACACGACTTTCTTTGCAAACTGCGACATGACAACATTGCCAGCCAAGCTGTACTTTAATCAATGTTCTAGCTCAGGAGATAATGATGCTTTACAGCTTGTGAAGACACTTTCTTAGGGTGTGCTTCAGATGGACTGTACTGGCAAAATGTTTATTATCGTCGGGACACATCACAGAAAGCCGTTGAATCTCAAGGACATGGACATGTATATGTAGCAAGTTTAAGCAATAAGAATGTCCTTGGTGTCCATTTGATTGAAAATTTCCATTTAACACAACAAGTCTGAAAGCTTTTGTTTTAAGACAGAATCCACCAGGAAATTGAGTAATTTTAATTCTCAGTAGACAAAAACCTTGTACCAGAATAATTTAAAGAACGTTGCATTCTTTTTTACATTTTTTTAAGGCCTAAAGGTGTAATTAGTCATCTGTAATAACACTAATAAAATTTCTCGTGGGAGTCCAAGAAAATGAATGTCAAATTTCACACGAATTGTGAAAACACAGGCAAATCTCTGAAGATTTCATGTGAAAGATGTAATTTTGGGAAATTTGACATTCATTTTTTTGGGCTCCCATAAGAAATTTTGTTTAGTGTTATTACAGATGATTTATTACATCATTAGGTCTTGAAAAATGTAAAAAGGAATGCAATATATTTTGAATTATTCTGGTACAAGATTTTTGTCCACTGGAAATTAAAATTACTCAATTTCAAGGTGGATTCTGTCTTAAATTCTATAGAAAGACATTGTTGAGTCAGAGCACTAGAGGGAAAAAAAGATTGACTTTATAGGCCATTTGCACTGAGAGGCAATGTGACATCGTTTTTATGAAAATGAAGGTTATATGATTTTACCTTCAAAAATCAGTTAGTGGGTCATATCTTAAACAAAATAATAGTGATTTGGTTTTTCAAACTCGCACCATTTTCTTAAAATGTGTAAATGTGTAAGTTTGTATCTGGTCACGCGACCAAAATGTGATTTTTAAAATAATGAATGAGCTCTTTCTAAACGCAAATTTTGCACTTAAACTTCAAGAAAAATGTTGAAAAGGTGATGTGGTAACATTTACAGCACATCTGAGGGTAACTATCAAGCGTTTAACAAGATATAAGCAAAAAGTAGTTTTGGTCGCCATGTTGGAAGGCACGAATATGCCCTCCAACATGGTGTCCAATATGAATCATACTACTTTGCTGAAAAATCAAAGAGCCATAAAATAACTCCCTTAAATGCGTTTGCTCTCAAATTTTGAGTGTAAGATAATTCTTATTTGCTCTGTCGATTTTTGGCATCAGCAAGATTCCAACTCATTGTTTAAAGGAAGCATTGGTCATGTGACCTCTTAGTGCAAGTGGCCTATTCTAAATTTGTTTTGTTGGAGATGTCGGTGTTTTCATTGCTTGAGGTCACTGTTTTGTAAAGCTGAGCTTTTTACTTGCCAATGCTTTTTTAATCCAGTGTATAAATAAATAGGTATTTTAGTATCTTTGTAACGTTTCTTACGTGATCAGAAAATTTGAGTTGTGTATCTCTGCTGTAAAGTGTCATACACTGTACTTTATAATCTTTAATGGAAAGACAATTTTATCACTCCAAGGTCTGTGAACGTACTTTGTTTCCTTATTGCAGTATAAAGATGGTGAAGAAGTTGTGCTATGGATGAACACAGTGGGACCCTACCACAACAGACAAGAAACGTACACATACTACTCACTGCCATTTTGTAGGGGCACAAAGAAGGAGATAGGCCATTACCATGAAACACTTGGAGAAGCCATTCAAGGGGTTGAACTTGATTTCAGTGGCATTGACATTGCTTTTAAAGGTATGCACAAATTAAATTTTGTACCTGTGCTAATAAACACCACCTGTAAACAGACTCTGTTTTGGCCCCTGCCACAAACAGACTCTGCTTTTTAATTTTAAAGCTCTTTTTACCAGACACCTCGCCTAGGCGGACACCCTTTTTGTAGTCCCAGTGCTGTCGGCTTATGGAAGAGTTCTTGGTGTCTGTTTTCTTTTGAACTAGTGTTGTCTTAAAAAGCACACTAATAGAACCTCTTCTTTTCAGTCAATGTTCCACCTGTGGGGTACTGCACATTGGATCTTGACCAGGATAAACATGATGCCTTGCTTTATGCTGTCAAGAATCATTATTGGTATCAAATGTACATAGGTATGAGCAGTTCTTAATTTCTTCAGTACATGTATAAGTTATCAAGTAAGTGTCTATGCTACTTATCATTTACTTGAATTACATAAATGTACCAAATGAATTGTCACACTTTATTTCTTCATTTTTTATTTATTTATTTATACAGGAACATCTGGTTTAGCATATAATGAAGCTGTTTTAAACGGTCCTATAAAAAAAAAAAACAGATACCAAGGAAATCAATACTTAGAAAGTAGGGCACTGAAAATTGATAGGGGCCTGAGAATATTTTATAAAGATTGGATAGATTGGATTGCTTAAAATGCCTTTTTTGCCAGAGAGTTCACCATAGGATTTTTTCAACAGCATCATAAATTTATTAACTTTTGGAGTGAAATGATATTGTTATTGTTAAGTATCCTAAAACTACACTCTTCTTGTTTTTATTAGCTTTTCTCACTGTTGTCGCTTTGTATTTTAATTTGCAGATGATTTGCCTATATGGGGTAAGTTTTTTCATTTTATTGAGCAACTTTGTTTATTTGGTTTTTTTTTTTTAAATAAACATTACAAACACTATCACAAGCAAGAAGAATTCCTTTCCAAATCAAGAGGCTGTCTTTAGAAGACTGGTACATGTATGTGTTGTGGTTCAATTTTATCCTTGGTTCAAAGAAGCAGGCTGTAAGTACTAGCTGGTAGCTCCAAAAAATTTCCATCAGGGATAAATACCAATGTCTAAGATTAGAATGTTGATGCTTGATGCTGGCTTACTTCTACATGTATGTCAGACTGCATCTGGCCTGTGATTTTTAGTTGTGGCACTCAGTCTCAAATGCACAATATGCCATAGCACATTTGCTAGTTCAATGTGAGCAGGCTGAATTCTTACTGATGTTGTTGTTTTGCTATTTCTTCTAGGAATTGTTGGGGAAATTGGTGAAAGTAAAGATGAATTTTACATTTGGACTCACAAGAAACTTGACGTTGGTTACAATGGTGATCAGATTGTGGATGTGACCTTGACAAGTGAATCCAAAACAAAGCTGTCTCCAAATTCAAAAATCAGCTTCACATATGAGGTAAAACAGTCTCATGTATTGGTATCATGTGCAATTGTTATAAGGGCTTCAACAAAATATTGGTGATGAATATGTTGAGACAAAATGGGATAACTTCAGAGAACAAAACCATCCACACTCCACCCCCTCCTGTCCATTCAAAGTTTGGGTATTTGTTGTTTTCAACAGGTTTCTCAAACAGTGGCACAACATTGCATGGAGGGATCACAGAGGGAAGCTTTATTAATTATTTTCCCTTTTTTAAGTTGGCAAAACCTTAGAGAGGCCCTTTAGAGCAAAGTGCTTAACTAATTTTGTCACTGATCGTAGGAACATAATAATAATGACAGTGTTTATTTTTTCTGGGTCTTATTTCAATACATTTTACTTGCTGTTAGTTGAACTAGCAAATATCTTTGCCAAAGAGGTCAAGAACTTTAGAGATTCTAGTATTTGAGATAAAGTTGTTTATGCCAGTGAGGCCATACATGTTTGTCCTGAGTTTGTCCCACTTCCAGTAGCATAAAACACTTAAGAGTGAAGCCTCCCCACTTTTTATGAAATGGTAGTCATCATAGCATTACATGTACCTCCGACAGTGGTACAATGTTTGTTGCTAATGCTTCTTTATGCACCTGAGTTGAAAGAGAAAGGGGAGAAGAAAGATTCTTGTATAAGGAAACCACATTATAGTTAGTCCACTGTGTTAACCTCTAGGCCAGTGCACCTGTACCGCATTTAGAGATACTAGACAAAAGTATTTTGAGGAAGTTTGTTTTCACCAATCAGTCTAGTGTATAAGGGATATTACATGTATCTTGCACCTGTGACTTGCCATTGATGTTGCGGAGTAATGTGTTCTGGAGTACATACATGTACATGTACACTGTACAGGGCCCAGTTGTTTGAAGGCCGATCGGCGCTTAACCTGGGGTTAAATTTAACCCGTGTTTCTTTTTCTTGTGTTCAAAAGCATTTTCTTGGTCAATTAATTTTTCTCTGTTATTTTTAGAGCTTCCAATCATCAACTTGGAGACTGAAAGAATTAAGACTGAACTGCTTTTTAAGCTTTCAAATCTGAATTCAAATCTCACACTAACCCTGGGTTATCTTAACCCAGCTTTGAACAACTTGGCCCTGTATATTCTCTTTTGTTCTGTTCTAGGTTAAATGGACAGAAATGAGAGTGGAATTTGCAAGAAGATATGACAAGTATCTTGATCCAAGCTTCTTTCAACACAGGGTAAGATCTGTGATACAAGCATGTTCTTGGTAATCATCAGACATTCAATGTACATATAGCGGGCAAGGTTGTCCTTTAAAGTAAGTAACGAATAAAATGTTGGTATAAAATTTAGGGTGCCGCAATAATAATCTTGTATATGTACAATTGTCATTCAAAGGTAAAAACAGGCAAAAGTTTGATATGTTGTTATTTTTTATTGTTTTCAGATACACTGGTTTTCTATCTTTAATTCTTTCATGATGGTTATCTTTCTGGTTGGTCTTGTCTCTATGATTCTTATGAGGACTTTAAGAAAGGATTATGCAAGATACAGCAAAGACGATGAACTTGATGACATGGTAAAATGTCAAAAACTCTCTCTTTCTTAATTCACTTGTGCATGTATTGTTCACGGTGCATGTTACATAAGTTGTTAACCTTTTCTCTGAGGCTGTTATTTGGCCTTGATAGATGACATTCTCATACAGCTGGGTTGATAAAATTTATGTCCTGCAGATCAGAAAAAATGCTTTTAATTGCCACCTAAAACGTTACTTATTATTGTTCATTCAAAAAGCAACAATCAGGCTGATAATCCTATATATTATTGGGCTTGTGTGTTGAGGTGCTCAAGCAGAATCATCCATTGTGGCCATTAAAATGAAAGCTGGTTTGCTGGTATTTTGTTGTGATTGCTTTTTAGAATTTTTTGCTTAGGGTTCATCTACACTGTAAGTCAAAGAAAATTAATTTTTTTCTTAAGGTTCTTTAGTACTCCTGGAAGGTAGAAATTTACACTTGCACACTTATGAACTGTATTGTATTGTAACCACTTTGTTAGTCTAATATATAATGATTAAGGTATTGTTTGATCTTCAGGAAAGGGATCTTGGCGATGAATATGGCTGGAAACAAGTTCATGGAGATGTATTCAGACCAGCATCGCACCGTCTGTTATTTACCAGTCTGATTGGCACAGGATATCACTTGTCCACTGTTGCCCTTTGTGTTATCTTATTCACCATCATGGGAGACCTATACACTGCGTAAGCTTTTTCATTTTGTTGGTGCAGTTCTGTTTAAGATAATGTACGTTGAGCTGCTGCCTCAGTTTTTTCTGAAATGTACCAGTAAGCAGGAGTTGTGTTTATTATTAGTTCTCCAATTTATTTCCTGTGAGGTAAAGATGAAAAAGGTAAAGTTCCTTATTTCATGTCAGTAACTTATAACAGCACTCATTAGAATGACAAACCTGAGGCTGACCTTGTGCTCATTTTACCCCACTCTCTCCAAGTTCTCTGTTTTATGGGTTTTATTTAAGCCACTTCAAGTACACAGAAAGGTAAAAAAAAGTCTGAAATAATGATTATGAGATCACACCCAGGGTTAAAAATATTTTTCCAGGGAGTCTCCGGACACAATGACCGGCCAAATTCATTTTAGCTTGATCACGTATTGTTTCTATTGTTTGTATTGTTTTTGGTCAAATTTATAAGATGAATAACTCTCAAAACAAGGGCCCATGAACTAAAACTGGCGTTACATATTAATTTTTTCAAAAAAATAGGGCTTTTGATATTTCGCATGGTCACGGAGTCGTGAAATTCAAGTAAATCTGCGAAATCCCTTGAAATTTGACTTTTTTCCTCAATCTATAAGAAAAAAGGCGTTGCTTAACTAATAAAAATGACAATATTTTTAATTTTGTGACCGGAAGTGCGTGAACCCTAATGGCTGTTTTGCACGAATTGTAAACAGCGTTTCTAGTTGCATTTCACCCAGGATTTCAGATCAAAGTTCTGCAATACACAGCGTCTTGCTTCATACTGATAGTAGCTGCAACAACTGATTAGAATGGAAATTTTGATTTATTTCATTTTCAATATGATCGAATGTGACTGGTCAACATGGCTGGTCAACATCATGACCAGCAAGACGAAAGGTTGACCGGTCAACTCCCCAATCAGTCTGGACATTGTCTATTGACCAGCCATTATTTCAAGCCCTGCACAAGATGGTTAATTTCATTCTTTTCACTCTTCATAAAATCTTTTACTGCTTTCAGTTATAAAGACTATTTATTTTTTTGTCATGCCATTGTGAAACAAGTTACCAGGGGAATACTGTATGAACATTTTCCTTCATTGTTGACACTGTGTGTAAGCAATGAAAAGGATTCATCAAGAATTTCTCATTGTAGCTGTCTAGTAAAAGAGTGCCATAATACTTGATCTCAGATTTTGTCTGACAGGATTAAGTTTAATCTAATAGGATTGTGTAATTAACAATTATTCCTCAATAGCCCATTCAGCTTTCGGCCTCATGGGCTATTGACTCTGAGGCCATGAGGGCGAGAGGAATAATTGCTTTAGTAAAATCCAACTAGTTGGTCAAAAATATCGAGAAACAACAACTTTAGCTACTAAAGCTAGACTTAAAGCCATTGGTTTGGTTTTCTAAGTCAGCACTTTTCGCTACTAGTGGGCTATAACATAGCCTAGTAGTAGTTCAACCAATCAGAATGCAGCATTGATAATAGACCACTAGTTGGATGTACTAAAATTAATTATTCATGTACTATAAAGTGGACTATTTTCTATTTATATACAGACGTGGCTCCATCCTTAGTACAACAATATTTGTATATGCAGCAACAGCTCCTGTAAATGGATTCATGGGTGGCAGTTTGTATGCTAGACAAGGAGGTAAAGTGTACTTAACTTATTCTATGAGTGTGAGTTGGATATGAGATGGTAGATAGCCCCGAGGTGCATAGCTCCAAGTTGGCTATAATCATCTTATATCCAACAAGTCTACTGAAAAATGCCCACAAAAATTAATATTGAGAATTCTTCTCCACTTTAAAAAACAACTGATTTTCAGCTTGTTTTTTCTCTTTTTAGCAGATGCAAACAGTTACCATATTTGGGGAGCATGGTATAATGGCTCATATACCTGCTAAGCCATTGCATTATCCAATGATTCAATAATATTTTAATAACTTGTAATATGTGATAATACTTGATTTTAGGTAAGAACTGCTCCTTTGGCAAGACATAACATGGCAAAATGCCCCCCCAACATGATAGTAGATACAGGAGGTGATTACCATTTACACAAACCACCTGGGTGGAAATCTTGTGCATAAACATACAGCTACAAAATTTGATGTGGTGGGAGAACAGCAAACTACAAAGAATATCCAAATCACCTGATCAGACTAAAAAGTGCTTTTAAAGTGTTGGAGTAGTGAGCTTTAAGGAAAAATTGTCATTATTTTTTTTACCTTCATGCATTTGTTTGTTTCTGGTAGGGAGACAGTGGATAAAGCAGATGGCATTAAGTGCTGTGTTGTTTCCTCTTCTTGTTTGTGGAACAGCATTTCTGATCAATTTTATTGCAATTTATTATCATGCATCAAGAGCCATCCCATTTGTTACAATGGTGAGTGGGCAATTCGCTTAAGGGAAATGAATTCTGAAATTCTTGGTTTTCTAGAATTTTTGTGCCCAATAACTTTCAGTTTTGAAGACGGCAGACGTTATCTTTGCCAGGGTATGAGTGATTTTCCTTGTTGTCAACAATAGAAACAATGTGTTGCATTAGTGGTAGAAGGAGATGAAAATTGAAGAAATTGCTTGCCCTTTGGGTAACCTCTCGCTAAAGTTTACTACCCTGGAGCAGCCTTGCCGGCCTACCAGTCCGCTTTTGACAAATGTTTGCTTATCAGTGGTACATCTCGTAATAAAAAACACTATCGCAAGCGGCCCAAGGCTGTGCTCTATGAAAAATTGAAGGGAGCTTAGTACTCTAAACCTGTGAAATCCAGGTTGCCCAGCATTTGATTTGTAATCTAAGATTTTCTGGTTGCCCAGGAGTAAAAGTTAGGTGCCAGGGGGCCATTGGGCTCTGCTAGAGCACAGCTTAGAGGCCTCTGTACTAGTCTTGGGCTGTTGGACAGCACTTTTGTTGTGCCCTGAGTGGGGTAGTAATCATCTAAGCTAAGTTGATCAGATAAATTGGAAGCTGTATATCGTAAGAGATTCCAAAAGCTGAAATTTTGAGCTCTAGCCTTGTGTTGAGATTATTTTACTCAGACACCACTGATCCAGCATCTTTAGTAATCACTTTTTTTTACAGTTACAACATATCTCTTTTATCACAGTCATCAAAACCTTTCTATCTGCCCTGTTATATTGTTCCATGCACTAGGTTGGGGCTGGGAATATGCCTTCCTATTAGAAGTACGAGGTCTAGTTACATGTACTTGACGATGTACTTTGGTTAGAATTCAATAGTGTATGTTGTACATGTATGTTAACAGCAGAGGAAAAATCAAGTCCCATTTACTTTTCTGGTTTCCATGAATAGGTTAAACATTAGTGACACCTTGACTTTAACTTCATAATAAGATATTTTGTTTCATATGTTTCTGTTTCTTTATTATGTACAGCTTGCTGTTACGGCCATTGTTATCTTTGTGATCCTGCCATTGACGTTGGTGGGAACGGTGTTGGGGAGAAATCTGTATGGTGCACCCAATGTACCTTGTAGAGTAAACACAGTTCCCAGACCTATACCAGAGAAAAAATGGTAAGAAACTGTCTGCTTCTTTTTAGAAAGACTCAACAGTATCAAGCGAATCCATGATGGGTAGTACATGTTAACTTTGTAGTCTACAGTTTTGGCATGCAAGGAAACTAGTCAGTTTTACAGCTTGCCAGTCGGGCAAGTTAAGAACATAATTCACTAGCCCAGTAGTAAAATCCACTGCCCCAGGTTTTCTGACACTACTTTCTTTGCACATGCCTTTTTTTTGTTTTACCAGTCAAAACACCTTTTGTCAGCCAAAAGTAGGGCTGCTAACAAAACTACTAAATAAAACTTAAAAGTTGATGCAAGGTTGTTTCACCAAGTTCTTGTGTTTGCTGGTATCATGTTGATAGTCATGTAAATCTTTCTGCTTGGTAGCTATTACATGCACTACATGATTGTACGTCTGTATTTGTTTTGTTGCAGGTTCATGGAGCCATTGGTGATCATTATTCTTGGAGGAGTTCTGCCATTTGGTTCAATATTCATTGAAATGTAAGTACTTTTTCTTTTTAAGTGTGTTTAATAATTATTTGAGAACACTTAGTGGGCCTCAAATGATAATTATGTCAGGAGCAATACCTGTTAGTCACCTGCAAAACTTTACAAAATTTGTCATGATTTGGAAAAATGATTTTAGTTTTTAACAATATTGTGCATTAGAATTGGTTTCACAAAACAATATTTCAGATTATAGAGAGGTCAGAAATGGTTAATTATTATAAGTAGACCTTCATCTCTATTAAAGGATTTTTCTCAGAAGAAGAGCTTCCTCTACAGCTGTGCTTCCACACGTTACACTGTCGTTACACTGTCATACACGAGTTCGCTACATTTGTACCTGTTCGCTACATATTACTTTCTGTAAACCATTAAAAATATTTCCTACATGTAAATCTCCCTAGAAAAAATTAAATATAATATGTTAATTATGGTTCTCGTTCTTTTACGCTTGCCCCTCCGAAGTTGCGAAGTTTTGGACTTTTCCAATAGGTAGCGAGCCCAGTATGTAGGTTGCGAACTCAAACGTAGCGAATTTGACAAGTGGCGAAACCGGTGTACACTTTGTCTTTCTTTTATAACGATTATGTGCAGTGCCTCTTGCTGCAGTATTTTACTCCTCACTATCCGACGGGTACTTGTGAACATATCTTGACGGGACGTAGAGAATAGTTTTTTTTTATATATTATTATTATCCCTTTCTTGTCTCTTTGTTAACAACAGGTATTTCATCTTCACATCCTTCTGGGCGTACAAGATCTACTACGTGTTTGGTTTTATGTTCCTTGTGTTCATGATTCTCACCATTGTAACTGTGTGTGTCACGATTGTGTGCACTTATTTCCTTCTTAACGCTGAGGATTACAGATGGTGAGTCAAACAATTCATTATTGGCTTCAACGGCGGATGTACAGCACGTAGTAATACATGTAGCTGTCAGTTGGCTCCAAAAGCTTTTTATAACAATATAATTTCAGTTTGGGTCTAATCAGCTTTATTATCGGTCAAAATTGTTTATGTATGACGGAGTTAATTGTGTCAGGGAAGAAGGTTTTTAGCATGTTGCGATAAGTTACTGCCTGATATTTAAACTTACATTTATTTTATATTTATTTATTTATTTGTTACAGGCAGTGGACGGCATTTCTTTCAGCGGCGTCTACGGCTGGTTACGTTTATCTCTACTCATTTTACTACTTCTTCTTCAAAACCAAGTAAGTTTCTTTCTTCAGAGCTCTTTCAGTACTTACGTTACAAGTTAAGTATAAGGTTTTGTTAGTTGTCAAATTCCTCCCTCCCTTTAGATGTTTTCGTATCATTTTAACAAAGCCTTTAAGTAATGATCCGGGTAAGGTGGATAGCAATTTCTTTTGTTATGCGGCAATGGTGCCTTCCCCACATAGGAATGTTCTCATTTTTACACAGAGAATGCATAAACCTAAATGAAGGCCGTTTACACAATAAAATGCATTTACACTCCACTTTGAAAGGTTTTTTTTTGTGTTAAAAGATTTTGACCAATCACAAGAGTTGAAAACAATAGCCAAGAAAAGTTTACAATTTTACATGTTCCCCACATAGGATTTCTTTGTTATTCAAACTGAGACCAGATTTTGTTATTATGGAAGATTGTTGGAAAGTAAGGATGAATAATTATATGTACCGCTTTATGAAGTTTTGTTAACTTTTGCTGTTTAAGCCAATCAGAAGTAAGTACAGACAATAGAAAAGTTAGCACCATTTTTGCATTCCAGCATGTTCGTTGCCGTTGTTGCTATCGTTCTTATCTGGACCGTTTCTTAATGCTTTATGTATATCCTTTATTTTACAGGATGTACGGCTTATTTCAGACAACGTTTTATTTTGGATACATGGCACTGTTCAGTGCTGGCCTTGGAATTATGTGTGGTAAGTGCTATGGTATACTAATGTTGCGTTTGACCAAAATGATGAACATTGCAACTAGTCTGTTAATTGAGCTCCAAGCAAAAAAGGTTCTACAATACAATATTTATTTATACAATGTACAGTAATAACTGATACAGAGGCAAGTAGTATAGTTTAGACTAATCAGATTAAGAAGAAGTTAACTTCTTAATAGTCCAGTTCGAATTAAAAATTACCACTGAATATAAACTTTAACGACACATTTATACAGGGTTAGCCTCGACGTAAAGTAAAATACTCAGAAATTCTGGCAAGCAAGTGTTTGAAATTTGAATATACACAATAGACAGAGTAATAAACAGCTCTTTTTCTCGTTGGAATTTGTGAATATATTACTTCAGATTGAGGCTAAGGCTGTAAAAAATGCATCTTCACTTCTTTAATTCAGCGGTTATAGCGAACTCGAAAATGGACTATTGTGCGTAGTCCTGAAATGGAAAGAACCTTGAACAGGTTGTGCTTAAGACAGCAGTAGTCACAGCCAGGTGATCTGTGACGTCATTGCGGGGGCCTGGGGAAAGAAATTTTAATGCCGTATCCCATAAACCAAAGCTGACGGGAACAGATTGAATTGGTGCGCGCGTTTGTTTATGGGATACGGCATTAAAATTTCTTTCCCCAGGCCCCCGCAATGACGTCGCAGATCACCTGGAGCCGGCTGTTGCGAGACCCTTTTGCTTCATCATGAAAGTGAACTCAATTTGAGAAAAGCGAGACATAACGGGGATTTATGGGAAGGACGGCAGATAAATCTCTTCTCATGGTTGTCCGGCGTGACCAAGCAAATTATTTCACATCGGCGTTGGTCTTGTTTAAAAAAGCTGAACATAATAATAGTGACTATATAGTTTTGCTTTCCTCTAGTCTCAAGAAACTATAGTTGTTAGAGACCTTTAGATTCTAAAACGAGAAAGACTCGAGAACGAGATTTTCTCAATGTTAAGCTAAGGGACGGACCATTAGAAAAGTTATGGGGGGGGGGAGGGGAATTTTCGAGCCGCATGAATTTTTTTCAGGCACTTGCATGAATATTTCTTAGGGTTAATTGGCGTGCAAGAATTTTTTTAAATTAAATTTTCCCTTGCCCGAATTTTTTTTGTACTTCACCCCCCCCCCCCCCCCCTCCCTGATAAGTTTTCTAATGGTCCGTCCCTAAGCTAAGTAGTGAGATCGCGTGAACCTTCGTCATTTTGGCGGGAAAACGCGAATATAGCCGTCGTCATTCCACTACGAGTCTTGGGGGAGAAATGGTCGTAGTGATGGAAACAAGTTATCAAGAGTTATCATTTTGCGATCGTGAGAGGGCTTAAACTTCTTTAATAAGAATAACCGTGCAAACTTTTCCGGTGAAGTAAAAAAAAACTGTGAAGTGACGTTTCCGGGATGCCGTAACACGCGAAAAAAACTTTAATTTCAATTTAATTGTTTTTTGGGACCCCCCCCCCCCCCCCCTTATCTCAGGGTACCTCTTATCTGAATGTCTGGATCCGCCACTTCATACCTCTATCATTGTTAAGTGATAACCCTTGACTGTTTTAATATTTTTCCAGGTACCTTTGGATACGCTGGTGCAAGTGCTTTTGTAAAGAAGATATACTCCACTGTGAAGATTGATTAACGGAAAATGTACTGGCAACCGCTCAAAATCCAAAGGATCCAAAGGATGTTTTTAAAACAACAACAACAAACAATTATGTCTGTATTTATAGCTGTAAAAGTGACTTGCGTACGTAGGAATTGAATAACTCTCTCTGGCTGTAATAATTATTGATCCTTTCCTTGGGAAACTCACTGTGAAAAGGTGGGGTAGCTCTGTTTAGGGGGAACCTACATCTTAAAAAATTAGCATTCTATGATCTACAGCAGTTAATTTCTTCGGAGGATTCCTGCCATACTGTTATCGGCCGTGTAACTACTAAGCAGTGGTTGTAATTTGGCAGCAACAAATGGAAACCCTTCGAGACCGTGCTTGGAAATCCTTGGTGGACCTCCCAGTAGATCATTCTGATACGTATTCAGAAATCTTTTCCAGCCGCTGTCGGGATTCATTGGGAATCAGTCGCCCATGGTTCCTGGCATCTATTGAGACTCCTGTGTATGGCCTGTTATAGAGTACACGGTTCTAACTGACAGCTACGTATCTTACAGTTGGGAGTGTATTCACCGTAATGGAGATAAGGGACAAGGTGTGGATCCTTTGAATGGACTGAACTTTATTGATAGTGTACACGTAGTTGTGGGTGCTGTTATTTTGGGTAGATATTTAGTTGGCTGAACACAGTTTTGGCAGTTTGTGAGTATATGTCATTTGCCAAATCATGGAAAGGGAAATGTTGCAGCTCACAAGCTGAAAGTTGGCAAGTGAAAAATAAACTGATGGAAGATTTTGATTGACAGGTAAAATTTGTCGTTTTTGTAGTTTCCATGGCAACGTGAACAATTGAATACAACCTTAAAATTTCGGTTTTGCTCAGTTTACATAAAATTCGCTCATTAGATTTTCCTATAAACTTGCACGCAGCTTACTATAATTAATCATTATGCACCTATCAATGTAATGCCGGCGGGGGGGTGGGGGGGAGGCAGGGCATAGGGTGGGGATTTGACTTTTTTCAAAAAAATTCAATCAAATTCCCTGCCCATGGGCAAAGCATTCCAGTCAAATGCAACCAAATTTCCCCACACATTGCTGTCAATCCCAAGGCTGGACCCAAGAGAGGCAGAATAAAAATATCTCCAAATAAAACTCTGCAATCTTTTTATTATATAAACGTTGCTGCATCACCAAAGATACATGTTCCTGTTACAGCTGCAGTTATACGTTTTAACCATAATCCGTGTTACACTGTGTAGAATACATAAAGCTTTAGGAGAAAGCTCACATTTTGTAAGTCTAAATGTATCGTTCTTAGTAAAGGGTACAAAGAAAGTCACTTTTATACGTTTACAGTGATTGTGGCGAATAAGCCATACACTAATCAACTGTAGTTGCAAAAATCGACTTGGTTTCTCTTTACTTCCGTTTACTTTGATACCACAGTATATTAAGAGGTTCAATTGATCAAAAACACGCTAAAACAAACGAAATTTGAAGACAAAACAGTGAAATCCACGCTTACTCTCGTTAATGGCCTCCATGATTTTCCAGATTTTCCAGACCGTGCGCGCATGCGTGAAGCGTGGAAGCGGGAACATATGTTCAGTCTCAGTCTTTTTCGTCCGAGTCGGCAGTCAAATATCCCCTCCCCCGGGAGAACAAGATCAGTTAAATGCCCCACCCCAGGGACAACAAAGACAATCAAATCCCCACCCCATGCCCTGCCCCCCCCCCCCCCGCCGGCTTAACATTGATAGGTGCATTACTATTTGAAACTTGTTTGAGCAAATTTTAACAGACAGGTTTTCAGATAATCAATAATATAATTGTACTGTAATTATTAAATGTGTTACATTATTTAAAATAAGATAAAAGTAAAATTCTGCTAAATATCACAAAATTGTAATGAGCAGATTTTGATTTTGATTTTACGCGAGATACCGCTGACCGCCTGCAAAACTGTGTTCAGCCACCTCAAAGAGGTCGTTTCGCCTCTTTGGAAACGAGAGGGGAACTGGAGCCGAGATGTCTCCCGCAATTGTCTCTGGGATCGTTTTTCAATTGTTTTCCAATCCCTTGTAACAGTCCCATAAGTCCTTGCGAAAAATAACTCGGCCCATTTCTCTCTCGTTTCTAAAGTGGCGAATGGAAACATTGAGCCTGGCAAATGGATGTGAAGGGTGAATTTGCTGTTACATGGAATATTTTACGTGCCGTTCGCAATAATTTTCCCTTTTTCATCGTTTTTCTGAGACGATAGTTATTACTTGCCGTTTAAACGGATCCGAGCATGGTGGTTCAACGTTGGAGCAGCAACTTAAATGATGTTGGACCAACGATTTTAAATGCCTAACATAGTTCTTCGTGTGTTAGTGTTCGAATTCATTGAGGAGTAGTGCCATAGTTACTTACAGAAGAACACCAACAACAAGAACATTAAAAAAAACAAGAACAACTTGGCTTAACGTAGAAAAACGCTCTGTACTGGTATTTCTCATACTAACAAAGAAAGACTGAAAGATAAGGTCACTGTATGTGTACTACATAGTTCCACGTTTCTGAGTAGTTTTAGGACGCTTCTAATTATAGTTTAAACTTTCTGAAACAAATACCTACACAGTGAAATATTCGTTCTTATTAATTGAAAATATTCAATTTTCTACATGTTTTCCTTCCCCTCAGTACGTAAAAAAAGAAAAAAACTGTTATATTAGTATCAATCAAGTTCAGTTTACGAATACAATCATTTCTTAAAACAAACCGGTACAGGCGGGATCCAGACCTTGAGATAAGGGGAGGGGGGGTCATCCAGACCCTTAGATAAGGGGGGAGGGACCGGTCTTCAAAATTCCTCAGTTTGGTCTAGAAATAAGGGTGGGGCTCGGGACCCTCCCTGAATCCGGCACTGCAGCATACCTTGAGTTCGAGGGAGGGGGTATAAATCATTTATAAATTAACATGTTCAATACCTTTTGTCCACGAGGTCAACTTTATTCCTAATTCTGGATTCTCGTGCCAAGAAGTTTGGACGGAAAAAAATTAGTTATGTTGTATGAAATTTAAAGACACATATAAGGAATTAATTTCTGTAATATTTTCGTAAATAATGATTCTGGTTTGAAGTATGTTTTCTCGAATCACGGGAATTATGTAAGTTTAAAATTTCATTTTAGACTTAACTTGCTGCCAGAACTTTGCAGCCAGTAGTTGATTCCAACTGTAAATTCACGGATTTTTAAAGCTTGTCCAGCATCTGGTCTAGTTAGTTATCTCTGCATGTTTGGGAAATGGTATTCCAAGCAAAAAAGCCAGATCGTACGTCTTTAGAATCTAGACTTACTTTGTAGGTCAGGTTAACTTGCTGTATATTATTTAATATATTGCTTTGGCTTCTTAGAGAATCGCACTTAGGTTTTAATAGAGAAGTAAAGATAGAGTGTAAAATAGTTTGGTTGATACGCTGTTGAATCTACGATAACACTTTGATTTTCACCCTTTCATTTCCAGAGTGAATGGTGGAGTTTTGTGAGGTGGTTCTGACTTTTATGTCTTGGGTCAAAATCCTATGGAGTGACCATTCAAATAAAATCTCTTAGGAAGTACTTTCATGTGGTGCTATTTGTTTTTTAAAATTTTACGAAATGAAATTTGGGATTTTTGTCGAATTTGCCTTTGGTCACATGGCAGTGAAAAGGTTAAAAGGGGCTACGTAAGGGGATACTGCTGTTTTACGTCAATCCTGTGCTAAAGTCACTAATTAATACCTTTACCCATGCACACAATGTACCTGCGAAGTTATGAAGATAACAAACAAATTTCCTCCAGGAGCACCAAGCATAATGCTGGATAATTATACGTTTCTTGGAAACTACCCACCTACCCCTCCCCTAAGCCAACATTGACCCTTAGCTCTCACTAAGGGCAAAATGTAGGCTTGAGGGAGGGGTAGGTGGGCAGTTTCCCAGAAACGTATAATGAGCCATTCATACTGTTCTTTGGTGATTTTTGCAGGCATAGCATTAAAACGTAATGGGTTTGCATAGCCCCTAATTATTTTTGGTACCGTTGACACGTTCTTAGGTTTGATCGAACTAAAGGGAAGACGATAACGGGAAGGGTTATTTCTGCAAAGTCTCTCGACCAGGGCGGGTAAAGGTTCTGCTCTCGACGACTTAGTTGTCCCCCTTTGATAAAAACTTCTGCAATTCTGAGACCCTCCTCGATCCGAAAGGCTCCAATAGTAGTAATAATAATAATAAATAATTTTGCTTAATCATTCGTTGAGATTGAACCCGGAAGAAAGAGCACTCAGGAGTAACTCTTGGCTTGGAGCTTACTGGAGCTGATAATAAAATTATTTTAGTATAGGTTCGCCCCATGTAAGGAAATCCGAATTTCGGAATCCAGGAAATTTTGTCTTGTGGAATCCGGACTACAGCTCAAGGAATCCGGAATCCATTTCCAGTGACAAAGAATCCAGTACCTCGCATCCAGAATGCAAGACAGCCTCGTACCCAGGTTCTCTCTCCTACCCGTCGCTCCGCGGGGACGGGTAGGAGAGAACCCTGGGAACGAGGTTGAATCCAAGACTGACTTAAATTCCATAACATGGGACGAGTAGGTGCAAACTTAGTAGAGGAGACTGGTCATGAAAGCCGGCAAACATCAAAGTTGAAAACAACGGTGCTGCAGTCTATGTTGGAAGCTCTTTGACTGTGCACAATCCTTTGCTTTTTGTTCATAAATTGTGACTCAATAAATCAGTGCGATTTTTCTATTAGCCCTTAAGTTCAAAATGATATGAATGCTATTGAAGGTTGGGCACGGTCAAGCCCAAAAAGCTAACAAAACCACATAACAATAGAGTTTAACTGGTTTCATAACCATTCTACTTTAATAACTATCAATGGTGCAAACAACTTTGAACCTTTCCAACAATCCTCGCACATCGCACCTTGTACCCATCTACTTCCTAACGGACTTAACACGTTTCCTCGAACTTGATGTTAGCAATTATTGTTGTACTATTTTACTGGCGCATCCAGTCAGAGATGCAGAAATCTGAATTACTAGTAATAAAGAAGTGTTACATTTATATTCAAGCCCTTGATTGTGTTTACTATCTTTAATTAAGGTCGTGAGGGATGAGGGTGCTTCGGGCGAGGTCCCAGTAACAACATTATCATAGTTTAGTAGCTACCGTAAAACGTATGTGAAGTTAACTGAGTTGTTGTGCGTCCGCTTTGCGCCCTTGGATCCAGTTATAGAATATTTCGCATTCTTCCCCCTCCCTCTCCAGTACTGTGTTAGAACGTTGCACCCGACATGCTTTTTTTGTAGCCTGTCTATCTTCTATGAAGGGGCCTGCGTGGTGTCTTGCATCCGTTCCATTTCGTAGATTTCGCTTGCTGGAACATTTCAACTCGCGTCTTACGTAGTCTGAATGCATTTCTGCGCCAAATATCTAACGCTTCCGGCAACTAAGTCAAAGCCAAAGAGTAAAAAGACTGAGGGCTCTTGATTGAGAATGCGCTTGAGTCCATTTGTAGTCCAAGCTCTTTATCTTGGTACGCCAAATACCCATAAAGTGGAAATATGATAATTTTCTCCCGTTAACAGGCGACCATGCACTCACAATTTTAATGACTAGCAACGGTTTAGCAACGCATACCTTTGTCAAGGACAAACAAACGCAAGTGAACTTTGAGAACTTCATTTTTCATAACGTTTGTTTTGATCCCGGTTCTAATTGGTTATTGACAGTCTATCAGGCCTCAGTTGTTCAAAGGCTGGATAGTGCTATCCACCGGGTAAATCTCTATTCAGTGGATAGAGCAATTAGTTTCCCCAATACGTATCCACTGGATAGTGATTTATTCAGTGGATAGCGCTATCTAACGTTTGAACAACCGGGGCCAGATAGATAAGGCGCACGGTCAAACAAAAGAAAGAATTACTTTAGCATTGAAGACGATTTGAAGGTAACAAAAACGTTCAACTTATTTTGCAACATTGCTACAAAACGAGTTGAATAGCGAGGCTGCCCGTTTTACCCACGAACCAAACTGACTTGCATATTGCGAAAAGTCGTTACAGAAAGAAGAGGGTAGTTCAATCTACTTACTGCAACAAAATCTGTATGTTGCGTGTTTTATCGGCTTAAGGCATGCAAACTTGTTTTGTAAAAAGTGACGTAAATCTTGCTGGTATGTGTGACTCCCACGTATTTTCCAGCAATATGCACGCAAATTACAACAACCTGATTTTTTGCAAGACAGGTTTTAACGTGGGTGGCTAAACAAGCAACACAGCTTTTCAATTCGTACGCAGCAATGTTGCAAGTTACAGGTTTTTTTCTGCTCTTTTTACTGTAGCTTGAAAGAACTTATTGATAAAGATATGTTAGATTAGAGACTTCTGGCAGAAACCGGTTCAACTAATTGCTAACTGCAAAGCGGCCTGGCTCCTTGTTGGATAAAACGTAGACCATAGCAGGAACGCCGGGCATTATCATGGCTTAATTATCGAGGCAGAATGTTTAAACAGGGATTAGGACCTCCATATCTTTTCATAAGTGACGGTTTCTTTTTTCATCTCAATACACCAACATGACATTACTGACAATAGTCAATTTAATGTTTTAGATATTAGAACTGGTCAAAATGAAAATAAGTTGGAAACGTAGTTTTAACATTGGCTAGCCTAACAGTTTCTTAAAATATAATTCAGAGACTAACATTTTGATATGTCTGTATTTTCACTTATTTGGTGGGATGCGCAGCATTGCTTTCAGTTACTTTAAAGAACACAGAAAACGAAACCCACGTTGAAGTAATAAAAGAGATTTCAAAATTGTGTAGTCAATTTTCTTACGTTTACTTTTTATAAGTAAAAGTGTGCTCTGGAACTGAACTCCTATCAATTTCGCTTGAAAGTTTCTCCCAATTTGATTCTGTTTTTGCACTCTGCAAGCTCTAGAGCTCGCTAGATGCCGCCTAATATATTCAGTTTTGAATCGATTTGAGATTGATTTTCATATTTCACGTGTTGACAAGTGACTGCTCATCACAGCCTGAGGCTGATATTTGTTTAACGAACACTTGTCAGCTTTTTTTTCACCTGCGTAGAATCTTATTCCAGTGCTCACGACCCCTCAAGCGCCCCCAGCGCAAGCTAAAAACCGCAATCAACAGGTTATGAAAACAAAAACCGAGAGAGGATTCAATTTATGAATGATTAATAGGAAAAAGACTTGTCTTAACTCAAATGATAATTCAAATAGCATCTTAGCTTAGTGATGTGTCCTGAAAAAGAGTAATAGGACTGAGAAATTAAGACGAAATACAATTTAGAATGTGTTTTAAGGGCCGCCAAAAAAAATCGGAAAACTTCACCTTGTAGGAAATTCGGTGCCAATACTAAGAAACTTGAGGTTCTTAATTTATTACCAACAGACACTATTTGCACATTGATGCCTTCCTACAGTGCTTGCTGTTAATTTGAAATTTAGAGAGTATATGGGTATCATATTGTAGTAAAGGATATCCAGTATAATTTTCGTCAGTCATTACGGAAAACTCTGACACACACACATCAATATCCAATTTAAGGGCTCTTGAATTAAAAGAAGAATTTCCGATTAAAATTAAAAGCTTATATGTGCTTTTAACGACAAGAATAATATATGTGCATAGAAATAAACATTAGGCAATCGTTTACACCAGAACAAGAGATTAAACTTTGCCAAGTTCTACGACACGTGTCGGCTTGTACCTCCAATAGGAATCTCCCCTTGCCTGCCTTGATTACATTTGCCGCATCTTCAGAAACAAAGTTATTTAAATTTATGTCTGAATGAGTTGTATTTTGAATTTGTCGCTTGGACGACACAGAAAATTTAATTCAAAACAGGAACACGTAGAATTCGTGCTAGCTGAAATTTGACTTGGGCATTTCTCACCGCAGCACGAAACCGAGCTAACGGTCAAATCCCGCGAACCGATTCCTCCATTATATTTTTCCCTTCCGTTGTTTTTATATTATTTATTGTTTTCTTCCTCATGGGAGTCGATAACGCTTTCCTCGAAGCCGGAAAGAAACCTGGGCTAGAGATCTGGAGGATCGAGGTAACTGGTGGTTATTCGTTTTACTAATGTTTAGTAAATCAGTTACAAATTTCATATGCGGTTTACGAAGTCTAAGATTATCAACTCTTCAGTACAACATTACAGCGATACAAAGGAACCGGAAATCGAATAGAGAATAGTAAGGTGCACGCCAACAGGAGGCAAATTCAGGGATTGGTTTCATCTGAAAATAATGTGAAATAGTAAAACTCTGTTTGTGACATTTATTTCAAAACCGTAAAAAAAATTATCTTACTGGTCATCTTTGTTTAATGTAGTATCGATAAAAGTGTAGCTATATTCACTATCTCTGCTAATTGCACGTCAAAAATAAAGTTATACGCTGGTACTTAAATGTTTTATATTTTATACAGTGGCCTCTAAAATTCACCACTAACGTATTAAAGAGAAATTAACTTCAGTTGATTTTTTCCAAGTACGGTGTTCACTGCAACACATAACTCAGCTAAGGTGGAAACATCGAGTAAAAATTTCGCATTTCAGCGTAAATTTTCATTTTAGGTCTTACATACTCAGAAAAGAATTCTGGCAGAGAAATATATGTCATAATCGTGTTTCTGGGTAGCTGCTAATTTTTAACTTTAAAATTTGAATGCGGGGTGCGGCTGGATTTACTCAAAACTCACGAAATCAACATTCTAGACTCTGCGGGTTTCCTATACATATTACAAAGCGAAATCGTACCACTGGGTTTATACGCAAACTTTGGCTATCAGGGCTGAACAACTCTCTGTTAAGTCAAGCTTAGCTAATGGCATTCTATATTTTTTTGTCCAGCTAGAACACTGAAGACCTTTGGTTGCCACCAAAATGCCGTTAACGTTCACCTTTACTTAAACATCGGTTAGCTTTTTTCGTTCCTAAAGAAATAAAATATTGATCAAAGTGAAATTTTAAACGAACATCTAGAAATTACATTCTTTTTCAGGATTTTTAGGTTATTTTTGCATTTAGAGAACGAAAAACAAAAAAATGTGCGAGAACCAACGTCCAACGCCTGGTGTGAAATCTTTTTTCTACCACCAGGCAAAAAGGCGGAAATTATTTTTTAAATATTAATTTCACTCTGTGAATATCATCTGAAAGTAAAATTCATCAGTTCTTTGACTTAACGCCAAAAATGCATGCTACACGCAAGCTTAGTTAACTTCAGTTGCATAAGGAACAGGAGAACTTTCAAATGTACTGACTTCGTACGCCTTCCTACTAAATCAGCGATTAGAAAATTTCGATCGCGAAGTGAACAAAATGAGTGAGATATTCTTAAAATATCTTGCTTTGCGGTATTTTTGAACTGGAACAATCTAATGATACTTACTAATACTAAAAAAACCCATTATTTTCCATTAAATAGTGTCCTTGAAATCCCCTATTCTACTCACTGGCACCCGATATATAACAGATTCGTTCTGGTCGTTCCACGCTATTCCTGCAATCTATGACTATTCATGGCACGTCATGATGAAAATAAATATTTTTTAATCTCTATAAATATATAGCATGCAGTGGTGTTGCCCAGCAACTACAAATTAAACCAAAGAAAGGACAGCGCGCAAAGTTTCAAATATTATACATGTACAGTAACCAAATTATTTTCTTCCAATTGTTCATTTTACGGTCGTGTATAATATGAAATCAATGTTTTTTGGGAGGTATAACTAATGAAGAAGGATTGCAAACGGTCAGTCTCAATTTATAACGGATCTCAGTCTCACTGATTTGAAAATGTTTGTGAAATAATTCTATCTTTTTTTTATCTTGGGAGTTCAAGGTTTTCAGCGTATGTCTAGCCGCTACAAGAACATTATTCACAAAGCCTTCTTAGTTAGCTTGTTTATGAGTTTATTGTTAAGAAACATTAGGGCCATTTATACGAAAAAAAATAAGACGCGTCTTACATAAGACCCGTCTTAAATAAGACGTGAACTTTCCGTATAAACGACACTTTAGTCTAAAATAAGACGCGACTTAGCTAAGTCGCGTCTTATTTTAGACGAAATGTGCCGTTTATACGGAAAGTTCACGTCTTATGTAAGACGCGTCTTATTTTTTCTCGTATAAATGGCCCTAATATGTCTCAACTTTACTGGCTCATGTACCAAGACTTTGTGAGCTTTTGCCGTCCGTCACTTATCAGTACGGACCTTACGATCCAACAACTATTCGCTGGCGATGTCCATGAAAAATTTGAACTTTTTGGCGATTATCGCAAGTCGCCCAGTCGACGTAAAAGAAGGGAATTCAGGTTGGAGCTGAGAAGGGAACGCACCTGATTAGTTCAGACAGAGACTGGCAAAATTTATCGCCTCGCCGTTCCCATTTTTAATTAAACTTAAAAAAAATTTCCATTTTACGTCGTAGTTGTGGAGGATAAATCAGACTTTGCTTTACAGGGTTAGATAGAACTAAACAGATCTTTTTTTAGATCTTCTTAGCTCTTTTTCATTTATAGAGCTAGTTTAATTCACCTCCTCGCGGTATCTTTTTGTCTGCCTTTGAAACTACACGGTTGTAGCTCTTCTTCTTGAGATAATGTGAAATTTTCTTTCCGTTGTAGAAACTAAAAGTTGTTGCTCAAGATGTAAGTACCTACGGCACATTCTATTCAGGAGATTCGTACATTTGCTTATCGGTAAGTTTGCATACATCGAACGGATCGGTACACACTGGTAATCATGATCACTACTAGCAATTTTTTTTACTGAATTTGCCACATTTGTTGCTTTCTATTTTCTTTTCCTTTGTTTAGTTTCTTTATTGAAGTTTTGATTTTCTACAGTCAGTCAGTACTTGTTTCTCTGCTTAGTTTTCGTTTTCGTTTTCTTTTTATCTTTAAATTTACCAGACAAAGAAAGTTGAGTCTCATTTAGAGTGGGATATTCATTTTTGGCTTGGTAGTACAACCTCACAGGTAAATGCATTATTATGCGGTTTTCAATGCGGAGTTGAAAGCAACTCCTGGGTCCTAACTCTCGTTTTCTTCTAGAAGTGTAAGATATTGCTTTTTCTTTATACTGACCTGCATGTGTGATATGTTATTATAATCGTATCATATCAATGAAACCACAAATAAACTATTTCGTTATAGGACGAGCAGGGCGTGGCAGCTTACAAGACAGTAGAGTTGGATGATCATTTAGGTGGGGGACCTGTGCAGTACAGGGAGGTAGGTTGACAACAAAATAACGACCAACTGAATATACTTGCATAGTAGAAATCTCTTATTTATATAAGACCAGTTGACTTTCTGTTCTGCCCAAGAAACGTTTCAGCCTGTCGCCGAAAGTCTATGTGGGTATTACCATATGATGTTGTATTCTGCCCATGGAACCCGCTTTTTAATCCAGCGGCCTACAAGTCGTAAGCTTATGATCTTCAACATGATTTCGTGAATATCTAATCACTTTCTATAGTATAAATTATGGTAATTTATTAATTTTACACGAAGAATTGAATTGCTTGTTTTTCTTTGTCCGTATTAGGTTCAAGACCATGAATCAAGAAAATTTTTGTCTCATTTTCCTAAAGGAATAAGGCGAGTGGTATTTTTATCTATTGTATTGTCAGAATTCTAGTTAAGTCAAGACAAGTATACAAACGTTATAGATGATGCATGCCTTTTAGAAACATTTAAAGTGATCGAGTCAGTTATATAGAGAAGAAATCGAAGTACAAATTAAATTAGTTGCACCTTGCTTATTTTCGTTCTGGTAGATACCTTGAAGGCGGGGTCGAGTCTGGCTTCAGGAAAGTACAAAGAGGTGTTTATGAGAAAAGGCTCTTTCATGTCAAGGGCAAAAGAAATGTGCGAGTATCACAGGTTGGTTTACGGTTATTTAATATAATATAATATACGTTTCTTAGATTCATTAAAAAACCACATACACTGTTATCCTTCTTGACAATGTGTTTTAAACATGAAAATATCAAAAACTATTTGTGATTAAAACGAGATCAACATGGTGTAATTATATGAAGCTTGGCATTATCCTTATCATTAACCCATTTTTGGCAGAGTACAGGTTCGCAGTATTTTATTATTATCATCATCATCATCATCATTATTATTATTTTATTATTATTATTATCATCATCATCGTTATCTTTTTTTCAATAATTCGACTAGGAATGTTTGACTTTGAAGTCAATAGGGACCTTAAGATCCGAGGACGGCGACGGCGACGGCAACGAAAACGTCTCTGAAAAAGTAAATTCGCGTTCTTTCAATCTTCATCGCGACTACTCCAAGTCACTAACTTTGTCAAATGTAGGTGAACCCTCCTAAAGTTGAATTCCTAAGAACCATATCCAAGTTCAGAAATAGATAGAAAATTTCGTCGTCGCTTGTGTACTTCCTCTGTAAAGCTTGAAATTAGGCATTTTCACGTCGTAGTCGTGCAGTGACGGCAAAGAAATGTACAAAAAAGCGTGATGCACGTGCAAAATTGTTGTTTTAGTTATTAAACCTATTGCTTTTTCAACGTCCTCGTTGCCGTCGCCGTCGTTGTATCTTAAGGTCCCTAATGTCTAGCCTATACGGTGGGCGATTGAAGGCCAAGGGAAACAGGGAAATAAGCGAGGACAGAGAGAAGAGATCCTTCCTTCCTTTCGCGCCTATCGCGTTTTTGCGCACCCAAAACACCCAAGAGCCATCGTGGCCCTTGGCGCACCTTAATTCTCCCTTTCTCTTCCTCTGCAAAAGCCTGCCACGCAGGTTAGTGATCCATTATTGACAGTATAAGGCAATTGTATGGTGTGCGAGGAAGGAGAATAGGGAACGTCGCGTGCGCTCACGCTAGCCATTATCAGTCTTTGCTAAAGTGTTTCGCGACAAGATCCGGTAAGTTTGTAAATGTTGTTTGCAGGTAGAACTTCACTACACTTCTCTAAATAAAGGAGATGTGTTTATCCTGGATGAAGGGATGACTATTCACTGCTGGAACGGTTCACAGTGTAGTAGAACTGAGAGAATGAAGGTATGCTAAGTTAATCATTCCCTTAACATCCGATCAAGGAAGATCAAAGTCTCCTATCTCCGTCAACTACCTATTTTCCATGATACTTAATGGTGTGTTTATAGAAGGGTTTGGGATCACATTATAGACGTATTTTTGAGGACGGAATAAAATGACTAATTTTTGTATTCTTCCGGCACAGCCGCTATCTAATTATCACCATTCGTGGATAACCTGGCATTCTGTCACATTATTTTCGTTTGGTTGCCCCCCTTTATGCTGTTGCTAAAATGCATAGTAACAACAAGGTTCAAGTGATGGTAAGTTCTTGTTTTTCAGGGAATTGAAGTAGCCAGACGTATAAGAGATGAAGAAAGAGGTGGAAAAGCAAAGCTTGTCATTATAGGTACAATATCTCACTACATACACTTTAATCAGCCTGCGAGTAAGCTCTCCATTTGGGGAATAGAAGTCACATTAGAGCTGTACGCACCTTGAGGACGATGGGTGAAGAAAGAAAGGAAGCCTGTCTTTTATGCCTTCTCTCCTCCAGAGATGCCTCCCCTGCGATTGAGCCCTGTGCATTGTCTTTTTTTCCTTTTTACCAGCTACGAGGTAAAGAGGTCTCTGTGGAGGAGAGAGCCTCGCCCTTTCTTTGCAGAGGAGAGATTTTCCGCCGCTTGCTCACTACTCTCCAACAGGCGACATGAAGTGGAGACTGAGCTTGCTCGCAGGCTACTTTTACATCATTAGAGGTCACTCTGTTAATAAATTTTGAGCTTTTGTACCAATTTTGGGCCTTCTTGACCCTTAACAACTAGGTTATTTTTTTCTTTCAGACGAGGGCAAAGACCACCGAGACGAAAACAGTTTTTTCGAAGCTCTCGGCTCACGTGGTGACGTCAAGGATGCATCTGAAGGAGGCGATGACGTAGCGTTTGAAAAGACCAGTCAACAAAGTGTTACTCTGTACAGGTATTAGATACAAGTATTTATAACACACTGTCAGTTATTCTTAAATCAGTACTAAATAAAGAGATATAATTTAGAATTGTTTCCTTTACTTAATTTTCCTTAACAAGAAATAAAAAAATGCTGTGCAGTGAATTATAATTCATGTAGAAGAGCGATACTTACACTCAGATTCACTTACTAGCGCTTTAATCTAGCGTTTGAGGATACATTCGTGAGTGTCTCACGTGCAAGTAATGTAGTGCGTGGTTCCGGTTAAACTGCAAACACCTAAAAACCAGCATCAAATTCAACCCCATTGAACTGGCCACCTTAACATACCAGCAATTTTTTTTAACTGAAACTTACCTGTAAATTTTTTTTGTTTATTTTCAATTCGAGTGTCCGAATAAGATGGATAAAGTAGTAGATAAAGTTTTTCGAATCATCACTAAATGATTAAAAACCGTCGTCTGGTTAGCTCAGTTGAGAGAGCACCGGTCTGCTGAGCGGGAGGTCGCAGGCTTAAACCCGGGCCGGACCAACACTCAGGGTCTTTAAATAACTCAGGAGAAAGCGCTACCTTTGCAATGACGTCTTCAAACGGTTAGACTTTCTAGTCTTCTCAGTTAAGGATGAAAAACCGTAGGTCCCGTCTTACAGCACTTTTGACTTAATATCTGGTTCTTGTGGGACGTAAAAGAACCCACACCACTGTTCGAAAAGAGCAGGAGAAGTAAACCCTCTGGTGTGGCCAACCTTTCCAGGGCTGGATGGGTTGTCAGTAAACACACTTAAACAGGAGCCCCGCTCTGTTGTGTGTGCTGCACTATATAATATGGTGGAAGGGAATAAATTAAGTAAATAAATAGCCCACAACCTAGTAGGCAATTGCAGGATAATAGATTGCACAGCTAATGCAATATTCTCTTTGCAGGGTTTCTGATGAAAGTGGAAGTCTTGAGATGACCCCCGTCAATGAAATGCCTTTAAAAAAAGAGCATTTGGATCCCTATGTGAGTAATATTACACCTTTGAACATTGTGTAGTAATAATAATAATAATAATAATAATAATAATAATAATAATAACAATAACGATTTATTGACAGTATTTCTACATGGTAGCTTCTTATCTGTCATACTAACAAAAACTAGCTACTTACATAATGTCCTAACATACTATAAATACTGTGAGTAACCATAACTAAGACACATTATCAAGATAACTTATGATGCTCAGTCAACTTAAGCGTAGGCTAGCCCTACTCTATACTCTATGTATGCGATTTTTTATTCTGAGATTGTAGAACAGGTAAATGATATACGGAAATATGCTCCGATTCCTACTGATAACTTTTCAACCAAGCTTGCTAGACCGCACGACAAGTCTAAAATGGCGCCGTTTCCTTGACAACTTGAAAGAAACTATTCGACCAGTTGAAGAAGCAAAGCCTATTACTGCCTCTTTGTAGATGTAAGATTTACTCTTTACAACTTTATCAGGGGCGGATCCAGAAAATTCAGAAAGCCGTGGCCGGGACACTTATCAGAGTTATTCTAAATACTTTTTATGTATTTGAGACGGAATTCTATAAAAATAATGCAAAATTTCAAAGGAAAATGGGTGGCGGCGGCCCCTACGGCCCACCCTTAACTCCGCCCATTGTCTCGTTTCTATAGCCAAGAAAGGGGTTTTTCCCTATTAGAATATCGCAAAACAAATTTTCCTGGCCTATTTTGTCTGAAAAGAAAAAGAAGAATAATGGCCAATTTTGGACCAAAACTATGGACTAGCTCCCTGCAAAAATCTCAAATTTTTACCTTTTTGAACTTCTTGTTTTTATTCACTAGAAAGGCGTTATTTCGTTCTACAATATCGGAAAACACATTTTCCTGGCCTCTATTACTTCAGAACCAAACCCACGGACTAACTACCTTTGCAAAAAACTTATTCGACTTTTTAAACTTTTCGTTTTTATAGCCTAGAAAGGCATTTTTTCGTTCTACAACATCGTAAAACACATTTTCCCGGCCTATATTGCCTAAAATAAAAAGATGGAAAATGTTTATCTACTGCCATCCCCCCCTCAGGAACCCAGGAACAATCTGTGTCAGGGAAAAGGACCAATTACTAGCTACAACCTGTTGCCAAAATGTTGAGACACTCACGAAAAAACAATCTTTCTTGCTTCAAATCGCTGCTAGTCACAGGTCTGTGAGATAAAATCTAATACTGACCTCCCTCCTCTCTCCCATTCAAAGTTGTTCCTCCAAGTTTTGAGCATGGTCTTGTATTGCTAGCAACTTTGATAAGGGGTGTAGGGGGGGTCGCAAGCACAAGATCATGGACAGGCCAAAATACGGTACAGTGTCTCAAGTACTTTTGCAACTGGTTGTAGCTAACTACTAGCTAGTGGGGGCGGTCAAATCAAACCTGCGACGTGAATGTTGTTGTAGCTATATCGAGTACACTGGCCCTTTCTTTCCTGGTTACTGGGCTTTTAGCCAACATTTCTCAACTTGGCAGAACAACAGAGCATTGTTGTCCGCATTTTAAGTTTCACTTACGACTGAAGCCAAGTTTTTGACGTAGTTGGCTTCAAAAATATCCGGTTTCAGTGCATGGTCCACACGAATTCACCAAACTGGTCGGAAGGCCAATTCGTAAAAAAAAAAGGGATATCGTATGAAAAGTAGAGAGCTTTAGATTCTAAGACGAATATGACAACGAGTACGAGATTTTCTCAATACTAAGTGGTGCGCGCGCGTGAACCAGCGCCATTTTGGTAGGAAAATGTGGTAGCCGTCGTCATTCTACTACGAGTTTTAGCGAGAATGTCAAGTGGCGAAAACAATTTATCAAATTTTAGAAGTTTTATCATTTTTCTATCGGGAGAGGGCTCAACCTCCTTCAATTAAGATAACAGTGTTACCTTTTCTGGTGAAAAAAGGTACAGCGAAGCATTCAGGGGTGTCTATTTTTTAGAAAATACGCGAAAAAAACTTTAAATCAAATCTCGTACTCCTAGTGTCGTTCTTGTTCTCGAATCTAAAAAGTCTCGAGTATCCGGATTCGTGTCAGGGACGGGGCCTTAATGAGCGTTTACGGTTGTTCTAGGACTGTTTTATTCTGGACTGTGGAAGTAGTGGTATATTTGTTTGGATCGGTAAGAAGTGTACTGACGCAGAAAAGAAAGCAGGAATGAAAAATGGACTGGTAAGCTGGACTAAATTGATAAACATAATGTGAACAATAGATAAAGGGCCGCTACAGGAGTCATGACCAGGTGATCTGTGACGTCACTGCGGGGGCCTGGGGAAAGAAATTTTAATGCCGTGTCCCATAAACCAACGCGCGCACCAATTCAATTCAATTCAATCTGTTCCCGTCAGCTTTGGTTTATGGGATACGGCATTAAAATTTCTTTCCCCAGGCCCCCACAGTGACGTCACAGATCACCTGGGAGTTTTATCGCTGCAAGAGGTACTGCCCTCTTGAAATAAAGTCTGTTAACGTTGTATTGTATTTCATTATATGGCTGAATCCGCGAGCGGGAAAGATGAAGCGAATCCTGCATTCTGCTTGGATACCCGCAGGCCCATCTTGCCCTCGCTGGATCCCCCGCGTGTTGCCGTTCCCGTTCTCTTGTGTTTGCTCGGTAAAGCATTTTTAGATGTTCGTTTGCAAGTCTTCTCACCTCTTTCCCCAATTTCTCCTGTAATTGTTTCACATGCAGCTTTGAGGAATTCTGAAAAGGTGTCTTAAGTCATAGTGGCGAAATTTCTGAAGCAGCCTTATTTCTCTCTTTTGTCAATTGAAGGAATTTATAAGCAAGAAGGGATATCCTCAGTGGACGCAAGTCAC
>JBBMOI010000005.1:25692500-25817500 GCA_038088405.1 Porites divaricata
ACAATACTGTTCGGCCGTAGTACTATTACAATACTGTTACCGCAATACCATCACAATACTGTTCGGCCGTAATACTATTACAATACTGTTACCGCAATACTATTACAATACTGTTCGGCCGTAATACTATTACAATACTGTTACCGCAATACCACAGCATTACAATACTGTTCGGCCATAATACTATTACTGTAACAATACTGTTACCGCAATACTATTACAATACTGTTACCACAATAGGCCGTTTTACAGTTGTGTGCTCAGTACCCTGGCCTTTGAATAGAAGCGAGGCTGGCGGTGATCATGTTCACGGGCTTTTTAGCAAGAGAATACCACGATTTGCACATGAAAAGCAGGAAGGTTGTTTAACAAAACAAGTCACCGCCAGCCTCGCCTCTATCCAAAGGCCAGAGCACTGAGCACACAACTGTAAAATGGCCTATACTATTACATGCAGGTAATGTATAGGTATTGCTTGACTACAGGGAGCATGCGCCGCCGAAAGGAGAAATGCCAGACAGCTTATTGACTACCTCATGGTTGGCAGGTTGGTGTAAATTTTTGTGCTCAAGTGTTAAAGGAAGGTTATTTCGACGAATCTTTCACTCTTCTTCGGGGGCCAGGGGAGCTAGAATGACTGAAAGGGTCAAGTATGAGTATACTTCGCTGTAATTAATATCCACACGTAAAACAATAAAAGAAACAAAAACAAAAGCATCGGTCGATATACAATGGTTTCCCTAAATTTCTAAATTTGCAGAAAGCTTCAAACCACCTCAAAACCAACAATGATTTAACTTGATTCCTTACCCCGGCAGGAAACTCGTAAAATCCCATAAAGTGTGTCTTTCATTCATTCATTCATTCATTCATTTATTTTGCCTTTAACAAGAAATACAACAATAGTATACAGAAATACATTAAAGATAATATACGTACAATATTCCAACTAAATTATTACAAGATCAAATATGGTAAAGGCAAGGAAGCCTATATAGAAGCCGGGGGCTTATAAACTATAGGCTTCCTAGAACTATAGGGTAAACCATACAAGTTAAGGGTACTGAATGAAAATTTCGATTAATTTAAAAAAAACAAAAAACAAAACAAAAAACAAAATAGAAAAAGAAAGAAAGAAGAGAAAAAAGTAAAATAAAAGGTGTGTAACTCAACAAAGATTCAATTTAACTAAGAAAGAAGGAATTTTTTAAGTCTCTTGCCAAACAAACTGATACTTTCACCGTTTTGAATTTCCCGACTTAGCGAATTGAAAAACGTAGGACCTTGAAACCGAATTGAGAATTTTCGAAAATTAGTTCGACAATGAGGTATATAGAAAAGGCTGGAATTTCTTGTATTATAAGAATGTATCTGGCTTGCAAGAGTAAACATATCACGAAAATAATTTGGAAGTAAGCCTCTTTTAAAAACATACATAAATTTACCTATTTGGTATAAATAGATGTCCGAGAAATTTTTGGAACGTTAAGTCAAGTTACAAATCAGGTATATTATGGAAGCTTACATATTGTATTTTGCCGTTGTTTATATATTTCAAAATATATTCAGTGCACATCACTAAAATGTTTTTTTATTCAGAATTTCTATCTATAGATGGCCGGCCACATCATGCGTGCAATGTTTGTTGATACACCTTGTAAATAAACAAAATCCTGCCTCCGAGTTTTTAATTGTCCAATATGGAAGGTTGAATACATTAGAGTGTAATTATGCAGTTCCATACTTCCGTCTGCTTACTATAGGGAGGTGGAGCCAATCCGTGAAGGGAAGGAGCCGAGAGAATTCTGGGACGCCATTGGTGGATATGAAGAATACGCCACAGGAAAAAGAATGGAGGTGACGTGCAATTTAAATGGCAGTAGGCAGAATTAGCAAAGAAAACGTACTCGCAAACGCGAAAGGGCGAGGAAAAAACTGAACCCGACTTCCTGCAGTGCCCCACTTTCATCGGTCAAATCAGTTTTAAGCGCGCGCTTTCGTCACTGTCACCTCAATGTCTTTGCAAAGTCTATACCTAATAGCTACACGAGCGATCGATTAACGAGAATAAATTGACTTATAAATTAACGTTTACCCTTTACCCCAAACATGATTCTAACTTCTTTTATCAGATGTGTAATTTTAAAGATGGTGTGCAATGCAACACCACTAAGAATCTACAATACATAGCCTTTATTTAATAAGTGTCTAAGCCTTCTATCGCCTCTTGGCACTAATCGGCGACAAATTTAAAACTAATTAAGCTTAACTACTATAAAACATGTACAAAAGCCGAAAAATTACCTTATTCACTATTACACCAGAATGATAATACTCAAGGAATAATTCGTCGATTTTCTGATCTAATTTTTAGGAAGAAAGGCCCAGCTACCCGCCTCGTTTGTTTCAGTGCTCCAACGCCTCGGGGGCGTTTAAAGTAGAAGAAATATTCGAATTTTCTCAAGAGGTAATTAACATAACCTTTTAGAAGGACTTAACTATTTATAGTCGCATAAGCCATTTGCTGTGCACAGTTACTTTAATGATACATTCCTAAAGAAAGTTATTTCTTTTTTCTCTTTTTTAGGATCTTATTGAGGATGATGTTATGTTTCTAGACACTTATGACGAGGTATAATGACCATGCAAATTTCAGGTTTTCTGGAGAACATAGATTGATCTAATCCAGATGCATTGACTTTGATGCAGTTCAGTCGGGTGAATAGCTGTTTTTAAAAGTTCTTTGCTGTAGATAATTTCATCTTGTATTGATCGAGTAGTGTTTTTATCGTCAGGTGTTTGTCTGGATTGGGGATGGAGCGAACGAAGTAGAGAAATCTGAGGGAGTCACAGTAGCAATGGTAAGGCTAAAAAAGATGCCCAGTCAACTGCAGTATCTAAGGCCTACCCCTGTCCTCCGAGTTGTCCGTCTTATAAATTGGAAAGTAAGGGGAAGAAGGATGCAGGGGAAGTTGACCATGCTATACCATGGTATTTTATTGGCCACTGCCTGAGCGGTCGGTGTGGCGGTCTTTTGCTTAGGGTGATGCAAGATTGGGGCTGTCAGCTGAGGGCTTGAGGTTTTCATTTTCATGCGGTCTGTGACTAAAAAAGATAAACACGCGTTAGTTATTGACGCGCTTAATTTTATCTTCGTTTCCAGGATTACGTGAGCTCTGATCCATCTGGAAGGACCTTGGAAGATACAGTGATAATCCAAGTAAAGCAAGGCTATGAACCACTGAATTTCACCGGACATTTTCAGGCCTGGGATAGAGATAAATGGAGCGTAAGTATAACATCCAACTAATTTGTTTGTGTTATATCATGTGATATTTAATTGAAACATCTAAAGACAATACTGTTCTTCCTGATGAAGATTCGCCTTCACTAGCCGGGTGAGTCAGCAATTGCGCTTTATCCTCTCTTGGTTTCATATGTGTCTGACAAGGTTTTCGTCCTGCCTGTGATATATGAGTTATCCTTTTGGAAGAGGTTAAAGGAAATCCTGGAGAGCTATTCAGAAAAGGAATCAACTGAGCGTTTGGAGGGTGCCATCCGCCTCCTCGCCCCAAGTTTTAAATTAATATTTCTATTTTTCACTTTCAATTCGATTTTTCGTCTTCCCTGTGGTTAGAATATTTGCTACTATCCCCTATCTGCTAGTGTGGCGGAGCGCAACACGTGTGAACTAGGAACATGAAGTCGCGCAGAGCGCGGATGGGAGGTGCATAGTGGATGGCGAAATACAGAAAGAAAGAAGTCGCTTTGCTTTTCTGCCCTTTTCATTTTTTCCGCGTCCCGCTTACCTTAATTATCTATTATCAAGAGATCATTCTTTCTTGGGTGAAGGAGTTACTTGCTATTCAATTGTAAAGTGTACCCATGCAGCAAGAGCTATAATTGTCAGTAGAACCTTACCTTGCAATTTACAATAATCTAGGTACAGAGAATTTTTGTACGCTTCGGTTGAGGGTTAATTCAAATATATGAGACACATTTGAAAAGTACACTTTTCGGGAAAGTCATTTGTACTTGCAAAGAATGTCGTTTGACACTTGATTTTATCAAATACTTCAAAATACAAATTGTTATAGATAGTTATATCCTATTGGTTTTTTTTTCCACGATCGATTATTTCTCTTTAGGAAGGAAGGACTTACGAAGAGATGAAAAATGAAATGGGAGAAGACACAATAAAAAAGTTTTCAGAGATACGAATAACACCGAAGGTGAGTTTGACAAGACGATTAATCACATTCATACTTGATGCAGGAAGTTATCCTTTTGGAAACATTGAAGTTTAGTATATCTCGCCTATCGACTTTGTCAGTGGACTTGGATTCTGGACTACAATCGTTAGAGCGGGGATTCTAGCTTCCTTGTACTTTTTTCATGGGTAACTGATCCCTCCCCGATTTTTAGAGCTCGTGTGTTTTTTCTTCACACCATGTTTAGACTGTAAAGACCATAAACCACAATAACAACGCTGATTTTACTGATGGTGTGTGCTATCCATATGACGTCCTGGCTCAACCTCAACACCTTCTTCCAGAGAACATCGATAAAACCAAGAGAGAGGTAAGGTCAACGCTGAAAGTGAACTTTGTACAACAACTAGATGACGCTCAAGTTTTAATTCTTTACAAATAGCTGATCGATAGGGTAGTAAATACTGTTATATATTGTATACCTTAAGATCCTTAAGAATCCTCTGAGAACCGCCCGGGTGTTGTTTAGCATCATCGACACAGAAAAATTCGTGTAGTTATGGCATTAATGGTTATTCAGTTTCTTTTGTTTGGGTTTTACAGCGCTACCTATCAAACGAGGAGTTTTTCTTGGTATTCGATATGGAGAGGACTGAATTCGAGTCTTTGCCAAGATGGAAGCAAATCCAGCTCAAAAAGGAGAAAGGATTGTTTTAGTTCCCTTGCTAACTGTACGAAACACGAACTGCTCCAGATGCTTTCTCTACGCGTAGGGTTAGCCTCTAGTTGGCCTTATTAGTATCCTCGCCCCTCTGCTAGAACTGCATGTCACCATTATGTCTTAAGCGACCTTCCTGCTTGAGCCGGCCTCGATCATTTATAAACTGAGTCCGGACATAAGGCTAAATCAGATGAATAAGGCACATGGGATAAAATTGCCCAATTCAGGTAGGCGAACTTCCCTACTTTCTATATATGTGGTAGCGCGCTCGCTCTTATCAAATTGCGGAGTTCCTATTTACAAAAGAATTTCACGGGACTGAGAGAAAAAAAACAGTACAACTGGAGGAAAATTTTTGGGGTTTTGTAGTTCCACGATTTTAAAATGACGCAGTGCAAGTGAAGCGTGATTTTGATAAAGTTGTTATTTAATATCGATGGCTAACTTACGACATTAAGTGTGAAGTTTGAATTTTAAGATAAACTGGTTTGCTAGAGTTTTATGTAAAAATAACAACTGTAGATAGTCTATAGCTATATACTTAGCTTTCTAAAGATCACTGAACGAACCATCAGTAAAAAACCTTTTGCGTTTAATTAAGCGACCGAGTTTAAAAAACTCCTTAAAGATTTTTTCTTATGTGATGAAGTTTAAGATAAACTAGAAATTACTAGGCTTGATGTAACAAATCATAGATAACCGCAGACAGTCTCTACTGAGGTTGTTATTCATGATATTAGATCACTGATCGAATAATTTGAAACCTACAGAATCATTTTGATGTTTCAGGTGTTTATCATTTTCTAAGTTTTGTGTGATTTAAGTTACTTTTATTTTGACTGAGTACAATTGGAGCTTAAAGCTAATAAAGACCCTGGAGAATATCAAAGGATTAATTCTCTATAATAAACTTTTTCAGAGTTTGTCATGAGTAGAAATGTAATATTTTCATACTTCGTTCTTGTTTCCACATGTATGAATTATGGGCCACCAGTCGTATAATCAAAGTGTATCTTTCTGCTGTTTTTTTTTTGCTGTTCCACTTCAGTGACTTGCTCGGCCTCTACAGTTTATTAAAAATATAATATTCTGTTGAAACAATGGAGAAGGTGCTTTAAATTCATGTACCTATTGAACTGCCTTGACTAAGGTCCCACTGCGACCTGGGTTAATCAGATGCAAACCATGTAGCAGATGTACACAAAGATGTAAAATGATTTAAAGGCGCCTCATTGAATATGCATGACTATGTTGGGTGGTGCTTTAGATTGAGATTTAGCGAGCGTGAGATTGTATATTAGCTATCTTGAGGTTTTTTTTTTTTTTATAAAAATCGCTGATTTTATTTACAAGTAAAAGCAAACATACAGGGATACCGTGACTATACAATTACGTGAGTACTCTGTTACATTCTACTTAGAAGTGGAAAACAAGGAGGCCGTTCCGGACAGAGCAAAAACCCGGGAGTGCCCAGGTGCGTAGAAATTTCTCCCTAGGGAGGCGGTGAAAGTCGAGTTTCACCCTCCCCTTGATGGAGTGCGACGCGTACTTGATTAATGCTGAGGCTTCTTCTCGTCCGTCATGAAATGTGCTCTTATTCCGGAAGGACCAGAGGAAATGTCAGCCAATCAGAAAGTACTGACGTCACTATACTGATAAAACTGATTGGACAATACTGATTCTTTATCTTCAATTGGTTTTCGTTGTTTTGATTTGGAATGGCAAAGGGAAGTACCTTTGAATAAAACTTTTGCTGGCCTGCTCGTTTAATTTAAACGTTTTTAAGAACTTAAAGTACGTTGAAAGAAAGGCATTCTGATTATCATTAAACAGCGACGCTTATATTTCTTCTCTTAACCTTGCGTCATATATTACATTTAGTTCTTCGTTGTTTTGGCGAGGCAAGTAAATTGCGTAAATTGTTATAAACAAGTAGTCGGATATGACCGTGAAACTGTGAACATCAAATCATAATACAAGAAAGAAGAATCAATGACTATCTTGCGGACCGTTCATTTATATTTTACTGTACCGTTAGCGCTTTCACAGAACGACCAAAACTGTACTCATATTGATAATTGTCTTGTTTCTTTTGGTGTACACAAAGACTGTTTCAGTTAACCACTGATTTTAAGCTAGAGAAGAGAAAACGACGAAATTCAACAACGAGCTAACACGCATTGGTTGACGCCAAACCACAATTGATTCATAATGTGTTTATGCTTTTTCCGAGTTTAAAATTCATAAAAACAAAACATTGAACTTGACTCATAACACCCTTTGTTTTAGATGAACAGTAAAAATGCAAATTGTTATTGTGGTTGCGGAAACCCGGCATTCTGACCATTCGGGCTGGTTAGTTGAGGTCGATGGTGAGCTTAAAATCCCGCGCAAGACTTACTCCAGTTGTATTTTTTACTCGTTATATCTAAAACGGGCAACGTGAATAGACGATCTTTTAATGTCCCTGACTCAACATTTCTTTAGAGCCCGCGACATCCTTCCTGACATCCTTTCTAACCACTGGCATTAGCGTTGTGACAAATGACCGTACAGTTTTTTTTAAACTTTGGCTCAACATTGTCTCGTCGGAGCTCAAGCAAAGGCGTTTTTGAGCGACGCACGCGTCAATAGGGAGTGAGAAATTTTTCTTTTTCATGTAGCCCAAATTTGTATAATTACTTCCTTAATTAGTGCCTTTAATTAGTCTTAGACCATCCCAATAAAATGTTTCGTTTCCCATCGCCCCGTCTCTTGCTGTCGGTCGGTCGGGCAAAAAAAAAAAAAAAGAGAATGAAAATATTTCAGCCTGTAGTACAGGCGTTTTTTAAAAAGCGCGGCCCAAAGGAACGCATCAACCTCTCCCTTGGGATCATTTTTTTGACTCGCCCCAACTCTACTCGGTCAGTCGAAAGTCCAAATCGATGGCACAGCAAAATACGCCTGCTTTGCAGGCTCTCCATACTTGGTCAACACTAGCTGGCCAGTATAAAGAATTAGCCAGTCACTAACGTAGAAATATTGTAAACGAATAATTATTAAATTAAATTTTGCCCAACACTTATATATCTTCTCGCTCATCTTTATTCTTTATGAGAAAATTCATTGTTTCTTTAGCATAGTAAGTCACACCGCCGCAAACATCGTACTTATAACGAGACTAATTAACAACAAACATAAGGCCGTTTTTCAGGTTGACTTATTAAATGCAATCTGCGTTTAAATTTTCTATGTTTGCACATCCGTGCCCCTTTTTTTGTTATTCCATACGTTTAGTAAGGGCTGAAAATGCAGAAAATAGCGTGACTAAATACACTTCCGTTGTTCACGATAATGATTGTCATTCGACTGACATAGAGAAGGTGAATCTGCATACGGTCCAAGGGTTTGGTGTAGGGGGGGAGGGGGTCTGTACGGGGAGACTACGCAGGAATGGGTTACATTTTTCACGGTTCAGAGTTTTTTGCCCGGTTCAGATAACATAAAAGGGCAGGCAGGAATCGGTCACGAGTTGAAGTATATAAGGAGTAGGAAAGACCTTTTAAAACTAGAACATTTCGAAAATAACTTGATGGATCAGTCATATACTCAGTTCATTTAAGAAAAGAAATGCAGTGTTTTAAAGCTAGGGACGTGTAAAAAGGGGAATCATTCAGTTTGTCAATGGGAGACGTAAGAAAGGGGTACCTTTTATGCCAAAGGTGGTTTATAAAGGATAAGTAACGGTAGGAGGAGCCTCTCCCTATACTTACTGTATTGAGTATTCCCCCCCGGGATAAATCTGAGCCTAGCGTTTTATTTTAAGCAACTGAATCGTTCCCGATATAGATCGCCGACTTTCAGCTTACCGACGTTCATTTTTACTGAATCAGTTTATTCCTTGGTATCTTTATGTCCGTGATGCTTCTCGCAGTACCATTTATCGTGTTATGCTCATTTTTACCATTGGCTAATTCAGTAATCGCTACAACAAAGTACGGGAAACTCGAAGGCTTTACAGCTTCTTATCCGAGTCTTCATATTCACCTACAGTTCTACTCAGTTGACAAATTTCTGGGTGTTCCATTCGCCGCTCCGCCGACTGACGAAAACAGACTGAGAAAACCACAACCTCTTAAAGGCTGGAAACCGAACATACGACAGGCTAAAAAACATGGGAGTGCTTGTATGCAGCCTCAAAGATTCGCTTTTTACTTTGATCGCTACGGGTACAATATAACATATAGCGAAGACTGTCTGTTTCTCGACGTCTACACTCCCAACGTTAGCCTAAGTTTACCCGTGATTATCTACATTCACAGTGGAGCTTATACAGGGGGTCATTCTGTGGCATTTCCTAGCGATATTTTGGCACTACATGGCGTTGTAGTTGTGGTGATTCAATATCGTCTCGGTCCATTTGGTTTTTTCACGACCGAAGATTCTTCTGCTCCAGGAAATCTAGGATTACTGGATCAGGTGGCAGCTCTAAAGTGGGTCAAGGAAAATATTGAAAGCTTCGGCGGGGACCCCAACGAGATAACGCTTTTAGGGGAGAGCGCCGGTGGGTCAAGTGTTAACTTCCATATCATGTCACCTCTGTCTAAGGACCTCTTCCACCAAGCCATTGCAGAGAGCGGTGTAGATTTGTGCCCCTGGGCGATTCAGCCAAGTTCATATGGCATCCGTCTCGCCAAAGAGTTGGCCCAAAAGTTGCACTGTACATCCAGCGATCACCACGCCATGGTGGAATGCATTCGCAAAGTGAAGGCCATGGACATACAGAAAGCGGCTGGCGATATCGACGTTTCCTGCCATGATTTCTATCGCTGGTCAGCAGTTGTGGACGGGCATTTTCTCACTGATACACCCTGGAATCTGCGGAAGAAAAGGAAATTCAAGAAGGTGCCTTTAATGATAAGCTTTAACAGTCACGAGGGGGCAACTGCTATCAGAAGGCTTGTAGGGACGGCTGGACTGGAAAACGGAGTCAACCGATCATTGTTCAAAGACGCCTTATCAGGGTTTGCCGAAGGTAGAAATAAAAGGTGAGGATATTTCCTTTGTTATGTGGCAGTCTAATGAACTAGATATACTATTCTTTAAAGTCTTTAAATAATGACATTGCCCTCATCCCACATGTTAAAATTTCAGCCGCGCGTCCGGATTGATGAGTCACGTCACATACATGTAGTCCGTCACCGAATTGACCGAAAGAATTTGACGTGCTGGCCTGGAGAAAGGCGTAAAGAAATAAGCAATGTTACGCATAACCTTTTTGACAATCACTCACTCACTCACTGGTTTACATTTACGTCAATTAATGACATGATTAAGCGATGCATAATTCTTTAGTTTTGATTTTACCACAGGCAGACCATCCGAACTGTTCGAGGCATTGTGATGTCACGCGCGACATGTGATCCTATTATGCATACCCCATACATTTACTGTATTTCATAACTCCTACTCTCTGCTTGATTCTAGTAATCGGTAGAAATGCTTAAAAAAACATAGAATTTTGCACCTTTTGACCCCAAATGCTGATTTAATGAAAGAAAAATGAATAAAGATAACTTATCGTATGTTTTTAGTGCTATTTTCTTGAAACTGACAACCCCGAAAACGTCACAAAAATGAAGAACACTTCACTAAAAACACAAGGTATGATCTTTGCTCAATTTTCTTACATTATCTTAACAGTTGCGATGAAAAAGTGCAAAATTCTGTGTTTTACTGAACGTTTCCCCTGATCTGAACATACGTGCCAACTCTCCCGGATTATCCGTAAGTCTCCCGGATACGGCACCGATCTGCCACTCTCCCGTACAGGTCACTAAATCACCCGGATAATGGATTTTCCAGCTTTTCTGTGCTTAAGTTTGAGATTTAGCCCATTTTTGGCTCAAAACTTGAATTTTTCTCATTCGCAAGACGGTTTCTGGGGCATTTTTGCTTTTATTTAGTCACTGACAGAGATTATTTCTGGCATCAAAACGATAGACTGCAAAACAGCCGTTTTTTGCGTACTCAAGTACCTACGCGCGAGCAGTCAAACAAAAGGTCTGGAACGAGGCTGAAAACAGAGAGCGAGACTGGGGAGAGACGCTAAAATACATTTTTTCCCTCTCGCCTCACACGTCTTACAAGCGTGTGAGGCTCGCGCGCTTCGCGCGTAATACTGTTACGCCACACTTTACCGATTTCTTTACTGATTTTGAGAAAAAAACCGACTGTTTTGCGCAGTCTAGATCTAATTTTGATAGTATGAATCTCGAGGAATCGAGGGAGCGGGGTCCGTTGAAAGTTCGGGGGGATAGTGAAAAAAAAAAGAATCTCCCGATTTTAGATCTCCAGAGGTTGGCATCTCTGTGATCACTCAAATCAGACCAAGACTGGGCCTTTACGAAATGCAGTACATGTATGGCATCACATGTGGCGCGTGTGACATCACAATGCCTCGAACAGTTCGGATGGTCGGCCTAAAAAAGGCTCTGATTTTTACGACATTGTATTAAGCCTGTATTTTAAACCATAATTAAAAGAAATTCCGATCCGTTTGTGGTCATTCTCCAGAAAAGTAGCAGACCTCATTTCGGATGCTTTGGAGTTCATGTACACCCCTTGGCCAGACAACAACGATCAGTACGCACTGAGAAGCCAGCTTATAGACTTGCTTAGCGATTACTTTTTCTTCGCACCTAGTCACGAGGTAGCTGATATTCACAGCGAAGTGGCTCCTGTTTACATGTACGAGTTCGCACGACGGCCATCAAACGCCAGTCTCTCTCCAGAGTGGATGGGAGTGATTCATTTTGATAACGCGCCATTTGATTTTGGTATTCCACTTCTACCGCCTCTTTCTTCAATGTATGACGCAGCTGACAGAAACGTCAGTTTATTTATCATGAAACTCTACACCAACTTCGCCAGGTTTGGTGAGCCCACGCCACAACCAGTTAGCGGCGTTACCTGGGAGGGGTACAACACAAGTCGTCGATCGTATTTGCGAATTGACGTTAATCCGAGAATGGGAACAGCATTTAATCCTCGCCGGATGGCCTTTTGGAATGATTACTACCCTAAACTGGCAAAGTTTAAGATTGATAGCGAGGTGTTTGTCGTCAATAGTGCTAACGCTGGTTTTGCTATTGAAATGTTTCAAACAGTTTTATTTACAGCGGGTTTAGAGATTTTATTTTTTTAACCTTTACATCGCAATATAACTTATCCTCTTTGTTTGGAAACTCTGCACTTAGGAATAGTTTTTACAATATATGCGCAAGAACCAAACAACTAGTCCATGATTAATCAGCCGATAAGATAACAAACTATAAACAAACCTCCATGCTTGTCAGTGTGTGATAATAAGAATTATAGCCTTATCAATCACTAAAATGCTCATGGATCTTCGGATACGAAGTTGAAAAGTCGGCAATGAGACCTCAATTTTTGTTTCCCGTGAGAATTATACAGTAAACACCCGCGAGTATAATAATAAGAAACTGCATTCTCCCAAGTTAGGCTAATTAGGTTCTTAAACAGGTTGGAAGAAAATAAGACACTCAGCACTCAGCACTCAGCACTCAGCACTCAGCTTATTCCTTATGAAAAAACCGGCATACCATTACATTGCAGTTGGAGTGATAAGTATGGCGCGTTTTTACGGACAAAATATCGAAATGTTACATAAAAAATGTCATGTGGACATACATCCCTGTTATACAGAATACATCCATGTTATGTGCATTAAAAGATGTTCGATGCAACTTTATACAAACGAAAGATGTTCGATAAAACTAAAAGCCGTCCCTCGTCAAAAGGTTTCATCGTGTTGTCTTGAAGAGCCACCGATTTCATTCTCCCTCACCGCCTACGTAATGCGTGCAGAAATATCGGCTGCTTACCATTCATACGAACCACCCAGGCATTATATTTCTTGCATTAACTTGGCTTTATAAGATTTTGGACGTGTTGGGAGAACAGCTCGTACAATGTATAAACATACTGAAAGGAGTAGAAAACTGCGTCGTTTTTAATAACAGCCAATATCTTTTCAAAAGCTTTCAAAACTGAATGGCGCGAACCATTTGATTGTCCATCCGGGAATTCAGTCTGGTATGGTAATCAGTTACCCATAAGCGGAGAGAAGGCCTCACTGAAAAGAGGACTGGAGTTAAGTTTCAGGCTATTCACACGAAAGGTCGCCCCAAGAAAGGGAATCCGGGACATTTTTGTTTATGGAATCCGGAATCCTGGGTTTTGGAATCCGGAATACAACTGGAGGAATCCGGAATCCAAGTTCTACTATCCCGAATCGACAGCGTGGATATCCAGAATCCAAGATTGTCCTGGATCCCTTGCATGGGGCGATGATAGGGCTTCAGTTCATGCACAGAAATGGTTGTGGCGCCACTCCGATTTCTAAAGTGGTGAGTTACAGATCGGACAGGTGTTCATTTCCGGAAACGTACCGGCGACTCCCGAACATTTCCGACGAATTTCCGAAGACTTCCGATGCACGCTAAACCAGCTAACTTTTCGTAGGGCCACGAAAAGCTAACCGGTATATTATTGACCTGCGTGGCAAGCGTTCGAAAGGGAAGGGGTAGGGAATAAGAGCGCAAGACCACGCGCGAGGGAGGAGGGAGGAGGAGAATCTGAGCGTAAAAAACGGAGAAAACAATAGCTTCCTTGCAGGCGTTCCTTTCCTCTCTTCCTCGTGCGCCCCACACGCTCTCGCGCGCCCAAATTCCCCCTTCCCTTTCCCCTTTTAACGCCGGCCACGCAGGCTAGTATATTGTGAACATAGCCTTAGTCTAAACCTCTGAGAGAAGAGGACATTGCTTTGAATTACTGTTGAAAAATCTAGGCTCAAGTGTCAGTGTTGAAACTGGGTAAAGTAAAATTAACGAGATGTTCCAGAAAGCGAAGTTCGAGAAATCGGATTTCAAATGCTCATGCACAAGTATACATAATTTCATGGCACGAATAAGGGCGAAGAATTCTTTGTTTTTGATTGGCTCAAATCCCCTTAATTCTTCATAACCAGGGGGCTATCGTTGACCAAATTCGGACGACTTTTGTCGAAATCAGTAAAATTGACGTCAGTTTTGCAGTTATCGACAGAAAAGGAACTCTTACAGTAGAAGGCGTGGTAGCGCGGCTGTATTGGCAGATGTGGAGGAAATTGCAAAAGATTTCAGACGTTTTGCGAAGAGGAATTATCCTAACTACTGCCTAAAAACAGTAAAAAAGAACAGCAAAATACTACTCAACGCCAATAAAAACTGCTAGTGAGAATAATTATCCCTTAATATGTAATAATCTGAAACTGCCGAGGAAACGGCAAATGGGAATAGATCGAGGTAAGCACTTCCTTAATCCGGAGATGTTTCAAGGAAATGAAGGAAATAATTATTGGATTCGGCTTTCGTATGATATGAAGAATTATGCAGTTCTTGGAGTGTGTATATCTATAATGTCGATAGCACCCTCCTCCATCTGCATCGCCCAATGTTATGGAATTCAAGACAATCTTGGATTCTGGATTACACACTGGGGGTTTTGGATTCTGGATTACACACGGGGGGTTTTGGATTCTGGATTTCACACTGGGGGTTTTGGATTCTGGATTACACACTGGGGGTTTTGGATTCTGGATTACACACTGGGGGTTTTAGATTCTGGATTACACACTGGGGGTTTTGGATTCTGAATTACACACGGGGGGTTTTGAATTCTGGATTACACACAGGGGGTTTTGGATTCTGGATTACACACGGGGGGTTTTGGATTCTGGATTACACACTGGGGGTTTTGGATTCTGGATTCCAGGTATCGTGTCTATGGCCCATTAATTGAGCTGGATTCCGGATTCCAAAGCCCAGGATACAGGATTTGACAAGAAAAGTTACCCGGATTCCGGATACCACAAAATTTCCCGGATTCAGGAGTCGCCTCATCCAATAATTGCTAATTAACTTAACTGCTACCAGACATCCCCCCCCTTTGTATTCCGTCCTTATTTACTTTTAATAGCGAGTGTTTCGTCTGTTCTTTAGTAAAAGTCGAGCTTCGAGGGTTGCAGCCACAAATTTTTAGTTAACCACGTGGATCGCGCGGGTGGGACCGCACGTACTGAACGCGTCACTTACGTTACTTAATCATTTAGCAAGTAAATATTGCGGTTGACAGAATGTCAATAGGATTGACCATCTCAAAATAGGTGCAATTTGATGGTCCTTTGTTATCATTGACTGGTAGCTTAAAGCGATCCGATAACTGGAGACCTGTATTTTTGTTATTAAGCTAACCTGAGAACTTCTCGTGAGGCTTGTCTGCTTTTCTCAAGGACCTCTGTCATCAAAGAAGTTCGCTTTCAAGTGGCAAGAGCATATCGGTCAAGAAACCTCAGTTGACCGGTTTCGATTTTTCTGCAGCACATTTTCTGTGATATTCACTTTGTCGATCAAGCTGGCAAGCCATGAACGCATATCATCGTCGGCAATCATTCTGCGGTTTCTTGCCTTCCTTAGAGAGAAAAAAGGACGAAAGATACGGTCATGTGAAGCAGAGAAAATACTCCGTGGCCAGTCTAACGCATAAAATAAACAAGCCGCCAAACGCAGCTGACTTGTGGGAACTAAGAAGAGCTTACTCTTTGCCTGACTGCAAAGAACTTGAAAAAATGTACTGCCCGAGGAAGTCGTCCCGTAGCAATTGCAAGACGATAATTTCGGATATACCGGCTGGTGGAGCCATGAAGCGTACAAGGAGCGTGTCTTTCGCCCCTGAGGTTGTCTTGTTCGCTGCCGTCGCGGATAACGACGTTGCAGAACTAACAAAGATCATGCTTAAAGGTGAAATTGATATAAATCACCAGAGCCCTTCGGGATTAACAGCCTTACATTACGCAGCAGCTGAGGGAAGCTATGAATGTGTTGAGTTGTTAATCGACAGTGGCGCCGAAGTAGATGTGGTTGACTCTCAAGGCTGTTCCGCGCTGGATTTCGCCGTGCGCGGGGGACATTTCGATTGCGCTTCGCACCTTATAAGAGCAGGCGCTGAAATTAAAAAGATTGTTAATGGGTTATAGAAAAAGGTAACTCCTAAGTAGAGGAGTCAGCTGAGTGCATGGAACGAGTGCTAATTGTTCACAACTTAAATCCTATCTACATTATCAAGAGATCTAAAAATGAATCGCAGATGCAAATGAATTTTCCATCAGAGAAGGCACGAAAAAAACACTCCTTGAGAATAAGCGCTATTAGCAAAGACAGGTGTGGAATTTTAAATGATTTTTTCCCTCTAGCTTATCATTTGCAAATTAGACTTAAAAGGTGTTTAAAACTGAGTTTGGATTCGTTTTGGTTGTTAAAGAGGTCAGTCCGATCTCTTGTGTTTCTAAAAGCTCCGCAAAGCATTCCAGGCGTGTTTAAATAACCATCTGTGTAGATAATAAGACATTTAGTTGCGAACAAAAAAACAATTTACAAGAGCAAGTATTACCCCGGTGTGTGTTTAACCTCCTTCTACTACGAGCAAATCACTCATTGAATCACTGAATGCCGCTTGTGTTGATTTGAGATGTACGTATACCTTCAAGGGGAAAGGTCAAATTTTAGTGGTTCTCATGTGTTCAAGGTATTACCAAATATTTGCGATATGCCAGAAGTAAATATCAGAAGGAAGTCACTGTGTGTATAAAAGATTTTGTTCCAAACTTAGAACCAGACGAAGGGTCAACTATAAAAAAAATGCCGCAAGAAAGTTCGAAACAGCAATCACGTTCTTAATTTTAAGGGTTGAAAAATTACTTTTGTTTTAGGGCTTTTTGGAGCTAAGAAAGAATAATAGGACCTTTTAGCAATCCATCATCGGGGGCATTTTGTGACACGGTTCTTATTTTTACTTGTAATGGACCATTCTAAGTGATTTCTATTGTGCGCTTGTGTAAGCTTTTGTCTGATGACCTATTGTATACCGCTTGTTCTTTTCTAAAAAAGATTTTTTGAGATTCCACTTTGACGGCCTTTAATAAACGAGCTAATTGGTATTATCAGCTAATGGAATACTAATGATGTTGACTTTGGTGGTTTGTAAATGAGACAAATGAAAAAATTGATAAACAAAGCTTTATTTAGGACACGTTTTGGTCTGTTGATTGCGAAGGTGCCTAATGCGACCGATGTTTTGTGCAATTATCCGAATATATTTGGGTTTGACCAGCAGAGATCATGGAGTATGGTTATTGGTTGTCCGCGAAAGAACGCGACTTATCATAGAGTATCAACTGAGTAAAAAGTTTTTATTCTTACAGCGTTGTCTGCACTATGCGTTATTTCTGTTGCGTGATTCTTGTGCGTTGGTTCCTGTATAAAAAAGGCGTCAGCTTATTTCCTTTCATTACTTATGCGAGGGAAGTGTCACAGTTGTTTATAACCTAAACCCTTTCCTTCACAGAATGAATGAATAATGAAGTCTTGTAAGGTGATTCTAACTTTTGAGTCTGTGGATGAAATCCTATGGTGTGTGATCATTCAAATGAAACCTCTTTGGCTTCAACAAAGCGGTTTTTGTTTTTGAGCATTTTAGAAAGAAACTGGAAATTTTGCCAAAATTTCTGTGAAAGGGTTATGTAATTACCTTTCTCTGCCGTTGCTCTTATCTTGTACCCGCAGAACTTGATACAAAGTCGGAATCCACAGATGGGGATTAACCCAAGAACCCCTAAGACAGGATGCTTAACCTCAGGGAAGGGGTCTAAAAAAAATCTCAGGGAATTACTTTAAAAGCCTATAATGTACTCTTCTCTGACTTCTAGTCTTTCTTCAGCTCTCTTCTTTGACTCTCTTTTTCCAGACATTTTATCAGACACTTAATGACATTATGACTGAGTACCCGGAATCCAAGCGTTGTTCGTCAGTCGTAGAAATTTCATGTAGGAACAGTAAATCGCAACGTAACACTATCAGTACACGTACTAAATGATGATAATATGCCAAGAAAAAGGAATTGGTTGCCAGTGATAAAATGTCTTAGTTTTGTACCACATGAAGGGGACGGATAGGAATGTGGGGAATATGGCAACTGTAGGGAAAAAGTATTAGTCTCAAAAGAGTCTTGACTAACACATTTGTTTTCACCTCTCTATTCTGTCAAATTCTACTACCAAGAGGCTGAATAGAGACGACTTAGCCCAAATGTAGACATGTTTGATGTCTGCATTGGATTGACTGACACGCGCTCCCTGTGGGTATTGGTTTGGAAAAAACGCTCGCTACAGACCCAAACAGGAACTTCAACAGGACTTACAACATAAGTCAGGTTTTATGTCTCAAACACGACCAGCCAAAGTATGTAAATCTCACTTCAGGCAAGGCCAAGGCAAAAATATTCCAAAAATGGAAAATAAATTCACGAGCTAAGCATAAGCACGTCGAGTAAAATCTAGACTATCCTTGACCCACGCAGCGAATCGAAAGCGTAATTCAAAGATAAGAAAAATATTCTTCAAAATCACCTGTCACAACACTGTTTGATATTCGCACAGAAGGCTCCCTAAAACGGACAATTTTTAAAGTTGATCCCAACCGTTTTTCAATTATTTTCTTTGGATTCTCTATTAAGCGGAATGGGAGCCAAAGTGGACATGTACGGCTTCTTTCCAAGGCGAACGGTCACTGAAACCGTGCTCCTCTTGGCTCGATGAGTAGCCGAGGGTTGCGTCAAAAGAGCCAAAAGGAAATCTGGGAGGCCGGCCCCACAATGTTCCTATTAACTGTTAATCCTTTCCATTAACTGATCATGGTATCGATCAAATCCGATTTGCTTGATAATAATCACCAGTGATACATCCTGAATTTGTTACCTGACTGACTTGAGAAACTATTTTTACACCCAAACATGCAGCTTATGCTGCAAAAAAGTCACCCGTACGTAAAGTCGGAATTTAAATCATCATGAAGAACAATTATAAATAGCCTATGGAGTAGATTACTTTAAAACCTCTCTTTAAACAGATTTTAACAAATTCTAAAGAAAGAAAAATAACGTTGTTCCTTTTTTAGTACAGATTACACGCTCTCGTGAACCTATAGTCGGCCTTAGAAAAGCTTTGGCGGATAAAACTCGAGAGCCTTGGAAGTTGACCACTAAGGGATGCTCGTGTGAAATATCAACTAAGGAACCCTTAAAAGGCAACTTTCACAATCCAGCATCACGGTTTTTGGAAAAAATTCCTAGTTTGTTCTGTCAGGAGTCCATGAACGGGAGAGTGCAACTTCTACGCATTCGTCATGTATTCTATGTCATTCGTTACTTTAGGAACGATTTTGACGCAGATCTTCAATCGCATTGGAGAACATACAAAAGTAAGCAAAACCTTTAGACATTAAAATGGTATTTCTGATATTTTAAAGACGTTTTTAATTTATTTATAATTACCATTAATTCATGCCAACTAGTTAATGACAAGCGGTAAACGTCCTCAAATAGCGCGCGAGAGAAAAATAATTCAGATACTTTCTTGTATTTCCTGCTTTGAGCAAAATACGTGGTAGATATCTTTATTATATCTGGCTGCCTGCAAAGGTCAAATTCCTTACTAGTTAAAAAGTGCTCTACAGTTATTTTGCCATGCAATAATTGTTCGCTTATCGTAGCCCTAGTGCAGATTAGACATCGTTTGTTTCCTCGGTTGCACGCGATGTCCTCAACAGATCTCGAGTAAAAGTTTTATCCCGTCGGGCCTGAAACCAACTTTCCATGACTTTTCTTGTATCTCCTGACACTGATTGTTTCGCATTATTTTAAGCAGTTAGAAGTTAGGAGAAAACAGATGACATCAAGGAAGTTGATACTGATACTAATGAGGGAGTAAGATTAGGATAAAGAGGAAAAAGTCATTTTTGGCCGTATGTGCATGATTATAGAATAAACATTATTGCCAGAAATTATTAAAATCTTTCCGGTTACTTATAACAACTGATATATATCACCCCATTTCTTTTCATGATAGCCTGAGAGCATGCTGCTATCATTTTTCAAAGATTACGGTCCAACAAATTTTATGAAACAAGATCTGTTCAAGAAGCAATTTGAAAAGGTAAAAATTGTGTACAGTATTGAAGAAGAGATTTTAATTTTGGTCTAGGTGGCGAGCCTTCCGGCACAAGACCACTTTAAACTTTCGGGCAAAATTTGTCTCTGTTTTCTAAAGCACACCCGTTTTAGCATGCGTGGCAGCCGCACTAGAATTATGGGGTGCGAGATAAACGATGTGCGCGGGCGGGTCCTACTACCTCCCGCCCGTTCTTATTTGCGCCCTAAATCTTTCATACGCCTGCTACGAGGCAAGCTTGCACATACTGAGAGCCTGCAGCAAATACATCGAGAGACTATTACTTTAAGGAACTGAGAGTGGAAGCAGAAAGGGGAGAAGCGGGCTGGGGCTTTTGTGAAAAGGCGCACGCAGTAGCTGTCGACAGAGGTGTGAAAGCTCCTTTAGGGCCTAAGTTATTATGCCACGAGGTTTTTGGAGGATAGGTCAGTGACCACCCTCGAAGCTGAGTAGATATCATCCATTGTACCAACTTAGATGGGTGGATGATTCGGCTTGCGCACAAGGTCAGATTATCTCGGCGATAAAGAAAAAGCCTTAATCACGATGCATTGAAGCTATGCGGCGTGCAAGATTTTCTCCCTAAAGTTGCGCCATAAGAAAACAATTATACAAACGGAACTTAATAAAAGAGAGATGAAAGGATAATTAATGCAAAGAGGCTGGAAATGAGAGTTGAACGCAATAAATGTAGGCAGATTCTTGTGATTGTTACGGTAACGGAAATTGAATTATGCTGGTGATTTACTTAAATGCTCTTCACTTGGCTTCTTATCATCATTTGATTTAAGCAAGCGGGCCAGACAAAGCCGCCGTGGAAAGATCTTGACTTAAAGTACCACACTGGTAGAGAATGCTGAAAGGTCATTTCTCGACATATCTGTTGTTGATTCAACCCCGAGAATCATTTTGATAATTGAAAGGCTTTTTTTGCCAGCTGCGGGCAAAATGAAAATCCTTTCAGAAACCAGTTTTCATAAATTGACTTATTACATTGGACACGCGAGTTCAGCTCGATCTGGAATCTGTCAGAGACCACTTAACCGCTGCTCGTGCTGCTGCATGTTTTGGAAATATTTGGAAAACTCAAGAGAAAATGGTTCGATTAATTGTCATAACAACTGTGTTAAGTGGTTTTATATTGTTGGTATATATACCATATGTAACGAGCAAAGATTTGAATTACAACCAAGGCGTAGAGATTATTGAACAGCTCTCCTCGGAAAACAATCCGCGGCCCTTTATGCACTCGAAAGTCTTCATTTTCTGATTTAGACCACTTTGAGGGCATCCACTTGTTTGATTAATTGCTTTAGTAATCTCTTCCCAGTCTTATCTGAGCCCGCCACACCTTGCAAAAGCTTCATGTGATATTATGAGACGAAGATGATGATAATATATATGATGGTGATTTTTCGAAATAAACGAGAAGTAAAAAGCCTTCTCCAATTATTTTACGTCAGTGGCTCGAAGTAGGCTAAAATGACCCTTGAACAAATCTGAGCCCAACCTGCGTTCATTTTACCCCCCCCCCCCCCACCTCTCTCTCCATCAGTGCTCCTTTTTACGGGTGTTTAAAGCTACTTAAAGCTACACGTCTGAAAGGAGACAAGTCGAAAGAAGGATTCAAGTTCCGTCTGGGAATCGAACTCGGAATCTCTCACACAAGAAACGTGCCTGTATGAATCACACGCTCGCACGTAACTTTTCATACGAAACAGGCAATCGCACCGAAATGATTATCTCTTCTTCATCGTCGTTGAGAATGAGCCTTTTTAAGTCTCTTTATCAACAAGGTTGGAATTAGGCTGAATTTCATCCAATTACTTCGAGTCGTTATTTCTCCCTCAGTAAGAGAGGAGAAAACGACTCGAAGCAATCGGATGAATTTCAGGCTAGGTAGGAATCTGTGCTTCTACAAGTAGAATGACCCAGTGAACGGTCTCAAAGTTGTTGGACTAATTTGACTAGCGTTAAAACACTGACTTGGCTAAATTAAAGGAAGAAAGCCTTGCGATCGGAAAAAAAACGTTTTCTTTGCTAACCAACATTTCTGAAGCCAAGATTATGATGAACTGATGACTGACTTCAGAAGTCAAGTCCTGGATGTGACTAAGGGGAAAAAGAGCTTGTACGTTGGGATCAACTAATACCGACTGATTGATGTCCACCTTGCGGTTATTTTCAGTTATTTCAGGAGGAGAAGAGAAATATAAGAATGATTCTAGACCAATTTAAATTTAATATGACCCTTCGATTCGAAAACGACTCGAAAACTCTGCTTGGACGACTGAAGAATGACATGTAGCTACTTATTTTAAAGTATGGTTGATGTATTCTCTGACCCCATTTGTTTACGGATTTGCAGGTTTATTTTGTTCGGTTGAACTTTCAGTTTCTGTATTTGAGATGCATCAGTATGGTTACCTTTGAAAATAGAATTGCTTTATCTTCTTTTCGTTCACTTGCTTTGCTGTCCCTCAACTTCTCACAGACACCTGGTATTTACACTGACAGTATAATAGGACAGATGATGAATAGCTTTACTTGTTTATAATTACATTCAGCAGCCCTGAGTTGAGGAAGTCTCTTTTAATGAACTGAGTATTACTTTAATCTAGTTTAACTTTAGGAACTTAAACTTTTGTAATTAATTTTGAATATCTGTTACTTATGTATTTACTTACTCATTCATTCACGTATTTATCTATGAATGTTTCACTGAAATGCCCCGTGGGGACGTGAAATAAATGTATGTATGTATGTATTGCATGATGCGAGAGGCTGGGAGAAGGCTTCACTGGAATTCAACGGTTCACTATTGGGATTTGTAATAGAAGGGTTGATTGAATATGGATGAAGTATTGTGAGGTTTACTGTGCAACCGGTTTACAGATCCGCCCAAACCATCCGGGTGGTATCGCAAATATATAGAGAAAGAACAATAGAGCAGGTCTCAGCCAATGAGGAGGGATTGACGTCATCAAATCTGATCAAACTGATTGGTTAGTCCTTTTGATTCTGTAATTCTCAGTTTTTTCAGTAATTTGCAACTGAATTAGATGAAATGGGGGACAATGAAATATATTTTAAGGAATACAGATTAAGTTTCTTGCTGGTCGGCCGCTAAATTAAAACAATTTAAGATGTTCTCGCACTTGAAAAGATACAGTCTTGATTCTGATAAAGCCTTTTTCTTGATATAGGATCGCTATGGTCGATGATAAAAAAGTTCAAAGAAAGCAACGATTAACTGCAAGACAACACTTCAACGAATCGTAGCGGTCGCTAAGGTAGACCGCAAGTTGACCGACCATAGTTCAGATTGTTACTTTATTCCGCGATCAGCGCCATCAGAATGAAACCATATATAGCGAGCATTGCTCGTATCCAATCCGGACGACAACAATCAAGTTAGCTTTTTATACTGGCTGGAAATGAAAAAAACTATACTGTATTTGACTATTTTTGTTTTCGGGGCGTTAACACGTCCAACAAGTAGGTTTTAGTCCCTCTGATCGTAAACTGCACATGCACAGCAAATCGGTGAGAGAAAGATTTCAAAAGTTTTAAATCTTACCGGTTCAGGTGCTGTAATTGACAAACCATTAATTATTCATTGCCTCGGCTTATGAGGCTTTGTTGATATTGTTTCAAAAATTCTTAAAAACAATTACAAACTCAATTCCACAAATTACAGTGCCTTTCTTTTGTTTCAACAAACAATAACCACGCAAATCAGCACTAAAACAACCTGGCTGTTACCGTATTTACTCGAACAGACGCCGCGGCGTTAATTTCATTTTTCGCGATCCAGCTGCGGCGTTTATTCGAGGGCGGCGTCTATTCGGGGGCGGCGTTTATTCAAAAACCACTTTATTCAGTACTAAATACCGTACTTTATATTGTATCTTTTTACTAGCTAACAGTAACGATTCTCAATATATAAATGCCGTGTTCATTTTGTCTATTCAATTATGATTTTAACCAGCGTTAAACTTCTATTTCAACATCACTGTCTTCCTCCTCAAATAGACGCCGCACCCAGATGCGGCGTCTATTAATATTTTGAGCCTTAAGTGCGGCGTCTATTTGAGGGCGGCGTCTATTCGAGTAAATACGGTAAGTAAGTCTCCAACTGATCACACGTACCCTACTTTTTTGGAAAAGAATATATACAGTGGAAGCTCTCTGGAAGGACACTCTCGTAAGCGGACAACTCTACTTACGGCGCTTTCACAAAATCTCGTTTCAATTCCCATACAAACGCTGTATGTTCAATTCCGTATGCGGCCGATTCCCGTATATAGGCGGACGAGGAGACTTAAAGTTTAGGAGTCTGAGTTTAGCTATGTTTTTAAGCTCCCGTAAGTGGCCATCTGAAATGAAATCACATTCGCCTCTGAATCTTGCATCATCTGTTGCTTTTAATATATCAACTTCCGTGTTCACAGAGATTATTTATATCAGTTTCAGTGTTTGTTTCTTTTTCACAACATATCAGGTTACACTTCAAAACACCACTTGAATTTTATGCATGTGACTGAATTACAGCATTGTCAGAACCGTAGCCAAACAGTAACAAACACTGGTTTTGCATTTCCAATGTTCGTTGGTAGTCAGAGAAGCTCCAGTAAGCGACCATTTAACGCTTACATCTCAAGTGACCACTTAATTAAGAGAACCATTCTCGTAAGAGGCCAGCTCATCTCCAGTAACGGATCCCTTTTTTGCATCCCGAGGAGGGGTGTCCACTTAAGAGAGCTTCCACTGTACTTTCCTTTATCAAAAAATTTTCGTCCAAACTGGCATTACGAAATCGTTTTGTCCAATCACGGGCAACTGTTACTCACAGTAAAAAAAGGTCAAATTTTCTCATTCTATTGGTTGAAGGAAACTGATTAATTTATCATTTGTAAGTCTGCGTAATAAATCTGATTCTCCTTTTAACATTATAAATGTAGCGATAATTAGTTATAACACAGCAATCCGGGGAGTTTCCAAGTTAATATTTTGTCATATGCGTATCTTTCACTCATTGAAAAAAGGTAAAATTTTCTCATCCTGATTGGTCTGGTCTGTGTTGCAAAGTTCCTCCACTATATATACCCCATCCCCTAGAGTATTTAAAATTAAACTGCTTGGTAGTCAAAGTTGTCTTATCCCGTCCCACCAAACACTGTCTCATCCCACTCTAACCTAGAATCTGATTTCTGAACTTAGTCGGCTCATTCTAATACTGTTTTAAGGCAAACGTTCTTCACTTTTAAACCGCTTAAACAAAGAGTACAATACAGCACTGGGTGAAAGCTTAAAGTTTGGTCAAATGTTTAGTCGCAACATTTGTTGAGAGCCGATGTTATAACCTTGCGAGCCTGAGTCGTCTGCATTTAAAAGCACAAATTGTGACCGTGACTTTGTTTCTTTGCCTTGCCTTAACAAGTTGATGACCAATGCGGTATTCCCTACCAAGAAATTCCGGAAATTCCGGTTTGGATGCTATTTAAGGGAGACCTTAGATGACAATGACTTCAACCAGGTTGACGTTCAGCGGTTTTATTGAAAACAAGGGTTTGGGTGGAGTGCTCAGTCTCGCGGGCTCATAAAACCTGGTCTCGGTCATTGCTGTTTTTTTAACGTTTTACTTGTGTCTCTGCTTCACAAGACCCGGGTGGCCATGCGATTTCCCGCCAAAAATACCTCGAGTTGCATTTGCCTTGCCATACTTGTTGATTGAGTTATTTTACATTGGGTGCCTGTGGTGCGGACGGACGGGCGGTGGACGGAAGGACAGCTTTGCTTTTGTGCTCGGCAACTTTTGTGCAACTCTGGCGATATGTTTGGACCTACTTTTTGCGACTCTAGCACCCTTGAGCAACTTTTACCTTTCTGTGCAATTTTTTAGCAAAATATAGGTTTAGAGAACCACTGTGAAAAGTTAACGATTTCATTAGAAACTGCAATTCATACGAATTTATAAATGTTGTTAGCCTTTTGAACGGCATTACCTTTAACTTGACAGCAGAACGTTTCGTTGGCCTAAAAGGGGTATTAAACTTGCCTAAGAGGCTTGAAACGCAGTCAGCAAATAAATAAACTCAAGAAAATGCTAAATGTAACTTAAAACGGAAATTCAGTGCACATTTCGTTTTCAGTCACATTTCACTAAGTAAAGATTATTTTGTTCAGGGCTCTCATTGTGAGCTTGGGCTACCTGTGGTTAGACTTATAAAGAATATTATTTGCGAGCAACTCTTTAAAGCCGTGTTTCAAGCGATTTTTCTTGATCGATGTTAGCAGTTATTGTAAAGAACGAAAAAAAAGCTCCTTAAAATTAACTTTTATATCAAAATATCAAAAAATTTAGGTGGCAGCTTTGTCAAATTTAGATAGCAACTTTTTGGATATTTGACAATTTTTAGAGACTTTTTGGTGTTCCAGTGAGCAAGTTTTCAGCATTTTACGAGCCTGCAATCTGGACATCCTTACCCTACGACCAGTGATTTCTCCAAGCCCGACCCTACCCTAAAAGGGACAGAAGTAATCATGACAGGGATCGGGATTGCCCGTTCCGCTGGACAAAGCATCGCGGACTCTGGGAACGAGATTGTGCGAGCAACCGTTTGCTTTTCCAACGGGCATGCGCGTCCACGTGACATTGCTTTCTCTTTTGCAAGGAACATCAGCAAAACAACAACTTTGCACGTAGTTCAGAATTTTGTGTAGGCAGGTAGGGTAACCCTAGCACTCATGATCAGGTAGGGTTACCCTAGCGCTAGGGTAACCCTACCTGCCTTGTAAACACGTCGTTTGCGGAAGAAGAAATATGCGAGTGCAACGAGGTAACCATCTTGGTAGGGTAACCCTAGCACAAGGGTTACCCTCCCTCCTTGTAAACAGGGCCTTATAGGAATAATCTCGATAAACACTGAAAGAGAGCAAATTCACATCAGGCTCGCGTTAAGGCAGCAGTTGTAAGCTCAAACAAATGCGCGAGGTTCTTTAATAATTTGCTTTTCAACAGGTTTTGACCTGTTTAAATGGCCATGGTGCTGGACGGCGGCTTGATCAAAGAAGCAAACGATTGCTCGCAGTGGTTTCTCTCCCTTCATAGCGTAGCGTCCGGCCTGGAGAAACCAGGGCAGGACAGCCTATCGTATGTCAATTGTACGTAGCTCTTCGTCATAGCGTTATTTTTAGTGTCGTTTCTTCCTCAGCCGGCCAACACCTCTCTAAAGTTGCTGTGCAGCCAGGCCTTATTCCCAATGACACGCAGACCACAGACCGACATCTTTGTTATCGTTTGCGTTGGCTTTGAAGAAGCGCTGTCTTTACTTGTTTACCGGGATTTGTGGTACATGGATGCACAGGTTTGCTTTTTGAAAGTTCTATTTAAAACCTGGATTAATCACTTCTTTCAGAACAGCACTGATCACCTTCCGGTTGACCACATTTCGATTGGTCAGTACCCTGCCAGCAGAGTCGCTTCGATCTTTCGACTTATCTAGGAAGATCGCACGAGACTCTGTTCGCAGGGTACTTGATCAGATCCTCGGCTTACCTTCTCTCTTGCATGGCTTTTAGCGTTTTAATACGAAGTCGTTTGCGTGACTTGTCTGTCGCAAAGTTGGTTTATTTACGTTTACCCTGACGCGTAAACAAAGTAACCACGCGACAGACTAGCCATGCGAACGACTTCGTTAATAAAAACATTAAAAGCCACGCAAGAGAGAAACTCCTGCTCACCGGGTATTGGCGCTTAGCTCTTCCTTCCATTGGAATTGTTATTCTAGAACATGGCTCTGAAATTGCCAAAGAATGTCTGCGTGAGAGGCTAGCTTTAAAGTGGTTATAACACGTAAGGCCCGGTTCAGACGCGGAACTTCTTATGAGCCGAACCTAATACATTGAATTAAGTACATGAAAAGTTCGGCGTCTGAATCAATTAGGAACGCCTGTTTCAATTTGGAACGGCTCAGCCGTTCTTTTCGCCTGGCCCGGCCGCGAATTTTGCCTTTGGAGCAACTTTAGAATGGCTTTGATTCAGGTGCCGAACTTTTCATCCACCGAAACTAATGCATAAATTCTTATAAAGTATTTTGTAATTAGTTTGATTGAAATGAGCATTTTTCTCCTTTTGAATTTAGTTCGGGTGGAATTAAGATGTGCGTTTGAATCAATTCAGCCGGTCTAAATAATTTGGGTCGGCCTTAATTCGAATTAGGTTCGGCTCATGAAAAGATCGGCATCTGAACTGGGCCCTAAGTTATTTATTGTCATCTTGCATCATGTTCTGAAATGGTTTGATTTTTGTTTGCTTTGTCAGAGTAAAACAAGGCTTGACCCACTGGATTGGATTTTAGTTTTTCTAAAGCTCTGAGAAGTCCTTAAAAGCCACTGTTCATGGTACTGTCTGTATTATCATAATTATGTACAAATGACTGTAGCAAATTAATGAGAGTTCATGTATGTTGTGGTTCAATTTAGTTTTATCCTTAGTTAAAAATTTATATTTTCTACTAGTATCTCCCATCAAAAGGGGGTGATTATTCAAGGGTGGGCGAGTAACCGAGGGACGGCTATTGTTCGCGGAAATATTGTAAGTCATGAGTTTGAAATGAAGCAAATTAGAAAATAATACCACCACAAGTACACAAGGGTGTGCTCTAGGAGAAACTGAAAGAAGGCCAGTTCTCTGAACCTGTGAAAGCCAGGGTCATTCCTAACATATCATTTCTATGAAAAAAAAAAAAAAAAGATTTCTGCAGTCAGCTAGCCTGTGTTGCAGCCCGCCTGTGCATCATCTAGACCATTGGCAAGCCTGCAAATAACTTTTGACTGAAGGGTGGTCATTTGACCAGAAAAGGACCAGGTTTTGCCGGTCAAGACAACACTCTGGGAGGTCAAAAAAAGGAAGAGAGAGTGACTGACCAGGCCAAGCTTTTGCCCATCAAAATCCGAAATTCGTCGGTCATTTGAGCGATGACTGGCTGTTATTTGCAGGCTTGATTGGTATATTCTGTTTGTGAATTAGTGTAGAAAAGCTTGTTCTGATATCCAGCAGAGTCTTAAGGATATATGTGATCGTTTCTGATAGACGGCACGCTCCTAATGTTTGGTCCAATTCTTATGTGTGTGTGACGGTTGGGCACAGGTTAGACATGTCAAAATTCCCAGAAGGAGATTGGCAAAGAGTGCTTAAAGCAAAGAGTAGTTCAAACTGGAAAGCACTCTTCATGAACAGAAAAATAGTTTGAGAGAATTTCCTCAAGGCCAGAATGTGTTTGTAAATTTACCAACTGGTTAGACTTGACACAAGTTGACTGTGTGAGTGAGCACCAAAGTGTGAGAAAACACTCGGGAAGTGAGTGAAAGTGAAGGATGAAGTTGTGAGTCATCTTGTTCCGTCTGCAGAAGATTGAATTCTTTTTGTATAATGTTGGCGCAAAAAAAATTGTTCATGATGTCATTTTGACAGGTTGTTTTACGGCGCGTTGAAATAAACAGTTCTCAATGACTGGATGGCGTGAACATGGAGAAGACCTGACGTCAAAGAAAATTATTGTCTCCCGGGTCTGTATCTCTCCAAGATCGAAAGAAGGAAAACTCTTGTATAATGCGTGTAGAAAGTCTTGAAATTTCAAGTTTGCTTACATGTAAGTCGCCAGCTCGCATGAACTTTGGAAATCCTTGTTGGCATGAAGCTGGACAAAAAATTCTGTTCTACAGAAATTATTTGTGAAACTTTGCCAGAAGAACCAAAAACATAGTGAATAAGGTCTTTAAATAAGGGAGCAATTTTCCTCGTGGAGAGAGGAGCTGGTATCTACTGTACCACAGGCTGTAAGAGGTCCGTTCTTAAAATGAAATAAGCTGCGGACTGTATGTGGCCCCATGGAATCAGTCAAAAGGCCAACTAAAGACTCTAGTGATCAATTTCACAGCAAACAAAAAGCCATCATGTTCAACGAAACCAGCATCACTGCTCAACCTTTTCACTTGGAGAAATCAACTGAAAAGTCCACCCAAACATTATCATGTCTATCATGGCTGGATGTTTCTGCTTTTTATGTAAGGTTATGTTTTCGAATGGCACAATGTAAAATATTAGTCTTTTCCTGAGCCTGTTGGTGCAATCATTAAGAAATCTCGACCAGTAACAAACCCTTCTACCACTATCCTTTGATTATCTGTAATTTTGCATTTCCCGATTGGATATCCCTAATGACACACTTGGCTGTCACACCGCTGGCCAGAAAACTGGCCGGTCAAATATAGTGCGCTTCAGGCGAGAAAAGTCCATTTCCCGACTGACCACCTAACCAGCAGAAACCAAACAAGCTTTGAGAAAGTCTACCTACTGGTATTCCAATGTCATCTGATCACTACAGATGCACTGCTGTGTATTCTGCACATATACTGAGATATTCCTAATGCCAAAACAAGTCAGGAAATCATGATATTCAAGGACAAGAAAACCATGTTAATTTTGTAAACACATGCAACTATTCAGGTCCAAGCATTTTGGAGATATCTAAAGAAACTGAGGTTATTTAGCCATAATAAAAGCCTAATGCTTTAACAGAGGTAAAAGAAAACCATTAGTAAACTGTATGTGAGATTAAATCCTGTCAGAAAACAAGAAAAACCTCTTAGTCTGGCAGCATTTGTACTCCCGTGGGAAGTTCGTGCTGAAAGCAAGCAACTGGTCTGTTATTTTGGTGTCATTTTATCAACAGTTTGTAGAGTTTTAAGATATTTTATTCCCCAACCTCGTTTTCATGCATAGTCTGTTAGGCTAATTTTTTAACCCCCCTCCCCCTGAAAAGCCTCGGTGCGGGTTACAAAACTGGCAACAAGATTTTTCTTGTTATTTGAGGTCTTCTTAATACTTCTAGACCAGTTGCCTGCTTTCAGCATGAACTTCCCACGGGAGCTATATTTCTTACATATGCTCCTGGACTATCTGTTGTTCAAGCTGACTCAAAGGTTATGTTTCACACTGTCATGCTATGAGTCATCATTGGCCTGTGAACACTTATTTCAAATTGGACTTATCACAAACTGTGTAAGAAACTACCCAATCAAAACACCTACATATGTCCTTGTGACTCCGACTGTGGGATTTGAACATGATATTGTGCACTAATTTTGTAGATGCTCTATACAGGAAGTTTAGTCTGAGAATGTCTGCGACGCAGGCTACAGTTACCTAAAAGGAGCAAAAGTTAGGCGCCAGGGCCCAGCGGGCACTTGCAGCTTGGGACATAAATTTTAAGTAGTTAAGTCAACAGATCCACCTGCTAACTGCAGGTAAAGACAAATTTGGAGTTCCTTTTAAAGCAACATGGAGATTGTACATAAACTGTAGTGAGATTTTGTCCTCCTCCTCCTCCTCCTATGCTTGATAATTCATAATTTTTGCAATTTATTCAATTTGTTTTTTTTGTTCAACATATAAATATCTGTGAACTCAAATTTGAAACAAAACTAAAAGGAGCAGAAGTTAGGCGCCAGGGGCCAGCGGGCACTTGCAGCTTGGTAAATAAATGTTAAGTAGTAAAGTCAACAGATCCACCTGCTAACCCCAGGTAAAGACAAATTTGGAGTTCCTTGTAAAGCAACATGGAGATTCTACATAAAGCAGTGAGGTTTTGTCCTCCTGCTCCTCCTCCTATGCTTGATAATTTATAATTTTTGCTATTAATTCAATTTGTTTTTGTTTGTTCAACATATAAATATCTGTAAACTACACTTTTCAACTTTGAACTTTTTTTGTGCTTTCCTGTTCCAAAGCCTATAAACAAACTCTGCCTCGTGTTAAAACTAAAACTTTTTTAACCTTCCAGACAGAAAATAGCCGTGCACCGTGCTTTTAAAAATAGATTGCACATTTTTAGACCCCCCCTCCTGTAAGACTCAGACAAACATTTGCTTCTTTACAAGAACAAATGCATATACAAGAAATGAAAAGATTTTCCAAATAAAACAACATTTAAGCTGTTTCTGTACAACAAATGTACATAGCACTAAGCATTACTGATGGGGGGGGGGGGGGGGCGGGGGGGGAATGCAAATATGTTTCTTCTCAATATATTCTGAAAAACTAGACATTTTGTTAAAGTACCTTAAATCCTCTATTAAGCCTCCCAAGGCTGGCTTATTTCTTTCAATCAGGTTTTATGGGGGGTTTAATAGAGATGGACCAGTCTACATGAAGTGTTACAGTGGTTATTTAATAGTACAGTAACAAGTTTATTTAAGCTTAAGTATTTGGAAGTATTATTTTTCATTTGGTTTTGTAAAGATAATGGCAAAACATTGGTCACGAGTTGACGTGAGTACATTAATGTTTGTTTCCAAAAAAATTACTTAAGCAATAGAAAACGTTTTCCGGGTTTGCATAGCCTGATGTAAACACGAGCCGGGTTGGGAGAATTCGAGACAGTTATGCAAACCCCAGATGAAGTCGAGGGTTTGCATAACTGTTAAGAATTTTCCCAACCCCTCTTGTGTTTATGTCAGGCTATGCAAAAACAGGAAAAAAGTTTTCTATTGCTTTTATAAAATAACTTTCAAGAGAAAAAAGCAAAACTCTCTTGTTCAGAGCACTGATTAAAAGAGAAATTCTTACCAGTCATGAAGTCTTGTACATGAAACTTGTACACATATTCAGTCCTTGTTATGCAACTATCAATGTTAAGCCCCCGGATTGGGGTGGGGGGGGGGGGGGCGGGCAGACCCAGGGGAATTTGACATTTTAATGGAAGTCAGAGTCAAATTCCCCACCCCCAGGCACCTACTAAATGTCAATTTCCCGCCTCTGGGGTAACTTTTTCTAACAGAGTCAGGACTCAATAATTGACAGGTTGGAGAGGATATGTCTTTTACAACCTCACATAGAAACAGAAACAGAAGGAACAAAGAATCTTCTATTTATAAACATTCGATCATACAATGAAAGAAGTGATGGTTCATATATACTGAAAAATAAGACAGATTTCCTCACTTTTCTTTCGCTCATGTTGCCTTGTTACTTTCAAGAAAAGCAGAGGTCATTTACCTCTGGTGACTTCTGGGTATTACCAAGATGCCAGGTCACTCATTTCCAGTTTCTCTCAGTCTTCCAAGATGGCGGCCATGTCAAATTCCCGACCCTCATGGGGCAACGCTTAAATGTCAAAATCCCTACCCAGGGGAAGGCACGCTCAGTCAATTTCCCGTGGGTAGCCCGCCCCCCCCCCTACCCTGGGGCTTAACATTAATAGGTGCATTATGCAGAAAAGATGCTTTCCAAAATACGAGTTTTTCTCCCTTAAAATGTCAGCTCAAGCGAAAAAAATTGACACTGCATGTTTCTAAAGATTTTCAAAGTTTCAGGTGACAAGGAAATGGGTAAATAAAGTAAACTTGAGAAGTTTTTCAACTCAAAACCTTTTTCAAATTCGTGCTTGCGTGATTAGCGCGTGAAAAGCAAGACATCTTGACGTCACAACCATGTTTACATACTCTCATGCAAACACACCTCTCGGCCAATCAGAGCGTGCATACTATCTTACTTTTTTTATAAATGAATATAGTTGACAATAATATCAGGAACATACACATTAGAGCACATCATTGACCAGGGAAAGCTGGGCCCAAAAGAAGAGTTCCTCAACAACCTATGAAACAAACTTACTATTAAGGCCACTCATTTTGTTGGAGTGGAGAACCAAAAGTAAAGTTCTTGGGAAATAAATAAGAAGATGGTTTTTCTATTCTTGCTTTCATGGACTTCAACTGAGGGTTCAACAGATTCAAAAATCTGTAATTTAAAAACTTAAGACCAAGTTTTGTCTAATATGAAGTGTATCAGTCAACTTTGCTTCACTAACATGACACAGGCAAAAGATTTAAACTCTAAAAATGACTGTAATGGCAGTGGCCTGAGTACTTCAATTACCTGATGTAACATTCCTGAAAGCTAAAGTTTGCACAAAGGCCATAGATGGTTTATTGATGCTTCCGTAATAAAAACTATTTTAGAACCATATACCTCTCTCACTGGACAATTCACTTCCCGTTAAACAAGTTTTATTAATTACAGATTGTAATTTCCAATCATTGTAAATTTAAACCATTTATACCCTTATTAATTAGACTGTTGATTCGTGATGTACGCCTGAATAAATCTCTCAATTGGTATTTAAAAAAATACCAATCAGTCACTTGGCTTGCACTTACCTTAACTTCAAGTAAGAGTTTTATTATAAATTGTCTTTGAATTCTATTCAAAACAATATTAATTAACCATGTTACTATGCTCAGTCGACCATAAAGGGGACTATGAATGTAATTTTAAAATTTTCCTTTAAACTATTGTACTTGTTGATTAGATTTAATATTGATGCAAAGCAATGGAATATGCATTGGCATCATCTCTGCACACAGCATGTGATTCCAACTGTAACTGTACTGTACTTCTTGTACTTTTAAGTTTGGGACGGTTACTCCGCGTACTGTATGACATTATTCCTTTAAACTATTGTACTTGTTGATTAGATTTAATATTGACGCAAAGCAATGGAATATGCATTGGCATCATCTCTGGACACAGCATGTGATTACAACTGAACCGTACTGTAGTTCTTGTACTTTTAAGTTTAGGACGGTTACTCTGCGTACTGTATGATATAATTCCTATACACTGCTTGTTTTACCAAGGGGAGTAGTGTTTTTAATACATGTATGCTCATAATTTTCTGCTTCCGAATTGTGTGGTTCCAAAACTTCTCTATAGCTCCCCCACGGAAAGGATTTTTCCGTAGACCTCCCCCCCCCCCCCCCCACCTCTCTGGAAATTCCAGTCAAGCCTCATACATTTAATTAAAGTTTTGGGCCTTTGAGAACCCCCCACCCCCCAGGAATTTCCAATCCCTTCTGTTGGGGGGAGTATGGATATTTTCTGGAACTACACATTCTTAGAAAAATTTTGGTATAAAAATGGGTGTATAGTGCAAGGCTAAATTGTGTTGTACTTTTTCGTTTTATGTCCCCAGTGCAATTTAGCCGAAAACTGACATGTCAGAAGCATAGACTATGAGCAGTCTCTCTTTTTTATTAGTCCTTCCAGCGAAACGTGCGAGGCACGAGAACAGAGATTAATAAGTTTATGTCATCTCAAGAAAACATTTAGAACATAACTTTAAATCTGAATAAATATCATTCATTGAAATAAAACTATGTGAACATTTTTGAATTTCAAAACGAATCTACCGCATCTATACAGACAAAATCAGAAACAAAGTTGATGTCTGGTAGTTCTGATACTGTAATTAAGTGTTTCACTATGTACACGTCTTGTCTAAGACAGTGTCATCTCAAATGCAACATTTGCAGCATAACTTCAAAGTTGACTATTGATTTGATTTAACATTAAACTATGTGAAGATATTCGAATTTCAAAACAGATCAACTAGAAAACTAACTTACAATAAAGTTTGTTGTTAAATGTTCGGCCTCTAGTCCTATATAAAGTCACCACAAAGTCAATCTCTCGGTGTTTGTAATTAAGTTTAACTTTGAATGAATTACACTTGTAACTAAACAAATTTCAGGAATTGCAAAAAAACCTATTTGGGTTATAAAAGAACAAAATAGGCAAACATTCATTTTGCATCCCATATTTGCATCGATTCATGTTCAGAAATGAACATCGGTGAAACGTGATCTATTTCGTTGCCTAGCACGTGATCGAAAGTCTCCTCCACAGAAGGAACAGATCGTTATTATTTTCAGGCAACAGTTGATTTGGTGAGAAGTCTGTCGGACAAACAGCTTGCCTTCAATTGTACTCTATTAGAAGTCAATAATAAATACTGTAACAGCAAAGGTCTCATTTGGGTCGTCACGCAACGCTTTTGTCGCGATGAGCTGACTGATTTGTCAACAGAAATTTGCATAAAGTTTTTACACAAAGCTCGAGAAATATATCGCCGAGTTAGACGACGTTTGCTCGCGATTAGCCCAAGTTTTTGTCAGACTATCTGCAGTCGAGTCCACAATCTAGATACACGTTCGACATAGAGAAATAAATATTTTAAAATTCATTACCGGAGAAGTAAGGGACCTGTTGAGAATTGCAATCGATTTGCCCGAAGGACGTTATTTATTTAAAGACTTCGTCTAAGTAAAACGTTGGACAGATCAACCGTTAGCTGGTTAGAATCAACCGTTAGATCGTAAGAGTAATCCGTTAGAGCGTTAGAACAAATCGTTAGAGCGTTACAGCGGAGATGACAGCGAACTCCCAGCAAGGAAGACGATGTTTGCGACAAACATCTTGAAGTTTTTTTCTCGAAAGGGCATCTACTTCTAATTTTTGTTGTGCTACAGATCAAAATAAGCCACATATACTTAAGCATGTCTCGTATGATCGATCATGTCTTTTACAGCCCTGTGGAAAATTATTCTTGTGGGCACCCCCTGTACCCCTTGGAAATTTCTACCCTTTGGCCCCCCCACGCCCTAGGAATTTCCATTAACCATCCGTGGGGGGGGGGGGGGGGAAATATTTTCTGGAATCACACAATAATAATTATTGTTAAATACATCTTTCTATTTTTCAAAAAGGCTTTGTTGATGCAGCCCTTGACTACATTATAAAATTCCAACATGAACATATTTGGGTGATTTAATTTTCCAGCTCATTCTAGGACTCAATCATAGGCTCGTAAGAATACAACTACTGAGTAATAAATTACTGATTTCCTCTTATAAGCGCCCAGGCTCTTCTAATGTCACAAATTTAATTTTGGCTAAAAGAAAGGGCACTTAGCTTATTGGGAGTAGGTTGCTTATTAAGTTTTCTCTTTAGTGAATAATTTGTATTTGGAAAAATAATGTACCAACAAATTTAACAAAGGAACCTGGCCGTTAACCATAAGAGCTGTGATATATACACTAGCTGTAGGGATCAAATTAATGAAATGAGAGGTTATAAAGTGTTGGAACATTACTAGTATTTACTAGTATTTACTTAGATCTAGAGCCCATTTAGACAACTTTTACAACTGATTTTCTGTAGCGGAAGAAATTCAATAAAACCACTTTTGAATGACCACAAGTTAGTTAAACAGGCCCAAAAGAATGGCAAAAAAATGTATGTTTTTCCACTACCCAACCATGCATAGTTGAGTCTTGGTTCAGTCAATGTAAAACAAAGACTGTGGACTATTGTTTTCGCCATGCAAATAAGTATGTGACAACAATAGCACCCCCACTGTAAAAACCAGAAAAGAAAAACTAGGCTTAATATATGACCTATTTTCTGATGTAATAGGATCCATGACTCACCTCATAAACCAGCCAATTACCACTAGAAATGTTAGTGAAAAATTCTGAATGTGATAATGTACAGTGTAACTGAATTTCCATGGCCAGTTGGTGTGAAGCAAAGAATAATGATTATTATGACATTTCATCACAGACACATGCTTTAAGTAAACCCATTCACCTATGAAAATCTTGAAGGAACATGTATCCATAAAATGTGTGGTTATATATAGGTGTGAAATTTCACAAAATGACATCTTACACACCAAATTTTCAGTGTTTTCACAATTCTTGTGATATTAATTTTTGGGCTCCCATGAGAAAGTCTTTGGTGTTATTACAGAAAATTAATTTTACATCTACAGCCCTTGAAAAATGTGAAAAAGAGTGCGAAATTGTTTAAATTATTCTGGAACAATTCAATTCAAGGTTCCTGTCTACTGAAAATAGAAATTATATATTTCCTGGTGGATTCCATCTTAATGCTAATAAAGTTGGGATAGAAAGAGGTTATTCTTTTGAAAAATACACCTTTAAAAAGAATTAGATCGTTTATATGTATTTGTAATACAAAGTTACCCTGAAAGTGCCAGCCCACTTATCACTACTTTATTTATATCTTAATACATTAATTGAAATTTTTGTGGTTTCCATCAAGTTAAGATCCACATACAGCTGTAAGAAGTAAATCTGACCACCCCCCACTTCCCCCCAGTAAACACATTTCAACAAAAAATATGACCTCCACAACTGTGTAATAACTTTGAAAGATAATACAGTATTTATTATGTTGTATGTGAAATCTGTTCTCTGGTTAAACCTGGCCCCAGTTGTTCAAAAAGTGGATAACGTTATCCACTCTAGCTATATTGCTGGATAGAGATTCATCCACAGCACTATCCAGCATTTATATTTGAACAACCAGGGCCAGCATTATAATATTATTTAAACCTAGTTTGGTTCAGAATTTCCTTTCTTTCGTAGCCCGTATTTATTAATCATACAGATGTACAGTGTGTAGAAGACAATGAAATTCTGGTTTACCCTGAGGACAGATTTTACCCACAACATTTTCAAATGTTGGTTTACCCCAGCCTGTATTTTGACTCAAATGAAAAATATAATGCTGAGTTGTTAAGATTCAGAAGGAGAAAAAGTAGACTGGACCGATCCCAAAAATTAGTTGTTGCAAATTACAAAAAATCACCAATTATACACAAATTATATAAATTAAACTCCCACAAAAAGAAAGCATCAAATGGTACATGAACTTGACAGCATTGCACCTTTATTAAGTATATATGTGTACTTTCATTCTCTGTTCCTGTTGTAGTGTTCACGCCAGTGTTAAAGGATTTTTAGGATTCTTGTGATGTCCAGACTGATATGGGTAAGAAAACTTCATTATCTGTTAGCTATAGTAGTGTTGGTCTAGTGAAGGTATATTTTTCTTGGTATCTTACAAGTTGTAAGGTTTGAGGTGTGAGAAGTTCTTGTTGTGGTTCTGAATGTTGGCAGAGGGATGTTAATCATGTCAGACTGATCTGGATCAGGGGAGGTCTGATTTGGGCCAGGGGGTGGGATTTAAAGGAAGTTTGGTTGGGTCCGTGCTGCTAAAACCCTTCGATTCTGACCCTGTTTAAAGCAAAATGCTTTCAAATTGCAACCTTGTTTAATAAGATGCTACATGTATGGGTGACTTTAATATCAATCTTTTAAACTGTGACTCTCACTCAGCTGAGACAGAAGATTTTGTTAATACTCTGGGATCCTATGTATTCCATCCACAGATTCTGAAACCTACTAGAATAACCTACCACTCCACGACCCTAATTGATAACATTATTTAAATTCTTTAATTCACTAGAGCATCATGCTATAAGTGGTAATATACTCTGTGGCATAACAGATCATTTGCCTTGGGTGACACCTGGCATCAAAGCATCTATTAGGCTGAAGGAGAAGTTTTATAAACGTTTCCTAGAAACTAGGAATATATATTTCTTAACTAAATATAAGTTTTATCGGAACAAAATTACCCAACTGCTTAAATAGGCTAATTAATGACAAAAAGAATAGAAAACAAGTCATTTCTTCCCTTAAACGTCCTGATGATAACAGCTTAACTAATGATCCTCTTGAGATTTCTAACATCTTCAATAACTACTTTTCTTCGGTCGGTAAAAACCTAGCTTCACGCGTACCTCGTTCATCTCGCTATTTTGCCGAATACTTGTCTCCCAATTATAATCCAAGCTCGTTCTTCTTTGACCCAGTTACGCCAGAGGAAATTGAGCGTGAGATACTTTTGATCCCTAAAAATAAAACTTACGGTCTCTACTCTTGTCCGATTCGTATTTTAACTGACGCAAGATGCGTCATCTCGGGACCTCTCTCCATCATCATAAACATATCTGTGCAAAAGGGCATCTTTCCATCCAAACTGAAAAAAGCGAAAGTTGTTCCTGTGCACAAAAATGACGATGAGACTGAGCCTGGTAATTATCGTCCGATATCATTACTGTCTATTTTCAATCGGATATTTGAAAAATTAATGTACCACCGTCTCAAATCCTATCTTGGTAAAAACGATATTCTATTTAAGTCACAGTATGGCTTCCGCGAAAACCACTCCATGCAACATGCCATTATTGATATTAATGTCATACAAAACAATATGGACCAAAAACTTTTCACTTGCGGGATCTTTTTAGACTTAAAAAAGGCCTTTGATACCGTCGACCATTTAATCTTGCTTCAAAAACTTAATCATTATGGCATCAGAGGAATTATTAATGCTTGGTTTGCCTTGTACCTTCTTGGTCGTTCACAAGTAACTGAAGTGGGTTTTAACTTATCTACCGAATGTATGATCTCATGTGGTGTCCCACAGGGGTCTGTGCTTGGTCCTCTGTTATTCTTAATCTATATTAACGATATTCACAATTCTTCAGCGAAATTGTCATTCCATCTCTTTGCTGATGACACGAGCTTGCTGTATGCTGACTCTAATTTGAAATCTCTTGAAAAAACCGTCAATAGTGAACTGCTCAAGGTCTCTGAATGGCTCAATGCAAATAAGTTAACGCTCAATGCTAAAAAGTCAAACTATGTTATCTTTCGTCCATATCAACGTAAGCTGAACTACTCGGTTAACATTGAAATGATCGATAACTGTACTCAAATTCCTACCATGCTTCAGTGCGAGGACCGTGTTAAATATCTTGGCGTTCTATTGGACAGCAATTTAAGCTGGAAATTTCAAATTAATAATGTTGAATTAAAAATAAGCAGAACTGTTGGTGTTGTTGCCCGTCTTAGGCACTTCGTCCCACGTACAACCCTTTTAACTATTTATCAATCATTGATCTTGCCTGATCTGACATATGGTTTGGCGGCTTGGGGTCAAGCTGCCAAAACCCATTTACAAAAAATTCTTGTGCTTCAAAAACGAGTCCTTCGTTTGATGTACTTTCCTGAACCTAGAGCCCATGCTGTGCCTTTATTTATTTCCTTGAAAATTCTACCCTTACAAATGTTATATGCTGAAAAAGTATCTTCTATAATGTTTGACATTTCCTGCTTGAATGCTCCGTCTAACATCTGTGATTTCTTCACTAAAGCTAATTCAAAGCACAAACATGAGACCAGGTTTTCTTCGTCTGGAAATTATTATGTCCAAACTTCAAGACTGAATCTAAATCAAGATTCTTTTTCCAGGTTTGGAGCTAAACTTTGGAATGCAGTTCCTAACGAATTTCGTCAACTCTCCAAAGGAGCTTTTAAGAAAAATTTTCATGACGTTTTGCTCTCGATAATGGAAGCAGAGGACGATTATGTTGAAGTGCCCATTCTCCTACAAAAAATGGCAAATTCTGCATCCTTGACTCAATGTACTAATAATCAATAGTTCTGTTAGTAGTAAATTTGCTTGTAATATCATTCTGTAAGACTATATATTTTGTAACTTTAGCTTGTTTTCCAGTAATTCTTATTTATCCAGATAGTTTATTTAATTACTTTACAATTGTTATATTATCTGTTATGACTGCTGTAACCTTTCCTCTCTGCCCGCCTCGTCTAGCTTTTGCTATTTGCAGGTAGAGATGGCAAAATGATGTTGAAATAAAGTATAGTGTGTGTGTGTGTGTGTAAACTACCATAATTACTTTATTGCAAATAGTAAAAATATTAAAAAAAAAACCTGGGCAGGCATCAAAGAGTTAATTTCCCTGAAACCAAACGGATTCAATTCTCCCTCTAAAATTGTTGTTGGCAATAATGTAATTACTGATTCCAAGGCTATTGCTTCAGCTTTTAATAAATATTTTTCAGATATTGGCAGAAATTTAGCAGAAGACATTCCTCAAGTTGATATCGATCCCCTAGACTTTCTTGGGCCTTCGCAGGCAGACAGCTTTATGTTTTTCCCTGTTTCTGCAGTAGAGATAGAGAATGAAATTACTAGGCTGAACTCATCCAAGGCTTCTGGTCCCTTTAGCATTCCTGTTTGCCTGCTAAAGCTATTAAAAACCTGCATATCATTTCCCTTGGAATTTATCTTTAATCTTTCCTTTAGTAGTAGTGGGTGCGTGCCTGACCAACTTAAGTTAGCTGATGTTATTCCAGTTCATAAAAAGGACTCAGTCACTTGCATGAATAACTATCGACCCATCTCACTGCTCTCCATTTTCAATAAAATCTTGGAGAAGCTTGTACACAAGAGACTTATCACTTTTATTGACAAATATAATATTCTCTATGACAAACAATTTGGTTTTAGGAGAAATCATTCCACTCTACATGCAACTCTCTTTATTACAGACAAAATTCAAAGAGCAATTGAAGATGGCCTATTTTCATGTGGTATTTTTCTTGATTTTTCTAAAGCCTTTGATACTGTTGACCATAGCATATTACTAAAAAAATTAACCCACTATGGAATCCGTGGTATTGCTAATGTCTGGTTTGCTTCCTATTTAGACAATAGGAGGCAGTATGTTACAATAGGTAGTACTAAATCAGATGACACCCTCATTACTCATGGTGTCCCACAAGGTTCTGTGTTAGGCCCTCTTCTATTCCTCCTGTACATTAATGATTTCAGTAAGTGCAGTAATTTGTTTGACTTTCACATTTTTGCAGACAATACAAATCTGTTTTACTCTAATTCTAATTTAGCTGAACTTGAGTCAGTTTTTAATTATAATCTGAAAATGGTATCTGACTGGCTTATGGCTAATAAGGTTCCTTAAATATTGATAAGACAAATTTCATTATTTTTCACCCCCCTCAGAAGGTTAAGGGTCACATAGTCAAATTAATAGTTTCTAACAGGGAGATTAAGCAGCAGAAATTCATAAAGTATTTGGGTGACTGTCCTGATTGATTCACATCTCAGTTAGAAGTATCACATCTTGCATATTTCTAAAAAGATTAAACGATGTATTGGGATACTCTCTAAAATCAGGCACTCTGTGACCAATCAGGTCCTTATGCAGTTGTATTACTCACTAATTTATCCCTTCTTGACTTATAGTTTCATAACGTGGGGGAATACATATCAAACAACTCTTTTACCTCTTATCATCTTACAAAAAAAAGCAGTCAGGATAATGACATTCTCGGAATATAATTCCCATTCTACTTCACTCTTTCAGAACTTAAAAATACTTAAAGTAATATAAGTGACTTAATATATTTGTATACTGCTTTATTATAATGTACGACTATCACTCTAACAGACTGCCATTAATTTTTGATAATTTCTTTAAGAGTATCAACAAAGTGCATCAATATCAAACCAGACTGGCGAGTAAGATTTCATACTATCTGCCAAAAGCAAGAACTAATTACGGCAAATTTAACATTCGTTTTTTCGGTGCTAAAGTTTGGAATTCCATTGATGACTCACTTAAATCTAAGAGTCGTGCTTGCTTCAAAAATCTCTTAAAAGAATTGATTATATCCAACTACTAACTGGTACATTGATGTACTTTATTTTCATCTTTTGCGTGCACATCCACTTTTCTTTTTTTTTGTGTGTTCTCTGTGCGTGTGTGTGTGTATCTTTTATACTCTGTAACTTTATTGCAATACTTTTTCCGCTTGGCCCAGCCACTTAGCCTCGATTAGCCTTAGCTATTTCTAAGTGGCTGTGCTCATTTTCTCTTTGCATGTATTTATCTACTGTAAACTTTTCTGGGCACGAAATAAAAGATTGTTGTTGTTGTTGTTGTAACTTGAAATAGTGAAATCAAGCAGTTCTTTTTTAATAAGATTGAAGATCCCATAAACCTCTACTATGCAGAGCGGCAGATACTGAGTGAGCCAAACATGAAAGTTCCCCCCCCCCCCCCCCCCAAAAGCGTGTGTCCATCTGTTAACTCCCAAGGAAACCATTTTCCATATATGGAGGCAAGAAACAATGCAATTGTTAATGACGATGTATTGTCAAGACATCAGGACTAATTTCAGTTGCGTGCGTGATAGATCTACACTGTTTACCCATTAATTTTTTCTGGGCAGTTTTTCAAAATGTACTGCACAAACATATAAATACTTGTCCACCGTTTAAAGTTTTCATGCTATAATAATTATAATAATAATGATCGTTTATTCAACCTTTTTGCAGCATAAGCTGAATTACAAGGCGGGTCATTAATTACATACAAATACCTTGGAATTATGACACATAAATATAACTGATTATGATAAGACATATCCCATTTTGCTAATTTAAACGTGATTCTGATATTTGATGGTGCAAAAATTTCCAAATCTGTTAGTTCTTGAGGAGGCAGGCACAAAAACAGATTCTCCTGTTCTAAGGGCATACGGTCTTGTGTGCACAACTCGTGGCACTAAGCTCCTCGTAGCATCATTCAAAAGCAATACTAAATTCTCAGTGATTCTAACAGTGCATAATTAAACAGTCCATTTGTATGTTACCAAGCACAAATTTTAAGACAGGTAATACAACTATAAATGTATTCTGAGTATTTTTTCTGTCTTTTTCCATTTTCTTCTTTTTTTCAACAGGGATGATCTGTAACATGTAAAAGATGAAACGTGATCTATGACATCGAAAAATTATATGGTAGGAATTACAGAAAAATATATAGTTTTTTCAAAAATATAATGATTTTGCCAAAGGGATAACATAGATGTATTAATTGCAGTAAGCAAAAAAATTGTAAAGAAAAAATTTGAATACTATTTCTTTATGAGCTTTAAATTCTAAATATCTGGTAAAAAGGTAACATTATCCAACTTACCGGTATTAAAAATCTACTATAGATTTTACTAACAACGTAATTTTTTTCGAGTTTTGATCTTCAAGAAACTACTTCCCACCTTACCTCTCCTCTCACAGGTCTTTAATTTTGTGTATTTTTTAACCCATTCACTCCTGGAGATTATTGCCGAAAATCGTGTTTTGAAGCTAGTCTAGTGGTTTTCTGGTCACTGTCATGCTATAAAGAGCTAAAACTTACCACAAACCCGTTTACCAGTCGTACACTTCACGGTCTTCTGATCCAGATGCAAAATATCAGCTTGCGAAGGTCGGGCATGCGCAGAAAGCAAAATTTCGAGATAGTTTTTGGGTTTAAAAGTGACACAGCAGCCTTGACTTTTACTTTTCCCTTTCTCTCCTCCCCTCTTTCTTCGCTTTTCTTGCTGATTTTTTTTTTCCCTCTTGCCGGGCATTTAGTAGGCTTCATTTTGATGGGAAGAGTTTTTAGGAAAGCTTTTAGGATCTTAGGATTAGGTGAAAGGAAAGGTAGGTGGGTAATGGAACAAGATTTTCATGGAGATTTACAGGTCAACCTTGCATGGTTTTTTGCCGTTTTCTCTGGTGTCCTTGACTGAATTGTGCTCATTCTGGTATGGTTTGAAAGATCTCTTCATTCTGCACAAGTTAGTGGACAAAGTTGGCCTTGACTGTTAAAACTGATGACGTCACGAGGGTTAGAAAGGACGTGGATCCGCACGGGCGGTTACGGGCAGTTCAGGGGCGCATGGGTTAAACTGGCATAAATACCATTGGGAGCAATACCATTGGCTTCAATGGCTAGTTTCAACCCTTTAAGTACCAGTATCCACATACAAATTCTCCAGACTGATCTCAATGCATTCCTTAACCCTTTAAGCCCTAAGAGTGATCAGTGTCAAATTTCTCCTTGTAGTATCACTTCTTTATAAAACACAGTAGTCATGAGAATTGAGAACCTGATGACATGAGATGAATCAAATTGATACTTCAACAAATTCTCCCCAACAAAAATAATGAGAATTTGAATTTTGATATTAGGGTTTAAAGGGTTAAAAGAATTACATGTAGTTAAGAGAATTTGATTAACGATTAAAGCATTTTCATTAAAGTGATCATTTTATTCATTTCATATCAGTCCACACCCCTTAGCTTTTATAGTGTGGTGTACTGTGCTGTTTACATACATGTAGTCCACACCTCTTAGTGTGGTACAGGTGTACTGTGCTGTTTACATACATGTAGTCCACACCTCTTAGTGTGGTACAGGTGTACTGTGCTGTTTACATACATGTAGTCCACACCTCTTAGTGTGGTACCGGTGTACTGTGCTGTTTACATACATGTAGTCCACACCTCTTAGTGTGGTACAGGTGTACTGTGCTGTTTACATACATGTAGTCCACACCTCTTAGTGTGGTACAGGTGTACTGTGCTGTTTACATACATGTAGTCCACACCTCTTAGTGTGGTACAGGTGTACTGTGCTATTTACATACATGTAGTCCACACTTCTTAGTGTGGTACAGGTGTACTGTGCTGTTTACATACATGTAGTCCACACCTCTTAGTGTGGTACAGGTGTACTGTGCTGTTTACATACATGTAGTCCACACCTCTTAGTGTGGTACAGGTGTACTGTGCTATTTACATACATGTAGTCCACACCTCTTAGTGTGGTACAGGTGTACTGTGCTGTTTACATACATGTAGTCCACACCTCTTAGTGTGGTACAGGTGTACTGTGCTATTTACATACATGTAGTCCACACCTCTTAGTGTGGTACAGGTGTACTGTGCTGTTTACATACATGTAGTCCACACCTCTTAGTGTGGTACAGGTGTACTGTGCTATTTACATACATGTAGTCCACACCTCTTAGTGTGGTACAGGTGTACTGTGCTGTTTACATACATGTAGTCCACACTTCTTAGTGTGGTACAGGTGTACTGTGCTGTTTACATACATGTAGTCCACACCTCTTAGTGTGGTACAGGTGTACTGTGCTGTTTACATACATGTAGTCCACACCTCTTAGTGTGGTACAGGTGTACTGTGCTATTTACATACATGTAGTCCACACCTCTTAGTGTGGTACAGGTGTACTGTGCTATTTACATACATGTAGTCCACACCTCTTAGTGTGGTACAGGTGTACTGTGCTGTTTACATACATGTAGTCCACACCTCTTAGTGTGGTACCGGTGTACTGTGCTGTTTACATACATGTAGTCCACACCTCTTAGTGTGGTACAGGTGTACTGTGCTATTTACATACATGTAGTCCACACCTCTTAGTGTGGTACAGGTGTACTGTACTGTTTACATACATGTAGTCCACACCTCTTAGTGTGGTACAGGTGTACTGTGCTGTTTACATACATGTAGTCCACACCTCTTAGTGTGGTACCGGTGTACTGTGCTGTTTACATACATGTAGTCCACACCTCTTAGTGTGGTACAGGTGTACTGTGCTGTTTACATACATGTAGTCCACACTTCTTAGTGTGGTACAGGTGTACTGTGCTGTTTACATACATGTAGTCCACACCTCTTAGTGTGGTACAGGTGTACTGTGCTGTTTACATACATGTAGTCCACACTTCTTAGTGTGGTACAGGTGTACTGTGCTGTTTACATACATGTAGTCCACACCTCTTAGTGTGGTACAGGTGTACTGTGCTGTTTACATACATGTAGTCCACACCTCTTAGTGTGGTACAGGTGTACTGTGCTATTTACATACATGTAGTCCACACCTCTTAGTGTGGTACAGGTGTACTGTGCTATTTACATACATGTAGTCCACACCTCTTAGTGTGGTACAGGTGTACTGTGCTGTTTACATACATGTAGTCCACACCTCTTAGTGTGGTACCGGTGTACTGTGCTGTTTACATACATGTAGTCCACACCTCTTAGTGTGGTACAGGTGTACTGTGCTGTTTACATACATGTAGTCCACACCTCTTAGTGTGGTACAGGTGTACTGTGCTATTTACATACATGTAGTCCACACCTCTTAGTGTGGTACAGGTGTACTGTGCTGTTTACATACATGTAGTCCACACTTCTTAGTGTGGTACAGGTGTACTGTACTGTTTACATACATGTAGTCCACACCTCTTAGTGTGGTGCGGGTGTACTGTGCTGTTGAAACACTCTTACTAATGTGCATCATCCTTGACCTTTCACCCTACAAGTTGTCTCTGTCCCCCTCCTCTTTCAAGCACATGAATAAAGCATACTGGGCCAGTCCACATAAACTGTTACAGTACATAATTAATACAGTCTATCATTTAAGAATAAAAGGGGAGGATTGTAGGGGTTTAAAAGAGAGTGAGGGCTTAATAACTTACATACATATATACATAAATGTTTTTTATTTGAAGTCTTATGCTATAAAATAGTATATCGACTATTTCCAAATAACTGAAATTACAAACAACAAAAATGCCTAACTTTCTATGGCTAATAAGTTATTAATTAAGTTCTAGAGCATTTACTTTTTGCCGTCTTCCTCTTTTCTTTTTTCAAAGCGTTCAAATACATGTTTTGCTATTAGGTTTTGAATTTTAGTATTTCCGCTAGGGGAGACTACTTTATTCCCCTTAAAAGTGGGGTGGGGAGAGGGTGGGGTGTCGCGTATGTTTTTCTAGTCAATTTTTTCAAGTGCACTCGCTGACAGAAAAGCAGTTGAAGACAATGCTCAATTAAAGTTTGCAATAAATAAATTTATGCCACTCTTCTTTTAGGAATTGTCATCCTTTCCTAGCACAGCCTCTACATCACAGGAAGACCATGCAAGCAATTCGGAATCCACTTCCTCGAGGATATTGAGAGTAACTCTGTTAAGCAGTGAATGGAGATCAACAAAAGGAGGCTTGTCAACCATCAACCGAGAGCTGGCCATTCAGTTGGCAAAACACCCCAGCGTGGAGGTCAGTGTTTATCTCCCTCATTGCAGTGAAGAGGATAAACGAGTTGCTACAAGTCACAATGTCCATCTCATTAAAGCAGAAAAAATCGAAGCTTATGACAACCCAGTAGACTGGTTGTCCTCTCTGCCAGACGGCCATGCTGTGGACTGTGTGATAGGACATGAGGCCGTTCTTGGTCGGCAAGTGCAGATTATAAAACGACATCATCATTGTAAGTGGATTCAGGTCGTTCACACAGCTCCTGAAGAGCTTGGTATGTACAAGTCCTATTCAGATGCCATTTCAAAAGGTGAGAAAAAGCACCAGGCTGAGGTTAAACTCTGTGAAAAAGCTGATAAAGTTGTAGCAGTTGGGCCCAAGCTGGCTGAAGCTTTCTCAGGTTATCTCCGTGCCTGTGGAAAGGATCAAGATGTTCTTAATCTTACCCCAGGCATCTTCTCAGAATTTGCTGATGTAAAGCAAGCCACTGAAGAGAGAAAAACATTCAGTGTCTTAGTGTTTGGACGTGGTGATCATGAAGACTTTCAGCTGAAAGGATATGACATCGCTGCTCTCGCTATTGCCCAGTTGAAAGACGAGCCAGAACCATATAAACTCTTGTTTGTTGGAGCTCCAAGTGGCAAAGAGGAGAATGTAAAAGATTCGTTACTCGAGCAAGGCATTAATCGCAGTCAACTAACTGTGCGTTGTTTTAATGAAAACAGAGAGCAGCTAGCTCGGTTGTTTTGTGAAGTAGATCTTGCTATAATGCCATCCCGAACTGAGGGCTTCGGTCTAGCCGCCCTTGAGGCTTTATCTGCTGGTCTGCCTGTGTTGGTCAGCGGGAACTCTGGTCTTGGCGAGGCCTTACAGGAAGTTCCGTTCGGTCCATACTGTGTAGTGGAGTCAGAAGATCCTAAAGATTGGGCCAATGCTATCAGACGTGCCCGTAAAAGAAAAAGGAAATTCCGTCTTGATGAATCTAAAATCCTGTGTGAATTCTATGCAAAAGTGTACAACTGGCAGGATCACTGTAACGGACTGGTTGAAGTAATGTGCAACATCTCTCGAGGTAAAGGCGCTTGGACAGGCTAGATATCACACTGTCTTAAGTGAGGTCTCTTCTCTGTGTTTTAATACACATGTATTTAATTAACAGAACTGCGGGAGACACAAGTGAGTTTGTTATAGTAAGAAGCCGCAGTGATAAGGAGAGTGAAAAAAGAAACGTGCCATACTCACAGTTATATCTGGGGACACTTTAAACTTTGTCTGTTGGCTTATTTCGTGCATCAAAACAAAGTATTATCTTCGTCTTTGATTGGCTTAAGGGATTTTAAATTTCGTTTGACGTGAAGGTTACACAGCCCTTGTAACAATCTGCGCTTGGCACCTGCTTAGCTCGTGCTGCTTTTAAAAAGTGTATTTTCGAATTCCTTTCAGTTAAAGCCAAAGCAGTGACGCGTGATCTTTTCATAAACTTTGCTTGCCATGGATTTTCCCCTAGTTTACAAGAGCAAGTCTACTTTAGATCAGACCAAATGTTCTGCAGTGCTTTCAAGGCATCTACATCAAATAGCTTAAATCAAAATAATTATTAAAAATGATTAATTTTGATATTTATAATTTTTAGAAAATCGTTCATCAAATGAGCAGGATTCATTCATGACAGCTACTGTGGATTGTCACACCGGTGAGAGACCTTCATGTTCTGAGAAACTTCCTCAAAAAGGTATACATTAATATCCCGCAACTGTAATAACCCAGTTTTTAAGAATCTGGACCTGGTTCCTAGCAAGATGGCCAAGTTTAACCCATGATTAAGGTAAATTTTTCCTCGGCCGCGAGCGCAGCGAGTTTATAATTTTGTCGCGCGCGGGTCACAGCGGCTTGCAATCTCGGTTGGCCCATCTATACTTAGCAATTATTAATGAGGGTGAGTATCATCTGAAGAATTATGGAGATCGAGGAGGGTGTTATAATAATAATAATAATAATAATAATAATAATAATAATAATTTTTTTAATGAACACATTTTATTGATAACAATGCCAACTACTAAAATCCTATTTACAATTCCTTCCGTTTAAAAAAATTTAAAAAAAATTCATTTCAATTAAACAATTCATAATAATATTTATTTAAAATAAATTATTCCTTTCCATTAAAAAAGACACTTCATTTCGATTAAAAAAAAAAACATTCCATTAAAAAATATCATATATTCGAAAAAAAACAAATGCCATTAAAAAAACGGTTCATTTCAAATAATGATAATAATAATAATAATTTTAACATAAATAATGATAATAATAATAATAATAATAATACCTTTATTCAACTTTAAAAATATGAACGTAATTTACAGAAATATTTGCAGTAAGAATTAAGCACTATACAACTTAAGAATTATTGTAAATCATAAAAATACAATCACTGTGTCAATAACGATTTTCCAAATACATTTCTTGCGGCTCACATGCGATTAATAACTCTTGCATGCAGTCCAGTGTTTTAAATTGAGTCATGGCAAAAGAAAATTCTGTCTCTGATATTAAAAAGTAACAAGTTGGAAAGGATGAAATCTCACATTCCTAAATTCCTAAATTATAATAATAATATAACAACAATAATAATAAAAAATTTCATTTCATTTGATTTCGATTTTAAAAAAATTGATCAAGATATGTATTCGAATTAAAAACTTTCAGGGTAAAACTCTTAAAAACACACAAGTTGGCAGGACAAAAACTCAATGTATAATGAGATAATCTGTGTTAACTCAAACTAAAAATTAACAAAAGTTACAGAGAAAATAATGGAAAGCGTAACACAGAAATTCATTCAAAAACACACTAAAATCAAAATCTATCGTCCTAAAAGTCCTCTTTCGATGTCAAAACCCATGTCTTTTAGGTTCAGATTTACTCTCCTCAATGAACGCGATCCCCTTAAACATAAGAGGGATGTTCTCAGAATGGCGAATGAGACTTTGGTTCTAATCCACGACATCGTAGTCGAGTAATCCTCGCCTTTCTTGACTGACAGGAGCTCCGCTAAACGCTTGTGATAGACTTGACATTCAGGTGCCATTCCACCAGTAGTGGTGAACGCCAGCGGCGTGAACGTGGCTTGTTCCACCTCCATAACTCGGCTTGCGTGCATACGTTTCTTCTCGTTTTCATGCTGGCGATATATTTGCTGAGGGGTGAGGTCCTTGTACGATTCCGCATTTGGGTGGCACACCCGTACGTCAAAGAATGTGGAACCCTGTCTAGACCAAAAACCCCGTGCATGAATGTCCGGCCGGGCATTCATTCAAATCAAACGAAATGAAATTTTTTATTATTATTGTTGTTATATTATAATTATAATAATAATAATAATAATAATAATAATAATAATAATAATAATAATAATGGACTGAAGGCAGAAACGGAAGGATTCATAGTCGCAGCCCAAGACCAAAGCCTAGCTACCAGATCATACCACGCCAACATTATCAAAGACGGTACTAGCCCCCTATGCAGGATGTGTAACAAATATGACGAAACAATCGACCATATCGTGTCTGGGTGTCCTGAACTTGCGAAAACAGAATATACTCACAGACACGATAAAGCAGCCGCGTATATACACTGGAAAGTCTGTCACAACTATAATATCAAGACATCAGAAAAGTGGTATGACCATGAGCCACAAACAGTTACAGAAAACGAGGATGTCACAATATTATGGGACATGCCAATACACACAGACAGGAAAATAACAGCCAACAGACCCGATATAGTGATCAAAGACCACAAAACGAAAACCTGTAAATTCATTGACATGGCAGTACCATCGGACAGAAACACATCCGTGAAAGTTACTGAAAAACTATCCAAATATAAGAACTTAGAAATTGAAACAAGCCGAATGTGGGGCATGAGAACGGAAACGATACCAGTTATCATTGGAGCACTTGGAGCTATCAAAAAGGGACTAGAAGCTTATCTTGGAAGAATCCCCGGCCAATTAAGCATCAGTGAACTACAAAAGATAACCTTGCTAGGTACAGCACACATTCTGAGGAGGGTGTTATCAATCTAAAAACTGGCTATCCCCTAGTGCCCCAGGATCATGGTTTGATCCCGGCCCTAGAGACTCTAAGCAAACATTATGTGAGGACAATAATAATAATAAAAAGGAACTATGTACAGTGCTTCACTTAAAAGTAATTAAAACGAAATTTTGTATCTTAATATCTGTTAGAAAGAAAAGATCATAATGTCTCAATATTTCTTGAAATATAATCCACGACAGTGTTTCTTTACTAATAATTATTATTACTATTATCTTTTGCAATCACCACTGATATGAAACATCTTTTTTCATCATTCCTCTTGTAAATCTGGCACGATAAGAATATTCTAAATAGGAAAAAAAAAAGAATTCACTATTTACAAGTCATTTCATTCAAAACACTAAAATCGAAATCTAGCGTCCTAAAAGTCCTCTTTCGACGTCAAAATCCATCTCTTTTAGGTTGAGATTTACTCTCCGCAATGAACGCGATCCCCTTAGACATAAGAGGGATGTTCTCAGAATGGCAAATGAGATTGTGGTTCTAATCCACGACATCGTAGTCGAGTAATCCTCGCCTTTCTTGATTGACAGGAGTTCCGCTAAACGCTTGTGATAGACTTGACATTCAGGTGCCATGCCACCTGTAGTGGTGAACACTAGCGGCGTGAACGTGGCTTGTTCCACCTCCATAACTCGGCTTGCGTACATACGTTTCTTCTCGTTTTCATGCTGGCGATATATTTGCTGAGGGGTGAGGTCCTTGTACGATTCCGCATTTGAGTGGCACACCCGTACGTCAAAGAATGTGGAACCCTGCCTAGACCAAAAATCCCGTGCATGAATGTCCAGGCGGGCATCGGGGGCTGTATTAGCCCCCCTGGCTAACGACTCACCGGTAATCTCCTGCAAAACAGGTTCAACTTCAACATCATGACAGACCAAATCAAGCATCTGCGCCTCAAGATCCCGCAGCTCGTTAGGACGTTGTATAATGAAGCTCCCCCGTTTACAAATCATAGCATGATCGACATTAAAAGGCTCTCCACAGATACATACATTTGGTACGTCATTTACCTGCCAGTCATACCTTAGATGGACTGCATCTTTGAATTCTCTCTTGTTGAGATTTAAGTCCATTTCCTTTACCGGAATGACAGTTAGCCAACTTGAAGCACCTTTCTCTGCTGCGAGATTGACCGCTCTCCTGGTCTTCTCGGGTAGGGAATTTCTCAGGTCTTCTAATTTATCGTCTAGTCTCACATCTCTCTCTCTACGCGTGGTTAACGGCAAAGATCTTATCAGAGCATCATCTGGAGGTTCATGCGCTTGGATACGATTTGCGTGACAAGAGGGGCTGTTACATGAAGAGACAATAGGGACCTTAAGCAACCTAGACGACGAGCCGAGTGGACGCCGAGCGGAAGTGTTCTCACGAAGCCGGCAACTTCTGCGCATGTCAGTGATGTCGTCCACATGGCGTTCAGGACGTGACATCTGTTGATTTGCCGTCCTCAGGTGAACGTGAGCATTTAAAGCAATCTTTTACGTTTCTGTGCCCATTTTACCTTGTTTAATACCAAGATTTGAAAAAAGGAAACCTTTTTTGTACTTTTTTGCCGAAGATTGGGCCGTTGGAAGAAAGATTTCGAGAGATTTTCGGTAAACCGTGAGCCGTGGTTTTCAATGGCTTCGACGGGAAAGAACCTGTGAGTAAAAGTAAAATGTTTGTGTTCTCCTTAAATGCTTCTGAACTGTAATCCGTTTCCAGAAGCACTATTTAACTGGAAAAGGAAAAGACGTTGATACTCGGGACCCTTGCATGAAAGAGGCCGGTTAAAAAGCTCAAGGAAAATCTCTCGAAGCATTTTCATCCACACTTTTTTTTTTTTGTTTATGTGTTTTAAAATGTATATGTCTGACTCTCGAAAGCAAGACTTTCACTATATTTCGTACATACTGTTTCCGGTAAACTTGATCAACGTGAATAGAGTCGTCTATCCGTATTAGATAGATGAATGGGACTGTACGGAAATCGTGCCTCCGGCAATTGATTCCTGTAAAATGTATAGGACAACAAAACCAGCTCGATCTGAACTGTTTGATTCTCGATTGATTAGATTCAAACCTTTTCATTTGATAAACGGTTTACTGATTTAAATCCTTCGGAGAGCAGGAAAAGTTCTTCCTCGTTATTTGTGTTGTTCTCAACACTAAACTGAAGAAGTAGCTCTCGTATTTCTTTAAACGAAGCCATTCAGTGCAGTCTACCTACTTCGGCGACGAGCCGAGACGGGAGCTTGCTTAAGGTGATTCCCTAGTAAAAGAACCTAACATAGATTGTAGATGAAACTTGGCACACTGATGTAACAAGTCAAGAAGATGGCAAAAAAGTAATAAAAAGTGGGGGTCACCGTGCTTGTTTTGACGTCACAATGCTGACAAATACGGCTATTTAGGACCCTTTGACAAAAACCGCGCGCAGCCCAAAACTAGACAAAAAGGAGAGATTTTTTCGATGATGCATGTGGTATCGCACAGAATTTGACTTTAATGTATTGTTTATCCACCTACGTACCAGAAAAATGCCTTTTAATGCCCTTGCTTTTACTGTACGTTCCAAAATAGAATTAAATTGGACACGCGCTATTCGACCCGTGATAGCTCAATCCGTACAATTTAGTAAAATTGCCAAAAAACCGAACATAGATTTGTGCCAATTTTTTTCTCATCGAAAGGAAACACTGTCCTTGTTAAAATCATGAAATAAAAAATGGGGGTCACCGTACTCGTTTTTGCTGTAGACCTGCAGGAAGTGCGTACCAAATGCATTTTCTCCGATTTTTGAGAGAGCACTGGGGCGAGTTCAGAATAAAATGTATGTGAAAGGGGGAAGAAAGAATTAAAAAATCCTTTTTTACAGAATTTACCTCGAGACGTCACATTTAGGACACAATGTGATAAAGAAAGCGTTTAAATGAAAATCAAAATGAGTAAGCACAAGTTAAACATCCACTATCAAGGTTCTCCGCAAGGAAGTAGAACTCAGCAACACGCGTACTGCTTACGTTATGCGATTCCCAACACACTGAGTCTCACCTCGGCAAGAAACAACCGCAAGCAAAAATTCCAATAGCTTTTCTCTTCAGTGAACTTCATTTTAATAATGTTACTTCGCATGTCCTTTTTTACGGCGGCCATCTTGTTATGCGCAGTAAGAGATGCGCAGTGCAAAACTAGGGAATCACCTTAAACACTTGTTTTTCCCGCTTTGGACGATGTTCTCGACCCAGACCCAACTCGTCTTCTCTCGTCGTCGTCCACAAACTCGTCCTGTCTGCTTAAGGTCCCTATTGCCTGTTCGAATCCAGCACGCTCAACTGGGTTTTCTAGTCCCAGCGCCCCCATCCTCACTGGTAGTGCCAGCAGTTCTCGTTCACTCGTTGTGCATGTATGGCCCGTAATTGTTGGTATCAGGGCATCACTAATAGTACGTTCCAATGGTTCTAGCAGTTCCTCTATATCAGATAATGTTCTTAGGTAGTATGTCCATTTGTGCTTCAAACCGAAGGTATAAGTTGTGGCTCAATTTTCTCCTTGGTTTAAATTTTATTTTCTTTTGTTTTTGGGTATGGTAATGCATGATAATGAGTTCGAAACAAAAGAAAATAAAATTTAAACCAAGGAGAAAATTGAACCACAACATATATGCCGCATAGCAGGCTTGTGGTTGGGTTGCTGCAAACTCTGCCAGTTTCACCACCTGGCCAACCCAATCATCCACCTTTTCACTTACATACTCCTCAAGATAAGATCTTGAGCCGAGTACTGCTCCTAAATGTTTCTGACCCCGAGTGGAGATGTTAATTGACGTTCGATCAAAAAGATCCCTCGCTGCCTCTTCTTTCTCAGGCTTCACAATAAGCCAGCAATTTTTCGCATTGGGAAAATATCCCAAGCTCGAACCCGATTCGTTTAGTACACCCCACCATTTCTTCAGTTGCCCCAAGGAACCAGCACCAGTCGCGTCATCTGCGAACCAACACTGCTTTACTAACGTAGAGGCATTCAAGCGTGCTATTAATGGCTGAAGACTTACTGCGTAGAGACACATAGCAAGGGGGTCCCCCTGGGTTGTACCTTCTTCTGATCTCATTTCCTTTCCGCCAATGATAATAATAATAATTCAAAAGTAGGTTGAGTTTGATCGTCCGGGTTAACGTAGTCCTGAATAGGACTGTTGTCGTTGACAGTGACTGACGTTTCGACAACCTGTGCGGTAGTCATCTTCAGAGTCAAAGTGAGTTGTATCACGTCAGTAGATGGTATTATATACTCTGGTTATTGATCTGATTGGTCAATAAAGTCAAGATGTTATTGGTCGTCTGTCAGTGAAGCCGCGATGTCATTGGCTATGAAGACTCGTAATCAGTAATTGGCGCGTTTCGATCCGTCTATTGTCACAGTTAAGCAGTCGTCTATTGTTAGTCAAATTGTCAGTTCTCCAGTCGATCTCTCGTAGTTAGTTTCGCTTCATCCCGTCAATAAGTCGTTTGTACGGCGCTGGTAACTGTTGGCTACGATTCAGTGGCGTCTGTTCTAAGTTAGTGAACCAGCTTTCCAAAGTAAGACGTTGATGGTAGTCTGTAGAATACGTTATACATGTCGCAGAGTCCCAGTCAATTTGATGTTTCGTCTGTAAATGATGCTCAGCAATGTGATTGTTGACGTCACCATTCCTCGTTGCTCGTTTGTGTTCGGTCAGTCGCGTGCTAAGGTTGACATCGCGGCTTCACTGACAGACGACCAATAACATCTTGACTTTTTTGACCAATCAGATCAATAACCAGAGTATATAATACCATCTACTGACGTGATACAACTCACTTTGACTCTGAAGATGACTACCGCACAGGTTGTCGAAACGTCAGTCACTGTCAACGACAACAGTCCTATTCAGGACTACGTTAACCCGGACGATCAAACTCAACCTACTTTTGAAATGACTCCTGGGTTCAAACCTTTCACAATAATAATAATAGTAATAATAAAACATTTATAACGCGCAAATGCCATAAAATGCTCAAATGCGTATGATAAGATTAAAAACGAAATAAAAAGGCTAAAAAGCAAAAATTACAATGAGAGTTAACTTACGATGATTTAAAAAGCTAAAATTACAATTAAAAGCAAACTCACAATAATAAAAACAACTATGATAACAATGCATGACGGAAAAGGTCAGTTTTTAGCTTGGCTTTAAAAATACTAACTGTGCTGGCGCTTCGTATGTCAAATGGTAACGCATTCCACAGTTTCGGTGCGGAACAGGTAAAAGAACGATCACCTAGTGTAGCTTTAGATTTAAAACGCGGATAACTAAGTAAAAGGTTATCACTAGAATTCCTTAGATTATATTTAGATGGGAACCTAAGAGAAATGAGATACGATAAATAAGTAGGCGCTAAAAAATTAAGAATCTTAAAAGTAATTAAAAGTATTTTAAACTCGATTCTATATTTAATCGGTAACCAGTGTAATTCATAAATAAGAGGCTTTACATGACAGAATTTCTGTTCTCTAAAAATCAGTCTGGCGCAAGCGTTCTCTACTCGTTGCAGTTTATTCAACAAGCAGTCTGGTAGTCCATATAAAAGATCTTTGCAATAGTCAAGGGGACTTGTTATGAATGCATGGACAAAGTATCTCAGTTGACTGCCCTGAAAGATACTTTCTGATCCGACGAATATTATAAATATAGTAAAATGAAGAGGCACAAAGTTTTGTGATGTTTGATGCCATGGACAGCCTAGAATCAAACCAACAACCAAGATTTCGCTCAGTCACCTACACGTATACTGATACTAGTAACAGTTGACACTACAGCTGCTCCTGCTCTGTATATTGTCGGTCAATAGTATTCTTGCTCGTTGTGTAGCTCTTTGAAATATACCGATTCATAATGAAGATTTTCACACACATTCCATACAATAGGTGAGATAAATACAGGAAACGCAAGGTTCCATGCACATTTTCAGTTCGATTTACACAGCTTTGATCAAAACATTCTCAGTTTCGAGAATAGTTTATTCTAAACCATAAGCAAAGATTTAATTAGAGGTTGAAGTTTTCGCAATTTCTCTTTCACTTTTTACATTCAGTTCATTTTATTTTCCGGAAATTAAGCCTTAGGAATTAAAAGGACGTTTCATCAATTCACGTTCGCCCATTCTAGTCTTATTGCCCCCGCAGGGGTTTCGCCCAGAGGCGAAATCCCGAGGAGGCACCCTAGTAACTCGCGCGTATATTTAGGACAGTACTTACAGTTCAAATATACAGTCAGTATACTAGAAAAAATCTTGATTTGCTTGAACAGGGGCCGCAAGGAATCGGTAGGTAATGATGACGTTTCTATTGTTTGCGCCCGCAAGTACGAAATGGTTAGGATGACGTAAAGACAGAAAATCCCGAAGGGACCGCTTAGGTAGATTTAGTGACATTTATTGTGCAGTCATACTTTGTTACGTGTTATCAGTGACATTCTTTGGAGCATTTGTTTTGAAAGTTATGGACCAAAAGACACTCGTTATCACGCAAGTCAGACAAGCGCCTGCGCAGTAAACTGAACTAAATTTATTTATGTGAAGAAGCTGTAGCTGTTCTTAGATAATCACGTTCGTTACTTATCTTGAAGCTAATTTATGCCAATCTGCTCTGCTTTTTCCACTATGACCACAATAAGAACAAGCTAAAGTGAATTATTTTTGTATATGTTTCAGCAGAAAATCTTGACATTCAAATTGATTGTAACGCCATTGAACAAGGAGGAACTTCATCAACCCAAAATGTTAGTGGGAAGGAAAATGTCGTGGATAGAAGAGGTCCTTCTTCACAAGAGCTTCTGAATCTTATTGCATATAATTATCTTCAGGTCATTCAGCCCTCAAATCTGGAGGAGTTAAATGGTTTTCTTCAGTATATGAAAGAAGTGCGCCAAGTAATAGTTGTTGATGTCAAGACGGGAAGCTTGATTATCACAGTGCGGTGTACCTCGCTTCGTATTCTTGACGAACTCTGGAAAGACTATTGCACGGGCCATCTACAAGAAGTGGCGCAGAGGAACCTTGTAACAGAGGACATTCTACAACAGTGGGGCCTTGATTCAGTGCAACTAACGTTGACTATCAGTGAAGAGGAGTACAAAGCTTACCGAAAGAAATTTTTGAAAAATGAATGTAGGTACATAAAAAAAAAAAACACTTTTTACGCGTAGTAGTTTAGAGTAGCAATGAGTTGGGAAACGCCTTAGAACGAGTTTGCCCCCTGTTCCTTTTTTTTAGCAATCCGCATTACTTCCACAAGGCGACCTCGCAGTGCACTAGGAAAGTCGATGACCCCTGTTTTGACTAGTGGTAATCATGCACTGAACATGTTTCTGAGCACGTACGGTGGAGTACATTATCAATTACGTTCATTGTTTGGGACAGTCCAAGGTTAGTTAAGAGACTGTATAAAAGAGGTCTTAGGTTTAAAAACGGTACTTGTTGGGTAGTGGGGGGGGGGGGGGGGGTTGGGGTACTTTTGATAATTTCTTTTGAATAGTAACTTACTGAAGGAGACAATTCGCTCTTTATCTTAAAATGCTTTTAAAGCCCCACGTAGAAGAACGTAAAGTTTTTTTATGCCTCAAAGGGAACCTTTGCTAAATTTCGGGGTCATCAATCGAGTTTTGTTTGCAAGAGCGCTTAAAGAAATAAAGAACAGCGATATATTTGGGTAGAATTGTGGCCACGCTAGATGGCCGATTAATTGATTAAATATAACATCTTCAAGCAAAATTAATTAGCTATGATTATTTTATTTTTTTACGCTCTGAGCGTTTTACGCTCAGGTGAGGGCACGAGAAAAAGGCACCCAGAGTAAATAAAGTGCCATTAAGAAAGAGTCGGAGAAAGGGAGGAGGAGGGTCAAATTCGCAAAGCTTGTTAAGGCTGGAGGGCAAGAGGACGAAGAATCTAGCTTGTCTTATGCCTTAACCTTAAATGAAGTCGAGGCTAAGTACTTTTCCGGACGAACTCAAGACTAGCACATTAACAGCTGGTAATATTCCGGCATGTAATTTCCCAGCTAGTATTTTTCCGATTTATTTCGTGATAGTTTTGTGAACCGTACTTGACTACTTGTGTCAAATATGGACCTTGCTCACACCCTTCCCTGCTTATTACCTATGTTCAAGTTGAATGCGTGACTGCGGTGAGTGCCCCTCTTAGCAAACTAACAAAAATCATTACGTGACTAGGAGACGAAAACATTTTTATTTGCAGGCAAAGAAATTCCTATTACAATTGCTTTGTATTTGGGATTCATCTTATAATTTAAGCTTTATAGTCTTTATAGGTTATTAAAACGCGAGTTGCTTGTTACTTGTCCGACAACGAAATGAATGTAGGTGTGATGACTTCCTTAGTAGAGACAATAATTAGAACTAATTTATACTAAAAATAGCTTTTGATTGTCAAATATAGGCTGATTTTTTGGTATTTTTCTAATTATCAAAAAAATAACTTTTTAATAAAATTTGTAGCTTTTTAATGTCAAGCTTGGTTATGGGCTAAATACTTTCTCTGTAGCCTAGACATTTTTCTGGGAAAAGTCATCGAGAAAGTTTCACGGTCAAACACAGAGAGATTTAGAATCACGTTTACGGCAAACGTCAATTTGTACCACGTGATCGAGTTTCCCCTCAACTTTTCGTTTACAGTTCATTACTTCTATGAAACAAATCGATAGTTTCACGTTATTTTCATCCCCAAGAATTAGTTTACACAGTTTTTACTGCTCATTTCCTATTTTGAGAAACTGTCAACTTGAATCTGACGATTGCCATTTGCCATAAACATGATTCTTAATCTCTCCATTCGTACTTGGAGAAAAATCTTTTAATGCCTTCTATACAATCTGCCTACCGTAAAGATCACTCCAGCGAGACTGCCCTGCTTCGAGTTATGAATATTTCTAAGGACTGCATGTAATGATCGTGGGCAAGATGTTTTTTTTTTGGTAATGCTTGATCTGTGAGTCACACCTTTTGATACCCTGGACCATACTATACTGGTTTTTAATTACTTCGGTTTTTCCCACACAGTGCTAATATGGTTTTCGTCTTAAATGTCGTTCACATTCTGTTATCATTGCAAACACAACATCTAGCAGTAGGAGGTTAGGGGTTGGAGTTTCGCAAGGGTCGTTACCAGGACCTCTCTTGTTCACCCTTTATACAGCGCCTTTTCAAGCCATAATCTCTGCTCATAACCCACCTAGACTGTACTATTTATGCACGTTACAGTTGACCCTTTTGATCAACTTGCTACCCTGAACACCCTTCAGAAGTGTATCTGTGAAGTTATATAATGGAACACCAACTATAAGTGCAGTCCTTGTAAAACAAAGGTCATTCAGTTTAGTTCTGGTTCTTCAAGAACCTAGCCTTTTTTTTTCTATTGACAACGCTCTTGTACAACCAGTTTATACACTTGGTGTCAACCTAGATAGAGAGCTCTATGCTATACAGGCTTTGCTGGGAGTTCGATTTATTGGCAGATCGAGGAAGTTTGACTGAGCAACGATCACCCTAAGATGATGGTCAATGCTTTCGTCATGTCACACTTTGATTATGTAACAGTTTATACAGCTGTGGCCTACCCAAGCGAGAGATATATACATGTAAGCTGCAGCGAGTTCAGAACTGTGCCGCACGCTTAGTTTCGGAAAAAGAAGATCCGACCATATAACTCCCATCATGAAAGACTTGCACTGCCCTGCTGTTGGCTCACGCTTTTTTAACATTCAAAATTTTAAATGATTTAGCTCCTTAGTATGTGTCCTCACCCCTTGTAAAATATAAACTGGCTCGTTTACCCTTTTACGTATATTTTTCGTCAAAGTTCCAGCAATCTCACGGTAAGCCTGCTGTGTGATCGTTGCATGGGCACGAGTGAGACACTAGCAGTCATCTTTGCACTGCACCTTTATCCAGGCTAAAGGCGATAATGGTAACTTTGGACTCGGTGTCTCGATTGATTGATTGCTTTTTGTTTGGTTTAAAAATCCAAATCCATACTAGGAGGTTCTCTGCACTGCGAACTCGACATCCAGCAATACGTGTTAGCCTTGTTAATTAAAGTGGAATGGTTGGGAAACCCTTTGTTGTATGTTTTTGTTTGCTTTTTTGGACCTGACCGTGCACAGCGTTCAATAGCATTTCTATCATTTTAAACTTACTGATCAATAGAAATATTGCATTAATTTTATTCAGTCACAATTTGTGAACAAAAAACATATGATTGTGCACGGTCAGGAAGTTTCCAACATAAGCTACAGGACCACGACGCTACCACTGGTTTCCCCGCCAAATGACGTCTGAGAAACGAGCGCAGAAATTCCATACTGCTTCCATAATTGCTTCCTTCTGCGTTGTCCGCTTATCTCTGAGCTGCACTAAAACTACGAGTCTTTTTATTGTTTTTCAGGAATTGTTGAACCAGTTGCAAACACCTCTCTTCCTGATGACCTTCCATCTGTCTCGGATTTAGATGCCATCAAAACTCAGGGCGAACAGACCTTACTTACTGATGCCGCGTCGTCAGAATTTTCTCAGGTAGATATGAAAGAAATATGTGAAAAAGTCATAATGCAGCTGGGCATCTTTGAAAGTTATGAATGTTTTGTAAAACTATAACAAATAGTACACTTCGTAGATCGTTCTTTTTTTTTTTTTTTTTAAAAGACTCCTTATCGTTTGTCTTTGTTAGTGATCGGGGTGTGAGGACCTCTTAGTAGCACTCTGGTTGCTAGTGACTGGTGCATTTCTAACCTCACTCATGGACGGTGGATTTGGATTCTTAGCATTGTTAATGTTAGAATCTGTTCCTGCAGCGAACGCTGTTGTGCGTTCACGCTTCGGCATTCTCTGTTGATGTTGGTAGGGTGAAGTCGATCTTGCGTGGCACGCTAGTCTGTTTTACTGTACGAGAGTGACAATGAGGATGTCTTCCAATAAGCTCAGCCTTGCCGGCTTAAAGAGGATAGTGACTGTATTTATGTGCGTGATCCTCAAACGAGTTTGTAAAAGCCATATGTCTATTTCATGCTGTGACCCCATTGGCTGGATTGACGTGACTCCAGTCATAGCGCGCTGTTTTGAAAGAACTGTCATCGCTAAAGTAAGAAAGTGTTTGAGGAAAATCTGACGGACACCCAATTTTCGTATAGGGATGGCTGTAGTTGCGAGGACGCCTTAATTCAAATACAGTATAACTTTTTAAAGGCACTTGATGATAAGGATTGTAACTATGTCAGCTTTTTGCAATGGATTTTACAAAAGCCTTTGATAATGTGCAACACTCATTAGTGCCTTTATGGGCAGTGATAAGGTGTTTGCGTGAAGAGGGATACCAACAACCAGATGTAAAGTACGTTTTTAGATTCAATAGTTCTACCGAAACTAACTTATTGTCTTACCACATGCACCCCCTCAACACTTGAATTAAGTACGGTCATGAATTTTCTACAGCGTCGCTGCTTTAAACGCAGATACATATCTTATCAAATTAACATATATGACGTCTTAGAAAAAACAGATCGCCCGCTATTCAAGAAGATCTCCAACGCGCATGCCCGGCCACCCTTTGTGTCCTTCCCTTTTCACCGGCGAAAAATGTCTACGCATGCTCTGCAAAAGATGACACGTGATCGATTTCGGATAATGTCATTGGCTCCGAAGCGAAAATGCCCGCGAAATGTTGTTCAGATGAAAGAAGCGATGGCAGCTTTTTTTGGCAGTGACAGCGTTGCAATTTTTTGCCACTGTAAGAGATCAAAAATTATTTTGGTCAAAGTTTTGACGGGAGTGTGTTCTCTAGAGAATATAGCGTCCTGAAACTGGCGAAAAATCGCATTGGCATGGTCTGATTCAGTGTTATTGACGTTGAGATCGCTGGTTTACGTCTGGAAGACATGCCGAAAAGGTGAGTAATTTTTACTCTCTTTGTTTACTGCATGTTCCGTGCCACTCGGTACAAAAAGAAATTATAAAGTAGTGGAACAAAAATTATTGGGCTTTGTTTTTGTATATAAATTAACTTGTACCGTGTGGCACGGAAGCGACAGTTTTGTTAAATGTGTAACCCGTTTTTGTGTTAAAATTCGTCCTTGATTGTGAATCGAACATTCGATAACATTCGACTGCTGATCGAAGGGCGTCTTGCAATGCTATCCAAAATGGTTTTGTTGTTTAGTTCAAGTTTCTTATCGCGGTTCAACAAAAAAAAGTAGAGGGACAGACAATCTTGGGCTTTGTTTTGTTAATATGACTTATTAGTGTGTACTTTGTGGCTGGAAAAACTATATTTAGATGCTTAATCTCCTCATATATGTTTACACTGTTTATGGCAGAAAAATAAGCTCACGCTTGGCTCAACTTAATCTCGCGTCACTCGGTACAAAGGGAAATTATAAAGAAGGTCAAGAATTATTCTTAGCCATTGTCTTGGCGTGTAAATTGTCTTGTAGCTAGTGGATCGAAAGCGGCCGAGCTTCGGCAATTTTCTAAAGTGCGTAGTTCGAAACGTGATTTTGTCCATCGATTTACATCTCATTGTTGTTGTACATTATTACCGCTTTGTATGTTACAGAAATTTGAGTTTTATCCGAACTGTCGAATGAGAAAATGTGAGAGTGTTTTCATTCAGTCTCTAAGGCCGTCTTGGAGCTACAGTTCGATAGGTCCAGCAACATTTGATTTGTAAAAAATATTCTGTTTACAATGTGTACAGTTGCTGTACATTTAGGCTTTCAATTGTTTTGCTCATAAATTTGGCTTGGGATTATCCACAACGAGGTCCCTGTTACTTTCCGTGTTAAGAACTGCACTTACGGACATGATTTCCCCCGCGTACAAATTTTTAGCACTAAATTTTTGCACACAAGGCTTTCTGTGGGGGGTGCTTCTTTGCTTTAAAATTTGATCCTGGTAGGAGGCGAACAGGGTAATTTTTCTGTGAATGCTTTTGTTTTTATATGCATCGTTTTTGTCTTAACTTCTTTGGGAGCCAAGTTATAAAATGAATGACAGAGTTAACATGCTACTAAGTATTCAAAAGTTCTTTCCAAGAAAAAAAATCATCACAAATTAAACTTACGGGAGTTTAAAGTTTGGAGTAAAGTTTGAGTCTTAATGAAATTTTAGTTGGATCATGTTGATGAATGCAGTTGTGTAGGATGTGCAGTTTCCAATTTTGATCTTCTGTCAGAATTATGAGAGGACACTCACAGATCTCATTCAAAAATTGTGGTTTCATTGTAATTATCGTCTGTTTCTACTCCTATAAACTTCTCATCAGGTCTACATTTGCATGAATTTAATGTGATATGTATTTGAAGTGGTTGTTGTTTCACAGTGAAGTAGTTTTCACTTTGTTTTTTGATTTGAAGTTCAGTTTCTTCTTAGTTGTTAGCTAAGGCAGTGTTGAAGTATCTTACATGTTAATATACTTTACTTTTAATTTCTCTTCAGAAAAAATTGATTGATCCTGCATCAAACAAAGCGCAGCCTCACAAACAAGTTTTTTTAAAGAATAAATGTGTACTCAAGGAAAGCACATGTCCTTGACAGTGTCAATAAAATTTACTTATGGAAAGATCTGGGTTTTTACTCCATTGTAGCACTTTAGACTATATGCATCACTTTTTAAACCTTTATATACTAAAAAAATATAATCAGTATTTTTTCCAACTAACACTTGAATCAAGGTTCTCTTCTTTTAAAGTATAGTATGTAGTATCCCCCTAATTTTAAAAATTTCATTTTCTTATTCAGATCACGCACAATAACCATTGAAAAGAAAAAAAAAAAAACTTTGCTTGGTCAAAGACAGCTTTAAAGTTTTGATATTAAAATTGCACCCGTTCTCAATGTAAAGACTGAATGCAGACACTAAAGTTCATTTAGCTCATGTTCAAGCTTTTTTTGTAGCTTGGAAAGTGTTGCTGGATAAAAAATATTTTTGCTTTACCTTTTTGGGAAAAAAAATAATAAAATAACTACCAGGTGTCTAAGCAACTTCAAAGGACCCAAAGTGTCTTATTTATCTGCTGCGTTGAGCTGTGAACAAAGGCCGTTCTTTCTAGTGACCCTGCTTTTTGCAGAAACATTGTTGTCCTTCGTGATCCAAAGTTGAATCCCGAAAACCGGCCAAATTGCGAGCATCGCAGGAAACGAATCCCATAGGAATAGGTGAAAAAGGATAATAACAAGTCTAGGCTATTCTAAGAATATCCGATGTGCATTTGCAACTCATATTAAGCCGCAATTAACCTTCTTTCCACTGGAATAAACAAACTATCGAGGTGTTGCCGCCATTTTGAATTTGGCAATGTCACGTGGTCGCGCGACGACCAATCAGACATTTTTCGCCGGTGAAAGGGAAGGATTCACCGGCGAAAAATGTCTGATTGCTCGTCGCGCGACCACGTGACATTGCCAAATTCAAAATGGCGGCAATACCTCCATACTTTGTGGAAAGAAGGTTAATTGCGGCTTAATATGAGTTGCAAGTGCACATCGGATATTTTTAGAATAGCCTAGACTTTTTATTATCCTTTTTTACCTATTCCTATGGGATTCGTTTCCTGCGATGCTCGCGATTTGGCCGGTTTTCGGGATTCAACTTCGGATCACGAAGGACAACAATGTTTCTGAAAAAAGCAGGGTTACCAGAAAGAACGGCCTTTGCTCAATGCAGCAGATAAATAAGACACTATGGGTCCTTTGAAATTGCTTAGACACCTGGTAGTTATTTTTTTTCCCTAAAAGGTAAAGCAAAAATACTTTTTCTCCAGCAACATTTTCCAATTTACAAAAACAGCTTGAACATGCGCTAAATGAACTCTAGTGTCTGCATTCAGTCTTTTCATTGAGAACGGGTGCAATTTTAATATCAAAACTTTAAAGCCGTCTTTGACCGAGCAAGGCTTTTTTTCTTTTCAATGGTTATTTTGCTTGATCTGCAAAAGATAATGAAATTTTTAAAATAAGGGCAATACTAAATACTATACTTTAAAAGAAGAGAACTTGGATTCAAGTGTTAGTTGGAAAAAATACTGATTATATTTTTTTAGTATATGAAGGTTAAAAAAGTGTTGCATATAGTCTAGAGTACTACAAAGGAGTAAAAACCCAGATCTTTCCATAAATAAATTTTATTGACACTGTCAGGGACATGTGCTTTCCTTGGGTACACATTTTTTCGTTAAAAAATCTTGTTTGTGAGGCTGCACTTTGTTTGATGCAGGATCAATCAATCTTTTCTGAAGAGAAATTAAAAGTAAAGTATGTTAACATGTCCGATACTTCAACACACTGCCTTAGCCAACAACTAAGAAGAAACTGAACTTCAAATCAAAACTACTTCACTGTGAAACAACAACCACTTCAAATATATATCACATTAAATTCATGCAAAATGTAGACCTGATGAGAAGTTTATAGGAATAGAAACAAACGATAATTACAATGAAACTATAATTTTTGAATGAGATCTGTGAGTGTCCTCTCATAATTCTGACAGAAGATCAAAATTGGAAACTGCACATCCTACACAACTGCATTCAGCAACATGATCCAAGGAAAATTTCATTACGACTCAAAGTTTACTCCAAGCTTTAAACTCGTGTAAGTTTAATTTGTGATGAGTGTTTTTTTCTTGGAAAGAACTTTTGAATACTTAATAGCATGTTAACTCTGTCATTCATTTTATAACTTGGCTCCCAAAAAATTTAAGCCAAAAACGATACATATAAAAACAAAAGCATTCACGGAAAAATTACCCTGTTCATCTCCTTCCAGGATCCAATTTTGAACCAAAGGAGCACCCCCCACTGAAAGCCTTGTGTGTAAAAATTTAGTACTAAAAAATTGTACACGGGGCAAATCATGTCCGTAAGTACGGTTCCTAACGAGGAAAGTAACAAGTAACTCGTTGTGTGTATAATCCCAAGCCAAATTTATGAGCAAAATAATCTAAACTTCGATCCTTAAAATTGCAAGCAGTTGTGCACTTTGTAAACATAATTTTTTTTACAAATCAAAATGTTGCTGGACCTATCGAACTGCAGCTCCAAGACGGTCCAAGCATTTTAATGAAAACACTCTCATTTTCTCATTCGACAATTCGGATAAAACTCAAATTTCTGTAACATACAAAGTTGTAATAATGTGCAACAACAATGAAATGTGCACCGATCGATAAAATCACGTTACGAACTACGCACTTTAGAAAACTGCCACAAGACAATTTACACAGCAAGACTGGCTAAGAATATTTCTTTTGTACCGAGTGACACGAGATTAAGTTGAACCAAGCGTAAGCTTATTTTTCTACCATAAACAGTGTAAACACACGGAGATTTAGCATCTAAATATAGTTTTTTGAGCAACAAAGTACAAGCTAAGTCATATTAACAAACCAAAGACCATAAATGTCTGTCCTTCTACTATTTTTTGTTGAATCCGTGATAGGAAACTCGAACTAAACAACAAAAACATTTTGGGTAGCGTTGTAATACGCTCTTCGATCAACAGTCAATGCTGTCGAATGTTAAAGTCGAATTTTGACACAAAAACGGGATACGCATTTAACAAAACTGTCGCTTCCGTGCCACTCGGTACAAGCTTATTTATATACCAAAAAAAAGCCCAATAATTTTTCTTCCACTACTTTATAATTCCTTTTTGTACCGAGTGGCACGGAAGATGCAGTAAACAAAGAGAGTAAAAATTACCCACCTTTTCGGTCTGTCTTCCACATGCAAACCATCGATCTCAACGTCAACAAAACTGAATCAGACCATGCCAGTGCGATTTTTCGCCAGTTCCAGGACGCTATATTCTCTAGAGAACACATCTCTGGGGTGTTACTAAACAGAGTAACGCAGTAACGAGTAACGAGAAAACGAGTAACGGGAAAAAAAATTCAACAGGTTAAAAAAAATCCTAATGAAAGAAAAAAACATAAAAACAGTTGTAATATCTTAATAATGACCTTTACCAATCTCAAAAAATATGTGTATTCCAAAAAGTGCTTAAAACAACGACGTCAAACCCCAATCCCTCCCTCCCTATAGCAAAGTAGAAGGTGTTTTCGTGCGGAAAAAGTCACCTGGCTACAGCTGTTATTTGCAAGTGAATATGCCTACTGTGATCCAGCAGATAGAGTAACAAAACGTTCCGTTTATCGTTCACCTTAAAAGGTTATTTCCTACAGCCCAGGATCAGGAAGAGTATTTTAAAAGAGCCGAGTTTCTGAACAATTGTCGCAAATCATTGAATATTTGCAACTGAACAAAACTGCATATAGTGGTTTTAAGTCACTGTTCATGAGTAGTAGCCGGGTATAGTAGCATCACCAACATCGACATCTGCATCAGTAACATTGATTTCCGTATGGTTAGTTAGATAACGCTGTATACTTTGTGCTTATTGAGATCATGAAGAAAAGAAACAGAAAGTTTGTTTTGTGACGCATTCTTTTTCAGACACGGTATTGGAGTACCCCAAGCTTCATGGTTTCAGTGTGAACGATTGTGATAACTAATGGATTAATTAAATTTTGTAAGAAGATAAAGCAAAAAAGTACTTCTTATGCCAAATACAGGCCCCTGTTCGTAGTCGCAGGATGGTAAAAACCGTCTGCAAGTGTCCGCACTTCAGCTCCCAATACCAAGTCTAGAAGACACGGACCATTCCTTTCCCGAAGGGATCATAAGTCACTGGGAACGAGGGCTCTTCTACGATTTCAAAATACTATTAGTTGTTGCCATCTTAGCTCAGGCGTTTCATATAACACGACAATACTTTTTTTTTTTAAGTTTGCCGCAAGCGTAGTCTGCTACACAGCCGTTTTTAGTGTCGTCAGGCAACGCTCTCCGAGTGTTGCGTGACGACACTAAAAACGGCTGTGTAGCAGACTATCGCAAGCGTGACAAGAAGAGGAAAAAGTCCCTGACAGAATTCAGTGCTGACAGGGGCGTATAGTAGCTACCTTTAAGCCATTAAGCCCGGGCTTAACAAATTAAAATTTGGTCCAAAATGAGTTCATGAATTGCAAGTTATCAGGGAGTGAAATTGCAACTAATACAGGTACCAATGTCTGTGACGATTACGCAAAATGACACATATTTCACAAGGAAACTCTGTCGCCGGCGAATGCCATTTTGGTTTTCCTAGTAGAGTGTAGGGGTCCTCATTGCTTACTTTTGATGACCTGCTAGAATCATTTGGTTTCAAAACTTTTGAATTTGGAGGATCTCAACTCCAAAAAAACAAACCGGCCGTTTACTCCTTGTTTGTTCAGTGTTTTTTCTTGTTTGGTTTCGTTTACATTTTTTTTTCTCGGGGACCCTCCAGACTTATTCGACTTAATGGAATTGACTTTGAAATATCAAGTAGCCAAGTGAATCCTACAAAAAAAAGAGTTAATTTCATGCCCTGGCAGAAACTATGCTTCGCGGGTATTCTTCATTAGTGAACTTACGCAACAGGACGGGAAAGGAAAGAAGACGGCAAGCCTTGTGTGACAAGCGTGACAATAATTTTGTTTGAAACAACTTTTCGCCAAACTTCACTTTCCTTTAAACAGATATTTTTGTAAAGACCAGGAAACTTTAATTTTAAGTGAAGATCACGACAAAACACGCAAATAATAGCCCTGTCACGTTTGTCACACACAAGCGTTTTGCCGTCCTCTTCTTCCTGCCGTCCTGTTGCGTAAACTCACTAATGATTGATGTAAAACTCAACTTCAAGCTAACCCATGCATGCATTTGAATGTTTCTTTACTTTACTTTACTTTAATTGAAAATCGATCTAAAAACTAGTCTCGCTCTGGTATTCTATTTTGCCGCCAATATTCAAACTTCAGAGTCTTTGCATCGGGAGGTTATTTTTAAACATGATTTATAATTCCTTTTAAACCGATAGAAACGTTCACTATAATTAACTTTTGAAAGGTAGCCATGATTAAATCGAATCCCTTATTTTCGAGAGGACGAGTAAAAGACATTGAAAGTTGAGCAGGAAAGGTAATAACCTCAGGAGTAATAAGCGGGCAATCGAGTACATGCAATTGGTTAGTTGATAACCGTAATAAGGGCCCAACAAGGTTCTATTATTTTCATTTAGTAATACCTGGCAGAGCTATTTCTACTAAGGAATGAAATAATTGTGGCAATAAGAAAGAAAATCTGTACCTCACCTTCCTCCATTGTTGCTCCGAGGTCATTATTAGGATATTACAACCATTTTTATGTTTTTTCTTTCATTAGGATTTATTTTTTTATTTTTTTAACCTGTTGAATTTTTTTCCCGTTACTCGTTTTCTCGTTACTCGTTACTGCGTTACTCTGTTTAGTAACACCCCACATCTCCGTCAAAACTTCGACCAAAATAAGTTTTGATCTCTTATAGTGGCAAGAAATTACAACGCTGTCACAGCCAAAAAAAGCTGCCATCGCTTCTTTCATCTCAACAACATTTCGCGGACATTTTTGCCTCGGAGCCAATGACATTGCCCGAAATCGATCACGTGCCATTTTTTGCGGAGTATGCGGAGACATTTCGCCTGTGAAATCCTTCCCTCCATTCTTCCCTCCCCAAAACCAATCTCGACCCAGAGCTCTTCTGCGCGCATGTAAAGGAGAGGGATCACGGGCGCATTCCCAAACCCGTAAGCACTGGGGTCGAGAATGTCCCCAAAACAAAAGAAAGTTCTGAGCACCTCCGAGTTCCTAGCAGCCAACTCCCTTGAGTCAATACCCAGCGTTTCAAAAATAGTGCTATTACTGGGCTTTCAGTTTTTGAAATATAAAGTAGCAATTTAATGTAAAATGGTTTTAATGTTTTTAATAGTTTATACGAAATTTAAAGCTTTTTATCTCTTTTAGCTTTTTAATACGCCACTTCCGGGTTCCAAAAACCCTCACTTTCAAAATGAGTCTAAGAGTATTTGCATAATCCCCAGGGTATTAATTACCAATGCAAATCCAGTTTGCATATTGCTTAAGGATGGGCCGACCTCAATCCACAGGTAAAACACATGTACGTTCGAAACATGCATGTCTGGAAAAAACTTTCAAAACCAAAATAGTCAATATTCAATAATCCGAGATAAAAGGAAAACACGGCGCTGGATTGCACTGGACTGACGCAGCTGTTCACTCTTGAAGTTGTTCAAATGACAGCGCAACGTTCAATGGACTGAATTCTCACCGAGTTTTGCATGAAATCACCTTTTCTTCAGACGAGAGCACAATGTTGCATATTTTCAGTAATAATAATAATATTAATATTAATGATCTTTTATCTTTTAAGCAAAACATACATGCTAAAAACTAAGAGCAGCTACAGTTAAAAGCAATAGGCCATTTCCTAGTTTCCCCTGGCCTGTATATTAAAACGAGGTTAAGTGTCCAGCTTTGATATTGAAATGATTTTTCATTCTCATGCAAATAAAACTCATCTTTACAATTTAGCCGAAAACTGACATGTCAGAAGCTTCAAAGAAGGCGTGTAGCTGTAATTTAAAGGACAGTGATGCTGGCCCACCACAGCTGACTGTTTGTCTTCCATCCATAAAAGATGTTACAACAACATTGAAACAGCCAGATCTACCCGTTGATGTTCTACTGTTAACCGTTAAGGACTGTGAGTTCTTATCCTGTTACAATGAGCTAAAAGATCCCTACAGATATTATTACGAGGAAGTTGGTTTCGTTTACTTCAACAACGTTCAAAGTCATGAAGAGAAAGTAAAAGTTGCTCTGCTAAGATGCAGTGAAGGTGCCATTGGCCCAAGCAGCTCTCTGATTGCCGTCAAGAATGCTGCCCATATTGTACAACCCAAGGCTGTGATATCTGTTGGGGCATGCAGTGGTCTCAATCCTGACAAAACCAAGTTAGGGGACGTTGTTGTATCAGCCAAACTAACAACATATGCATCCAAAGTGGTGACAAGCGAGCAAGACCAGTGGGCTGGCATGAGTAGTCACGTGAGCAAGCGTTTCTCAAAAATAATCTTGAACTGCGCTGATGGATGGCAGGCACCTTTAAAGAACCCAGAAGATCGTCAGGTCAAAGTTCACTGCGATGGCGAGTTCTTAAGTGGCCCAGAGCAGATCAGAGCTCAATGGCGCCGAAAGGAGCTTATCGACCGCCATCCCCTCGCGGCAGGAGTAGAGATGGAGGGAGAAGGTGAGTGCATGTCACGTTAGCTGTGAACAATATCGTTCTTCTACATGCAGCTATTTCAATATTAACGTTGTCATATAAAGGCTTCAAGCCTACGTCACAAGGAGGCAAGGTTATGTGGGTAGCTGTAGATCCTTCCGTTGTAATTCGGTCATAGAGGTGCGACTGACAGTACTATAGAATGCTTTAAAACGTCATAAACGTTTACCTTCATGGCTGGGATTGGTAAATATCTCGGTATGCAATACACTGGAGTCCAGTTTCGAGTTTGCTATGACCGCTGAATAAAAGAAGTGAAGACCCATTTTTTACAGGGTAAACCTCCACCAAATTCCAACGAGAAGAAGACCTGTTTATCAGTCTGTTTATTGTGTATTTTAAAATTCCAAACACCTTCTTGCCATAATGTGTGATTTTTTTGTCTTTATGTCGAGGGTAACGCTGTTTGAATGTGTCGTTAATGTTCGTATTTAGGGGTAATTTATAAGTCGCAAAAGGCGACAATTAGCCGTATTGCCGCTTTGCAGTCTCAGCTGATAGGCTTTTGACATCTGTTGGGGGATACATGTATAACTAAAAGGTTTTGAAAGAGTAGAGCCGGCGCCAATTTTTTTTTCAGAACGAAGGGAGGACGCGCACGCACGACGGCGGAACAGGAGAGGAGTTTTCCTCTCCCCTTCGCGTGTTTTTCTGGCCCGCTCTATTAAAACGGACAAAAAAAAAAACTATCTGGCGCCGGCGACGCAGGCTATTGAAAGAGCGATGAAAATATATGGTTTGAATACCAACATGGTAATTACTTCAAGTATCAGTGCTCCGATCGATGTATTGGATCATAATGTGTAGATAGGTGTTTCGACGCTTGACTGCAATAACTGATATAAACTTGGCGCCATTTTCACGCAACAGTTATAGGGTAAAATTAAACAAGAGGCATACATGTAATCGCTAAAATAAATGGGCACTTTTGTCTGCGCTTGTCAAGTGTGATTTGGGATCGTCTGAAGTCGTACGACACAAACATCTTTCGATCAAGATGCTGAACTATACAGCTGCAAACTTAACGGAACGTCAACGGAATGTGAAATGAACTTTTTCGCTTCTAACAATAAAGTAACTGAATAAAACATGTTCATTGTAAGAAAGATTGGTGTCAGCAAATCAAAAGAAACGGCGTGAAAATCATAACCTGTCGTACTTAGCTGTCGTTGGGGTCTAACATCCCTTGATTCGGTGTTTTCTTGTCTTTGTCAGTTAACTTCCAGTTTATAATCAGAAAGACATTTTTGTGAAAGTTTAACCGTCAAAAATTATTGGAAAGTAAAGAATTACACATGTGTCTATGTGCAAGGCAATAAATTTTTTAGTTTCTTTAATCCGCAAGACTTGATTTCCATAAAAGAATATTTCCTAATTGTATTCCATATTTCAGGTGTTTTCACAGCTGCATTTGATTCTCAACTCGAGTGGCTGATTGTTAAAGGGATAGCTGATTTTGCGGATGGTGAGCAAACAACTGCAGAAAGTTGGGAAGCCTGTGCTAGTCTGATGGCAGCATCTCTTGTCGCACACATTTTAAGTGATCCTGTTGTTTTCCGCACTTGGCCTCATTACTCAGGTATAAATTCTTGTCAGTATGGTGCGTGATGATTAGGCGCAGGGTTAACAGGTTGAATTTGCTGTCAGTAAAAGAAATCTTGAATGTGTATTGAGTGAGACAGTGCGGAAGCTCAGGTCCGAGAACAAAAGGCTTGTCAATATTTTTGTCTGTTTTGATATTCCATCTTCATTGCCAAGCGGCGTGAAATCAAGAGTTAGAAAGACGCACTTGTGAGGATTTGGGTCGTTACCTCAACTTTTAGACGCTCAACTTTAAGTCTAGCACTAGAGAGTTAGACAAATTTTTAGAAAATGTGTGTCGTTTCTGGTCAAAAATTCAGATTATTCATTCTTTCCTTAGCTAGAAATTGCGTTTCGACTAAGAGTAAGACACAAAACGCTAATGTTGTCTTTGCCTGATTCTTTCAGTGGATGGTCTCTTTGACGCTCAGCACGATAGTGCTAGGAAGCGGAAGCTAAGTGAGAACCATGCAGGTAATATATAAACACTTAATTTTTAAAATGTTCTTCTTTATTTAAAGCTGACGTACTATACCTATTCCACTCTTTGCTTCAATTTGGTTTTAATGAGTCGCCCCACCAATGCAATCCGGGAAGTCTTTTGCTCGTTTAATCCGGAATTATGGTTCTTTGGATTCTGGAATTCAACTCTTGGAATCCGGAACTCAGCCCCAGGAATCCGGAATCCCACTAGCAATTGGAATCCGTAATCCAAGTTCAATTGACAAGGAATCCGGAAGGGCCATGATTAGTTCACTATAATGTGCCCTTCTCCATTCTAATTTTCTTCTTTTATTATTATTATGTGCACGTAGTTTAAGAAACTATTGTATTATTGAATACAATTACTGTATTACTGTACAACTAATGTATTATTATTGTACAACTAATGTATTAAAGGATAGAGTAAAATAAAAACAAACAAACAAAATAAAATGAAAACAAACAAAAAATCCGGAATCCAGTATCTGAAATCCAGAATCCACTGCGTGGAATCCAGGATCAAAGACTATCTTGGATTACCTTATATGGGGCGAGATGAGCAAAACACTAATCATGAGACGCGTATAGCGCCGCAAATGCGCCTGACAGAGCTGACTTTACGTCAGTTCATTCTTTTCTACCGAATCATAGTCCATTAAAAGAAGAAAATATGCTAGTAATCCACCCAACTCAAACTCAAATATGCTGTTGTCGGCCTACAGCTATTTTGATTAACGTTGCAGTTGGAAAGTCTTTGCGATGAGATCGCAAATCAATATGGGTAATTCCATATAAAAATTACCAAATTCTGAAGAAGGTGAATGTCTGTGACGTTTCATACCATTCTGTGGCTCTTTCAGCCGTTAATGTAAGACCAAATACAGAGAATTTACATGCAGCTACCCACATGACCTTGCAATCTTGTGGAGTACGCATGAGACCTTGTAGTACGACGAGGTTAACTGAAATAGATGTACATGGTGTGGCCCGCGTCTCAACCAAAGATCTTCAACAGGTGCTTTGTGCGATGACCAGATCTCAAGGCAAACCAAAAAGGGAAGGTATTCTGGCCATTTATATCAGCAAAACGAATCCATAACCCAGCAGCATCTTGCAGGTATCTTTCTCTAACAATGCATTGAAATGTGACACTTTATAAGTCTATAGTCTGTCTATGGTTCGCATTATGTTAGTACAGCTTTTGAAGAGACCAACAGCAATACCCCTAAACTGCTCAAAATTGTCCGGTATAGTAAAGTTTTCTGCTTTAATAAAGCTTCTTTTTATGTAGGAAAACCATAGACGCAAAACAGCTTTGATTTGCGTTAGTCATGAATACATTCACTCATCAAACAGAGAGTGAAAACGGAGGTTGATACTGGAGAGAGTCACTAATTTGCATGTGAGAGTCAGACTCGCGTGCGACACACGCCATGCACGGCGCTCTGTGTCTAACGAGCAGCGTTTAATTTTCTCAAAGAAAAATACTGTTTGGCAGTCTAGGAAAAAAAAATGAGCCGACCACAAGCCATTTGAACATAAAAAATAAACCCTGCCACGTATTTTAGCAGTTTTGATGTGGACAATTGGGCTGGAGAGAAGACCTTAAAATCACTTAAGTTGCTAAGTTAAAGAGTGATTTGGCGAAAACTAACCAAGATACAGCTCCAAAAAGGCGCGAAATTTTACAGACGTTTCTATGGAGGATAGCAAGTTCATGCCTCCCCACAATACAAAAGTCTGTAAAATTTCGGGACTTTGTCACGGTTGAAGAATATCTTCGCTCTCTCTGAACGTATCGCCTTTAAACTAGGTAAGTTTTAAGGCGCTCTCCAGTAGTGTGGTGTCGATGGATAATCGCTTACTTCTAATCGTGGAAGGGTCTATTAAGTGCAAATTACACAGAAGACGTAAAGACAAACCTATGTTGGGTTTTGTAAATATTTCTTCGCATAATTCATCCTTCTTCTTAATTACGATTGAGAATCATTATATAGGTATCCCAAAAGGTCATCTGTATCGACCCTTAACTCGTTCGTTTTGCAACGTTACAAAAGCATAAAAGCGTATCGTAGACGATTTACAGAGCGTGTACGGCTTGTATGACAGTACGATAAAACCAAATCGATCTTATTTTTGGTATCTTGTATTTCCTAGGGGTGCCAAGTATCATAGAAAGGATTCGTCAGCTTTACAAACGTCGTGAAGAACAGCTGGTGCCATTTCCGTGGTGTGATAACCTTAATTTCAACCTGAATGATATTTTCACCCGACTGAAGATCGTGAACAAAGAAAAAACACGAGGAACATTGACCGATGATGAAATCACCAACATGACTGCTATTTTTAAACCCTACCCTGATTGCCAGAAACCGCGGATTCTTTTGATCGAAGGAGAACCTGGCATGGGAAAAACCACCTACTCACAAAAACTGGCGTATGACTGGGCAAATAGACAAGATGAATGGGACACGTCTTTTCCATCAATTGAAGTGCTGCTCTTGCTTAGATGCAACGATGTTAAATCTGGCATTTGGGAAGCTATTGACGACCAACTTCTTCCTGATGATATTGATGAACAGGCTAAGGAGAATTTTTTCAAATACATCCAAGAAAATCAGGCCAAAAGTCTGCTACTGCTTGATGGATTAGATGAGGTGCCAGATTCCTTTAAACTGGACATGTACTACTCGCTCGTTCAGAGTAAACTCCTCCCAGCTTGTCATATTGTCATTACATCTCGCCATGAGGTTGGAAAAAAAGTAAGGCCATACTGTGACACCCTGTGGGAGATTGTAGGATTTACTAATAACGATGCGAAAAGTTTTATCAGAAAGTATTTTAAAGGCAAGGAGCAATTGGCTGCGAAGCTGATTAAACGATTGCAGATTTCAGAGTATGATGATGATGATGATGATGATGATGATGACGATGATGATGATCCACTTAAAACGCTGGGCGAGTTAACAAAAAATCCACTCAATACAGCTTTACTCTGTTGTCTTTTCGAGGATTTCGAAGGCGTTCTTCCAACAAGCAGGACTGAGTTGTACGTTGAAATTGTTACCTTTGTTTTGAGAAGATATGAAAAGAAAAACGGACTCGAAAGCAGCGATGAAGACTTGATTTCAGCTTACAAGGAAGACCTTTTGCTTTTGGGCAGCCTCGCCTTAGAATCCCTCCTCAAAGGACAGTCTTACTTTGAAAAAAAAGAAGATACCGTAAAGCCTATCAATTTTGGATTCTTGTCTTTTCAACAAGGTGGCGCCAATCGCAAACCTTGCACGCGCTGTGCATTTTTACACAAAAGCTTTCAGGAGTTTTTTGCTGGCCTTTTCCTTGCGTTTCAAGTTATCAGCAAAGAAAGAGACTCAACCTCAGTTGTAGATGATAAGAGATACTTGGATAAACTGAGACAGGTCTTTTTGTTCATGAGTGGCATCATAGCTTCACGGAGTGAGGAAACTGCAGTGTCGTTCTTTAATGTTATGGCTAAAAAAATCAACTCTGCCGAAGACCGTAAATCATACATGAGTTTAGCTTGTGAGTGTTTGTTGGAATGTTCAAGTGTCCAGGAAAGCCTTCAACCTCGCTTAGTTTATAGTTTAGGTGAGCACCTTGACATGTCGTCCCTGACTGAAGTAGATTTTAGCGAAACAGGGCTACACGATGCTGGTGCTGCTGCGATTTCCATGGCCGTCAGGGCAAGCTCCTCCCTGACTAGTTTGGATTTAGGTGCTAACAGTATTGGTAACGCCGGTGCTTCTTCTCTTTCTCTAGCCCTCATAGCAAACTCCTCCCTGACTAGTTTGGATTTACATGATAACAGTATTGGCGAGGCCGGTGCTTTTTCTCTTTCTCAAGCCCTCCCAACAAACTCCTCCCTGACTAGTTTGGATTTAGGTGTTAACAGTATTGGTAACGCCGGTGCTTCTGCTCTTTCTCAAGCCCTCACATCAAACTTCTCCCTGACTAGTTTGGGCTTACGTGGGAACAGTATGGGCGAGGCCGGTGCTTCTTCTCTTTCTCGAGCCCTCACAGCAAACGTCTCCCTGACTAGTTTGGATGTAAGTGATAACAGTATTGGCGACGCCGGTGCTTCTTCTCTTTCCCAAGCCCTCACAGCAAACTTCTCCTTGACTAGTTTGGATTTAAGTAGGAACAGTATTGGCGACGCCGGTGCTTCTTCTCTTTCTCAAGCCCTCACATCAAACTTCTCCCTGACTAGTTTGGGTTTACGTGGGAACAGTATGGGCGAGGCCGGTGCTTCTTCTCTTTCTCAAGCCCTCACAGCAAACTTCTCCGTGACTAGTTTGGATTTAAGTAGGAACAGTATTGGCGAGGCCGGTGTTTCTTCTCTTTCTCGAGCCCTCATAGCAAACTCCTCCCTGACTAGTTTGGATTTAGATAGTAACGGTATTGGCGAAGCCGGTGTTTCTTCTCTTTCTCGAGCCCTCATAGTAAACTCCTCCCTGACTAGTTTGGATTTAAGTGATAACAGTATTGGCGAGGCCGGTGCTTCTTCTCTTTCTCAAGCCCTCACAGCAAACTTCTCCGTGACTAGTTTGGATTTAAGTAGGAACAGTATTGGCGAGGCCGGTGTTTCTTCTCTTTCTCGAGCCCTCATAGCAAACTCCTCCCTGACTAGTTTGGATTTAGATAGTAACGGTATTGGCGACGCCGGTGCTTCTTCTCTTTCTCAAGTCCTCACAGCAAACTCCTCCCTGACTAGTTTGAATTTATTTGATAACAGTATTGGCGACGCCGGTGCTTCTTCTCTTTCTCAAGCCCTCACAGCAAACTCCTCCCTGACTAGTTTGGTTTTAGCTAGCAACAGTATTGGCGACGTCAGTGTTTGTTCTCTTTCTCAAGCCCTCACAGCAAACTCCTCCCTGACTAGTTTGGATTTAAGTGATAACAGTATTGGCGACGCCGGTGCTTCTTCTCTTTTTCAAGCCCTCACAGCAAACTCCTCCCTGACTGGTTTGAATTTATTTAATAACAGTATTGGCGACGCCGGTGCTTCTTCTCTTTCTCAAGCCCTCACAGCAAACTCCTCCCTAACTAGTTTGGATTTACATGGTAACAGTATTGGCGACGCCGGTGCTTCTTCTCTTTCTCAAGTCCTCACAGCAAACTCCTCCCTCACTATGTTGGATTTACGTTGGAACAGTATTGGCGAGGCCGGTGCTTCTTCTCTTTCTCAGGCCCTCACAGCAAACTCCTCCCTCAATAATTTCCTCTTTCGAGTGCCAACGGTATAGGCGACGCTGTCGTTTGTCTTCCCAAGGCCCTCACAGTAAACTCCTTTTTTTATATGATGTGGACTGTTTCGCCCGGTGACGATGGGGAACGTGTACTTTGAGATAAGGCTTTCAAATAACCGAAATCCCGAGAAACCTGCCCCGAGCAAAAGCGACTGTCTGATACGGCGTACTTGTCAACCGGATGGTTTCGTGTCGTTTGAATGTAGTCGCCTCTCTCCTACCTACTTGATTACATCTTAAAACGATACGAAACGGTTCGGTATAAGTGTAATTTAGTACGTTTTTCGATGAGTTCTAAACTATGTTACTGTTAGTTTCCGTAACGGTATAATGACGTTGTATAATAGCAATTCGAGTTGTTGTTTATCAGGAGCTCAATAAAAGCTCAGATGGGCTTCTGATTACCATAAACAATATATATTTTTTTACATTAATTCAACTTAAAAGAGGCAGGTGCTTAAATTAATTTACTGAAAGAAAAAATAATAATTTAAGAATTTAAACCTCGTTACGCTGTCCACCGTTGCCCCATTTCAATAACAACAACCGATTTTTGAGTTTTAATTTTTTTCCCTTTTCACCGTGATTCTTATTTGTGCATAAGGAAAACGTTTTTTAATGACATAATCTCGAAATATCCCATCTTTTATACTCTAAGTGAACAATATATAGAGGATATTGCACGGTGGCGCGAAGATATGAATTTTATTTTCGAGCGGCAAAACAATGTTTTATGAACGAACGCAGCGAGTGTGTAAAATATTGTTTTTGCCACGAGAAAATAAAATTCATATCTTCAAGCCGCCGTGTAATGTTCTTTTTATTATATAGACAAAAAGACATCGATAAAATAATAGAGGGAAATGACGGAAATTACGTCATCGATAAACTCACTTGTGAGATTATGGAAAATAAACCACTCGGGTCCCGGATGTAGTTTTTATGAATTTTACGAGTGGTATATTTTCCAGTAAAATACTCGTGTCTATATAATAAAAAATGTTATTTCTTTTTAATAACGTAGACCATTTTATTTGTAAAAATTCGGTTATTTTGTTTTCGAATCTGTCAAGAAAAGGAAACAAGAGTCAGGATGTTGTAATTATTTATTATTTATTTTGTAATTCATTGCTGTAGTTTTATGTTATTATCCTTCATTTTTCTTCTATGCAATACCATTTATGTAAATGAGAATGTAAAAAAAAGGAGTTGTTGTTGTTTATTAATTAATAAATAGGTAATATTTTCGTCCAAATTCCTTGTTGTTATTATTTTTAGATTTGATATCCATCTGCTATTTTCGCTAGACTAAATTGTACCAAGGGGATCTTCCTAGAGCTCAATAGAGCTTGCTAAGATCTCCTGCCATTATATTGCATTGTAATAGCAGATAACAAGTTATTAGAAGTTGTAAAAATGTAATTTATAATGGACAAATAAACCGGTCTGGTATGGTATGAACGCTGACCACTACTTCCCATTTTTCAATTTCCCATGTCCCATCCCCCATTCCCTGTATTAGAAAGTTACCACTTAACCCCGTTTGCGAGGAAATTATTGGCGTTTTAACAGCTGCTCCAGTTCATTGTTAAGTTAAATTCCTCTCTACAGTCCGTGGTAAGGGCCCGCAGTTTTAATTGACTGTAGCCTGCGTGGTAGGCGTCAAAAGGGGTGGGGGAGGAAGGGAAGAATGAAGGGGAACTGGGGTGAGAGGAAAAGAAACCTTTGTGTCTGGGCTGATCCTTGAGGTGAATTGGGTGGAGGGTCTACCCTGAGACCCTGAGACCCACCCTCTTAGTTTACCATTTAATTTTTATAGCGGAGTTCCTCGCGCGCGCGCAGCCCCATAGCTAAGGTAATCTACCCATCCCAGAAAATTTGGTAATCACGTGACCGAGCGAGCGAGCGACCGACCGACCGACCGTCCGTCCGCACCACAGGGAAACCAATGTTCAATCTCACACTTTCTAGCTAGTTTGGGAGCCCAGGGAGCCTAGGAGAAAACTATCAATGTTGTGATCAATTGACAGCTGTCAAGACAAGGTATCCGCTGACCAGTATCACCTGGCCGTATCGCGGGCGCAGGTGTCGACCCATCCAGGGCGAGTAGTTTTTTGAAGTTATCCGCTGACAAGTTACTAGTTTTCAGATGATCGCAGGCTCAATTTGTTTTTAAAATTCATATGAAATATGCTGTGTTTATGTCATTATGGTCCAGCACTATTAACATTTTGATTTCAAACTGACCTCGGAAGCGAAAATTCAGCCAGTTATTTAAAAATGCAAGAAGGGAAAACAGATGGTTTTCACTTTTCTCAGGATAGTCACGCTTTGGTCACGCTCCACGTCCAATTTTTATGCCCTGATTGGTCAAAATTTGACAGGTGAGTTCATGCGGAAAATTCATACAACATCTTGAAACTTGTTTGCTTCAACAGCTAACGGAAGCTGACAGAGTTTTGTGTCAACTTGTGATGTTTTTAATAACTGTCTTTTTTCACTGGATGTACAAAATGAAATACAGCTGTTACCAAGAGTCTTCTGTTAACGTTATTCATGGCTGGTTTGTTTATTGAATTTTTGGTTGAGAAATGCGCTGCTTGTCAAAGTCGGAAATCCGATTTCGGATGGCATCGTTTTTGTTTTTCACCTTGCTGGATGCGTAAGCGATTCAGGCCTTACTTGATAGCTTTCAGGAGCTGCATCTCGAAATATGGTAAGCCTGAGTTATCATTGTATTTATATCTGTTTTCATGAAGTCGAGCGTAGTTTATGAGGCTAGTTTATGCACGTTTGTATTTAGATTTGAGACACTGATCTGACCTAGTATGAGGTTTGACATAAGCTTACAGAACTTTGAAAAGCCTTTAGTCGATATTTCACCGCACATAACAAGAAAAACCGTTCCGAAGAATATTTAGATATTATTTTGGCTGTAGAAAGAAAACTTTGAGCGATTTACTTGTCGCGAGTTCATCGAGGAAAACAGCAAACACCGGGAAGCCGGCTGCTTAAAATTAAACTTAATTTTTAAGCTTAAAGACTCTAGGATTCTTATAGACACTTAAATACTTGTTTTCGTGAATGAAACTTGTTGTCTCTGTAAATGTTCTACCGAATTATATTTCTGATCTTTTATTTATTGTTAGTTGTCTTTTGCAATTTTCATCGCTTTGCCGCCCTTCGCCGTTATTTGTTTACAGTCGTTCATAAACATCGCTTGCAGGAGTACTCAACGTACCGCGCATATTACACATCGCCGTGACGGTCATAAAACTATCAATAAAAAATAAACACAATAAATTCTTTATTATGTTGAAGTGTAACTCTGTTAAAATTTCTTTGCAAACTTGGTAGGTGATTTTGGAATTTTTTTGAACGGTTTCGCTAAAGCCCACGCGTGCTTCGATGGTCCTGAATATTGAATGAATGGAATTAGTATTGAAAAATTGTGAAACTGACTGCTAATTGTCTGAGGTCAGGCGGTCTGTATGATAAAAACAGCGCCTCATAGTACTCTTTCACCTCAGATGTGATGTATAAAAAGTATAAAAGGTTGATTTGCACGCACCCAGATTTGTTGGAAAGATTTTCTAAAGTAAACTTGTCGAACGTAAAAATTCGGTCTGATTTGTTTTCCACGCCTAATCTACCGTGATCAAGAGCCATTATTGCTCTAAAATGTGACCGAAGATGATTGCCAGTGCTATTTTTTGGGTGTACATATAAGGCTATCAAACTCGATGCAAGATTTGTTTCACTCTAAAATCACTTAGCCTGTCCCTCAAAAGTCACACGAATGTGCCCTTAATTTAACTGATTTGTGGATTACAAGTTTATTGTTTGTTTTAAATTATAAATTTATTAATGGAGCTTTGCTTTTAGCCCTGGCTAAATCTATATATTATACCTTCTATTGAAAATTGGCACCCTACACATCCCCTCTAACAGAAGTCTTCTTATCATTGCAGGCGAGCAAAAGCCAGCTGGTAGACGTATTCTCGGTGGGGGTGGTCAGCAGCAATTTATAAACTGTTTTGCGAGGTTTCCCAAAATCTTTCTACATTCTTGGAATTCCCGTTTGTTCTGCGTACGATTATGCATGGTATGTGGTTATGAAGGCCCTGGTGTTCCACCCCTTAATCACGTGAATGTACATGCAAATGATGCAACAATATTTGAACGAATCGACCACAAACGTAATTTAGATGTACATGACTGCACTAAATGTGAGACTTTTCAATTCTCTCTGCCCAGCCGGAAATCGATTTTCCAAGGAAAATGCATGAAAGTAAATTCTGATCTCAGCTTAGTGCGAGGCGAGTCTTCGATAAGAAACGAGTGTTGACAAAGTCTAGAAATCCATGCAAATTAAGTTAATTCAGGTTACACTAAAGTGTATAGTTTTTATTTTTTATACGTTTCCAAGCATCTTACGTCGCTTGTCAACTGAAAACGTCAATAAGCTTAGCTTTAAACTAAGCTTTTATTATCATTTTCTATTTTATGTCAACAACCTTTGGTGATTGAACACGGATTGAATAACCGATTGAATAACTTCCTGCAGTCATGACTGCGTTTACATTTCAAAGCTGTTTTTAAATATGTCATCACGCATTATTTTTCTCTTTTTCTGTTCTTTTTTTAAATATTTAAGCATATTTTTAAATTATTTGGCCCCAAGCTAAGAGAAACAAAACCTCATCGAGAGGGCTCACTGCGAAATATAACTAAATAATAAAAAATATCATTAATAGTAATCCGAGTAGTACATCCATGTAGTACTATATCCATGTAGTACATCCATGTAGTAATCCGAGTAATAAGTCAAAAGCGGTAGCAAGACAAAGAAGATGGTATTTTTATGAAATTTCCTCGATTAAGATGTAAAAAACTGGACATGAAAAAATAAATTATTATTTTGCTCCGGGACGGTAACGGTGATCCAAACAGAGAAACTGATAAAATTTGTGCTTTAACAGAAAACCACCTGTCAACAAATATGCGAGCAGCAGAGGAGAGCAGACTAGTTTTAGGGGCAGAATGAAGTGGACATTGAGGGAAAAAAATCAGCAGTGCTCACCTGTCTCGTTGTGGAAACCACAAAAAAAAATGGAGAGCGTTCTGTCAGTACCGTTCATATTTTAAAAAGATAATTATAACGTCAAGCACACATTAAGCATCTAAACGCAAACGAGTATGGAAAATTGCCTTAAATCAAGCAGTGGCAAAATCATATGTCACATTATAAGTGGACACGTTCAGTATAAAAGGACAAAAACGCTTTTTTAAAAGAACGAATAGATTCGGGACAAGACCAGACGTCACAACGTATGTCAAAACTAATGCCATGATTCCACAAGGTAGTAGTGGAGAGAAAAAAAGATCCTTAATTTGAAACGTAGCGTCCAGTGCGGCTTGAGACTAGAAGAGGGTAATAAGATGGCGTTCGTAAGGAGTACTATAACAGTTTGGTTTTTCACTAACTTGCAAGGATAATAAATCAACTAGATAACTGGGACAGGCAAAGCCACCGTGAAGAAAGCTGAAATTAAAGGTCATTTCTCAACAGCTCTCTGTTGAAAAAGCCGCTTAATATACATTCTTTAGAAACCTAGTAAAATAAATTTCTTTTGTTTTAAGCAAGGATCGGTACTGACTTGTTAGTCGGATATTTTTGTGCAATCAAGAATTACAGCTACTCTTGTCGCTGCATGTTTTATGCCAAACATTTGGAAACTTAGGAGACCCCCGACGGTTTCGATAAATCGTGATAACAATTTGGTTGAGTGGGACTGTTTTCTTAGGCCCGGTTCAAACGTCGAATTTCACATGTACCGAACTTAACGCAAGAGTTAAATGCATGTGAAGTGCGACGTTTGAATCAATTAAATTCGACTGATTAAATTAAATGCGACGTTTGCCGTATCTGCGACTGAAACAGTCGAAGATTCGACTTAGGTTCGACTTTTGATTCAAACGTCGCGTTTCACATGTGCCAAACTTAATGCATGAATGTTAGTAAATTATTATTATATTACTGGGAATACTGACAGCGAACAGAGTTAAATTCGACAGAGTTCAGAGAGTTAAATTCGACGTTTGAATCAAATGCCGTATTTAACTATTTTAGTCGACTAAAATAGGAATTAAGTTCGGCACGTGAAATTCGACGTTTGAACTGGGCCTTATATTTCATGTTGTTGTATATGTACGGTGCACTTCGCTATTGATTCCGATTGCTATCCATATGTGCAGCAATCAGAATTTGAACCGACCATGGCGTAAACTGGAGAAACCGAGCAATTATCCCTTCTTTGAAAATAATCCCTCAATGCTCTCGAAAAGTCCAAAAAGGTACCACGGCGCTTGATTCCATCCGTGTGAAACTTTTTTAGTTTCACAAACACAATGTATTCACTGCCTTGGCGATTTCTTTTTGAGCGCTTTATTCGCTTAGCTGTCGCTCAAGGTTAAAACTAATTTACTTCTCACAAAAGACCTGATATTTACACTGATAGTGCAATATAACAGATGAATAGAAACTGAACAGCTTTATTTCTTTATCTCATTCAGCATACGTGAGTTAACGAGGGTAATCGAATGCACGAATAGCCAGGCTGGGAGAAGGCTTCAGTGGAATTCACGGGTTCTCCATTGGGATTTGTCATAGAAAATTAAAGTTGATTGAATATTGATGAAGTGTTGAAAGGTGAGAAGTATTGAGAGATTTACGGTGCACTGGTTTATTGATCCGCCCAAACCATCCGAGTGGAATCGCAAATATATAGAGAAAGAACAACAGAGGAGGTGTCAGCCAATCAGAAAAGACTAACGTCATCAAATTGGATAGTTTCTTTCTCTTTGTGTGAGAACTGTTTATTCAGTAATTCGCAATAGACCAATTCCGATATATTGAAATTCATACATGGCTGCGAGGCTTGGGGGAATAAAACAGAAGAAATCATCTTGAGGCTCAGTGATGAATAAAACATTTACTACTACTACTACGAAGGGGCTCTCAACGGCAATTTTCGGAAAATATCTCTTCGGAAGACGATTTAAGAATTAGACTTTCGGAATATTCGTTGTAAAATTTCTTGCTTGCCTGCCGCTCCTAGGATTTTCGAACATCTAAAAAATGGTATAATTACCCATTTTTAACGGATTTTTACCCCCAAAAAAGGCCACCTGGAATTTTCGGAAGCCTTTTTCTGGCTGAAATGTTTGAAAAGGTAAGTTTTGGTCCCTATAATTTTCGGATCACTAGACTTTCAGCTAGGAAATCCGAACAGATGAAAAGTTTTTAGAGGATAAAAATATGCCTATATCTACCATTTAAATACTAAAATGCGTTCAACAATGCTATGTTAAGTGGTTTGAACTATATCCTCGTTGGGTGCCCCTGACGAAGTATCTAAAGGAATACAAAACAATCTTCTTGCTAGCCTGCCGCTTAATTGAAACAACTTAAGATGTTCTCGCACTGGAAAAACTGAATACGTTTTGATAAAGACTCATTCCTCATATAGGATCGCTAAGATCGATGACAAAAAATGTTCAGCAATCGTAACGATTAACTACAAAACAACTTTTCAACGAATCGTATAGCGGTCGCTGAGGCAGACTTTTAAGTCTTTGGTTAAGACTTAAAAGTCTTAACCAAAGTTGAAAAAGCTGGTTTCCATGATCATGAATAGCTGCGGTCGCCGACTTTTGTGAGCTGTTTGTTCGGCGATAAACGATAATAATAGGGCCATTTATACGAGAAAAAATAAGACGCGTCTTACATAAGACGTGAACTTTCCGTATAAACGGCATATTTCGTCTAAAATAAGACGCGTCTTAGCTAAGTCGCGTCTTATTTTAGACGAAATGTGCCGTTTATATACGGAAAGTTCATGTCTTATTTAAGACGCGTCTTATTTTTTCTCGTATAAATGGCCCTAAATGGCCTTTCTCGTATAAATGGAACCAGGTTTCCTTTAGCAGCTTCGTAAGACAATTTGATTGATCAGTTAAAGGCGTCGTTTTAATTTAAGTTTGATTTTTTTTCAATCCTGCCTTAGGAAAGTAAATTGCGTAAATAAATGGATTCGTTTTCGGGGTAAACACAAACCAACAAATCGGTGAGAGAAATAAGTTTTAAATACTACCGACTCAGCACTCGTCAAATCATATATTTGCATATGCACTGCCTCGGTTTACAGATCTCCGTTAATAATGCTTCAAAAGTTCTTAAAAGTAAACACATCTCCCTACAGTGCCTTTTGTTTCAACAAACAATAACCATGCAAATCAGCAAACAACCTGTCTGTCAAGTCTCCGATCACACGTACCCTGCTTTTTGAAAATATGTACTTTCCCTTATTCAAAAAAATGTTGCTGTGGTCCAAACATGGCGGAATCGCTTTCGTCCATCCACGCGGATCTTTTACTCCATAAAAGGGCCAAATTTTCTCTTCCTGACTGGTTAAAGGTGACGCTTATTATTTGTAATCTTCCGTTGTAAATCTGATAAATCTATAATCTGATTCATATCCTTATCACACAGCTATCCGAGAAACGGCCATAAATTATTACAAAGTTCCTCCTCTACTCCATCCCCTAAAGTACTTATAAAACTGCTTGGTAGACAATGTTGTTTTACCCGCCCAAACCAAGGACTTTTTCATCCTAATCTAACCCAGAATCTGATTTCTGAAAGTAGACGACTCATGTTAATCCTGGCTTCTTAGGCGAACGTTCTTCACTTTTAAATCGGCTTAAGTTTGGAGAAATGGTCGCAAAAATTGTTGGGATCCGATGATTAGATCGCGAGGCGTAATGTGCATTTACAAGAACAAATTGTGACCATGCTTTTGTTTCTTTACTCTGCACTAACAAGCTGGTATTAAAAAGTGAGGCCGGTAATCGTGGTTCACCTTTGTAATAATTACAAACCTATGTTTCTTGCTCAACTGTAAGTAAAATGTGCCAAGTTAAGAACTGTACAATGATACTGTTCTTTACAGCCCGTACTGTTTAATTAAGTATCAAAACTAAGTGATTTGTTCAGTCCGATTATTAGTTGCTGAATAATCAGACATATGAAAGTTAGCCAACAAATGTTACTCATGCAAATAAAATTTTACCAATAGCCCATGCTTACCAATTATACAATCAAGGATATGAATTCGAATGCTAGGCTTGAACTTGAAAGCATAAAAGACAACATTAACTGGCCTTATAACTTTTAATCAGATTAACTGCTATTTCAGATGAATTGTCATATTTAATTTCTACTTAATTATACTATATTTAAAGGTTTAACCGTAACTTTTAAAATGAAAAAGGTTTCAAGCGATGCTTTTACTTTACTTGACATGTTGAACAGCAAGCAGATGTGATAAGAAATATGAACTCACATTGAATATCCTCAATTGAGTTTCTCGCACTTCGTTATTGGCACAATTAATTGATAATATGACTTCGTGTTGTACAATTCTGGAGAAACCGGGTTCGTATCTTCAAACGCCCAGAAATTACTGGCCGGGATATATTACCCCATGAATTCTACTATCAATCCTACAACATTATTTATCAGCCTTTGCCTGTTTTGTTTCCCAGCAGTTTTTCAGCCTTTATTGTTGTGTATCACACGTTAGATATAACGATGTTTTAGACTTAAGCTAGCTACTCGTCCAACTTCACATCATCGGAAGCCGCAGTTAGAGGAATACTTTTTTCTAAATCAGAGGCCTGATCAGATGCATCTCTTTCTTGGCTTGTTAACACTTCTGGGTCTGGAAGAACCTGCACTCCCTGAGTTCTCATGTAACCCTTGATTACGTCCTGTCAGAGGTAAACAGAGATGTCCTATTTACTTGAATCACTCAACCAGAATACAACGGTATAAAATAGTAAATTTTCTTATTACCAGGTAATACTTGATAAAACTGCGTCCAGCTATAACTTATAGGGCTTGTGTTCCATTTGTATTCTTCTTCTTCTTCTTTTTTTAATTCTCCCTACAGTTCTTGCCCCCTGTTATCCCGGCACGTTTCTCACTCTCGTCTGAACCCGTAGTCTATTGTAAAGGTCTCGAGTTGGCTTTTTATTGGGTTGCCTGTGGCTCAATCAAAACATGGGTGGTGTCTATGTCGAAAAAAGACAAAATGACGGACGGATCTCTCAGAAGTCGTTACGTGTCCTCTTACCCCTGCAGTGGGCCAACCGTGACTCATAATTTTTCATTCATTGAAAGCCAAAACAAGTGCTTTTTACAGTTTATACTTGGTTTAGGGAAGGTAAAACTCAGCATAGAAAATATTAGACCACAGTAGCCCAATAAACGCGTAGTATACGCGTCTTGTTAAGAAAACATGGCGATCTAGAAAAGATACGATCGTCTGTCTTTCTATCTCAACAACTAACCTGCAAAAATTTAGGAGCAGGATTTTCCAGGCTGTGGGCGGCTTTAAGCGACAAGTTGGCTGATGGTCTTATGTAATGCTGCAGAATGAAGAGATAGAAGAAGACCGTCACGACCGGAAGCGGAAGTACCAAACACGAAGCAGCGAAAGACCCCTTCAAAGCGACCACTCCAACCATCAACAACTGAAACACCGCTGTTCCTATTATCATCCTATAAAGAGGAAAACGGTTTAAGTTTTTAAATATAATTTGTATTTTGGACTGCAGAAAGGGGTATTAGGGAGCAAAACCGAAGAAAAAAGCAACATGCAGGTCGCAAAACACTGACCCTGCACGTGATTCAAACTTTAATTTGCTACGTTTTTTGGCGTCACTTCATGAATAGGGCGTGAAACTTTCTAACTTAAAAAGAACAGAATAAAGGACAACCATTTTCGTTTCATTTTTCTGATATTGGACGCAGTCCTTTTTAGAATAGGTTTTTTAATAAATTGTACATTTAGTAGTGATATGCACATGTGATTAACGTGTTAGTAAGCGGCTTCATGACTTGATACTGGGCTACTGGATGATCGATTAGTTATAGCTCTTTTCGACCCACCAAGGCCATCCAATATTAACCTGAATCTGTATGTTGCACGAATTTCCAAAATTATCTGTAGGTTCTTAGCCAATGAGAAGACAGATACTGAGTACAATGTATAATATAATAAGGAATGAATTTTCAGCAAATCATAATTTAATACAAAACGTCATACTATGTACTGTAAGTTTTACCTGTTAAACGTTATGGGCCACATCATTCCACCACAGCTGTATATTGGAATGTATATACTTATCGTCTGATACATCCACACAACGTAACCAAAACCAAAGTACAGCGCCACAAACGGGGTGATGATGGGTGCAAGCGCCGAGTACGACAAACCCACAATCAGAATGAACAGGTGATTGGCGAACTAAAATAAGATTACAACGTTAGTTATCTTACTGGCAATGCATACACAGCCTAAAACAACCCCTGCTCCAACCTCGTTTTCAGGGTCCTCCCCTTCTCGTCTCTTTCGCTCCGGGGGACGAGTAGGAAATTACCTTGGGTCGAGAGAGAGGTTGCCCCTGCTCGGCCCGCTGCCGGCTCTGCAACCAGATCAAGCCTAGTTCCCAGTCTTCCTCGTCGAGATTGGATTCGACGTCACACGTGAAGATTGTCAAGGGACAAGTCGGGGGAATTCCACATTCCCAACCCCTACCCCCACCCACCCCTACTTCTCAGTTAGCCTAGAAGTGAGGGGTGGGGGTTGCATGGGAATGGGGAATTTCTATAGCATTTATTTAGTAAGGATATAGAACAAGGTTTAAACAGTATTACAGGACTGTTTAATTACCATAAGTTGCCCCAAAAATTAAAAGTTGCTCCAAAAGGCAAAAGTTGCCTAGCTAAACATTGTCGAGCAATTTGTGGCTGGGGCTAGTCTAGCTGCCTAGCAACTTTAGGAAGTTATTTCCCAGGTCACTGTACTTACTACGCGGTCATAAAGGACAGGTGGTGGTCTCCAGGCTGCTTTCTCCTCGCGCTCCGTCTTGACCAGCCATGTCCTCTTAATAGCCACTATAATAAGCGGTGCAATGCGCAGTAGCTGCAGCGCATATCCAGTCAGTGTTGCTAACATGATGTAGCAAATGAAAAACAGTGACTGTGAGGGGAGGGATTCGGCAAGGGAAGTTGTAATCTGGCTTGGATTGTCTAACATCTCCTTCAGCTTATTGAGGGCTGATCCAGCTAAAGTCATGAACAGAAACTTGTTTACAAGCTGTGAAAGAACAAAAAACCAATGAATAAATACAAAAAAGAAAAAGAGGGAGAAGAAGGAGGAGGAGGAGGAGGAGGAGGAGGAGACACAAACAGCACGTAAACTGATAAGAAACTCTTTTCAGTCAGTGTTTTTTCTGGCGCACTGCCTCAAACGCCAGCCAACGCTACGATACGAATTCTGCTACTTTTTTGACTACTACTGACGTAGGTAGCAATACTGAATCACCATTAAACTCTTATAAGTTAATGTTATGAAACACTCATGATCACTGACAAAAACTAATTGAATAAATGTAAATAAATGTTATTTACCATGAAAATGAACAATTTTCCAAGCGTGGATTGGTCTACTCTACTTTGCGTAGGAATTCCCTCAAGTTTGCTAAAAAGCCTCAGAACCTATCACAGGATGAAAATGTTATTGTTTTAGTAGTAATAGGTGAAAAAAAATGACTTTCCTTTTGTCACCCCAGGCTATAACCTGCGATCAGGCGATCCGCGTCTTTCTTTAATTTTGTTTGGGAGACGAAAAGGAAAAGCGCCGTAACGCAGGTTAACCACAGGCCGACCAGACGTACTGTATGTCAATACCGGTAATAATAAAGCATCAGGCTTTATAAGTCTGCGAAAGAGAGTCGGAGCTGGAGTCGACTAGTTCCAAATAAATAAATACTACCTTACCATTATACCATATATTGTCTACGTATTTGTCCTAGTTAATTTTCAACTGAAACGTTTAGAGTAGAAACTATTATCCATTGTGGAGTAAATTTGTTTTTACTGAGGGGGTGTTTATACGATACCGGAATGACTTTTTAATTAATTCCGAAATGAGTTTTGTTCCAGAGTGACGTTTGTACCGCATTCACATGATAAAATCGAACGACTCGACCGAAGGCGTTCGTGCTCGCGGGGTTTTTGCGCCGGATCAGAAACACGATTGATCAACCCGGAACAAAGTTTGATTTCAGTTTACATGATGCCAGAATGAAACCTTGTACTGAGAGTTTCACTCGTAGTGAAGTCCGGAATGACTTGCACGGGAACGAAATCTCGTTTCGGTATCATGTAAACACAAACAGAGAAATATAGGGAGATGAAATGAACTCGTTCCAGATTGTATGTCATTCTGGTATGTGAATAGCCCGCCTGAACGAGCTGCGGAACAAAGGAATGAGTCGTGCGGGATTTTAAGCTATGTGAACAAATGCAGTTAAATTATATAGTCTCCTACAAATCCGTTTTTGTGTCGTCACGTAAAGACATAAAAAAAGGCTGCGTCGGTGAGTTTGTCAAAGTACTGACGAAAAATTGATGCTATCAGATGAAGTAAAAACTTACCAGAGGCAAAATAGCGAAGAAAACCAACAATGCCAAGCCGGATAAAAAGCCCTCGATTGCTCCCTTGACAAAAGCGTTAAGTTCTAGAACTGCAGGTGAAATTGGAAAATGCATAGCCGGGGTGAGGTCACCAAAAGTTACAACGAAATTCAAGCCCGGGGAAAAACTCAAGAAAGCCCCGAGGTTCAACCCCTTACCCTTTTATATACCTCTTTTGATAGAAAAAGTACCACTCTTTTATAAACTTCTATTGACAAATGGTACCCCTTTCACATACCTTGTTTAGAACATTGCATCTCTTTTAACTGCTGTGAATGCACTGTCTTCTAAATATGCAAAAGTCACTAAACCAGGAAGTTTTTTTGTCTTTTTCATAGCTACAAACACCGCACGAAAATTTGATTTGCAACAAATTTATTCAGAGCAAATTTGGTGCAAAAGGAAGCAAACTACGGTTAAATCAAGGGCAAAGATGGTAAATACCGCATTTGTCCTCGAATTTACTACCCCATGTGAACTAGTGCGCAAATGTGGTATTCACCGTCTTTGCCTTTGATTTTCCCTTAGTTTGAACTTTTTTTGCACCATATCTTCCCTAATTAAATTTGTGTAAATCCAATTTTTCGTGCAGTGAAAATGCCGTCTGTTATCCCCCTTAGGACATTTTACAGACCAAAATGACAGATCTTCCTACCCTTTCATATACTTTTCCCATTGAAATCCTCATTCTTTTCAGCTCCGGGCAGTTTTCATAAATTAGCTTATTACATCGGACATGCGGGTTCAGCTCGATCTGGAATCTGTCAGAGACCACTTAACCGCTGCTCGTGTTGCTGCATGTTTTGGAAATATTTGGAAAACTCAAGAGAAAATAATTGTCATAACCACTGTGTTCAGTGTGTTTATTTTGTTGTTATATATACCATATGTACCGAGCAAAGATTTGAATTACAACCAAGGGGTAGAGACGAGGCGGATTATTGAACAGCCCCCCTCAGAAAATAATCCGGCCCTTTGTGCACTCGAAAGTCTTCATTTTCTGATTTAGACAGTTCAACTTTGAGTGCATCCACTTGTTTCATTAATTGCTTTAGTAATCTCTTCCCAGTCTTATCTGAACCCGCCACACCTTGCAAAAGCTTCATGTGATATTATTAGCCAGCAGAGCAGGCGCTTTTTAACGAAAACTCGGAGGTACATTGATCGTGGCCGCCATCTTGAAAAGCAACGGAAAAGACTAAGGAGGAGGGGCGGTGGAAGGGAGGAGGGGCGAGGAGGCGAAACCCATCAACCTCTCCCTTAAAATCAGTTTTTGACTCGTCCCAACTCTCTGGTAGTATTAACGTCCAAGATGGCGGGACAATTACGTTATTCCTGAATTCATGGATCGCGCTCCAAAATACGCCTGCTTGGCAGGCTAAATATTATGAGACTAAGATGATGATAATATGATGGTGAGTTTTCGAATTAAACGAAAAGTAAAAAGCCTTCTTCAAATATTTTAGGTCAGTGGCTCGAAGTAGGCTAATCTGACCCTTGAACAAATCTGAGCCCAACCTGCGTTCATTTTACCCCCCCCCCCCCCCCCCCCCCCTCTCTCTCCATCAGTGCTCCTTTTTGCGGGTGTTAAAGCTACTTCAAGCTACACGTCTAAAAGGAGACAAGTCGAAAGAAGGATTCAAGTTCCGTCTGGGAATCGAACTCGGAATCTCCCACACAAGAAACGTGCCTGTATGAATCACACGCTCTCACGTAACTTTTCATACGAAACAGGCAATCGCACCGAAATGATTATCTCTTCTTCATCGTCGTTGAGAATGGGCCTTTTTAAGTCTCTTTATCAACAAGGTAGGAATTAGGCCGAATTTCATCCAATTACTTCGAGTCGTTATTTCTCCCTCAGTAAGAGAGGAGAAAACGACTCGAAGCAATCGGATGAATTTCAGGCTAGGTAGGAATCTGTGCTTGTACAAGTAGAATGACCCAGTGAACGGTCTCAAAGTTGTTGGACTAATTTGACTAGCGTTAAAACACTAACTTGGCTAAATTAAAGGAAGAGAGCCTTGCGATAGGAAAAAAACGCTTTCTTTGCATGCTAACCAACATTTCTGAAGCCAAGATTATGACGAACTGACTGACTTCAGAAGTCAAGTCCTGGATTTGACTAAGGGGAAAAAGAGCTTGTACGTTGGGATCAACTAATACCGACTGACCGATGTCCACCTTGCGGTTATTTTCAGTTATTTCAGGAGGAGAAGAAAAATATAAGAATGATTCTAGACCAATTTAAATTTAATATGGCCCTTCGATTCGAAAACGACTCGAAAACTCTGCTTGGACGACTGAAGAATGACATGTATACGTAGCTACTTGTTTTAAAGCATGGTTGATGTATTCTCCGACCCCATGTGTTTACGGATTTGCAGGTTTATTTTGTTCGGTTGAACTTTCAGTTTCTGTATTTGAGATGCAAGCAGTATGGTTACCTTTGAAAATAGAAGTGCTTTATCTTCTTTTCGTTCAATTACTTTGCTGTCCCTCAACTTCTCACAGACACCTGGTATTTACTGACAGTATTATAGAACAGATGATGAATAGCTTTACTTGTTTATAATTACATTCAGAAGCCCTGAGTTGAGGAAGTCACTTTTAATGAACTGAGTATTACTTTAATCTAGTTTAACTTTAGGAACTTAACTTTTGTAATTAATTTTGAATATCTGTTATTTATGTATTTACTTACTCATTCATTCACGTATTTATCTATGAATGTTTCACTGAAAAGCCCCGTGGGGACGTGAAATAAATGTATGTATGTATGTATTGCACGATGCGCGAGGCTGGGAGAAGGCTTCACTGGAATTCAACGGTTCACTATTGGGATTTGTAGTAGAAGGGTTGATTGAATATGGATGAAGGATTGTGAGGTTTACTGTGCAGTGGTTTACGGATCCGCCCAAACCATCCGGGTGGTATCGCAAATATAGAGAGAAAGAACAATAGAGCAGGTCTCAGCCAATGAGGAGGGATTGACGTCATCAAACCTGATCAAACTGGTTGGTTAGTCCTTTTGATTCTGTAATTCTCAGTTTTTTCAGTAATTTGCAACTGAATTAGATGAAATGGGGGACAATGAAATATATTTGAAGGAATACAGATTAAGTTTCTTGCTGGTCGGCCGCTAAATTAAAACAATTTAAGATGTTCTCGCACTTGAAAAGATACAGTCTTGATTCTGATAAAGCCTTTTTCTTGATATAGGATCGCTATGGTCGATGATAAAAAAGTTCAGAGAAAGCAACGATTAACTGCAAGACAAGACTTCAACGAATCGTAGCGGTCGCTAAGGTAGACCGCAAGTTTTAACTGAAGTCTAAAAACCTACGGTCGTCGACCGACCATTGTTCAGATTGTTCAGCGATCAGCGCCATCAGAATGAAACCATATATACGGCGCGCATTGCTCGTATCCAATCCGGACGACAACAATCAAGTTAGCATTTTATACTGGCTGGAAATGAAAAAAACTATACTGTATTTGACTATTTTTGTTTTCGGCGCGTTAACACGTCCAACAAGTAGGTTTTAGTCCCTCTGATCGTAAACTGCACATGCCAGCAAATCGGTGAGAGAAAGATTTCAAAAGTTTTAAATCTACCGGTTCAGGTGCTGTAATCGACAAACCATTAATTATTCATTGCCTCGGCTTATGGGGCTTTGTTGATATTGTTTCAACAATTCTTAAAAACAATTACAAACTCAATTCCCACAAATTACTGTGCCTTTCTTTTGTTTCAACAAACAATAACCACGCAAATCAGCACTAAAACAACCTGGCTGTTACCGTATTTACTCGAATAGATGCCGCGGCGTTAATTTCATTTTTCGCGATCCAGCTGCGGCGTTTATTCGAGGGCGGCGTTTATTCAAAAACCACTTTATTCAGTACTAAATACCGTACTTTATATTGTTTCTTTTTACTAGCTAACAGTAACAAGTCTCAATATATAAATGCCGTGTTCATTTTGTCTATTCAATTATGATTGTAACCAGAGTTAAACTTCTATTTCAACATCACTGTCCTCCTCGTGGTCGGAATCTAACAGCTGCAGCTGCTCCTCAAATAGACGCCGTACCCAGATGCGGCGTCTGTTAGGGGGCGGCGTCTATTAATATTTTGAGCCTTAAGTGCGGCGTCTATTTGAGGGCGGCGTCTATTCGGGGGCTGCGTCTATTCGAGTAAATACGGTAAGTCTCCAACTGATCACACGTACCCTACTTTTTTGGAAAAGAATATATACAGTGGAAGCTCTCTGGAAGGACACTCTCGTAAGCGGACAACTCTACTTACGGCGCTTTCACAAAATCTCGTTTCAATTCCCATACAAACGCTGTATTTTCAATTTCCGTATGCGGACGATTCCCGTATATAGGCGGACGAGGAGACTTTAAAGGTTTAGGAGTCAGAGTTTAGCTATGTTTTTAAGCTCCCGTAAGTGGCCATCTGAAATGAAATCACATTCGCCTCTGAATCTTGCATCATCTGTTGCTTTTAATATATCAACTTCCGTGTTCACAGAGATTATTTATATCAGTTTCAGTGTTTGTTTCTTTTTCACAACACATCAGGTTACACTTCAAAACACGACTTGAATTTTATACATGGGACTGAATTACAGGATTGTCAGAACCGTAGCCAAACAGTAACAAACACTGGTTTTGCATTCCCAATGTTCGTTGGTAGTCAGAGAAGCTCCAGTAAGCGGCCATTTAACCGTTACATCTCAAGTGACCACTTAATTAAGAGAACCATTCTCGTAAGAGGCCAGCTCATCTCCAGTAACGGATCCCTTTTTTTAATCCCGAGGAGGGTGTCCGCTTAAGAGAGCTTCCACTGTACTGTACTCTCCTTTATCAAAAAATTTTCGTCCAAACTGGCATTACGAAATCGTTTTGTCCAATCACGCGCAACTGTTACTCACAGTAAAAATAAGGTCAAATTTTCTCATTCTATTGGTTGAAGGAAACTGATTAATTTATCATTTGTAAGTCTGCGTAATAAATCTGATTCTCCTTTTAACATTATAAATGTAGCGATAATTAGTTATAACACAGCAATCCGGCGAGTTTCCAAGTTAATATTTTGTCATATGCGTATCTTTCACCCATTGAAAAAAAGTAAAATTTTCTCATCCTGATTGGCCTGGTCTCTATTGCAAAGTTCCTCCACTATATAATACCCCATCCTCTAGAGTATCTAAAATTAAACTGCTTGGTAGTCAAAGTTGTCTTATCCCGTCCCACCAAGCACTTTCTCATTCCCTGTAACCGTAGAATCTGATTTCTGAACTTAGTCGGCTCATTCTAATACTGTTTTAAGGCAAACGTTCTTCACTTTTAAACCGCTTAAACAAAGAGTACAATACAGCACTGGGTGAAAGCTTAAAGTTTGGTCAAATGTTTAGTCGCAACATTTGTTGAGAGCCGATGTTATAACCTTGCGAGCCTGAGTTGTCTGCATTTAAAAGCACAAATTGTGACCGTGTCTTAGTTTCTTTGCCTTGCACTAACAAGTTGATGACCAATGCGGTATTCCCTACTAAGAAATTCCGGAAATTTCGGTTGGGATGCTATTTAAGGAAGACCTTAGATAACAATCACCTCAAACAGGTTGGCGTCCAGCGGTTTTAGTGAAAACAAGGGTTTGGGTGGAGTGCTCAGTCTCGCGGGCTCATAACATGAAACCTGGTCTCGGTCATTGTTCTTTTTTTTAACTTTTTTCTTGTGTCTCTGCTTCACAAGACCCGGGTGGCCATGCGATTCCCGCCAAAAATACCTCGAGTACCATACCTGTTGACTGAGTTACTTTACATTGGATGCCTGTGGTGCGGACGGACGGGCGGTGGACGGAAGGACAGCTTTGCTTTTGTGCTCGGCAACTTTTGTGCAACTCTGGAGTTTGGACCTAGTTTTTGCGATTTTAGCACCCTTGAGCAACTTTTACCTTCCTGAGCAATTATTGAGCAAAATATAGGTTTAGAGAGCCACGAAAACGTTAACGATTTTATTAGAAACTGCAATTCATGCTAATTTCTAAATGTTGTTAGCCTTTTGAACGACATTACCTTTAACGCAGAACGTTTCGTTGCCCTAAAAGGGGCATTTAAACGTGCTTACGAGGCTTGAAACGCAGTCAGCAAATAAATAAACTCAAGAAAATGCTAAATGTAAGTTAAAACGGAAATTCAGTGCACATTTCATTTTCAGTCACATTTCACTAAGTAAAGATTATTTTGTTCAGGGCTCTCATTGTGAGCTTGGGCTACCTGTGGTTAGACTTAAGAATATTATTTACGAGCAACTCTTTAAAGCCGTGTTTCAAGCTATTTTTCTTGATCGACGTTAGCAGTTATTGTAAAGAACAAAAAAAAAAGCTTTTTAAAATCAACTTTTATATCAAAATATCAAAAAAATTTAGATGGGAACTTTTTCAAATTTAGATAGCAACTTTTTGGATATTTGGCAATTCTTAGAAACTTTTTGGCATTCCAGTGAGCAAGTTTTCAACATTATACGAGCCTGCAATCGGGACAGCCTTACCCTGCGAGTGGTGGTTTCTCCAGGCCGGACGCTACGCTACAAAGGGAGAGAAGTGATCATCTGCGAGCAACCGTTTGCTTTTCCATCGGGCATGCGCGTCCACGTGACAGCACTTTCTCTTTTGCAAGAAACATAAGCCAAACAACAATTTTGCACGTATTTCACAATTTTGTGCAGGCAGTTAGGGTAACCCTCTTGCTAGTGCTAGGGTAACCTTCTTGGTTCCTTGTAAACAGGGCCTCAGTGAGTAGGAATAATCTCGATAAACGATGAAAGAGAGCAAATTCACAGCAGGCTCGCGTTAAGGCAGCAGTTGTAAGCTCAAACAATGGCCATGGTGCTGGACGGCGGCTTGATCAAAGAAGCAAACGATTGCTCGCAGTGGTTTCTCTCCCTTCATAGCGTAGCGTCCGGCCTGGAGAAACCACTACTCACAGGGCAGGACAGCCTATTGTATGTCAATTGTATGTAGCTCTTCGTCATAGCCTTATTTTTAGCCTCCTTTCTTCCTCAGCCCTCAGCACCAACACCTCTCCAACTTTGCTGTGTAGCCAGGCCTTATTCGCAATGACACGCAGACCACAACCACAGACCGACACTTGTCATCATTTGCGTTGACTTTCAAGAAGCGCTGTCTTTACTTGTTTACCGGGATTTGTGGTACATGGATGCACAGGTTTGCTTTTTGAAAGTTCTATTTAAAAGCTGGATTAATCACTTCTTTCATAACAGCACTGAGTTCGGATGGATGTTTGAAAACACTGATCACTTTCCGGTTGACCTCATTCCCTGCTAGAGAAGTCGAAAGATCGAAGCGACTCTGCTAGGAAGATCGCACGAGACTCTGTTCGCAGGGTAGTTGAGCAGATCCTCGGCTCTTACCTTCTCTCTTGCATGGCTGTTAGCGTTTTAATACGAAGTCGTTCGCGTGACTTGTCTGTCGCAAAGTTGGTTTATTTACGTTTCCCCTGAGGCGTAAACAAAGTAACCACGCGACAGACTACCCATGCGAACGACTTCGTTAACAAAGACATTAAAAGCCACGCAAAAGAGAAACTCCTGCTCACAGGGTATTGGCGCTTAGCTCTTCCTTCAGTTGGTATTGTTATTCTATAACATGACTCTGAAATTGCCAAAGAACGTCTGCGTGAGAGGCTAGTTTTAATGTGGTTATAACACTAAGTTATTTATTGTCATCTTTCATCATGTTCTGAAATGGTTTGATTTTTGTTTGCTTTGTCAGAGTAAAACAAGACTTGACCCACTGGATTGGATTTTGGTATTTCTAAAGCACTGAGAAGTCCTTGAAAGCTGCTGTTCATGGTACTGTCTGTATTACATGTACCGGTACATGTATGTACAAATAACTGTAGCAAATTAATGAGAGTTCATGTATGTTGTGGTTCAATTCAAAGTTTTATGCTTAAGGTAATTCCCTTGTTTTGCACTGCGCACCCTCTACTGCGCATAATATTGGGACATCCAAGATGGCGGCGGTTATTCCCACTAGCGCGAAACTGAACAAAAAAGGGCCGCTTTTGCAGAGCTAAAGCTTTTATTCGCACTAATAATGACGCAGATTGGCTGACAGTTTCCTGGTTTGCTATCGAAAAACAAGAAAATGACAGAAATGTGCGTGATCCCGAAGTCTGCAGTGGTTTTTCACTTTGCTGCTGTCGAGTTGTGGAATTATTAAAATCTCTTGGCTGAGGCTTTGGATTATGGGGGCTGTGAAGCCTGTGGGACATCTCTACGGCTCTCCAACTGGATTAACGCCCCAATATCTGGCCTAGGATCGCTACTGTACATATGTTGTTCAAACTCCAAGGGTGGAGAGACGAATATTTCTGGAACAAATAAGACCCACCGTAGCACCAGAACCACGCGAGGTAGACCAATCTTTGAGGTAAACGCGAAGTTTGCTGCTGAATTCACATTTTGCTGTGTATAGAAACTAAACAAGCTAACATATGAAGAATAGGAATCAATGGTCTTTTCTTCAAGTTTCTTTGTCAAGCATTATTATGCAAAAGCAAAAAAATCGAACCTTAGCTCACTGGAATTAAACAGAACGCCAGCGCTACAAAATAGCCAGGGGCACCCAACGACAATTTTCGGAAAATATCTGTTCGGAAGACGATTTGAGAACTAGAATTTTCGGAACATTCGTTGTAAAATTTCTTTCTTGCCTGCCTCTCCTGGGATTTTCGAACATCTAACAATTGGTATAATTGCCAATTTTTAACGGATTTTTACCCTAAAAAGGTCACCTAGAATTTTCGGGAGCCTTTTTTCTGTCTGGAATTTTCGAAAAGGTAAGTTTTGAACCCTATAATTTTCGGATCACTAGACTTTCAGCTAGGAAATCCGAACAGATGAAAAATTTTTAGGGGATAAAAATATACCTATATCTACCGTTTAAACACTAAAATACGTTTGACAATGCTATGTTTAAGTGGTTTTGAACTATATTCTCGTTGGGTGCCCCTGAATAGCCCAAAATTAAGATTCATAACTCCACAATCTCCTCAAATCTTGACTTACCTCCTTCCTTGGTATTTAATGTACTCTTCTCAAGTTTGAATTTCTATGTTGGCGATATCAAACACATAAAAACAACCGAAAACAAGCTTGATCTCGAGTGCATACTTCGAACACGATGGACGTTATTTTGTATCTCGCCCCAGTCCCTGCCGAGCAAATTATCCATCCAGACCACCTTTCACAGCAGTTTGTGAGGAAACAAGCAGGGTGACCCCCGATTTTTTTCCCAGGTATTTGCTAAGAACAGTCTAATAAAAAACATATTTGAAGAAGAAAAAAAGTTTGATAGTAGAACATGATTTTTTTGGGGAAAATAGTTTCGTATTTGCTGTATTTGGGTCAAGGTGAGGACTTCACGCTAACAACGGAACTGTCCGAAAAAGTGCAATGCCCCACCACCAGGCATTCAAAAACGAATTAAATGAAGCAATAGTGTTTATTTGAATAAAAGAAGCTTTATTTACAAGATAAAATTTTGAGTGGTTCAAGTAACAAAGACTTTATTTTGTAAGAAGGGGATTCGAATTTTTAACACGCAACCAGTGAAAATACCCTAGTTTAAGAGCCTGCTGACGCGTAAACAAGCACGGTGACCCCATCTTTTTATTGCATTTTTTTAATGTTCATATCATGAATGTTCATTATGCCAAGTTTCAAAAAAAGTTTGATAGTAGAACAATTTCAAGGGAATTACCTTAATTAAAACGCTGTGACTATATGGCCGGTAACCGGTCAAGGTTTTCAAAATACTAAATGGCCGGCAGTTCTATATTCTCAGTAAATTTCACAAAATCGAAAGATTCCAGCTAATCTAAACTATCATATGTCTCTTTAGAAAAGTCAAGCGATCCTGAAATGCTTTACAGATCTTTGGTCTATAGCTAGTGTTTGGTTTGCGCTGGGCTTTTGTGACACTTAGAAATTTTTACAGCTCAACTGCTGGTCAAGGTTTTCAAAACACTAAATGGCCTGCAGTTCTATATTCTCAGTAAATTTCACAAAATCGAAAGATTCCAGCTAATCTAAACAGCAACGAACGTCCAAAGACTCGCGACCAACAAAAATATGATATAGAAATCCCACAAAACTGGCTGGTTTGATCAGGATCAGGACATGTTATAGTTTAGATTAGCTGGAATTTGGCCATTGGTCATTGACCGGACAAGGACCAGGTTTTGTGGGTCTAGAGGCCAGTCTGGTAGGTCAAACAAAGGAAGAAAAGAAAGAAGAGAGAGTGACAGACTGGGCCAAGCTTTTGCCTGTCAAAATCCGAATTTTGTTGGTCCTTTCAGCGATGACCAGCTGTTATTTCCTGACTTGATGGGTAATATTCTGCTTGTGAATTAGTGCACAAAAGCTCGTGCTGATATCCAGCAGAGTCACAAGGACATATGTGATCATTTCTGAGAGGCGGTAGGCACCTCACAATTGCTCCAACACTTATGTGTGTGTAATAGTTGGATGCAGGTTAGACATGTCAAAATTCACAGAAGGAGGTTGGCAAAGATTGCTTACAGTAAACAGTGAACAAGAAGTTCAAACTTGAAAGCCTTCTTTCTGGACAGAAAAATAGTTGGAGAGAATTCCTTAAGGCCAGAGTGTGTTTCTAAATTTTCCAACTTGTTAGACTCTCCACAAGTTGATTGCGTAAGTGAGCACTGAAGCATGAGAAAAAGCTCTTGAAGCGAGCGAAAATGAGGGAGAAAATTGTGAGTCGACTTGTTTCATCTGCAGAAGATCAAATTCTTTTTGTATAATGTTTGTGTGAACAAAATTGTTCACGACCCCAGTTTGACAGGTTGTTGACAGTGCGCTGAAATAAACAGTTCTCAATGACTGGATGGTGTGAACATGGAGATGACCTGATGTCAAAGGAAATCATTTCCGTGGTTGTATTCCTTTAAAATCGAAAAAAGCAACTCTTGTATGTTGTGTGTAGAAAGTCTTTGATATTTTGAGTTCTCTCAAGTCGCCAGCTTGTATGAACTTTGGAAGTCCTTATTGTGATTTGTCAGTGTCTCGCAGTGTCTCACCACTGACAAATCACAATATTTTGCTCAACCTCGTCCAATAATTGCTAATTAATTTTGCACGCACATGCAACTATTCAGGTCCAAGCATTTTGTAGAAAACCAAAGAAACTAAGGTTACTTAGCCTCAATAAAAGAGAGGTAAAAGAAAACCCAAATTAATAGTAAACTGTATTTGGGATCAAATCCTGTCAGGAAACAAGAAAAACCTGTGTTGTTCATGCTGACTCAAAGGTCATGTTTCACACTGTCATGTGCAGTGAGTCATGATTGGCCTGTGAACACTTATTTCAAATCAGACTAATCACAAACTGCATAAGAAACTACCCAATCAAAAATTCCAACATATGTCCTTGTGACTCTGTGGGATTCGAACACAATATTAATTGTGCACTAATTTGCAGATGCTCTATACAGGAGGTTGAGAGTGTCTGCGACACAGGCTACAGTCACCTAAAAGGAACAAAAGTTAGGCACCAGGGGCTAGCGGGCACTTGTACTTAAATGTTAAGTACATTGTAGTATAGTCAACAGATCCACCTGCTAATTACCCCAGGTAAAGACAAATGTGGAGTTCCTTGTAAAACAACATGGAGATTCTACATAAAGCAGTGAGGTTTTGTCCTCCTCCTCCCTTCTCCTTCTTCCCCTATGCTTATCATAATTTATAAGTTTTGCAATTAATTCAATTTGTTTTTTTGTTCAACTTCTAATAATTTATCTGTGAACTAAAATTTTTAATTGTGAACTTTCCTTTGTGCCTTCCTGGCCCAAAGCCTGTGCAGTTCCAAATCAACGTGGGTACGTGTAACATCTGGCGTACCCCAGGGAACAGTTCTTGGGCCACTTTTATTTAATATTTTCATAAATGATATCACCGACGGTATCCAATTGAAGATCCGACTGTTTGCAGATGATTGTGTATGTTACAACACCATATCCTCAGTTAAAGATTGTGAAACCCTTCAGAATGACATAAACCGCTTAGCTGCCTGGTCGGATAATTGGAATATGAGTTTCCAACCTGCAAAATGTAAGACCATGAGGGTCTCACCTAAAACCAAAAACAATATTAACCACCTGTACTTATTAAAAGGCATTGCATTGGATTCCGTGTCACACATAAAATATCTTGGTGTCACTATATCCAATGATCTGAGATGGAATAGACATATACATGACATTTGTAATCGAGCCAATAAAATGCTAGGATTGCTCAGACGGAACTTAAACAACTGCAGCCATAATGTAAAACTTGCTGCATACGTTGGCCTGGTGAAGCCGATTCTGGAGTACGCAAGTTGTGCCTGGGATCCACATACAGAGTATCTTGTACACGAGCTAGAAAAAGTACAACGATGAGGTGCGAGATTTATCACGTCTAATTACACCACGAGCTTCAACCCTGGAGGAATGACCGAGCTCCTCAGCCAACTCGGATGGAAGTCACTACAGTCCCAAAGGAAAATATCAAGATTAATCCTATTTAATAAAGGAGTAAACGACCTAGCAGTTCTCCCCCTTCATGACCTAACAGAACTGTCTAGAAGATTCAGGAATATGCACTCAATGTATTATAGGCCTATATTAATTTTGCTCGTACAAATATTTATAAGTACAGTTTTTTACCTCGTACTATTATTGACTGGAATCAATTGCCTCAAGACATTATAAACTTAAATTCCTCAACTAGTTTTAAAGATCATATTATTGACTTTATTAATTAATTTATCCTTGTTACAATAATTATTATTATTATTATGGATGAGCTGTACACTAGGAAATAGCATTGTGCTGTGCATTACATATCGTTTGAGGTAGCACATTAAAGTATAAGTGAAGTGAAGTGAACAAACTCTGCCTCATGATAAAACTAAAACTATTTTAACCTTCCAGACAGAAAATAGCAAAGCACCGTGCTTTTAAAAATAGATTGCATGTTTCTAGACTCCCCTGCCCTTGTACCGACAGACAAACATTTGCTTCTTTACAACAACCAATGCCTATACAATAAATGAAAAGATTTTCTAAATAAAACAACATTTAAACTGTTTCTTTAAGACAACTGTACATAGTTCCAAGCACTAATTACTGATGGGAGGAAACGTAATGTTTTTTGTCAATATAATTATTCTGAACAACTAGACATTTTGTTAAATTACCGTAAATCCTTTATTAAGCCTCTCAAGGCTGGCTTATTTCTTTCAATCAGGACTCCAGTAGTGGCGGGGGGGGGGGGGGGGGGGGGTTAATAGAGAAGGGTGGGCTAATTTAATTTAGTGGTGACACAGGGTGCAAACTTTTCCAAACAAAGAGAAGAAGGTATCATTATACTTCATAAAGAATGTACAGTTAGCAAAGAGGAAAGATCATGCAGCTGAAGAACAAAAACAAATTTGAACTTCCAGCACTTGAATCAAATTAACATACTGGATCAGTCTACATGAAGTGTTGCAGTTTACATGAAGTGTTATCATTTATTAATTTGCTTGTGAAGAATAAGGGGGGAGGGGAGGGGAGGGTGCTTAAAAGAGAGGGGGTCTTCAGTATATGATGAAGGGGGGGGGGTTAGTAGCGGGTTAACAATATCTATAAAAATATTTAAGCTTATTTGAAAGTATTTTCATTTGGTTTTGGAAAGCTATGGCAAAACATTGGTCACGAGTTGACATAAGTACATTAATGTTGTTTCCACAGAAATTACATGTTGATAGTTGACAATAATACCAGGAACATACACATTAGTGCACATAATTGACCAGGATTGACCCAGAGGCCATGAGGGCCAGAGGAATAATTGTTTTAGTAAAATCTGACTAGTTGGTCATAAATATCGAGACAAAACAACTTTAGGTAGCAAAACGCAATTCAGCCGCCATTGTTTTGGTTTTCAAAGCCAGCTCTTTTCACTACTAGTAGGCTATAACATATAGCCTAGTAGTTGCTCAACCAATCACAATGCAGCATTGATAATAGACACCTAGTTGGATTTTACTAATTATTTTTATCCTCCTTTCTTTCCATTACAGAAGGAAAAGAGCTGCTTAGTCTTGAGTATCATTATACAATCTCCTCCTCTCCCCTGACCCCCTGCCTAAGGAAGACCTGTTACTTGGGATTTTAGAGACAACTATGTTCTAATAGACTGTTGAGGTCGATAACAGAAATTCAATACACTGTAGGCACTTCCAGAGAGTGCGCAACATCATTTGAAAAAGCTTCGTTTAAAAGTTTCATGTCATTATTTGTGTGATGTACTCTGTGGTCTCATGTGTGGCTCATTAAAGTGCAAAAGAAATCATCAAATAACTAATTCCTGTTGAAGTCATGCATTTGTTGGCATCTTGGTCAAAACCTGCTACCACCCCTCGCCCCCCCCCCCACCCCACCCCCCAGTTCCCCTGGCCTCTTGAGAAATTTTAATTAAGTTAATGCCTAATTGTTCTCCCTGGCATAAGAAGCTGAAATGTTCTTGTTTTCAATTCAATTCACTTTAAGTATATTTTTCATTGCTTTTCATTGTCTAATTTTAGCCTCCTTTAGTAGCAGTGAAAACCCAGACTGAATACAGTGGGCATTGTTTCTAAACCAGGGGCACGATCCATTCAACCAAAGTTCCAACCTGTCCGACCAGGAAAAGTGGTCCGCCACAAAAGGTGGACCCTTTTTTTCAAAACTTTTCCAGTTGGACCGAACCGATCCATTGGGTTTTAGACCTAAATTTCCGGAAATTTTGGTTGAATAGATCGCGCCCCAGACAACACATAGCCCGCGTGTCAGGCATTTGAAAGGGAGATAGATAATACAGATTGTGGGTGAGACAACACAAGAAAGACATCCACACTCTTAACATTCTCACCTGGCCAATCTTCCCTTTTGCTTTCCTTTGAAAGATTTACCATTGCATAGGCTAGCGGAAACAAGGCACAGTTTTCTGTTGTGTCTCTTTTCACTGTTCACTGGGACAAAGCTCATGTGCTGAGGCTACTCTCTTGCTGTATCACGGGGTTGCATTACATGTCAGTTTATTAAGCCAAGGCTTAACAAGGACTGAAAGTTCTTATCAGCTTGTACATGTATCTTTGCTTCTGTCTTCCCCCCTTCTTTTTTGTTTTGGGCGGGGGAGGGGGGGGGGGTTGGTGGGGGAATTAAGCATGTTGCTGTGTTCAGTCGACCATGAGGTGGGCAACGAATGTAATTTTAAAATCTTCCTTTAAACCATTGTACTCCATTGTACTTGTTGATTAGATTTAATATTCAATTTGATGGAAAGCATCATCTGTAGATACTGCATGCGATTCCAGCTGTAACTTAGCTGTAGTTCTTGTACTTTTAAGTTTAGAACGGTTACTCCGCGTACTTTATGATAATTCCTGTACTCAGCTTGTTTTACCAAGTGATAAAAAAATCCTACATTAATGTAGGAGTAATGTTCTTAATACATGTATGCTCATAATTTTTGCTTCCACATTCTTAGAAAAATGTTGTGCTAAAAATGGGTGTATAGTGCAAAGCTAAATTGTTTTGTACTTTTTCGTTTTATGTCTCCAGTGAAATTTAGCTGGAAAATGTCAGAAGCTTCAAAGTGTGGCCCACCACAGCTGGCTGTTGGTCTTCCATCCGTAAAAGATGTTACAACAACATTGAAACAGCCAGATCTACCCGTTGATGTTCTACTGGTAACCGTTAAGGACTGTGAGTTCTTATCGTGTTACAATGAGCTAAAAGATCCCTACAGATATTGCTACAAGGATGTTGGCTACGTTTACTTCAACAACGTTCAAAGTCGTGAAGAGAAAGTAAAAGTTGCTCTGCTGAGATGCAGTGAAGGTGCCATTGGCCCAAGCAGCTCTCTGATTGCCGTCAAGAATGCAGTGCCTATTTTACAACCGAAAGCCGTGATATCTGTAGGGGCATGTAGTGGTCTCAATCCTGACAAAACCAAGTTAGGGGACGTTGTTGTATCAGCTAAACTAACAACATATGCATCCAAAGTGGTAACAAGCGAGCAAGACCAGTGGGCTGGCATGAGCAGTCACGTTAGCAAGCTTTTCTCAAAAATAATCTTGAACTGCGCTGATGGATGGCAGGCACCTTTAAAGAACCCAGAAGATCGTCAGGTGAAAGTTCACTGCGATGGCGAGTTCTTAAGTGGCCCAGAGCAGATCAGAGCTCAATGGCGCAGAAAGGAGCTTATTGACCGCCATCCCCTCGCGGCAGGAGTAGAGATGGAGGGAGAAGGTGAGTGCATGTCTTGTTAGCTTTGAGCAATAACGTTGTTATGCTGGCAGCTGTTTCAATTAACATCGTCGTATAAAGGCTTCAAGCCTACAAGGACATAAGGTTATATGGGTAGCTTTAGATCCTTCAGTTATAATTCGGTCATAAAGGTGCGGCTAACAATACCATAAGTATAGGTAATAGCATGATTTGTAGTGATGTTTAGCATAATCCACAAGTGATATTCAAAAATTGTTATACCTAATTTCACGAGCCGTTAGGCGAGTGAAATTTGAGACAATTTTGAAATATCACGTACAAATCATGCTATTTTTTGTTTATTCTACAACCTGCAAAAGGTTTGTAATTTTCACATGTAGGTATTTCAAATTAAGCTGAAACACAGCTGCTCTAAGCCAATCAAAGTGCAGAAATTTCTCATGTAGTAGTATAAAATACTTTAAAACGTCACAAACGTTTACCTTCCTGGCTGGGATTGGTAACGAAATATTTATGAAATACACTGAAGTCCAGTTTCGAGTTCGCCATGACCGCTGAATAAAAAAAGTGAAGAAGCATTTTTTACAGGGTTGGCCTCCACCAAAAGTAAATATATTCTCAAATCCAGCGAGAGGAAGACCTGTTTGTTACTCTGTTTATTGTGTATTCTCAAATTTCAAACACTTACTTGCCGAAATTTTTGAATATTTTACTTTATGTCGAGGTAACGCTCTATGAATGTGTCGCTAATGTTTGTCATTAAGCGGTAATTTTGAATTCGAAAAGGGACTATTAGCCGTACTGCTTTGCAGTCTCAGCAGGTAGGCTTTTTGACATCTGTTTTGGGATACATGTATAACTAAAAAATTTTGAAAGAGTAGAGCAGGCGCCAGTGTTTTTTTAAAACGAATGAAGGGCGCGCGCGCGCACGACGGGAGAAATGGTGAGGAGACCTTCTCTCCCCTTCGCGTGGTTTGCTCGCGCGCTTTACAAAGCGGACCAAAAAAGAACTATTACCTTCATGGTAATTACTTTAAATATCAGTGGTCCGATGTATTGGATCATAATGTGAAAATAGGTGTTAAAACACTTGACTGTAATAACTGATGTGATCTTAGCGCCATTTTCGCGCAACAATTATAGAGTAAAATTGAACAAGAAGCATACATGTAATCGCTAAAATGAATGGGAACATATGTCTGTGGTGTTTAAGTCTGATTTGAGATCGTCTGAATACGTACGACACAAACAGCTTTCGATAAAGATGCAGAACTTTACAGCTGCAAACTTAACTTAACGGAACGCCAACGGAATGTAAAATGAACTTTTTCGCTTATAACAATAAAGTAATTAAATAAAACATGTTCATGGTAAGAAAGGTTGCTGTCAGCAAATAAAAAAAAACGACGTGAAAATCATAATCTGTCGGACTTAGCTGTCGTTGGGATCTGCAGCATCCCTTGATTCGGTGTTTTCTTGTCTCTGGTCAGTTTACTTCCATTTTGTAATCAGAAAGACATTTTTGTGAAAGTTTAACCTTAAGAAATTATTGGAAAGAAAGATATACACATGCGTCTATGCGCAAGGGAATAAATTTTTTAGTTTCTTTAATCCGCAAGACTTCATTTCCTAAAAAGAGTACTTCCTAATTGTATTCCATATTTCAGGTGTTTTCACAGCTGCATTTGATTCTCAACTCGAGTGGCTCATTGTTAAAGGGATAGCCGATTTTGCGGATGGTGAGCAAACAACTGCAGAACGTTGGGAAACCTGTGCTAGTGTGATGGCAGCATCTCTTGTCTCACACATTTTAAGTGATCCTTTTGTTTTCGACAATTGGCCTCATTACTCAGGTATAAATTTTTGTCAGTTAAGTGTGTGATGATTAGGCGCAGGGGTAACAGGCCAATTTTGCCGTCAGTAAATGAAGTCTTGTAAGGCAGTGCGGAAGCTCAGATCCGAGATCAAAAGGCTTGTCAATATTTTTGTCCGTTTTGATATTCCATCTTCATTGCCAAGCGGCATGAAATTAAGAGTTAGAAAGAAGCACTTGTGAGGATTGGGGTCGTTACCTCAACTTTTAGACGCTCAACCTTAATAAGTCAAGCACTTTGAGAGTTAGACAAACTTTAAGAAAATGTTGATCGTCGTGCATGTTTCTGGTCAAAATTGTCGGAGACTATACATTCTATACATTCTTTCCTTAGCTATAAATTGCATATCGAGTAAGAACAAGGTACAAAACGCTAATGTTGTCTTTGCCTGGATCTTTCAGTGGATGGTCTCTTAGAGGCTCAGCACGATAGCGGTAGGAAGCGGAAGCTAACTGATAACCATGCAGGTAATATATAAACATTCAATTTTTCAAATGTTCTTCCTTATTTCAAGCTGACGTGCTATACCTCTTCCACTCTTTGCTTCACTTTGGTTTCGGTGAGTCGCACCATATAAGGCAATCTGCAATCCGGGAAGTCTTTTGCGCGTAGAATCCGGAATTTTGGGCTTTGGAATCTGGAATTCAACTCTTGGAATCCGGGACTCAGGCCAGGAATCTGGAATCCGAAATCCAAGTTCAACTGACAAGGAATACGGAATCCAGGATCGAAGACTTTCTTGGATTACCTTATATGGGGCGAAATGAGCAAAACATTAATCATGAGACGCGTACAGCACCGCACATGCGCCTGACAGGGCTGACTTGCGTCAGTTCATTGTTTTGTATGGAATCACAGTCTACTGAAAAAAGAAACTGTGCTAGTAAATCCTTCCAACTCAACCTTAAATATGCTGTTCAGTTGTCGGTCTACAGTCAGCTATTTTGATTAACGTTGCAGTTTAGGAGAGTCTCGAGGAGACCGCAGATTAATGTGGGTAATTCCATATAAAAATTAACTAAACTTAGAAGAATGTAAATGTTTGTGACGTTTTATACCATTCTGTGGCACTGTCATTTAGTGTCAACCCCGAACTTTTGACCCAATCACAAAGAATTTACAGCTACCCCCGTGACCTTGCGGTCTTGTGGAGTACGCATGAGGCGACAATGTTAACTGAAAGTGGCCTGCGTCTCAACCAACAATTTTTCTTCCCCAGGAGCTTTGTGCGACGACCAGAGCTCAACACAAACCAACAGGGGAATGTATACTGTCAGTACATCTCAGCAAACTGAATCCATAATTCAGCAGCATCTTGCAGGTATCTTTCTCTAAAAATTGTGACTATAGTTAGTTCATGGGTAGCATCATGTTAGTACAGCCTTAGACTATTCCGGGCTCCAAGATAGTCAGGCCCGCGAAATAGAGAAAGCGCGAACACGCTCCCTTTTCGCAGATGACACGTTCATATTTCCGCGTGCCTTTCACTCACGCATCATCCCTACTATCTGAGAGCCTGTAACAGGCCAGTACAGTTTTTTGACGAGACTAACAACAATACCCCTAAATTGCTCAAAATGGTGCGGTATGGTAAAGGCTTTTATTAGTCGAGCGTGCTTTGAGCAGAGCGAGACTCTTAAAATGCAGTCGTTTGTTTTTTTCGGACCTAGTTTGTAGGCCCCGCGTTCCTAGCGAAGACCGTGGAAACTGGGGATAAGAATCGTGACGACTTTCATTGTATGGAAATGAGTCTCGTGATGAGCATGTGGTTTATTTTGGGGGATGACTGGAATAACGCGCGCAATGTTTATCACGTTTAAGAGCTTTTCTTCCATGTAAGAAATCAGAGTTTATCTTTTTCGTTAAAACAGGTTACGTTTCATGCTTATATGACATAGTAAGCCGATAAAATCGTAAGTGCAAAACAGACATAATAAAAAGTAAAACTGTAAACACGTGCTCTCTCTGATCTTATGGTAATTTGGTTCTGACCTTCACGTGCGAAAAAACGTGACAGAAAGAATGGTTTTGTAAACACGTGTTCCGGGTCATGGTAGCTCAGAATCTGGGGATGAAAATCGACACGATGCTTTCAATCTCTGTGAACACTTCGAAAAACAACGTACCATTGTCCGAATGTTATGTTTTGAGACGAAAGATTTGCAAAGATTAATGGATTATACGGTGATCTCGCTTACAAATCCACACACCATTCGTGGTAGACCCACACTAAAAGATGTCGAGCGTTTTGGGAATGGGTCGTTCCACGAATTCTGTCGTTTGAAAGCGTTGATAACTTTGAAAGAAGTGAATGCATCAGATGTTGAAACAAGGAAGAATGTTCATGAGCAGAACTTCGATGATGAGGTAAAAAACAACAAGCAAATCGTCGTTAATTTACCTCTCCCTTTCAACGGAGAGGAAATGTACGAGCAGACGGTGATTTAAGCGAGCTATTTTGTGCCCCACAAGTTCATTACAATAATGAGCGTACACTTTAGTTTAGACAAAGAGGAGATGTGTTTATTAGAATATCAAAACCCTTCGAAAACCTCTGAAAAAATGGGTTATTTTAATCGCGCTGTACACTGCAACAGATGATGACGGAAATGACGTAGTAAAGTAAATGTGTTCAAGATTAGAGCAATAAAAGGAGATGGTAAACCTACACGACTTTTACCTCATGCCAAAATGCTGCTCGTTTCAATAAAGTTTTTTTCGTTCGCTGAGTAGATTATGCTCTGGAACGTTCTACATTTTCACTGAGTAAATGTGATTTTACCTGCACGTTTCACGCTGAGAGATCATGACACACATATCGATTTACTGTGGTTATTAGCAGGAAGGAGCGTTGCGTGACGACACTTAAAAACGACTGTGTAGCACACTCTTTTGAAGCGTGATCGTGAAGCTTTTTATTACGCCTAAATAAGGGTTCCAATTTTCTCCAAAGTGCCTTCTAGATCTGAATAACTAAGCGATTTTCTTTAGTCCATGAATGTAATGTTTTTGTGCAATGCTGTATCACGTTAAGCCCAACTCATTAGTTTTGTTTGGAGAATCTTAAATTATTACGGGTAGTGATTTACTGCAGGTCGTGTGTACTGTTGCAATAAAACGTAATACTGAGTAGAGCGGAGGTACAAGGCAACTGTGATATCATCACGACTGAGCCATTCTTCGGTGGTCCCAACAATCTTACCTCTTGCGTCTTTGCCTGTGCGTTTTGCGACTCAGTACAGGGAAGCCTTTACACAAGCGAAACCTCCTTAAGACATCGAAGACTGTTGACATGTGCACAACAAATCTCCAGTCTTGGAAGATCTTAACTTCACTTAAAACTCTGTTGCCTTCGCATAGATCTCTAAGATCTTTAAAACTCCCTCCGCAGCTGATGTTTCGATTCTCGAATTAGCAGCGGTCTGTTGCTTTTGCGTTTCCGGTCTCATTCACTTCCGTCACCGAGAAATGCGGTTCACAACGAACTAAGTCACGTGGTACAAGTATCCTCCCTTATCCTTTTTTTTACTCGCCACTTCGCTCTTCGGGCGCCCTTCGGACGACGGTCTTCCGTCACCCTTCGGACGACCTGCTGTGCACCAACTAGGATATAGCTTGCGGTTATTGATTTTCAAAATACCGAACAACAAAGTCGATCTGGATCAGTTACAAAGCAAAGAAATCCTTTACAGTAGATTCATAAAGATCCCATTGGGCTGATTAATCGCGCTAAGCGACGGCTATAAACATTTTTCGAGGTGAGACTTAAAATAAGTAATTCATTTATTCGCACGCAACTCCTCTGGACCCTGTGCCGTAGGTCGAAAGCTAGACTTTCAAAAAAGTCCACATATTTGTATATTTTTGCACGTGCAACCCTAAACGAGATCTTCACAGCTAAATATAATAGCGTTTTGCCCAGAACACCGTAAGTGAGTCCAAAATCCGAAATTTACACCCCTAAGCAAGACGACGAGCATCCCCAGCCCTTTTGTATGCGGAGCCCCCTCTCCGAATGACGAACGCTCGCGCTCCATTCGCCTCCTCACTGCTTATCGTATCTACAAACACACGAGACTCAACGCTACTTAGAGCGTTCTTGTTTTAATAAGGCTTCATGTTATTCAGGGAAAACTGTAGACACTAAACAACTTTTTTTTTTGCATTTGTCACTCAACAAACGGAGAGTGAAAACGGAGTGTTACTGGAGAGAGTGACTAATTTGCGTTGGGGCTCGCGTGCGACATACGCCAAAAATCCTCGCCGTCCACGGTGCTCTGTGTCTAAGTAGCAGCGTTTAATTTTCTGAAAGAAAAAGAAACTGTTTGGCAGTCTAGGAAAAAAATGAGCCGACCACAAGCCATGTCAACACTAAAAAATAGACCCTCCCACCTACTTGAACTGTTTTGATCGCGACCATTAGAAAAAATCCGTCAACACCGCTGGAAGGGACACACTAAAATCACTAAAGTTGCTAAGGTGAAGAGTGATTTGTTGAAAACTAACCAACATATAGCTCCAAAAAGACGTTTCTGTGGAAGAGAGCATGTTCATTTCCTCCATACAAAAGTCTGTAAAATTTCGGGACTTTGTCGAAGAATATCTTCGCTCACTCTGGATGTATCGCCTTTAAAGACACGCAAACCTACCGTGTGGCACGAAGTTTTTGCGCGTTTTAGTGTTTGCAATTTTTTCAGCGATCCGCAAAAATAAGTTCCTACCAATAAAAATTACCGCAAACATTTTTCCCGCAAAAATTTACTCCAGAGTAAATATTCTCTAACTTTAATTCGTTACACAAACAAAACAGAATTGTGTCTGTTCAATCACAAGTTGTCTCTTTCATTCAGAAACAAAACGGTATATAATGAAATACTGGTTTATTTGTTTGAAAATATGTATTTCTGTTGTACGTTCTCACTAAGAACGAAAATTCAGAAAATATTATCAATGCTGGGTCCTGGCTACTTTCTGAAAACCGCAAAAATTAAATCCCAGCCAGAAAAACCACACTATAAAAGGCTCTACACTTCTTCGCGTACAAAGCCAAATTATCCTCGTTTTCACGTGTTTTTCGATAGTCCAACCCTTCCAAAACTGTCTCCACATCAAGCTGACAGCTGCGACGGTCTTTTAAGGTGGCTCGAGTGGACGCCATGAGTAAAGATATGGAAAAAAGATTACCACAACTGTATTATGTAAAAATAAAAATTTCTTATGATCTGTGTTTTATTGCAATCGAAGTCGCCATGGCAACGTAACGACGCCATTATGTTTTTTATTTATCTTTGTGTTTCTCTGTACCAGGAGTTTTTGTAGAAAATCGCTTAAGGGAGTTTCTACCTGCCATAATTGCCTCAATTATGGCAAAGTTTGAACAAATTCTATGAGAGCGTTTTCGAAATATTTTGAAACAAAGTTTTAAGCATCATAAAAACAGTGAAATAGCATGTTATCCACACAATTAGCTAATTTTTTTAGAAAATGATAAGCTTTGGAAATGCGGCTTCATCTCATAGTAGTTTGATTCCATTGAAAACCTCCTACAAAAAAAGAGGGGAATTGCTCTAGGCGATCGTGAGTAAGAAGGGTTTTATTAACTTGCATTCAGCTGCTTTTGTTACAGTTTTTGCACGTAATTTGGTCCATGCCTACAAATTTCGCATTTTTCAAAAAACTGCTCGATACATTTTTTTATAAATTTGAAATCCCCAGATCAATTGTCAATAAATATACCCTGCAAGTTTCAAGAATATTGGAAACTGGGAAGGCTTTTAAATAGGGCCTCAAATATAACCAATTTTTTCCCCAGATTTTGTGTTTACAAGTGAGCGTCCACATTATTCACTGGCATTGTTTTCAAGTTTCATATGCACGTGCAAATTTAGCAAAAATATAGAATTTGCATCAAAAAGGACCCTCGGTTAAATCTCCGGAATATGCTAATAACCAGGTAAAGAAATTAGTGATATATTATAACATCACAGCAACTCTTTGTAAGAGTTTCTGTGATGTTATAACCCGAGTAAGATAAGTAAGTGTTGCATCCTACAAGATGAGCCGTGACGTTCACCGTCTCGGCCCTCACTGTTATCTGTGACACAAGCCAATTATTAGCATATTCGGGATATTTCTTCCGAAAGTAATCGAGAGTTCTTTTTTATGCAAATTTACTAGTTTTTGTAAATGTGCACGTACATATGAAACTTGAAAACAATGCCAGTGGATAATGAGGACGCTCGCTTATAAACACAAATTTTGAGGAAAAAATGGTCATATTTGAGGTCCTATTTGAAAGCCTTCCCTGTTTTCAATGTTCTTGAAACTTGCAGGGTATATTTATTGACAATTGATCTTGGGATTATCAAATTTATAAAAAAATTCATCGAGCGGTTTTCTGAAAAATGCGAAATTTGTTGGCGTGGACCAAATTACGTGAAAAAGCTGTAACAAAAGCAGCTGAATGCAAGTTAATAAAATTCGTCTTACTCGCGATCGCCCAGAGCAATTCCCCTCTTTTTTTGTAGGAGGTTTTCAATGGAATCAAACCACTATGAGATGAAGCCGCGTTTCCAAAGCTTATCATTTTCTAAAAAAATTAGCCTATTGTGTGGATACCATGCTATTTCGCTGTTTTTATGATGCTTGAAACTTCGTTTCAAAATATTTCGAAAACTCTCTCATAGAATTTGTTCAAACTTTGCAATGATTGAGGCAATTATGGCAGGTACATACTCCCTTAAGCGATTTATCAAAAAAAACTCCTGGTACAGAGAAACACAAAGATAAATAAAAGACGTAATGGCGTCGTTACGTTGCCATGGCGACTCCGATTGCGATAAAACCCAGATCATAAGAAATTTCATCTTTATATAATACAGTTGTGGTAATCTTTTTTCACTATCTTTACTCATGGCGACGTAGTCAATGCTCAAACTTGGGAGGTATCCCCCCAAAAAATCCAGTCGAACCACCTTAACATAACTTTATCTGGAACCACAAACCACCCAAAATCAAACGCTCAACAATGATTGGAAGGATAAATGACGGCGGACTCAGCATGCCTGATTTCGATATAATAGATAAATCTTTGAATGCAGGGTGTTTGAAACGTTTTTTAGACCCTCAAGCGCAATCTTGGAAGACAATACCGTTTAGCCTTTTAGACAGTGTGGGTGGCCTGTTGTTGTTTAAATGTAATTGTTCCTTAAGAACTTTACCCGAGCTCCCTCTCCTGCTGCTTTTTTACAGAGTTGTTCTCAGTGCTTAGGAGAGCATATCCAAGCACACAGCAAGGACAAAGAACGAAATCGAAAATGAGATCTTGTGGAATAATCATGAAGTCACTATCGGCGGCAAATCTGTTTTTTGATATGATGCTGGCGTAACGACCTTGCCAGACATCCTAGACAAGGAAGGAAAGTTCTTGACGTTTACAGCATTCAAGGAGAAGTACAAATTAACACAAACTTTCTGTGATGTATTGGCTTGTGTAAAAAAATGCCAAAGCATTGGAGGGAAGTCTTTAGACGTGATAAGGAAAATGACTTGGTAGTTTCGGATGAGTCACTTCAGCTATTTAAGAACTTAACTCCCACTTGCCAGCAAGCAGGCGCGTTTTATGTATCTAAAACTTTCCAAAAACCTACATCAGAAGTTTGTCTTGTTGAGGCTCGCTTCACAGATCCGACATTTGCGGCGTTATACGTTCTTCCATTCAAGCTGACAAAAAACATAGAGCTTTCTATGTTTCAGTTTAAAATAAACCATCACATCCTGTACACTCGCGACAAACTTTTCAAGGTCAAAATTACTGACAGTAACTCCTGTCATGTGTGTAAATTGAAGCAGACCGTAGAGCATCTGTTTGTAGAATGCCAGCATGTCTACTCCTTCTGGAACCTTTTTACCTCTTGATGGAACGATAATAACTTGACTCGCCCTCAGTGTCCTTGACCAATAACGATAAGATTTACGGATATATCGCTGAGAATGATCGATCCCTCCATACGTTTAATCTTTGCTTGATAGTCGCTCGTTTTTATATCTATACCGCACATCTAACGTATTTGTGGCTATTCTTCCCGCAGTTACACGTAGTTTGCACTCAATGAACTGATGTGTCGTCATTGAACTACTGTTATGGTTATTGATCTGTTGTGTACTTATTGAACTGCTGTGTGGTTATTGAACTAACAAAAAGAAAAACCCCCTCATAACTCATTATCATTGTGTGTCACCTTCATCACATTTAGTTATTTGTTTATTTATTACTGTTATGGTTATTGATCTGTTGTGTGCTTACTGAACTGCTGTGGGGTTATTGAACTAACAAAAAGAAAAACCCCCGTCATAACTCGTTATCATTGTATGTCACCTTCATCACATTTATTTATTTATTTATTATTTATTACTGTTATGGTTATTGATCTGTTGTGTGCTTACTGAACTGCTGTGTGGTTATTGAACTAACAAAAAGAAAAAACCGCAGCCAAAGAAAGCGAACCATATAGTTCCTTAGCCTTTAAAGCTTTTCTGAAATATAAAGTATCTATAGAGCCTTCAAGTGTCCGTGAATCCTTGAGCCTTTAGCCGCAAACAAGCTTAACTTGTTTAGTTATTTCAATGTTATTTGGTTATTTTTTTAATTAATTTGCTTAATTATTCATTTTTTTGTAATTAATAATTGCAACATCCTGTAAAAAGAAAACGAAAGAAAAACCACTCTGTCCAAAATTGCAAAAATTAGTTCCCGCAAAACGCAAAAAAATCGGCAATCCGCAAAAATAAACTCCCGCAAAATTACGTGCCAAGCGGTATGTTGGGTTATGAAAATATTTTTTCACATAATTCATACTTCGTCTTAGGATTAAGAATCATTATAGGTATCCAAAAAAGGTCTTTAACTCGTTCGTTGTGCAACACTGCAAAAGCATAAAAGTGTATCGTAGACGATATACAGAGCGTGGACAGCTCGTACACTGTGTGACAGTGTTATAAAACCAAATCGATCTTATTTTTAGTATCTTGTATTTCCCAGGGGCGCCAAGTATCATAGAAAGGATTCGTCAGCTTTACAAACGTCGTGAAGGACGGCTGGTACCATTTCCATGGTGTGATGACCTTAATTTCAACCTGAATGAGATTTTCACGCGACTGAAGATCGTTAACAAAGAAAAAACCCGAGGAAAATTGACCGATGATGAAATCACCAACATGACTGCTATCTTTAGACCCCACCCTGATTGCCAGAAACCACGGATTCTTTTGATCGAAGGAGAACCTGGCATGGGAAAAACAACCTACTCACAAAAACTGGCGTATGACTGGGCAAATGAACATGATGAATGGCACACGTCTTTTCCATCAATTGAAGTGCTGCTCTTGCTTAGATGCAACGATGTTAAATCTAGCATCTGGGAAGCTATTGACGACCAACTTCTTCCAGGTGATATTGATGAACAGGCTAAGGAGAATTTTTTCAAGTACATCCGAGAAAATCAGGCCAAAAGTCTGTTACTGCTTGATGGATTAGATGAGGCAGATTCCTTTAAACTGGATATGTACTACTCGCTCGTTCAGAGTAAACTCCTCCCAGCTTGTCACATTGTCATTACATCTCGCCGTGAGGTTGGAAAGAAAGTAAGGCCATACTGTGACACCCTGTGGGAGATTGTAGGATTTACGAACAAGGATGCGGAAAGTTTTATTAGAAAGTATTTTAAAGGCAAGGAACATTTGGCTGAGAAGCTGATTAAACGATTGAAACTTCCAGAGTATGATGCTGCTGCTGCTGCTGCTGCTGCTGCTGATGATGATGATGATGATGATGATGATGATGATGATGATGATGATGATGATCCACTTGAAACGCTGGGCGAGTTAACAAAAAATCCACTCAATACAGCTTTACTCTGTTGTCTTTTCGAGGATTTCGAAGGTGTTCTTCCAACAAGCAGAACTGAGTTGTACGTTGAAATAGTTGCCTTTGTTTTGAGAAGATACGAAGAAAAAAACGGACTTAAAAGCAGCAATGAAGACTTGATTTCAGGTTATAAGGAAGAACTTTTGCTTTTGGGCACCTTCGCGTTAGAATCACTCCTTAAAGGAGAGTCGTACTTTGAAAAGGAGGAAGATACTGTCAAGCTTATCAATTTTGGATTCTTGTCTTTTCAACAAGGTGGCGCCAAGCGCAAACCTTGCACGCGCTATGCATTTTTACACAAAAGCTTTCAGGAATTTTTTGCTGGCTTTTTCCTTGCGTTTCAGGTTATCAGCAAAGAAAGAGACTTTACCTCAGTTGTAGATGATAAGAGATACTTGGATAAACTGAGACAGGTCTTTTTGTTCATGAGTGGCATCATAGCTTCACAGAGTGAGGAAACTGCAGTGTCGTTCGTTAGTGGTATCGCTAAAAAGATCAACTCTGCCGGACACCGTGAATATATGAGTTTAGCTTGTGAGTATTTGTTGGAATGTTCAAGTGTCCAGGAAAGCCTTGAAACTCGCTTAGTTTGTAGTTTAGGTAAGCACCTTGACATGTCGTCCCTTACTGAAGTGAATTTTGGCGAAACAGGGATACACGATGCTGGTGCTGCTGCGATTTCTATGGCCCTCACAGTAAACTCCTCCCTGACTATTTTGGATTTAAGTTCTAACAGTATTAGCGACGCCGGTGCTTCTTCTCTTTCTGAGGCTCTCTCAGTAAACTCCTCCCTGACCAGTTTGAATTTACTTGATAACAGTATTGGCGACGCCGGTGCTTTTTCTCTTTCTCAAGTCCTCACAGGAAACTCCTCCCTGACTAATTTGAATTTAGGTTTAAACAGTATTGGCGAAGCCGGTGCTTCTTCTCTTTCTCAAGCCCTCACTGGAAACTCCTCCCTGACTAGGTTGGATTTAGGTGGTAACAGTATTGCCGAGGCCGGTGCTTCTTTTCTTTCTCAAGCCCTCACAGCAAACTCCTCTCTGACTAATTTGGATTTAAGTTATAACAGTATTGGTGACGCCGGTGCCTCTTCTCTTTCTCAAGCCCTCACAGCAAACTCCTCCCTGACTCGTTTGGATTTACATTATAATGGTATTGGCGAGGCTGGTGCTTCTTCTCTTTCTCAAGCCCTAACAGCAAACTCCTCCCTGACTCGTTTGGATTTACATTATAATAGTATTGGCGAGGCCGGTGCTTCTTCTCTTTCTCAGGCGCTCACAGCAAACTCCTCCCTGACTAGTTTGGAATTAAGTCATAACAGTATTGGCGAGGCCGGTGCTTCTTCTCTTTCTCAGGCCCTCACAGCAAACTCTTCTCTGACCAGTTTGGATTTAGGTTGGAACAGTATTGGCGAAGCAGGTGCTTCCGCTCTTTCTGAGGCCCTCACAGCAAACTCCTCCCTAACTAGGTTTTATTTAGGTGGTAACAGTATCGGCGAGGCCGGTGCTTGTTCTCTTTCCCAGGCCCTCACAGTAAACTCCTCCCTTACTAGTTTGTATTTAGGTCGTAACAGTATTGGTGATGCCGGTGCTTCTTTTCTTTCTCAAGCCCTCACAGCAAACTCCTACCTGACTCGTTTAGGTTTAGATGCTAACAGTATTGGCGTCGCCGGTGCTTCTTCTCTTTCTCAAGCCCTCACAGCAAACTCCTCCCTGACTAGTTTGTATTTACGTTTTAACAGTATTGGCGAAGCCGGTGCTTCCGCTCTTTCTCAGGCCCTCACAGCAAACTCCTCCCTAACTAGTTTGGATTTAAGTGGTAACAGTATTGGCGACGCCGGTGTTTCTTCTCTTTCTCATGCCCTCACAGCAAACTCCTCCCTGACTAGTTTGGATTTAATTGATAACAGTATTGGCGAGGCCGGTGCTTCTTCTCTTTCTCAGGCCCTCACCG